>CM053762.1:51573620-51734578 GCA_028658305.1 Pachyuromys duprasi | reverse complement strand
AAAGTCAAAACCTTTAAGAGGTTTAGACCTATATTAATGGCCAGTAAGCAAAACATTTGTTTTTCACAGATGGAATCCATGAATTGTACTAAGCCGAAAGCAAGCAAGCAGAGCATATATGTGGCAAACATGGAATAGTGAACTACCTGATATTCCTTGGGCATTTGGATAGTAATTTTTGTATTTATCAACCATCCTTTTGTATTTATCAACTAAATATCCAGGATACATAATGAGGTGGGTACTTATTATTCACGATGCTTTCATTTGGCCATTGGTAGGTAATGTCTATTTAGGTCCCCAGACATACAAATAAAACATACTCAGTGCACACAGGAAAGAGAGGTGAGAGCCTACTTTGGTAGTTACCTACAGATCCTAAGCAGAACAGGCTGTCTTTGTGGGGACTCTGACCACACAAGCCTTTCCGTCGGGAGACTTTCCTGAGACAAAGTGCATGTTCCGTCTACGTTTCCCACCTTTCTGCTTCCAACACTGAGGGCTCACTGCTGTGACAGTGGATGGAGTAGTGGGCAGCAGAAACTTCAAAAACTCACAACAGGAAACAGGAACGAGAGAGAATCACTTGGTGACGTGGAAGATTTGCTTGTGTGGCAAATATCTCCAAAGCACACACTAAGGTTGCTTTGGGAATCTCATACCCCTGTAACTAATGTCTTTTGTTTTGTTCCGGGCAGTTTATTCTGGGCCAGGGCTTTGAGCATGCTATGCAAACACTCTACCCCTGAGCTACTATGGGGCTTTTAATATGTGACATTGTGAGTAGGTTTAAAAGTTCATTCATTTTATGCATATGACTTGTGTGTATGGGTGTGTTGGTACCATCAAACCCACAGCATGGCAGGTGCTTGGCAAGTGCTCTCCCACTGGGCTACATCTCTAGGTATTATGCACTGAAACATTAATGAAGCACAAAGCTTCACAAAGGAGGTCTGTTTATCACATTTGGGAGAGATCTTCTGCTACTGCAGACACTGGAGTGCATCACGTTACCTGTAAGACACCGTTTTCCTGGTAGGAATGTTATAGGCCCTCAGGATCCTGACAAGAATCTTGATGTCTCCATCAGAGATGCTCTGTACCGTGACTTTTCTTCTTTCTTTCCTCTGGGGCTTTAACTTCCTTCTTGGTTCAATGAATTTACAAATCACATCTGTCAATTGGCTAAAGAGTAAAAAGCAATCAGCTCCATATACATGGAATCATATCATTTTAAATATGGTACTTAGGTTGTATTCATCCATGGTCCCTGGTTGGAGAAACAGTCTCATAAAAGACCCCTGTGCCCAGATATGTTTGGTCCTTGTGGAGCTCCTATCCTCTCCAGATCATATTAACTCCTCCTCCTTTCATATGATTCCCTGTACTCTGCTGAAGGTTTGGTTATGAGACTCAGTATCTGCTTTGATACACTGCTGGGCAGAGTCTTTCAGAGGCTCTCTGTGGTAGGCTCCTGTCCTGTTATGTAGCCCATGATAGCTCAGTATCCAAGTGGATACCCTAGTAAGGGGAACAGGGACTATTTCTGACATGAACTCAATGGTGGGCTCTTTGACGTTCCCACCCTGCAAGGGAAGAACAGCCCTGCTAGGCCACAGAGGAGGACTTTGCAGCCAGTCCTGAAGAGACCTGATAAACCAGGGTCAGATGAAAGGGGAGGAGGTCCTCCCCTATCAGTGGACTTGGAAAAGGGCAGGGAGGAGATGAGGGAGGGAGGATGGGATTGGGAGGGAATGAGGGAGCAGGATACGGCTGGGATACAGAGTTAATAAAATGTAACTAATAATAAAAAAATCATGGCTTGAACTTGAAAGGTAACAAAAATAAATAAATATGGTGCTTAACATAATTGCTAGTAAGGCCATTATTCTGAATCGTATTATGTCTGTTACAGAAGGGGAGCAGAGCTCTTTCCAGCCCAAAGTAGAATTCATTTCCCAAGCTTAGAAAGGAAGTGGCTGTGTGTCCGCTCATGCCAGGAAGGCATTTAATCACACCAGATCTTTGGCTACATGGTCCAAAAAGAAGCAAAAGGCAGCAAGATAAAGCTATAAAACATTTATCTTTCACCATGATTATTGCTTTCTAAAGCAATCACTCTCTCAAACGTGACTAATATTCTCCATTGCTCTGAACCAGTTATTTGCCGGCGCTGGCAACCTACATCTGTGGACTTATGGTTTCACAGTCACAGCAGTTTCTGTTCAAAGTCTGGAAATACACAGCAGTCCGAACCCCTTTGCTGATGCTGAGAATTTTCATGTGGCCTCTGGAGGGGATCAGATCCACATTTGACACCTGGGCTTCACTGTGGGCACTGAAGAACGGAGACAGTCCAGCAAGGCTCCGGCACCTGCCCCTGTCCTGCCCAGTGCCCCTACACCACTGGGGAACTCGCTCGGGTTTGCAGGGTGAGGGGATGGGCTTATAGCTCTGCTACAGCCTCAGCTCATCCAGTCGGAGTCTCACTAGAGAACCCAAGAGCAACAAAAGAAACAGGACAGAGATGTGTCTTCTCTTTTTCTGTCTTGTCCTAGAAACTACCCAAAAAGAGAGAGAACCCAACCTTCTCTAAAGTATTATACAACTACAGGAATGTCAGGTAGGTGATCTAAAGTGGCCAGATATATTTCGTCACCAAACCTTACTCTGCATTCTGGAGCTGCAGTTTTGACATGGGGCATAAACACTTATAAAGCACAGAGAACCCAGAGGAGTCTGAAGATACTAGCTTGAGGCTTTACTTTCATACTTAATAATTCTAAATTACCTTGTAGATACAATTTCTTCATAGTCAGCCACAATATCCGACAAGTTAAACTTGCTGATTTTGATGATTTTTTTCATTATCAACCTTCTCATCTAAGGAAAAATCCACAAGTTAAAAGACATGGAGTGCTTCTGTTTTAAGACTATGTAGTCACGGTGCTTCTGCAGCACAGTGTATTCTGCTCCTTGATATTTCAATCAGTGAGCAGGAAGGAAGGTAGGTCAGTGAAAGTATGGCTGTTTCTACTGTTATCAAAATCATTTGCAGCACACAGTTATGCCAAAGCAAACTCTTTCTACATCCTTTCCTTTTCAATCATTTGATATTATCCAAAGTCCTTGCTCAGTTTTCCCATCTAACTCACAGTCTGCACTGCCAGAATGAGTCTTCACTAAAAAAAAAAAAAAAAGACAGGCCTGGGAGCTCATTCCCACAACAGTCAGTAGTAACCAACATGAATCCTGACCCATAGACTAGAATAAATCTGCACATATATATTTCCCTCAAGCCCATCCTATGCTAACTTTAAGTTCCTAGTCCACCAGCATGGCAAGAGAGTTAGTCAGAGCTTAAAGTTTCACCACTCTGCTGTAAACCTTGGTTTTTTTCTTCTTCTTTTTAAAATTTGAGGCAGGATCTCAGTATATAGCACAGGCCGGCATGATCTTAAGTGGACCAGGTTGGCCTTGAACTTGCAATTCTCACTCTGCCTCCCAAGTGTAGGGAGTACAGTGATGTACCACTATACCCGGTTTAAGCCCCTATTCTTCTAAAGACTACTGTAGTCTCGGAAACTCTTCCCTCTCCTCTAACACTAGTCTTCATGATAGGTTTAGAAGGGTTAAGAACCTGCAGACCTAAAAAATATAGGGTAAACAGTTTCCATTATCTGTAATTCCAGTATTAGCATGTGAAGCTACCTAATTTGTAGGTTTAAACTAACCTCAGAGCACAGTCTTTACACCCATTTACACCCAACTACATAGCACAGCTTTCTTAAGGCTCCTACCTAGGATTTGTTTATGCATTTCAGACATCCTCAGCATTTACTACCTTAGCCCTCAGTAGAGCCAGCTCACCTCCCTCTTGGACTTCCCAGAAGTGGTATGAGTTCTCTTTCCTCAAGAACAAGCACATTTCTCCACTTTCCGATATGGCAAACTCATTATTAAAGCACACTTAAGCCTTGTTTTAAAGTGCAATCTCGGTCAGGATGAAGCAAAAGGGTGGCACTGCAATATTCTTGCTTAACAGGAGCTGGGCTGTGCTCCCACAGAGGATTCATTGGTGACGAAGTCAACTAACGGAGAAGGGAATCTGAAGAGAGCTGCCCGTCTAACTCTCTGCGGAAAGCGTCTACCATGTGCCCAGCAGACGGTCTCTCACAAAAGTATATCAAACAGCTTGACGGTGCCACGTTGTCATTACCTTTCTCAGAAATTTGACGGAATTAATCCTTTGCGCAGTGATGGAGTTCACATCTGAAATGGAGATATCCCTCTGTGCCTGACTTTCATACTCCTAAATAGAGAATTAGGTTAGTTCTGCCTGAATGTAATATGGGGATCGATCTGCTGTGCTCCAGCAAGAAATACTGTTATTTGCTTCCTTTCCAGCAAACATGTCTCAGCACGAACCATCCTTTACGATTCTCTCACTGAACTAGCCCAGACCAGTTTGTGACTCTATTCCACTTTCTTCTGGTATGAAGTCCTCTGATCTTTTACTTGTGTTTATTTACTTAGTATATGTACCTCCATGTGGAGGACAATTTGCAGGAGTGGGTTCTCCTTCTGCCATATGGGTCTCAGGGATCAAACTCAGACTGTCAGGCTGGGCAACAGGTACCCTTAACCCCTGAACCATTTGATAGGCCCAGTGATGTTCTAACTTGTAGTGGTGAGCAAGAAAGAATGTCACTTTGAAAATGACATTCATCTCTGAGCCACACCCAGGGAGCTTCCACGACAGTTCTGACTGAGATCTGAGCATGTTCCCACTACAACTTGAGTTTTAAATATGATGAGCTGAGTCCTGCACAGTTTTTGTTTGTGTAGCTTCTAAATGGCTACACAATCTGGCATTTTTATCCATGCCTGCTGTCATCAACCTACAATGGGTTTTCCTTAGAGATGGGCAAACAGTTGTTTTTGAACAGCTTCAATGCTGGGTTTCAACAGCCGGCCACGCCCACAGCCATCCACTTTTACAATCCCCACCTAGAGGTTGGAGGTGGGCTGCTAAAGTGTTTAAAGGCAGGCCCTTTTGATGTAGGAAGAGAAACTCCTATTTGGAACATTTACTAATCCACGGCACAACTATACCCCTGGTTGCAGACTGATGGCAACCACCAAGAATTCCTGCAGGTGTGGCTGGGAAGAGACCTGTCTCTTGGAGGTTGGTCTGTTACTGGCCCTCAAGACCAGATTATACCCATCCTTGTATTGTAAACCTACCTATGATATCCCTGATTGGTGGATTAATTGACCTAAACCTGGGCAGGTCAGAATGGGGTAGTTGTGGCTAGGGTTCCCAGGCTTGGAGAGGACAGGAGAATCATGGGAGACAGACGGATGGGAAGAGAGGATGAAGGAGGATGCCACAATGGGTTAATGTGGAGGAAAAAAACCACATGGGCCAAGAGGAAGGACTTCAATAATGGCGTGAAAAGACCCAGATGAAGAATGCAAGCAAGTACCATGGGATTATGGATAGAAAGTAGACCAGAGAAGGAAGATTAAGGTGGATGGCATTGAATGGGGACTAGGAGAACTGTGAGATTATTGAGACAGCATCGGTGAAATATCTGCACACCCCAACGTAAATAAGGCAATTATAAAATCTAACAGTGTCTGTGTCTTATTATGTGTGATAGTGGGTTGTATAATACCACCCTGATAATCTTAGGGCTGATAAGAAACATTAAATGGCCCAACCCTCATTTATTATTTACTACAACACCTGTCTTACAGACTGTCACTGGCTGAGCTCAGCTGGCTGTAGCACATGACCCAACAAGACCAGTGCTTTTCTTGTCTCTTCTTTGGATTCTAAAGACCTGAAGTTGAGATATATTTTACAATTAATATCCGTACACCTCGTGATAGTGTTTTATGACTCTCTCAGAACTGCTACAAAATTGGTGATATATTTTATGATAACAAAATATATTAGTTACATCAATTTAGATGTGGGCTGTTAAGTAGATTGAATAATACTACATTGTAAGGTCCAGGTAAGGTGATCTGTACAATTTCAATATCTACAGAGAAAGTTAAAAGTCTGTGTTGACTATTAGTTACCAAAATTAAAACTGGGAAGCAGATAGGTTTACATCAGCGTGATACTAATTCTATCATTCGGTGAGCTGTGTTTGAATAGGAGCCAAGTACCTGGAAGACTATGTCTGGAATCTCTTTGTCATAGAGGGGCATCTGCTGCAGGAGGAAGAGATCTAGCTGGCCTGCATTTCTCAGCTGCAACAGCTGGAAGCGTTTGCTCCTTTTCATTTCTTCCTCAGACACAAAGTTAAATTCATCTTGCAACTGCTCGAGACGGAAATATTTTGGAATTTCCTGTCCTTTGTGTCTCAAGTACTGTAAAACAGGAACATGCAAAGTCTTTACTTAGGAAATTATTTTTGGTTCAGGAATTACTTCAGCATACTGTTTTCGCTCCATGAACAGTGTGGTCCGACTCAGTCTGAGTAAGGAAGGGAGCAACCGAAGCTACGGAGGCATATGACCTGTGGAAATATACACTCTGACTGACATGACTTTCTAATGTGTCTGAGCATGACCTAGACAGAAAGAGAAAATTTCCGTGTTGTGTAACAGAAAGGGTCAGAGATGAAATATGAGCGCCAGGCCTGGGGAGCAGATATGATGGCCACCGTCCGTGTCCTCAGAAGAGCTGTTACAGTGTTGAAAGGAGGTCAGAATAAAGCATGTTGGCAACACAGAGCAGTTCAGTTGGTTGTAGGGATGGCCACATGGGCCCAGATCATGGTGGCTGAGCGCAGGAGAACAACTGAAGTTGTCTTGATAAATCATCTTGGCATTTTTAGTACCTAATAATACGGTTAGCATCTAACAGATGTTTAACAGATGTTAGCTTAAAGGTTAGCCTGCCAACCATCAGGTCTAAAGTAGTAATTTTGGTTGTTGGATTCATAATGCTTTTTCAGCATTCTAAACTGATTGAAAAGCATATGTGCCCTCCATTTTACTTTTATATGCACCCCAAGTGTCTAGAAAAACATAGAGCTAATAATGGAGGAATGAACAAGATGCATATGAGAAAATAAAATATATTTATAGCATTAATAGTTTTTAAAACTTACCATAATAAGTTCTGTTATATCTGAATACTCTGGATTATTTGGATCAATCCTGATGTCATCTGCCCAGTCACAAAGCTTTTGTGAATTCACGATCCACGGGAGTCCAGGAACACTTCTCGCATCGACATTCCTAAGCACACTAATGTGGAGAAAATAGTTTGTGATGCCACGTACAATATGCACACATGTTACACAGGCCAAGGCCTGCCAATGGTAGGAACCTAGAGGTAAATCTACCCACACCCCGTATTTAATGATAAAACAGAATCTATCTTTATGATACGCAGATGGTAGTCCTCGTGTTCTAATTTCACCATAGCTTCCTAAGAAGGATCTATTCTCTCTTAAATGATGATATAGCTTCTTAAGGGTAAAACTCTATCGATATTCATCTGTGTCATCATCTCCAATTTATAGAGTAGTAGAAACAGTAGGGACTTAAATGAATAGTGCTTTTGGATGTATTTTGTAAACTCTAGGCATAATAATGTGTTAAATATTTTATGTGATGCACAAAACTAAAATTTAATCCAAATATTTGCTTGTGCAAAATCAAGAAAGCACACAATGTGAGAAGTAAACTTTAGGGGCTGGCAGGATGGCTCAGTGGGTCAAGGTGTTTGCTACTGAGCCTGATAACCTGAGTTCTATCCCTGGGATCCACATAGTGGAAGAAGACTATCTGGCCTGTACTGCCTATGTAATCACATTACTTTCTGTTATATTGCAACAAGTACAATACAACCTGAACTCAATGTTCTTAAAATATTTATTCACATTCATTTGTTTTGTGTATTTGCTTTATTTTCACGTTTATTTATGCATGCACGCTACAGCACCCATGGAGGTCAGAGGACAACTTGGAAGAGTTCTCTCCTCCCACTCTGTGGGTTTATGTTACTGTAGACCTAAGCAGTGAAGAAAAACAAAGTCCTACACACAAAACACCATCACAGTGGGATAAGTCAAATGAAAAGTCGACACCCTACTGCTATTTGCATCCCCCTTTACATGGATATTTCATAGGATGCCTTGCTGGGATGAAGAAGGAAGTTTCAAACAGTGCGAGTTCATACCTAGAGTAAGCGGATCTCAGCGACTGTGACCCAGGTGTCAGCGGGACTCCATCTTCATCTAAAGCCCATGAGAGGGAATAGCTAAGTTTTCCTGAGGTTAAAAGGCAAACTTCTTCATTCTCACCTCCCTCGAGATTAAAAGACACATCTGTTAAAAAATTTAAAAAAGATATTTAGAACACACCACTGGCTTAGAAATGTACAAGCTGAGGGGCCGAAGGTTGACTCCATGTGTAAATTGCCTCTTGTGCAAGTATAAAGATGAGTTGGATTCCTCTGAACCCAATGAAAGCTGTCTGCAGTCCCAGAGCTGAGGAGGCAGAAACAGGGTCATGAAGCTCAGCTACCCAGCTGCCCTGCCAAACTGATGCATCAGGTTCAGAGAGACTCAGTTAAGAAGAAAATAGAGTGGAGAGCAATGGCGGAAAGTCACCTAATGGCAACCTCTGGCCTCCACCCTGGTACCCCCCATCTCCCCTCTAAGAGGGGAGGACTGCCTTAGACTGCAAGTGAGAGGAAAATATTGAGCCAAGCATGGAGATAAGCATCTCTACATTTCTTACTCCTGGGATTTTGTAACTGTTTCCTACTGGGACTGGCTTCCAGTAAGGAAGGATCATTGACAGCAAAAAGAAAAAAAGAAAGAGAAAAAGAAAAAGAAAAGGCAGCCGGGGAGAAGAGGGGTAGTTAAGAGCACTTGTTGCTCAATCACGAGGACCAGAATTAGGATCCAGAACTCACACTGGGCATCTCATAAATGCCTGTAACTCCAGCTCTAAGGGATACAATGCCTTTTTCTGGCATCCGTGAGTGAGCACATGTGTGTCTGCACATATTCATACACACCTTCTACACATAGAATAAAACTTTTTTTTTAAAAAAAAGGAGCCAGAGTTCCCTTTCTTTACATTCCTGTATCTTCTATACCCCTCCACAAACACAACATAAAATCACTATGTGAAACTATTGCGATGTTCCCATGTTTTGTATAGCTTCCAGGTTCCTATGGGAGAAAAGAATTTCTGGGTCCATCTGGACCGAAGCAGACTATGTTCTTTGGCCTGACTGTCCCAGTTTCTTTGTTTACACATTTTCTTCTGCCTCCTCCTTATTCACTTGTTCATACCTCTCTTTCTTTGCACCAAAGGAAATAGGTACAAATAGATTCCAAAGCTCCTAAGAAGATGAAAGAAAGGCATCTTGGGAAAAAAGGAAATGAAGTGGAAAGTTTCTGGTTTCTGAAACTCAGTTGTGTCATGTCACTGTGTTTTTTGTTTGGGTCCCACGTATGGGATGTGGGAATGTTTCCCCCCCCCACCCCCCGCCACACACACAGAAAACAGCCCCCATGAAAATGAAGGTGATGTTGGTCAGCTGAAAACCAACTCGTGCAAGGGATGTGTTTTTTTGTGGGCTGGAAAACACCTTTGTGTGGACTTTGAGAAGGGATAAATAGAAGCCCATAGACAGTGAGAAGACCTGGGTTCTGCATCTCTATGCTTTTGCATTGCTATGCTTTGCAACGGTTCACATCCTTTGCTGGTTTTCCCAGAGAGAAACGTTCCAGAGAACTGCTCGTGCTGCTTTGGCAGAGTTTTGCCACTTTGGCAGGCTTGTGCCACTTGCACAGAGTCTAGCTGCTTCTACTGAGTCATTCCATGCTGCTGACACCTGCTGATGCTGCTGCTTTGCTGCTGGTATCCTGACCACTGGAGTTGGTAATCTCCAGAAGACCCATTGGCCCTTAGCAGCAGGAAGTAGATAAAAGAGATCTACAGCCCCTTTCCCGACCAATCTCCTACCTAAGGTGGGGTGGGGATGGGGAGTTGGAGGGGAGGTAAAGGCATTTAAGGTATTTGAAAAAAATCTAACTATAAAAAGCCACATCTCAGAGATGTGGTAACCAATCTACTTGGGAGAAGAGTGAAGTCAATCGAATAACAAAGGGATAGAAAATACCCTTCTTTCTATCATCCCTTTTCTGAGTCCTTTTTCTCCTTTCTCTTTACCTTTTATACTGTTTTAAGATAGCAGACATATCCTGTAACATTCTTACGGTCACTATAAGAGAGAAAGTCAGATGCAAAGGTCCTCACTGGGGAGATAGCTCCCTGAGTAGGACCTGAGTTCAGATCCCAAGGAGCTGGGCATGCTGTCTCACCTCTGCAATCCCAGCACTGGGGAGACAGTGGCAGGAAGATCCTCGGAGCTTGCTGGCCAGAGGCTAGGTTCAGTAAGAGACTCTGTCTCAAGAATGAGGTAAAGAATAATTGACAAAAGACACAACACACACACACCAGAGCTCATATTCCAGAACCCACAGTGTTTCTCTATAGGACTAGAAAAAGCACAGGTATTCATGTTCATTACAATGTTTTAAGTTTCTCAAAAACCTGATTCAAGATGAAGTTTTAAATGATTTGGTTTTTGACACCTAGTGTAATGTGTGTGTGTGTGTGTGTGCATGCACATGCACACGCCTGTATGGGTTTTTTGCTTTGTTTGTTTGTTGAGGCTTGCTGTGGAGCCCAGGAACTCACTATCTTTTGGGGGCTTTTGAGAGCTAGGATTACAGGTAGGTGCCACCACAGCCAGTAAAATTTTGTTCAGATGGAAACATTCTACTTCTGTAAGGAAACTCTTTAAACAGAAAGGTAAACAACTCAAAATAGCTTCATGAAGTCCCTGAAACTGAAGATTCACTAGGGCCCCTCATTGCCACAATAAGCAGTAAGAGCTGAGAGTCCTTCTGAGAGGAAGGAAAACTGACCTGCAAAGAAGACTCTGAGACCAGACCAGCTGCCTGGGAAAAGCAGAAACCAGCCTGAAGAGATTTAGACCAAAGGGGCATCAAGAAAGGACAAGCCCCACCATGTTGAGCAGCGGGCTGCAAGCTATGCAGTGTGTTTTCCTGCTTTGGAGGCCTTGATGATGAACTTGTATTGGAGTCATTTCTGCTACTATAAGTAACCTCAATAAAACTCACTGGCTCACAAAGTTGGACTTTGGTGCTATCTTTACTTTAGTCTGTTGTGGACTCCCTGTCGGGGGTGAGTAGACGTGTGTTCAGTCTCCCCAGGAAAAGTTTTATTGCAGAACACCCATCTAGGACTCTTTATTCACAAGCATGACCCATGGTCATTTAGGATTTGGTACACATGAAGAAAGCTAAAGGGAGGAGATTTTAAACAAACTCACTGCTTCCTACGCCTCCATCCATAGGTAGGACCAGTTTATCAGAACTAAATTCTGTATATTCCAGGACAGTCTTGCCTTTCAGCTCTGTCTTGTTAGGTAAAGGCAGATACAGCCTGACCAGTAAGTTTGTCCTTTTACTTACTTCGTAGACCTAAGTATAAAACAAATGGTTGACAACTCGTCAAAATGTAAAACAGGAACAAGAGAAAAATAGAACTCCCAATAACACATTTGTATCATTGCACGTATAAGTAGCATTGTTTTCTTACATTTCATTCACACAGTTAAGGCACGAACAGGAAGCTGGCAGGCCACAATGCAGCTGTACTCACAGCAGAGCCAGAACAGGAAGTGGGGACAGGCTAGAAAACTTCAATTTTATATTTTACATTGACTCACTTCCTCTGGCAAGGCGCCTTAAAGGTTCAACATCCTTCCCAGATACTGCCACCAACTGAGGACTAAGCATTCAAACATGTGAGCCTATGAGATCAGGGCCTATTGGGTGTACACCTGCCGGATTGCTTAAAGGGACCCACAAGGAGGAAGAGAAGTATGCTAAGGAGAAGAAGGAAGAGGGGGAAAAAGGAGGAGGAAGAGGAGAAGGAAAAGAAGGAGAAGGAGTTGAAGAAGGAGGAGAACGAGAAGGAGGAAAAGGAGGAGGAGAAAGAACAACAACAACAAAGGATGAAGAACAAACATGGCAAGATAATGAAGAAACCAAGTTAGGGCTGAGAAAATGTGTAGCGACTGTCTGACATTCACAACAGCTCTATGGTTTACTGCTGCTCAAACAGTTCACTCAGAGCCAACAGCGACGCTGCAGGCCCAGGCTGGCAGAAATATTATTAGTGAAACAGAATTATACCATGAATTATAACAGAATGATGCAGAGCACTGACAAATATTTGTACTTAAGAAACGAAAGACCATAGCAGAGGTGGAGTATGCATTTACTAATTGTAAATACATTGCTAGCTATAGAAACTGCACATTCCTTAATATGAAAGAAACAACCTGTCATATACAACAGCAGTTTACAAGAAAAAAAATGACACAGGTATCATAAAATTGGACAGAAACACAAATAACAACGGCATACCTCCAAGCAAATTGTTTCCGGCCAATATATCAGCTGAATGTTAAAAATTTGTTGAAACATGACTTTAAAATCAAATTGTAGGGGAGATACTGAAGTGCAGGAAACCTGTTTGCCATTGTAAAATATTTTGATAAAATATTTAAGCTTCTGGATTTTGGCTCTCCTCTTTTGCTCATATCTAAAAAAAAAAATATATTAGATGGCCCACCTACAAAAGCGAAGACAATGTAATATGTTATTTCCCCCCCCCCCCAAAATTATCTTAGGATGTTTTAAAAAATGACATCATCGTCATTAACAACAACACACACAAGCTCAAGTGCACCTTTGTTCTTTTCTGTAAATCCCTTAGGCTTTAGGCTGGGTTTGCCCCTTTCCTGCAAGAGCATGGAAAAGCCATTCTTTCTCTGAACACTACAATAAGAGACGCTATTGAGTTTCCTGAGTTCTCTATGGAAACACTTGCTGGTCATAAAATCTCCCAGTGAGTGACAGGAAAGTCCCAGCCTTCTCTATGCCTATTCATTGACCTAACAAAAGGTGTTAAGTGAGGATTAAGGCTTGATTTTAGAACTATTATTGGAAGGTAAGCCTTAGGCCTAGGCCTGAAACCTCCCCTCAGCTTATGGATGGGTCACAGTATCTCCTCCCACTGTTGGTCTATCTACCTTTTTGTAACCCTCCTAAAAGGTCAGGGAACAAACATAGTTCTTCAGCTGCCCTGTGTGTTGTCCTCTGAAAGTAGTTTTAACAACAAACTCACAAATCAATTATGTGTTAGGAACGTAAGTTAAAAAAAAAACATTTTGTATAACTCAGGAAACATTTTGTGTAACTCAGAGGCCATTTTGGGCAGCTAGAGTAAGAGGCAAGCCTCAGAAGCAAGCTCCTGGGAGGCCATCTCAGATAGGAGCCTAGCCTGGGACTGGCCTTGATATGCTAATGAAGTAACCCCAAGATGGTGTTGATGAACCAGTCAGAATCGTGAGCCCTGATAGCCTAAACCTACTGTCCAGTGTCATGATAAAAAAAAAATGTAACTTTGGAAAGGACCTCTAGGGTCACACTGCCATGCTCCTATGATGCGACTACTGTAGACTCTGTATCAAAGTCTACAGGAGACTTTGAGACTGTGTGTGGCCCTGGCCTCTGTAGCCATTGAACTGGCATTGTCACTGGCCTCATACAGGCCACTGGCCAACATTCTTGGGGGCTTCCGGCCTCTGACCTCCATCAGTGCCATCCTCCCGCCTGCCACAGCTGAAGAACTTCACTGCACATGTGGGTTGAGCCTACAAGGTTCAGAGTGTTTGCACCAGAGAAGATTTCCCGGTGAAACCGTACAGCAGCATTTCTGCCCAAACAACCGTTCCCTGCTTGCTGAAGTGTGTTCTAACTTTTTATATTAGCATAGTATTATATGTTTGTTTGAATAAACCGAGCATATTTTAAAGTCAAATCTTGTGTGGCCATCCTAATTGCTGAGGGCCTTACAGATCTTAGCCTGTGCTTTCCACATTATGGAAATTTACCATCTCAGAATTAGATTATCTCCAGGAAACAGTGGCCTTTTTCTTCTGTATTTAATCCTCCCCTCATCTCTGTATTCTTTCCATTTCTGGCCTTGGCATCAACATTTTACTCTTTCCTAAAGAACTGATGTTGTTCACCTGTGTAGGGGCAGCCACACTGATAGGGACTGCTTGGCAGAGCTGTGTTTCCTGTATTTTGCCATAACCACACTAAGCCTTTTCTAGGTTTTCTGACATGCAGATCCTCTCTCCCTCTGTCAGGCCTCAGGCCTTCCACAGGTCTAGAAATGAGCTCAAGCTGGTCTCTTGGAGCATTTCTGGCAGTTAAACAGAAGCCAGCATTCTTCGTGAACTTGTGAAATGGCTTTACCATCTCCCAAAGGGAGTCCTTCCTCCCAGCTATCCTCCTTACCATCTGCATGATTTCGTTACCCCAACCTGAAGGACGATGGCGGCGCACACTTTAATCCCACCCAGCACTTGGGAGGCACAGGGAAGGCAGATCTCTGTAAGCTCGAGGACAGCACGGGCTACACAGAGAAACCCTACTCTGAAAACATCAAAACAAATATAAATATAATATTATAAAAATAAAAGACAATCTGCATGATTTGTCCACCCCTGCTCTCTCACACTGTCACCACTCTGCTATCTGGCTCTCTCTGCCCTCCCGCAGATCGCCCTGACATGTCTAGTCCATGTCTTTTTCTCTGCTCTGGCCTCTTCTAGATGCGTCTGGATATTTTCTCTCTCTTAGTCACAATAAGAACCTTCCCCCAGATGGAGCAGATCATGTTGGCAGTGTCTTAACTGCGGCCCCTCCCATGCGCTCGCTAATTTCTCTTCATGATTCATTTCCCTGCCTTCTTTTTCATGGGCATTCTGTACATGTTTTACCTAATAAATTTTCTCAGGCCCTTATTTAAAGGAGCTACAGGACAAGTAAAAGGCTGCTTTTCTGCTGTGCCTCTATGCCCAGACAAAGGGTGGTCATAATTGTACCCTTCTATCTGCTTTTCTCTGTGCTTGCCTTTCAATACAACCACCCATCCATTCACTTATAAATGTGAATGTTTACTGGGGTATCATCCATCTTCCAACTCTGCTAAACGATGCATTTACAATACTCAAAGATGAAGTTACCCTGCCTCCTCTGGGATAGAGATGCGGAAACCTAGTTCAGTGCACTAAGCTGAAGTATCCTGTTTATGGGAGTTGGGATCCATAAGCCTAGTGGATGAGAAAAGTGGGTATTATATTTGTTTATGCATAACGTCATAGGCAAGGACAAGGGAAGGATCTGGGAAGAAATGGAATTTGCACTGTCAAAGAAAGAAACTGTCCAAGGGGTCCTCTTGATATGGAGCAGTTTTCATAAGTGCTAGGTGTTCTACAATGAGCAAGGTGACAGTATAATCTTATTTACCAGTGGCTTCATATCCCCCATCTGAATAAAAATTACTACCGAGACAAAGTATAAAACTTACTAATATATCAGGCTTGCTAGTGAAGACAGTATAGATTTTATGGCAACTTAAAATGGTTTGTGTCCTCCCTCAGGAATGTATTTGATATGTCGCCTGGAACAACTTTACCTTCCATTAGAATAAACTCCCCCACTTCCAAGATGGGGACAGCATCACACTCCACTGAGCTATGGGGACAATGAAATGTGAAAATGTAAATATGCAAATGTAGCTGGATCAAACAAATGGTACCCAAGAAATCTGACATTGTTATTGTGAACAAGACAGTAACGGGTGATGAAGAAACAGTTCTCCATGGTGCTTACAATGAACACTTGGCTAAGTGTGTCAATTCTGCTGTGAAAGAGAGTTGTGGCACCAGAGTGACTGGCTTTGTTCTTTCTATTTCCATTTCTTCAAGGTCTGAAGCTGAGTCGGAGAGAGTCTAGAAACCAAAAACAGAGAGAGGTAGAATTTACCTTGTAAACTGCTTACCCTTGTACTTGTGTGGTATCTGTTGCAAATTCCACGAAGCATGTAGCAAGCAACAAAATATCCTAACTAGGTAGTCAAGTGGGTGTCATCATGTCTACATACCTCCTGTGTGTCTTCATTCTGAAAAGCCGCCTCTTTACTTTTCCCTCCAGATACTTCTGACAGCTCCGCTTGGTTCTGCTCTTCCCACTTGTTCATTTCTATCCTAATTAACAATAAATAAAATTGCTTAAAGAGCAGGGAGAAGGCTCGTATTAGGCTATAAAATGATTAAATAAATAAATAAGTGGAAAATTATATAAAACGAGTGACTTATGAGTCACCCACCTCTACACCAGGTTGTTTGCATAGTGTAGACCATGAGAGAAGATTACAGACATACAGTTTTCAACCCTCAGTTTATATATCCCCATTGTTCTGGCTACTTTCTCACCCAAGGAGAAATGCCCTTCGTAAAGGCTGCAAATGATGGTGGGCAGTTTTACCAATGAGGAAAAAAGCAGTGAAAACTGCAGAAATGCTTAGGAAGATTTTTTTTCCTTTCAAATTTATCTGTAACAATTCCCAAACACCCACATGGCTTCTTCTCTAAACAAAACTTTATCCTTCTGAAAGAGGACACCGGGATGCTACTAAGGTAATGCCTATACGGGCTTGAGACCAGGGTACATTGAAAACCCAGCCTCACTAACGGCACCACAGAATTCTGTCAAATGACTGAAGCATCTAAGCCTACTCTCATCTCATAGTCAGGCTGATCGGAGGGCTGAATGCAGTTGGTGTCTTATGTAAGGTGTACTCTGGCAGTAAGACAGAGGATAACAGGTATTGCTTCTCTCTGATTCACAGCCATTAGCAGTGAATCAGCTGACTTACTGTTCTTTAATGCAATGGCTCTCAAACTTTGTAACATAGTAAATCACTTAGGGAGATTCAGTTCTAACATTCCTGGGCTCAGACCATGCACCATACCAATTAAAAAGGAACATCAGACAGTATCGGTCCTGGGCAACTCTACTGGACAGGAGTTATTCTGGAGAACGGGCATTGTTAGGAAGCTCTTAGTGAATCTCTGTTGGGTGTTATTAGTGATGTGCCAAGAGGCCGTTTTATCTCGACTCCCTTTCAAGACAGTTTTTGAGGCACGGTGGTCTTGGGTTTGTGGACTTCCTTTTATTCTGGACCATTTGGAAAATGATGAGATTCTGGTTCGTTTAGTAAGTGTAGGATCTCCTCTTGCGTGGCTTGCATTCACTTTCTCAGCTTTGGCACCTCCTAGTGATTTGAATCTTCTCCGAATAGGAGTAACAGACGGAGGACACAGGTGAAAGCAGTATCTCCCCAGCGGTTCTCAAGCATCCTAACGCTGCCACCCTTTAATGCAGCTCCTCAGACCGTGGTGACCTCCAGCCACAAAATCATTTCATTGTTACTCCATACCTGTGATTTTGCTCCTGCTATGAATTGTAGTGTAAATATTTGACATGCGCATCTGCTATGTGATCCCTGTGAAAGGTTTGTTTGACCCCCAGGGACTCATGACCAACAGGTTAAGACTCTCTTATCTGCATGAGCCTGAGTTCTCTGTATTTGTTCTGGTTTGGACTCAGTATGTAGAGTAACTCTCTCTACCTTTAGAAAAGTACACACATGCGCGCGCATGCACACACACACACACACACACACACACACACAAAGGGGTTGTGACCCACAGGTTGAGGACTGCTGATCCACATGAATTCTCTGTATTTACTAGTGCTATGGTTTGGAATCATTAGCTGGTAGTAATTGGCTCAGACAGTTTCTCTATACCTTTAAAAGAATACACACACACACACACACACAGATGCACTCCCATACATGTATTTATTTGGATGGGGTAGAGAGTGCATACATGTGAACACCATGGCACACGTAGGGGTCAGAGGACAACTTGCAGGAGTAGTTCTCCTTCTACCATGTGGGTCCCGGGGATTGAACTCAGATTGTTTCGCTTGGCGGCACATGATGCTAGCTACTGAGCCGGCTCACCAGCCCAGGTCTCTCTAAGCTTAATGGAAGAATGCTAACCCTTGACAAGGTGAGTGCCCAGCCCAGATACGATAACCAGCTTTATAGTCAACTTCCTGCTGCTCCATCTCAGCCGCTTTATAAAACATGCTTTAGCTGAGACTGCCATTCCCTTCACGTTAGAAAACCGCTCGGTATTTGGAAGCATTAGGCGTGGTTAGACATCCCTTCCTGCTGTACATACAGTGGGCCCACAGCTGAATATGGTAAAATGCCCGCTGGTGCTCCTCTCTGTCCTGTGTTTGGTTTCTCCTCCTCTTCTAAGCCATTTAGAGCCATTTCTCAAGTACGTGTCTTCAAACCTCTCCTAACCTCACTGTCTCCCCTCTCCTTAAGGAGTGTTACAGACACTGGTGGCATTAGTTATTAAGACCATGTCACCGGCCTCCACATTTTTCTTCTGACACACCTCCAGCTATTCTCTCACATTTAGGGATATTAAAAAACAAACAAACAAACAGACAAAAAACAAAAAGCCATCAGATTCTGTGCCCCATGCAAAACACAAGAAGGAGCTAGCACATAGGTGTTAAGCTTTTTTCTCGAAAGTCCAGTGTTTCCTGGAAAGATGGCTACAGTCTCCTTCAGTTAGACTCTACTGAGACCAGGTTGGTTGGTAGTACAAGAACAGTAAACTTAGGAAAAAGAATTCTTGGGAGCACTAAGCTCACTGCTGCTCTAATTGGTCAGAATGCTACTTTAATTGCTTGGTCCTTTGTTCCTTGAGTTCATGGTGTATGGGGTCTGTGGAGGTGCTTTAAAAGATTGAAAGGAGGCTCAAGCTCCTATTGATTCAGGGGTTTTCCATGTTGGGTTTGGGCTTATAAACTGTTTGAAGCGCTTTTGTTAAAAGCTACTGTATAAGTAGAAGAACAACACAAAACACACATTCCCTAGTTTCCTGAAATGATACTCGCCCTTACCAGTTCTGAAAAAGACAGACTCAGGACAAAGGGCTGTCAGAAGGGAACTAGTTATTACTCTGGAGTTCATAAATGCTTACACGATTAACATATTTAACTCTGAATTAGAATTCCCATTTAGTAGATACACTTTTATGACGTCGGTCTAATTACTTCTGCTTTACCACATTTTATATATAGCATATTTTATATATGGAGTATGATGGCTGGGTCTATGTTCAGCTTTGTTCTAAGGTGCCAAACCATTTCTATGCCCTTCAGCAACGAGTAGAGATTTTTGCTGTTCAGCATCTTTGGCAGCATTTGTTAATAACTTTTTCATTTTCAGCTATTTGAACAGGTTATGTTAATACTGTTTTGTTGTGGCTTTAACTTATGTTCCTTTCTGGCTTGTTGATAAGCATATTTTCATGTGTTCATCTTCCATCCACTTACCACATGGCCTATGTCTGTCAAACCCTTTGGCCACTTTTAAATCAAGCTCCTTTCTAGCTGAGTTCTAAGATTTGTTTGTATATTCAAGATATGGGCCTTCATTGAGTTGTTTCTTCGACATCTTTCCCCAGTATGAATTCTTGGTATTCACAGAACTTCCTCAGAGACCAATAGGCACAAATAGAGTGGCCGCTTACCTATGAAACTGCAGCTTCACCGGAGTGCTTGTAAATCCTTGCTTTTGCCGGAGGGTTTTCATCTGTTTCCAAGTCTGCAGAACACCGTGCAGCAGGCGGAGGTCCTTTTCCCTTTCTATGTCATAGAGCTGCTTTGTGTCACTGTGGAGATAATTGCAGACCAAGAGCGGGCTGCTAGACTAGAACTGTAAACTGTAAGTCACTTGGAACACTCTTGAAGAACATACTGGCCTGAACTGATCCACTCCTCCCCTTTACCCACATCTGAACCCTCTATCTTAGGATGCTTTCCTCTTATCCACTGAAAACCCAGTAGAAATGTACTCTGCAAAGGTGTTATCACTATCCAAAAGTGCTCTGCTAAAATGTGAGCTTTCTGGAAAAAGAGTAGTCTCCTAGCTGAGGAGTTTGCAAGATCCCAAAGGAACATATAGAAGATGCTGGAAGAAAGGAAGAGTAAAAGCAGATGGGAGACCCTGGCACTTTGGTGATGTTTCTTGCTATCTATGTGACACTTAGATCATTTCTGGCTGGGACTCTACTATTCATGACAAATCGGTGTAAACCAGTTAGTGCTCTTATCTACTGTAATACAAAAGAATGTTCCCATAAGGTTTATCTTTCCAATTGCACAGCCACTAATTTAGGAACAGTTCAGATATTTTCAGGTCTCAGAATCTTAAGAGATTTTGATGAGAAGCAATGATGAGGAAAGCCCTGAGTATTAGACACTCTAGGAAGGTGCTGGGGAGTGACTTGTTATTTGAAGTACTGGAGTGTAGGGAAACTACATTTAATATTCAACCTGTATCACTTCCTTGTTGGTGGACAGAGTCCATTCTCACAAGCACATTTTTTAAGACATTAAAACCCACTAGCCATGACCACAGGCCCCTCATGGCCTCGTCAACTTCAGAGGACCCCTTCCCAATACTGTTATCAACAACCCAATACTGTTATCAACAATCCAATACTGTTATCAACAACCCAATACTGTTATCAACAGCTTTCAGGTTGCCCAGGCTGTGATTTTCTGTTTCAAAGACTTTCTATACTCTTATCTTCAAGGTCACTGACTTGTCTGTCTGCTCAAACCTGCTTTGAAATCAAGTCCTCAAGCGGGTTTCCTTTTCAGTTATTCTACTGTGAAGTGCAGTTTCTGGTTTCTTTGGAAACTCAGTTGTGTCATGTGGATACGGTTTTTGTTTTGGTTCCAAGCGTGGGATGTGGTAATGCTTTTCCCCCTTTGGAAAACAAACAGCCACTGTGGAAAGATGCATCATGTTTGTCGGCTGGAAACTACCTTGTGCAAGGGGCATTGGTTTTGCCAGCTAGAAAGCATCCTTTTGTGGACTCTGAGAAGTGATAAATAGAAACCCAAAGACAGTGAGATGCTTTTTGCATCACTACACTTTGCAACAGTTAGCATCGCTTTGCTGGTTTTCACAGAGTGAAATGCTCCAGAGAACTTCTTGTGCTGCTTTAGCAGAGTTTTGCTGCTTTTGCTGAGTGATAGTACCATTGCTACTGTTGCTTGCTGTTTGCTGCTGCTGCTGTGGTTTGCTGCTTTGCTGTTTGACTGGACTGTTGGTATCCTAATGACTGAGATCGGTATATACCCCAAAGAACCTCACAACCCTAATCAGCAGGAAGTAGCTAAAAGCAGTCTACAGCCCCTTTCTTACTAACCTTCTACCTAAGGTCAGAGGGGTTGGAAGGGAGACAGAGGTGTTTAAGAACATTAAATAAAATAGGTGTTTGAAAAAAATCTAAGCCTACACTACTGTTTTAGTTAGGGTTTCCATTGCTGTAAAGGGACGACATGACCAAGGTAACTCTTACAAAAGTAAACATTTAATTGGAGCTGGCTTACAGTTTCAGAGATTTAGTCCATTATCGTCACAGTGGGAAGCATGACAGCATCCAAGCAGACATGGTGTTGGAGGAATCAAGAGTTCTACATCTTGATCTGAAGGCAGCCAGGGGGGACTGGTATTCTACACTGAGTGAAGCTTGAGCATAGGAGACCTTAAAGCCTGCCTCCACAGTGACACACTTCCTCCAACAAGGCCATACCTCCTAATAGTGCCATTCTCTATGGGCCAAGCATTCAAACATGAGAATCTATAGAGGCCATACCTAGTCAAACCACCACATCTGCTATCCAGCTCTAGACTGCCTCTTCACAAATTCTGGAAAGTTTTTCACCAAGTGATCTTTTGTCATTAGATAATAAACCTAGCAGCATTTTATCATTGTAGTTCTATGAGATGTTTCTACACAAACACGAGTTTTAAGACTAGCAATATTTCTGTAATCTTCTAAAGAGTAGGAAGTTCTATTTAAAAATTTTATATATCCCAAAGCAAGCACAAAATGTCATCTAAAGAAGATACTTAATAAATGTTTGATACATGCAGGACTCACTCAAAAACCTACCTTATCTGCCAATAATAATCTTCTTGTAATGATTTTCCAGTTAACTGGTTTATTTCTGTATTTTTGCTTGCTAGTTTGGTAGCATCCGTCAGTGCTTTTAGCTGCAATTAAGAAAACAATTTTTTTGCTCTATTTTATATACTTATGACTGTTGCTCTAACCCATCTGTAGAGACTTAAGTCCAGATGTGTGCAACAGAGTCACATGAGTATAAATTTTGTCCTCCTACCTTTCATAATTTAATAATTAAATTTAGTAATGAAAACAAGGTAAGATTACACGAATATGTGAGTGGAAGAAATGGTTCTTACATACATAATAGTAAATAAATGTAAAGACAGCTTTTTTCAGAGCAATAGCGGCATATGCCTTCCAGTACTCAAGAGGTGGATGCATGTGGATCTCTGTGAGTTTAAGGCCAACCTCGTCTATAGATCGAGTTACAGACAGCAAAGGCTACACAAAGAAACCTGTCTCAAAAACAAACCAAACAAACAACCAAACAACAACAAAAAATAAACCCCAACTCAATCAAACAAAAAAGACAATTCTTCAAGTCAGTACCAAAACGGTGGTGATAGCTACCAGGCTCATCTTTGGAAAAGAATCAAAGTGGAACTCAATTTCATCTAAGACACAACTACAAGTTACACACACATACGAGAACACTGCATGGAAAAGGGTCTATAATTTGGTCTGTCAGATGCCAGACACTAATAGTTGCCCTTAAATGATCATTTTTCTTGACTAATGGAATAAGGATTGATTTGTAAGACTCTAAGGTGGAAATATGTGACCAACAATTATCTCAAACATTATTTTTTGCAGAAAGCCATGAATATTAAAAATAGAGAGAAATCCTCTGTAAATGTATTAGTAGACAGTACTCTGTGGAGTTAAGATGAGATAATTTGCTAGGTATGTTAAACAGAGCAAAAATCTATAAATAAAATTACTCGCAGGGACATGAATCAACTTCAGAATTAGCTCCTGGCTGCATAAACACCATGACCACACTGCATTGAAACTTGGAATCATCTTCGGTATTCATAGGGACTATTCCCATGTTACTAATGCATTTACTTCATCTATGAAATTCTCTCACACAATCAATAACATAAAAGTCAGACAGATGAACCAAGTTCTCAGGTTTCTTGCACTCATATGTTTTTTGGTTTTTGTTTTGTTGTTGTTTTTTGTTTGTTTGTTTCTAAAAGGGTTTCACTATCTACCCCAGGCTGATCTCAAACTCAAAGCAGTCTTCCTCCTTCAGCGTTCCAGAACTGGCACTATTGTGTGGACCACGACAGCAGGCTACACTAGTATTTAACAACCAGACATTTATTAAGGTACAATTCATACACAACTTTTTGAAATGCCTGGTGGCTCTGTCAACATTGCATGGTTAGTAAAATATGTACTATCTGATAGCATACCCAGGTAAATGAGACCTACTTTTTTTTTTTCCTAAAAGAACATTTGTTAACAAAATGCCTGGGTATGAGAATCCCAAAGAAGGCTTAGATGAGAGAAGACACAATAATCAATGAATACATCTCTGGTGTTTCTTCAGAATTTATGACTCTCCTAGATGATGAGTTGGATTAGTCACCCTCAGAAGAGGACTCTTCAGTTTCATAGGAGGTTCAAGACTACTGTTCATTTTAACGCAAAATGCTAAACTGCAAGATTTAAAAGTGCCTCTTAAAGTCACTGTAATTTCAAATGTTGCTCTTGAGTCATAGAGCCAAGAGTCATAGAGCCAAGAGTCATAGAGCCAAGAGTAGCACTGACTGGTCCAGTGGTTCTCAGCCTTCCTAATGCTCCGACCCTTAATATAGTTCCACGTGTTGTGATGATCCCCAGCCATAAAATCATTTTTGTTGCTGCTCCACAACTGTAATTTTGCTACTGTCCTGAATGGTAATGTAAATGTGTGTGTGTGTTTTTAATAGTCTTAGGTGACCCCTGTGACCCGGTCATTTTATCCCCAAAGGGGTCATGACCCACAGGTTGAGAATGGCTGGACTAGTGGCTGTCCTCTGGGGCAGACTTGAGGAATCTCCTCAACAAGTCCAACCTTCCAATTTGTTCTCACATCTTTATTAAATATTAAAGCACTAAATTAAATATTTAAGCACTAAGGGAGAATGTTCTCTGATAATTGCTCTATCACAAGAGTGTCCTCTCCCACTGTTACGCGTTGGAGCCCAGAGAGTCAACAAGAGACCCATCACCTTCTCATAGAGCAGCTGAGCTAAGCTCTGCTTCTGCCTGTCCTGGAAAGACTCGCAGAGCTGGAGCAGTCTGGCACACAGCACTTGTTCTTGATTGAAGAGCGGATGATGGCTGAACTGCAAGCCCACGATGTTAAGATCTAGTTGGTACATTTCCCTCTGACCATCCATTTTGTTCCGGAAACAGCATCCCAGGTCAGATTTCACTGCCTTTAAAACAAAATGCGCCAAGCTCATTTGATTCTGCTGCCTTTGAAACCACAAGTAACTTTTCCAATAAAATAATGTGCCAGGTACATTTAAATTCCAGAGTACAGAACTGTAAAGGCAACAAGTAGTCCATCTTTAAATTTATTTAGACACTTGATTTAAGAAAATAGATTTATGTTACATTTTTATTTTTTATTATAACAGCTTATTTTAATTAACACAGCATCTTAATCATCTTGCTCTAAATTATTGTCATCCACACCATGACTGTTTATATGGAGATTAGGTTTTCAATTTACAAGACCCAAAATAATGTTTTACAGGAACACCATGGCAAACTGTGTTACAACTTTTTGCATTAAGAGTTTTGTCTTGTGATTCAGAGTTTAATGGAATTATCTATTAAAACATTATTTATAAGTGAGTAATACTGGTGATCATCTGAAAAATCCTTTAAGGGAAGCCAGACTCTACGTGTTCACAGGACACCATCCCTCTCTATATGAAATGATTGTCTCTACTTGGATATTAGACTGAACCTTAATTATAATTGTTTCAGTCTGGAGATCTTAGATTATATGCGAAATAGTTCATCTGCTATCTTCAGTTTAAGCATGTATGTCTAAATACATATGGCTACCATTTAGTGATGCAATTTGAGAAACATGGTGAGTTCCTTAGGATGTACAGTCTAACCTAACTCCCAAGACTGAATCCTCTCTCTGGATCAGTCTGGTATAAAAAGTCTACTGTTTGGGTTTGGACAGGGCTTTTCCCCCTTGAAGCTCACACTGAAAGTTGATTGCTATTCAAGGTTATTTAGAAGTTGGGCCAAACTGAGAATTTTAGAAGGTTACTAGTCCTCTTTTCTCATAAACAGATTAATCACTGATTAGTATCTGTGTGTGATTAACGGTGCCTCAGTTTGCTCTCTATTGCTGTAATAAAGACCATGACCAAGAGGAGAGGAACTAGGAGAGGAAGGGGTTTATTTGGCCCACATTCCCTATAGGCAATCTGATAGAGACATTGGGTTTCCTTATCCCAGATAACTCTAGCTTGTGTCAAGTTGACAAAAATATAATCAGGGCAAATAGATTAAATGGTTGTCTCAGAACGTGTCATCAGCTGTAAAAACTTGTTTGGCTGAGTCTTGTGTGCTTCCTGCCTCTTGCCGCGACACTCTGCACTGTCTTGGAACTCTGCCAGGAGGCCATTATCAGTCTTGGTCCCTTGATCTTGGAAAAGAATCAGGAGTGTTAGTAAACTTCTGTGAAGCATACGCAGTCTGTGATATTATGTTATTTAAACAGAAATTTAACTGATACCCTCCAGCCCGCATCCTTGCTGTCACACTTGCTGCTGTGCTGGAATAAATGCAGTCTGACTCCAAGCTTTGAATGGCAGTCGGAATACTCCCTAAGAACTCGAGACCACCAGATCCTTCCTAAACCCCTGCTTCCCTACTTTTCTGTGAGTGAGATACTCCTTACTGGCTTCAAAGAGGGAGGAGAAAAGCCATAGAAGTTTGGTTTTGGTTTTGGTTTGTTTTGTGTTTTTTGTTTGTTTGTTTGTTTGTTTTTGACCATATCTGCTACGTTTCTATCCTCTATATAATGCCAAACTCAGATTCAGCCTAAGGAGTTTATCAGTATATTGGTAAGCTGGCCATCACTGGGCAAAACACCAAGAGGACAACAGTTTCAGCTTATAACTATTAGATGACAAATTTTTGGAAATTCAAGTTCGAGAAGCCTGTCTTGTTTAGTAAACGCAGCACTAGCCAGCTGTGACACACGCTTGATCTTACTTGTTCAAGTGGGAGGACAGTGGCCATTACCTGGTCTTTCCTTATTCAATACTCACTGACTGTGGCCCTCGTAAGCTATAAAACAAAGTAACCAAGCAGATAGAATTTCTAATAACAACCAAAGGATGTGAGTTTACACTGTAAGTAAAAGCTAAAAGCAGGAGTGACGATAGTCTATAGACCTCAAACAGTCCAACTGTCACAGGAGTGACAGTTTATTAGTTCTCTGTGACCAGTTTATTAGTTCTCTGTGACCAAACATGTTCAAATAAATACAGCATTCAGGAGTCAGATTTTAATTCAACAGCAGGAAACAGAACTATGGGACACAGGAATGCATTGTTTGGGGAGATAATGTAGTCCCTCAGTAGTAACTGCAAGAGCTGTTAAAGTGGTGGCCTCTCCTTCCCACCCCAGCCTGTGGCCGCCATAAGGTACCAACCACCGTAGGAGCTGTCAAAATGGCGATATTTATCAAAACAGTGACACCTCCTCAGCCTGCTGCCCTCAAGAGGTACAGCCATGGGAGCTGTCCACGGTGGCTGCATCCCCTCTCCAGCCTCCCCAGTGCTGGGGAGGTCTTCTCCTGTAGCTGGGAAGGTCTTCCCTAACTAATGGGCCCGACGCAGGGAAAAGAGGGTGAAAATGTCACCAATCCCTGAGCTTCCCACAAAACCCCACCAATCCCTGAGCTCTCCATACTCAGGACTTGAAATGTCACCAATCCCAAGAATTCTCCATCTTGCGATACATTCCCAAAATCCATCCATTCAACTCATAAACCAAGAAATTATCCTTTCTCTAATTAACCATGGTCTCAATCACTGTTCTATTCCTGTAAAAAGACACTATGACCAATTCCTAAAAAAGAAAGCATTTAATTGGGACCCTGCCTTACTATTTCCGAGGGTTAGTCCATTCTCATCATGATGAGGAACATGGTGGCATGCACGGTACTAAAGTAATAGCTGAGAGCTACATTCTGATCTGTAGGCAGGAGAGAGACAGAGACACAGAGAGATGGAGAAACAGAGATGGAGAGTTGGAGAGAGACTGAGCCTGCCTAGCTTGGGCATTTGAAACCTCAAAATCCTTCTCCCTGATGACTAAGCATTCAAATATATGAGCCCATGGGGTTCAAACCACCACACAAGCTGTTTGGTATTATGCAGCAAAACTGAATGCACACAGACCTAGAACTAGCATTTCTATTCTGTGATATTTACTCAGCAGAAAATATATAGAAATGTCCAGTCATAACACATGTGCAGTGTCTCAGCAGCGTTGTTAACATAATTAGACAACCTAATATCCATCAATAGAAGAACAGGTAACCAAAATGTGGTTTCAATTGATTTCTATACAGAAAAAAAAGAAAAAAGCAAACTATTGTGGCATACAAATAGAGTAATTTTTTTATGATTCCATTTACGTAAAATGGGCAAAACTAACAGGAAAAGAATAATTCACAGAGCTAAGAGTTATGATGGTGTTCCTTTGGTTGCTATTCATTTGGGTTTTTTGTTGTTTGTTTGATTTAAATAAAATCAAGTGAGGATCATACAAATTTTGTATGGTGTTTTTTACTTCACATTTTATTTGAGCATTTCCCATCATAAAATAGACCTCATTAATCTTAAAGATTACTTAACATTCTATCAGAGGTTGGCTTCTGTATGACTAGGCTAGTATCCTTAAAATATAACTATAAAAAGGCAAGTTGTAGTTGATATTACAAGAGCCATTTTTCAAGTATTATTCCAAACAGAGCAGTGCTTGTTACCTTTCTGTGTATGGTCATTAGTGCTGGGTTCACAGATTCCTTGCTTGTACTGAGCCTAAAATTCCAAGACTGTCTAATAGGTGAAGGTAGTGACATTATTTCTCCACTTTCTTCAAACCAACATTTTCCCTGTCAGAGAGAGGTACAAAACATATTAACAGAGTATTTCACTGAAAAGCAAGTGCCACATGCTATCTGCCACTGGTTCAACTCATTAGCTTAAATACTTGCCTCCTGGAGGCTAAGCAGGCGATTTTCCATTTTGTTGCACATCTTTTTATATGTTGCTGGCTTTTTCTTAATGTATAATCCTTCATCTTCTAAAATGCGAGGCATCATGCCTTTTGGCAGTTTACGCTGGCTGGCCACTTAATGACAAAACTTAGATAATCACTTTAAACCTCACAGTGGGAGAACAAATACATAGAAGATCAACATATAATTTTTAATTTAATTTTTTAACTTATTTTTACTGTGCCAACATGCACAGAACTTAGTGCCCTAAAACATGGCACATTCGTGACTTGTGTATTTCAGGGGAGTGTGTTACCTGGAGAACTACTTGGCACAAAAATATTTGCCTCCTGTTTTTTTATCTGTTCTTGGTCGTCTTCATATTCTGCAGCTGTCACTTCAAATAAATCTGTTAAAATTACTTCTTCCATGAAATCCTCATCTTGGTTTTCATCAACATTTTGTAAACTGCCACCAAATGCAGAGTGTTTGAAGTAACTATCGTTTACTGTTTTCTGTTGAATATCAAAAAGAAAAATCAGTCCGCATGCTCTCCCGCATGCCCTAATAACCAGTATTTAGACACATGACATGTTCCACAGCCTTTCTGAGGCCTCCCCACTCATTTAGCCCAGATCAAGTGCTAGCTGAAATGATAATATACATTAGTCACAAAATAAAGTTTCGACGAATAAAGAGGAACTTGTTTAAGGTTAATGTTATGTGATATATTTTTATAGTTTCCTGTTCAATTCTCCAGTAAATGTTGCTGAAATAGAATGATAATTTAGACCCCTTCTATCCTAGGGGAAAGTTTCAGAAACAGGACTCATATGGGAAGGGCAGGTCTAGTGCTCCAAAGCAGGACAACCTAAAAAGTAGAAAGACTATTTTCTACAAAGTTTTTAAGAGAAAATAATAAAGAGTAAAGAAAGAATTCTATGGCAAAGTGGTTACAGCGAAATTCTGAAATACAGGATTATTTATAAAAATTGTTTTAAAATTTGAGTATAGGTACAAAAACATATATTGTTGTTGAAAAGCGCCTTTGTTATCACAAGTATGGATCTGCTCACAAAAACTGAATAGTCATATTGCTTCAGATAACTACGTGATTTAAAATCTTCATATGCTGAACAAAGTATCATCCAACTATGTCAGGCAATTAAAAAAAAACTCAGTTCTGGAAATGTACACTTACAGAAAGTAATAAAATAAAACCACAGAATTATTTTTATTTTTGTTTTGTTTTTTTGAGTAGAGACTCAGCGTGTTGCTGTGGCCAGGAACTTTCTCTGTAGCCCTAAAATAAAACTCAAGATCCCCTGCTTCCGCCTCCCAGCAGCTGCTGTGGGCTGCAGCCCACCACACAGTGTGCTAGCACTGGAACACAGAATCCCTGTGACTAAAAACCCTTACCTGCTCTTTGAGCAATCCTAGTCATTTTTTTTTTGCAAGAATTTTGGAGTCGAAGGATCAACAACTTCTCCTTTTATTAATGAAGAACTAGGTTTCATGATAATATTTTTTTCCTTTTTCCTTCTTTCCTTCCTTTCTTCTTCTTCTTTTTCTTTTTGGCTTTTTGAGGCAGGGTTTCTCTGTGTAGTCCTGTCTGTCCTGAACTAGCTCTGTAGGCCAGGCTGGCCTGGAACTCAGAGTTCCACCTGCCTCTGCTTCCTGAGCGCTGGGACTGAAGCCACCATGCCCGGCTCAAGATGACATTTTCAAACACAGTTTTTGTTGTTTCTCTTCCTCATTTCCCCTCCTTCCTCATGACCTCCCAGCATTAAAACAAAGCATAGTTAGATTTCACCTGGGTTTGTATTGAGTCATTCTACTGTTATTCCCTCCTTCCTATCCCTTTTATGAAATTACAGAAATACTTTACATCCACATATCTTTGTGGTTTCTTTTTAGGATTCAAGCAAGGTATAAGAGCAATAAACATAAGAAAGATTTGGGAGAATCTCCACACAGGGGAGCTCTTTAAATATTCTTTTCACCAACTAAGAAGGGTTCTTTGCCCCTACTAGTGCTTTCATGCCAATGTTCCTCTACACCACTGGTATAGGCCAGGGGTCTCAATCCTGGTGGCTGAGGACAGTGGGGGCCCCAATTTGGCCCTGATGTTCTGACCTACAGGCACCTTTGTGAGCCTTACCTAACTGTCCATTCTCAGTCTGAGCCGAGTTACGATCTTGACTCAATAAGCCCTGTCTGCCCAACTCTTTCTCTTTTAGTTCAGCCCAGCTGCTATTCCAGGTTGTCACCTTCCAGGCCTTCAGTCTGCAGCTCACAGCAGAACATTCCTGTTCTGTCAGTGGCTGGGTGACAGAGAGACTAAGCCTAAGAAGATCTAAAAGTAGATGGACCTAAGTGAGTACTGTGTGACAAGTGAACACGCTTAAGTTGCTGGAAGGTTCAGCTCACTTTGTATTTAAGACCTTGGGAAAAATTGAAAAACAAAATCATATTTTTGATATTCAAATATTTACTGAGTACCCAATACATTCCAAGAAGAAAATAAATAGACAAAAATATGTATTGGGAAGTACTAAGAATTATAAAGAAAAACTTAGCAGCGTAAGGTCACAGAGAATTCTGGGCTAGGTGAGCTATTATTTTAGATAGGACTTTCAGGCACAATATCTTTAATCCTGTGTCATTCAAACAGACTCCCAAAGGTAGTGAGGAATATAATACGGCTATTGAGAGGAGCTTTCAAGGTAGGTAAACAAGCGTAACTTCTCTAGGGTTGTAAGCAAGGAGCATCAGGGAGCCATGTGGCTGGGCTTAGGTGGTAGAGAAGGGACACAAAAGAAATGAAACAAGAGAGGCTACTCCTAAGTGGCTAGGTCATGCAGGCCTTGGGGAATGCTGAAAAGACCTTTGCTTTCCTTGTAAATGAAACGGGAAACTCTCAGAAAGGGCTAAGCAAGAGAATGGCCTTAGCTTATAACAGGATTGCTCTCAAGCGTACAGTGAATTCAGGGGGGAGGCTTGGCAATGATCCAGGTGAGAGACTGTAATGATCACAGGATGGCACCCGTGAAGGTAGAGAAACGTGGATCTGATGATGGGGCAGTCTGAAAGTGGAACCAACAGACTTGTGATGAACTGGGTGTGAGGCATGAGAAGAACACAGGATCCAACATGGCACCAACAAGTCTGGCTGGAGAACTAGGAAGATGAAATCATCACTTGTTAGTTCTTTCTATGTTGTGTTTATGTAAAGTTGTGGGGTACATGAGCACAGAGAACATTGTGAGAAATGGTTAACAGAAATTTTCGCAGCACAGAATATTTCAGATGGTGTTTATTTTTCCGTATTAAGTTTCTGGGTAGTGTTTGTGTTTTATTTGTTCAAGAGTTCCAAAGAGCAAGTTTCATTGCTGTTTTGTGGGGTTTGTCGGTTTCGGTTTTTGAGACAGAGTCTCAGTAGGCAGCTCAGGCTGGCCTTATCTCTCCAGTGATGAGACTACAGTCATGCCCCATTATGAGCTGATGGTACACATCTTTAACAACAACAAAAGTAGTAAAAGAACCACATCAGCACATATCAAAACAGAACGGAGAGAACAGAGGGGTTTGTAGTTGGCTGTGAAGGAACAAACACCAGAGAGACATGAGGAGTAACAGAGGCCACAACTCTCCATCACAACTAAAATGTGAGCAGATACTTTTTAGACAACAAGGAAAACAAGACACATAAAGCCACAGGCTGAGCATCTGATACCCACACTTCTGTCCTCTGTGGATGCTCAGCTCTCCGGCCTTAGTTTTCTTATTTACAGAATTTAAACAATAAAGATTTGGGTGTGGGTGTGTGCGTGCGCTCGCGATGTGGAGAACAGCACCTGGTATTGCTCTTAGGTGCTCTCACCTTTTGTCTGAGACAATCTCTAATTGACCTGGAATTTGGCTAGACTGGATCTCCCCGGTCCTGGCAGTCTCTGCCTCTCTAGAGTACCAGTATCACAAATGCACACCGCCACATTTGGCTTTTGTACCTGGGTGCTGGGATCAAACCCAGGTCCTCACATGTGCATGGCAAGCATTTTAGCCACTGAGTTAGCTCCCCAGCCCTTACCTGTGAGCGTCACATAACACAATCCATTTTGATAGTATCACTGAGCATCTACTAAGCACTCAGGAAATGGTAGGTATCATAATGATGAGCTCAACTCCAAGAAAAGAGGAAGTTAGACATGAGGGTGCATGCCTGCAATTTTAATTTCAGGAGGCTGAGGAAGGAGGGTCCAGAGTGCCAAACCAACCTCATTTACAGGGAATGACCTTTTTTCAAAACAAAACAAAAATACACACAGTCACACACACACATACCTCCTGTCCAATGCCTTTCATCCTATGACTTTGTTTGTTTGTTCAAGACAGGGTTTCTCTGTGTGTAGCCTTGGCTATCCTGGACTCACTTATAGGCCAAGAACTCACAGAAATCCACCTGCCTCTGCCTCCTGAGTGCTAGGGTCACAGGCGTGTGCCACAGCACCAGGCTCGTCCTGTACCTTTAATAAAAAGCTGGTTTAGGGGAGAGTAAGGATATAAAACAGAGAAGCAAATCCTACCTGCTGTGAAGACCAGCTCATGGATGAGTCTTCTTCCCCACTCACGATGAAAAATGAAAGGCCTTCATCCAGCAAGAATTCAGTCTGGGGTTAAACAGGAGCAGATCAATAGTTAATGTCGGAATGAATACATACTGTTGGCATGCAAAGGAAGAAACGCTATGCAATGGCAGAAGGCAGCTTAGTAGAGGGCAGGAAGCAACACAGTAGTTATTTTATAAGCTTGTTTACACTTAACTTTGGTTCATAACTTACGTGTGTGTGTGTGTTGGTAACGTTGTAAGAACCAAAATAGAGCAAAGCCAAAATCTCTGCTCTCTCACCCTAACCCAAGTAGCTAGAGGATTATTTCACAATTTAATCAAAGTGTGGCCTCGGGTCAACATTCCCCCTTTTCAAGTTTTCCCGTGGACACGTGCTCACATTCGTCCACATGGACCTTACCATCCTATTCCCACAACATTTGGTGGCATATTCTTAGTTACAGACCAAAATTAACGAATTAATTTATGGGTTTTGTTACAGCAGTTTAGCCTGTACAGCTCCTATCCCAAATCTTAGTCATTTCAAATATGCAATTGCACATGAACGGTGGCACCAAATCAGTACGTTTGGGAGCATCTCTAATTCTGTTAGAATAATGAACTGAGGTCCTGAGGCGGAGGTGATTCCAGAGTCCTCAGTTCCAATTTAGTGTGGCGAGGCATATGCTGGGAATACAAACTGTAGAGTTCAATCACAAACTGCCAGCTAACCCCTGCCAGTTACTGCCCCAGTCAGCTGGGTCAAATACTTTCTCTGCCTTACGTCTTCAGGCATTCCATGTTGGCTTTCCGTTCTTGCCCCCCTGGTGGGTCGCTAGCCACATGCAGTCTGGAGCTGCCCAATCCACGAGTTGCTATCTGCTCAAGAAAACCCTGTACATTTTAAATGTACTTAGGTTTATCTCTTATTGGCATCTTATTATAATTTATTAGGATAAGTAATGCCAAGTAGGAATAGAGATTGCAAATGGGCACAAGGGTTCTTTTATGGGATGATGCATAAAAGGACTGGATTGTAGAGTCAATCACACAACTCTATAGTTTAACTAAAAGCCATTGAGTTCTAAGCTAAAATAGGTGAATTTTGGGGGTAGGCTACACTTCCATAAATAAAGGTGTTTTTAAAAAGTATTTGAAAGAAAGTTACTCACCTTAGACCATCGATAAATCTTTGTGTCAGTGATCAGCTCAGCTGAAGACTTATCACCTTGACTGATCTGAAACACACAATTTTACAGAAAATAAGCATAGGAGAGCATGCAAGTTTTCTGCCCCAGATGAATAATTCCTCAATGTTTTTCTTTTTAAAGGTGTGTGTGTGTGTGTGTATATATATATATATATATATAAACATTTATCTTTACCTAAGACGTCATATATAATTACCATGACCAGATTGCCTTTTCTTGGTTTTGGTTTAATATCACAGGAGGTGTGTGCTGGCAAGTCAACATTGGAGCTGAGGGAGCCTCGACTGAGAAAATGTGCCCATGTGACTGGGCTGTAGGCAAGCCTGTAGGGCATTTTCTTAATCCGTGATTGATGGGGGAGGTCCCAGAGCAGTGTGGTGCCACCCTTGGGCTGGTGGCCCTGGCTTCTATAAGAAAGCGGGCTGAGCAAACCAGGTGAGACAAGCCAGTAAGCAGCACCCCTCGGTGGCCTTTGCATCAGCCCCTGCATCGAGGTTCCTTCCCTGTTTGAGTTCCTGTCCTAAGGTCTTTTGATGATGAAGACTGATAGAGAAGTGATAGGGAAGTATAAACCAAATAAACCCTTTGCTCCCCATCTTGCTTTTGGGCCGTAGCCTTTCATTACAGCAATAGAAACCCTGACTAACATCGGGTATTAAGGGTATGAAAAATAAATAAATAAATAAATGAAATAGAAGGAAAAAAGGAAAGAGAAAAAAAACAGGCTAGAAGTTGAAGCTTTTTAGAATTGAGGTATATTAAGACAATTTCAGCTCTTTCTTGACATTAAAAAAAAATAGTTCTTATAATCCATGTTCCACTTAAAACAGTCATTCTGAAAACAGGAGAAAGCAGTTAAAAGCATTACCTTAGCATTTTTTAGTTTTTCTCTTACTTTGCCTCTCAGTGTCTCTGTTATGTTTCGATTTTCTTCTGCATCTAAATCAAGACAGCAACATTAGACACAGAGTTTACATCGTTTTTAATTTAACAGCAGTGGACAGTAAAATCACTCATTGTGTGTCTTAGCTGCATCGGTGCCTAGCCGTCATGATGAGCAGGAGTACACCGCTCTGGAGTACTTAGAACTGTGCATCTCTTCCCCCTTCTCATTGGGAACAGTTTTATCTATGGTAAATTGTGTATCTTTTGCAACTTTCTCTCTATCCTTTGTCATCTTCTCTTGCTACTTCCTCGGGTATCAGCCAGAGTCTTTCTTGTAGCCAAGCAAAACATGAAAACAGCTCATACAAACAACCTTTGTTGCTGTCTTGTTAGAAAAAAATTCCTTGAGAACATTTGTATTCCTTATAGATTATGCTAGAGCATGAACTCTGGCAGAGGAAGCCCAGCCCCTGGGCTGCAAAGTTCAGGTAGGGACTGAGGGATGCTGGGGGAACCTGGAGGCCAGGTGCCCTTTGGTATGGTAAATAGGTGCATCTCAGCCACCTTTCCTGGTCTGAATCTCAACAGTACAGTTCTGAATACAATTTTAAAAAGAAGAATTAATTGGTCATGTTCCCTCGAGTTTGCCTTTTTCTCCCCCTCTTGTTGAGTTCTTCTAAGTTATTCAGGTAGGAATATACTGTGGGGCTTTGATAGATTCTGTTTGAGGTTTAATTAAGATGTGGAGATATCTATACAGTTTAAGGCTGTTGGCCTTTTGCTGAGGCAGTCTCTCAGCTTCTAACTTAATTTCTCCGCCACTGCTTTTCCACATGTGGTTCTCACAGCCTGCTTTCCTGCTCTGTTCCATCTCCCTTTCATTGCCTACTAAGATCTTAAGCATCCATCTACATCTTGCCTCTTTCAGTGGCTTTGTCTGCCTGAGAGTCATTGCCCGCCCCTACTTCCTGCCCTAGCTCCTGCTGCCAGCTCTTTATTAAGCAAAAAGCCACATTTCTTATGCAACTGGTAGGCTTGGGAAGATCACCTTCCCCAGGGAAGCTTCCCTTACTTTGAAAAGCAGGTGAGAAAGTGACATTTACATATCCTGGTAGCGTGGCATTCCTGGCTTCAAATAACAATTAAGAACACACTTTCTTCTGTTTTTTTAAACTGGATTTCTTTTTTAAAATTTATTTAATTTTATTTTATGTGGATTAGCGTGAAGGTGTCAGATCCCTTTGAGTTGTCCATACAGAGCACTCATGTGAGTTTTGGGAATTGAACTCGGGTCCTTTAGGAAGAGCAGACAGTGCTCTTAACCACTGAGCCATCTCTCCATCCCCAAGAACACACTTTCTTATAGCCAGAAAATATGATATTTGTGGGTCATGCCAACATGAATAGGAGTAGGACTAGAGCTGAGTCACAAGAGTCTTCTTAAGAAGGTTCTGCATCAACACACATGGAAGGTCTAACCAGTCTCAGACACCAGTGAATCCCCTATGAGTCCAGTAAATGACGGAGAAGATGGAACATCGTGTGTTCAATTTCTTTGTATTTCCTTGGGCCCATCTTATATCATATACGAAGCCTAGTTTATATTTATATTTTAGAATGCTTAAAGCTCTAGGATGGGAGTAATCATTACTAAAACACAAGGATATCAGAGTCGGGGCACACTAGCGGAGGACCTTTTGGCAGACGCCTGTCCGTTATTTCTTCAATATTGCTGCTGCATGCTGCTTCTGACATCTGTGGGGAAAAAGCAGGGAAGGTTAGGTTACAACTGTCAGCTACGGAACAGCTTTCCTTATGTCAATCAGCCTTCTGAACATCGGCTCCCGTAAAACATCAATTCATATTCTTTTGTCTGTCTGCTCAAACTTGAATTATTTTTTACTAATTTACATGAATTTTTTATATATGATTGATTTTTAAATTGAGTAATTGCCACCTGAAATAATAAAAAAATCTAAATGACAAAATCTGACTGAGACTTAGTTCTTCATGCTTCTGTACTACCTGCCTCATATATTTTCTAGAAAATTATACATATACGTATAGAATTATACACATACGTATAAAAGTACTTTAAAAATCCAGCGTTACACAACTGTCATATGCTTGAGTGATTTCTCTGCAATATCTGACAATGTACACACCTTCCTTCCTGAAAAATATGTAAACGTTGCTTTCTATTCTTGACTGTCTTCTACCCTTTATCTTCAATGACTGGCTGCACTGTTCCCCAAAACAGAAAGGCAAGTGCGCCCAAGACCTTGGTGAGTGTGTGCACTCCCTGGCCTCCCAAATAGGTGTCTCTAGTTCTTACTTCCCTCCCAAATATTGAAGAATATTCTAGCTACCTCCTGGTAGGAGATACTGAACACCATTAGTAAAAGTTCAGGATAGGAAGATGAGCATTTGCAGTTTTTCAAAGCTCAATCTTGTAAAGAAACTAACTGTTCTCACACTCCAGTAGTATTTGTTTTCAGCTTTAAATTTGAGATAAACAATAACAAATACTCTTGAAAAAAACAGTTGCACCTGCTGACCAAAATAGCTTGAAGCTGGAGAGGAAAAAGCAAAAGATTACAGATTAGTTTCACATTTGCATTAAAAACATGGGTTTGAGGGTTGGTGAGATGGCTCAGTGGGTGAAGGTGCTTGTCAGGCTACCCAGATCCTATCCCTGCGACCCACGCTGTGGTAGGAAAGACCCAATTCCAACAAAATGTCCTCTAACCCCCATAGCGGCGCTGTGGAATGCAGATGTATGTATTAATACACACACACAAATAAACACATGTATTAAAAATTTCAAGAATGGACTTTTGCAAGGGCGGGGATCAGATGTGGGGGGTGGGAGGTGAGAAGGCTGGGAACAAGAAGGGAAACTGAGGGGGAACATCACTTTGTCAAGCTGGAGGCCTGTAACAGGGTAGGACATCCCGGGAGGACACGGGTGAGACTCCTAATGGGGAGGGAAGAGGGGGCATGGCACTGAAGTGACCACCACCTAGCCAGGCAGGACTAGCCAAAGAAGGGGATCAACAATCCATCAACAAAACTTTTGATCCGAAAATTACTCCACCTACAAGAAGTGCAGGGATAAAGAGGGAATAAAGATTGAGGGAATGTCCGACCAATAAATGGCCCAACCTGACACCCACCCCACGGTAGAGAGCCAGCCCCTGACACTATTCATGATGCTCTGCTCTGCTTGCAGACAGGAGCCTAACTTGACTGTCATCTGGGAGGCTCCAGACAGCAGCAGATGGAGACAGAAGCTGGGACTTGCAGACAAGCATGGGGCAGAGCTCCAGGGGGTCCTGTGGAAGTGTTGGGGAAAAGACCTGGAGGGGACAGGAACCTCACAAAAAGACCAACAGAGACAACTAACCCAGTCCCATAGGGGGGTTACACAGACTGAAACATCAGCTAAGGACCATGCATGGTCTGGACCTGGGCCCCTGTACATATGTGGCTGATGGGTGGCTTGGTCTTCATATGGGGCACCTGGTGAGGGGGGGACATTTAACATGGACTCTATTGCCTGCTTTTGGATCACTTTCCCCTGGCAGGGCTGCCTTGCCTGGCCTTAGGGGATGAGGATATGCTCAGTCCTGATATGACTTGAAATGCTGGGGAGGGGTGATGCAGAGATGGGTTTGGGGGAAAGGGGAAGAGAGAAGGAGAGGAAGGGGGAACTGGGATGAGAGGGGGGAGAGGTCACCCTTGGGATGTAAAGTAAATAAGCTGAAAAATTTTTTTATTAATTAAAAAAAAAGAATGGACTTTTGTTGAAAATCAAAGCAGGGTTTCAACATGATCCTGGTTTTTGAAAAATTAATATAACAAAAATCTACTTAATAGACATTTATGGAAGAATTTCAAAAACTGCCGGTGAGTCCTGTATTAGTTAAAACTCCTGAATAAGGTCATCACGAGCCAGTATGCCCCTTCTCACTAACCTCAAGCCACCCTCAAGAAAACTGACGGCACCAATAGTGCCTTCTGAAGAGACGTAGAGCATTGACCTTGGCAAGTGGAGGAGATCTAGCTTTAATATCCAGCAATTTTGTCAAACATTCCTCAGCGGGGAGGGCATTCTGACCTAACTTGTTTGAACTGAGGAGACTGGCAGCCCTCCTCCCACCTCTGGAGCTAGCTATAACAGACAGCTGGGGGGGGGGGGGAGAGCTCACACATCCCAGCTAGCAGGCAATGCAGTTAGGAATACTTTCTACTTCATTTCATTGCTCTTTTTTTTTTTAAATCTTGTATTTGGGTTTTTAATTCCCACTTTTGATTTTCAGTCGGTTAATTGTTTTTAAGCTCGCCAAAGCCTCTAGCAAATACAAAAGGATCAAAATAATTTCCTGTATCAGATCACAGAAGAAACTTGCAACTGACACCAGATGAAACTCTAGAAATTACAAGCACTCAGAGATGGAGCTGTACTCTCTTGAAGAAACAGTGCATCCTTGAAGAACTCTAGGAGGAAATGTAAATATTCCTAAAGACAAATGGAATGAAAGCACAATTATCCAAACATCTAGGGTATGGCTAGGGAAGACTTACAGTATGAAGGTATCTAGATTTACGGATATAAAAGTTTTTAAATCATTGAATTTCCAAATTAATAACACATTTACTTCAAGGTCTTAGGAAAACAAGATCCAGCCAACTGTAAAGATAGTCAACAGAGACAGATCAGGGCAACAGAAATTAATAAAATGAAGACTAAAAGAGCAACACACAGAATGAATCACAGAAGGAGTTGATTCTTTGGCGAAAATAAACAAGACTGATAAGCCCTTTCAGTGGTTAGTCTTGGTTGTCAACTTGAATGAAGGCGATATTAACTAAGACACACCTGTTGGGTAGGTCTCTGAGGGTATCTTCCAGAAGGATTAACTGAGGGGGAGACCCTTCTCAAGTCAGTGGCATCTTCCAGCAGTAGCCTGGATATAATGTAAGGTGCTTCAAAGTCAGCTTGTGCTTCTCTCCTTGCTGGTGAGTGCATCTGCCTTGCTGCTGTCACAGCTGCTCCTGCCCTTGGCTGACATCAGTTTCCTCAGTGTCCTATCATGGACTCAGGACCCAGGTATGAACACTCAAATTGGGATGCAGGTTTTTTGAAAAAGGTGTGAAAACCTTTGCAAAAAAGACAGTATATTCAACAAATGATGCTGGAGAGACTGTCCATGTGTAGAACGATTCAGATCTCTTCCTTTGAGCAAAAAGCAACTCCTTCTAGATCAAAGGCCTGCTAGACAAACTGTTAGACTTTTCTAGAAGACATGGACAAACATTTCTAGATATAAGCACAGGCAAAGACTTTCTGAAAGGGAAACGTTTCCTCTTCTCCAATAGAAGAGAAAATGATCACAAGAATTGACCAACGGGATTATGTGAAATGAAAAAGCTGCTCTACCGCAAAGAAAACCACTGGCAGAGGAAAGATAGCTGAGAATCTGCAAAGAAGTGCAAAGTTTTTCATTCCCCCAATCACCCAGCCAAAAGAGGTGTGGTACACTAAAAGACTCTCAAAACAAGAAATGTGAGTGGCCAGTCAATACCTGGAAAAGCACTCAAATCTCTCAGCCATCAGAAAAATGCAAGTTAAAAGTGGCATGAGAGTCTACTTCATTTCTGTCAGAACAGCCATCATGAAGAGAACAAGAAAGATCTCAGGCTGTGGCTATGTGAAGAAGGAGGAGCCCTTACGTACTGGTGGGAGTGAGGGTGGGGGCAGCCACTAAGGAAATCAGCATCCAGACTCTTTAAAAACAAACAAACACCCAAAAACTAACCAACCAAACAAAGAATGAAGCTGCAATGATAATATGATCCAGCTATATTATTCCTGAACATAGACCCAACTCAAGTCAACATATCAAAGGCATTTGGAGCCAGGCTAGGTGATGCAAAGTCAGAAGGCAGGAGTAGGCAGATCTCTGTGAATTCTGGGCCAGCCTGGTCTACATAGTGAGCACCAGAGCAACCAGGGTGACAAAGAAAGACCCTGTCTCAAAAAAACAAAACAAAAACCAAAGACATCTGCACATTTCCATTTATTGTTATACTACTCGTGTTGAAAAATGGCCTCCAGTAGATGAATAGGATGAATTCCCAGTGCCTCAGAGGAAATAGGTGACTCTTTTGATGATCTCTATAAGCCTATTTCTTTCCAATGCTATTATATACAAGCTGTTTACAAACTGTTTAAGGATCAAAATGTGTAACAGAGAGCATAAAAGTAACTGAATGCAAATGAACACTGTTTTCAGGAAATCAGACGTTCTGGTAAAATGCCATAAAAACATGTTTTTGTTCGGTTTTTTTTTTTAAGCCTTCAAAAATTCCATTAATACTTTACCTTTCTAAAAATTTCTTCTCTTCTCTTTGAGATCTTTTTCATGATGACTCTTTTATCTTTACTTTCTAAATAAAGGAGAATGAGAGACCACGTTATGAAAACAAGACTGTTGTGACAGGATTAAAAAGCATGGTAGGGGCTACAAACATGGCTCAGCGGTGACAACCCAGGCTGCTATTCCAGAGAACCCAGGTTTGATTTCTCAGTACCCACACGGTAGCTCACAACTGCCTCCAGTCCCCAGGCATCCAGTGCCCCCTTCTGGCCTTCCCAAGCTGCACACGATCCGCAAGACACAAGCAGACAAAACACACATACACATTAAAAAAAAAAAGAATAGCATTTGAAAGTTCGAAAAGATTAAAAAGGAAAAAGATGAATACTGTCATTTTGCTCTACCTAAGACTATATTGAAACTGAACCAAGCGACAGCAGCGGCTTGACTTGACTCGGGCAAATGGAAGGACCGTTTTGGGAACAGCCGGCAGCTGGCTCTTGCAGATGGGCGCTGTGGCGGTGGAGCCGCTTCTTGAAAGATGGCAGTGATCACGACCCACGCTGACTCCGGCAGCCAGGCGAGCTCTAGCGGTGACCGTGGCGGTTCCGCGGCAACTGCCTGACCGGAAGTCGAGTCTGGGGGCCAGCGATGAATTCTTCGGGAGGGGGGAAAAGGGAAGCCCTTCTTTCGCCAGTGCTACAGCTCAGAATAAACAGCCAGTCTCAGAAGTCCTTTGGAGAAGTAGATGGTGTTCGCCACTCTATTTCACGTGAAGCAGGGACTTGGGCAGCGGTTTTGAGGATGAATGCGTCTCATTGGCTGGGACTTAGGACACTGGCAATGCTCTATTTACCTGGGGAAAGAGAACAGGTGACAGGCTCATGTGACCAACCACCTGTAGACACCTGGAGGTTGTGTCACTTGCTCTTGAGGTAGGCACAGAAACAGGAGAGAGCTTTGTCCCACACCTGTTCTTAGGATGAGAGTTTGAATCTTGAGTTTGAGGTTTCCAGGGTTTGAACATGCTCCATCTCGGCAATTCCATGCCAGTTCCTCTGGGGGTACGGTCCACAGCCCCACGGGATACAGATAAACAAACGGTTATCTACAAGACACTGGATAAAACTGCAGAGCTGGATGAAAACTGAATTTGTTGTATTGAAATCTCCCTCCGACAGCCCTTGACATTCTCTGTTAAAATCCTGCCTGTGGGTGAAGACTGACTCTCTTTCAGAATATTCTGTCATTAACTTTTACAGATAAAGCTTCTTCTAAAGGGTAAGGAAACCCAGGATTAAGAATTTCTGTATCAGTTGCCCTACAAGTCCAATGTCAAAGAGAAGACTTAACACCAGCAGTTCTTGCAGCCGGGGTAGGGGCTGGCGCGGGTGTGGGTGCTTTGATTTCAGGCGCAGTTCTCAGTGCAAGGGATTTATTCTTATTTCCAGTGCTTTGCAACTCATGCCACAAATTAACTATCTGTAAGTCTTGGACTGGGTGCTGGAGAGATAGATTAGTGATTAGAACACTGCTCTTTCCAAGGCCCTGAGTTCCCAGCACCCAGGGGAGGGGCCCATAACCTGCAAGTCTGGCTCCAGGGTACTCCACGCCCTCTTGGGGCAGCACGAGCTCCTAAACTCACACATACGCATGTCCCCCACTCCCTTACACACACAATTAAAAATAAAAGTCTAAGAAGTCTTGGACTGGGGAGATAGCTCAGTACATAAAACCCTGTGAGATCAGTGAAGTTCGGATGCTCAGAACCCATGTAAGGCCAGGAGAGGATGGAGGCAGAGGCAGGGAAACCAGGGCCAAGGTCTGGGTTCCAGAGGAGAGTCTCAGCAAGTGGAGTGTGATGGAGGAAGACAACCAAAGTCACCCTGTGGCCGCCTGAGGCCACCTACACTGGAGTGCACCACTCACCGGCAATAAATGAACAAGCCAATAAAGCAGAGTATGTCCCACCCCACGCCTCTTTGCTCCTTGTTAAAAGAAGGACCTAAACAAACCTTATAAAGTTGGGGGCTTGCTAGTGGGGCTCAGCACGGTGCTGTGTGTCCCTTCACTCCAACATGACATTTTTGTGAACTGCTTTCTGTGTCCACCCTATTGAATGCTTGGCCTGTGATTCTGAAGACAAGAGGTCTTTAAAACTTGGCTGGCCTTATGCTTGTAAAAGAGGTACAGACATAAAGCAGCCACAAAGGTAACAGGTCCAGGTTAGGTAGGAGCCATAGGGCAGAAGGAACTGAACTCAAAAGTTCCACTTGCCTCATTATCTGAAAACAAACAAACAACAAAACTACTCACCATTGAATGTGTCTAAGCCTCAAATTCTCATTCCAAATAAAATACTGTGGTTCTCTCATCTTTGCTGTCTAGCGCTCATCTGGTATAGCAATTTAGGAGCAATGACACTAGATTCTTGTCTTTTGGGCTGTGAGCCTATCCTTTAAGGGCCAAGCCATCTCTACAGTCCAACAGCAGGTTCTTAAGGCAGAGAGAAGAATGTTTTCCTTAAACACGGATGTCACGGAAGAGATGGGAAATGTCCACATGTTGCAAGTATTACAGAATGTGGTTTACTTTAAGAACACTTAACTTCTAGGATTACCACCTAGTGGCATGTCTTTTTAAAAAGTACATATGGCACATGTGTATGCATGCATGGGTGTGTGTGCACGTGCATGTGGATGTGTACTATGGTGTATGATTATTATACATAAGTGTTAAGTTATGTGGGTCCAAATAACTAAGTCAAGTTAATGCAGGATTTGAGATCTCCTACTAGAGTGTTTACAAAACACAAGTTGAGGAAACCTAAATGTTTTCAAGGTTAAAGAGCATTGTTTGTTAGAGGGGAGTGAGTAGAGAAAAGTATTAACACTCCAGTAGATATTTCAAACTACTAGTCTAATCTCACAGGTAGAACCATTTTTGATTAACCCCTCCAATTAAAGATCAGACAGATTTCATATAAAAGTTTGAATTTCTTTTATTTATTCATTTATTTATTTATCTATCTATTTATTTATTTTTGGTTTTTTGAGACAGGGTTTCTCTGTGTAGCCTTGGGTGGACTCACTTTATAGACCAGGCTGGCCTCGAACTCACCGAGATCCTTTTGCCTCTGCCTTCCTGAGTGCTGGGATTGTGGGCATGCGCCACCGTGCCCGGCTCCAAAAGTTTGAATTTCTTGACAAAGATTTAGAAAAACAACATCTGAGCAGGCAGGAGGCAGGCATGCGGGCAGGCATTTGGGCAGCCAGGTAGACGTCTGGACAGGCAGGCAAGTAGTCATCCAAGGCAGCAATGGTTAATGGTAAATGGTCTACAGTGTCTCCTGTGCACAGAGAAAGCCTTTCCAGGTCTCCATAAGCAAACTGTCCTTCTTGGCTCTCCAGCACCGGGTCTCAGCATCAATTGCCTTTTTACAGTCCTCTTTATTTTGATCAGTTTTTACTTTGTCAACCTGTCTGGGTGTTAGAGTCGAAAGCACCAGCTGAAAAGATCAGGTAGGGTGGCCTACTCCTGCAGTCTTAGCACTAAGGAGGCTAAAGCAGGAAGATCCTGAATTCCTGATGCCTGGGTTAGCTCCACAATGGGACCTTTTCCTACTCTCAGAACATCATCATCATCAAATGGGGAGAAGTACCGTTTCACAAGTACAAGTTATCTGATGAGTTCAAGCAAACCTTGCTTTGGACTGACTGGTCAAAAAGCTAACCCTCTTTCACTTCAGCTTTAGAAGATGTATCTACCTCTGACCTCCCTGACATCCCTAATTGATCAGGTCCAATTTTATTGTCTGAACAGTGTGGAAGGGCTGGATAACCATGCTGTTTTCTGTCCCGCCTTCTTTCTGGGATGATGACAGAATCTAACAGTGATGTGTGGAAGTGCATTGTAAGTTGTAGTCAGAGAAGGGGTAGTCAGTCTATGACAACAGTTAACTCATCCAGAATAAAGATTTATTTTTCCCTCCAAAGAACCTTTCTCCAAAGTTAAAAAGGAAAAAACATCACACCATCACCGACAAGAGATACCTCAATTTTTTTTATGTGTATGTGTGAGCATGTGTCAGGTGCCCTGGACATGGAGTCAGAAGCAATTGTGAACCACCTGATGTGGGTGCTGGGACCCACACCCCAGGCTTCTGTCAGAGCAGCAGGTGCCCTTAACTCCTGGGCCACCTCTCCAGGCCTGTGAAAAAGTCACTAACTTGTCTAAGTTAAAGCACACACACAGACTGTCACCGAGAGCACGCAGCACGGTCCATGGTACAGCCTGCCACCATTTCCTTTCCTGCCCAGAGCTAGTGCTTCTCAAGCCAGCACCAGAGTCCGCCTTGAACTCTCAGCAGCTGCATTTGCTTGTAAGAAGCAATAGAGACTCAGACATGGACGCTGACCACAAAGCCAGCTCACCAGGAGCAGCTGCTGGCCTGCCCGAGAGAACAGGCATGCTGGTCCTGTCCAAAGCTGCTGCTCTGGGGCCCATCCATCCTCTCACTTCCGGGGCCTTGTGTGGCTACCCTTCCCCATCTCATGTCCCAGTTCAGCCTCCTTTTTTTCCCCCCAACAAAAGGAAAATAACTCTGATTTCTTTATTCTTTTTTACATCCAAACTTATAAAATAATCTTTTCCCTTTCCTTACCTGTCACTGACCCACCCACAGTGTCTGGCCTCCACCAAAGGCTTTCTTTTGGGTGTTTATTTATTGTGTGGGTGTGCACGTGCCGTGGCTTCAGAAGGTCAGAGGACAACTTTTGGGAATTGGTTCTCTCCTTCCACCATGTGGGGTCCCAGGGATTGAACTCAGGCCATAACGCTTGGTGGCATGCACCCTTAGCTGCTGAGCCATCTTGCCACCAAGGGCTTTCTGATTGTCCCACGGTTTCTTGGGCCTCTGGTCTGATCTTGGCTTCCCTGTTTGTTTCTGTGTTTTCTCTAATACATTTCTATTTTTCTTTCTCCCACCTCCTAAACCATTTTAAATTTCCAGTATTACTTTAGGCTCTTTCTCCAGTACTTGTTTTTTTAATTCTTAAAAAAATTATTTTTATGTTTATAGTGCTTTGCTTGCATGTATGTTATGTTTGTGCCTGTATGTGCCTGGTGCTTGCAGAGGCCAAGAGAGGGTAGTGAGTCCCCTGGAACTGGAGTTTAGACAGTTGTGAGCTTCCATGCGGATGTTGGGCATTGAATCAGGTCCTCCGGAAGAGCTGTCAGTGGTCTTAACCACAGTGTCACTTCTGACCCTCTCAAGTTCATTTTAATGTGTGTTTGTGTGTGTGTGTGTGCCCATGCACCCACAAAGGGGACATACTCAGACTGTCAGGCTTCCAGGCACTTTCCCCTGCAGAGCCAACTCCACTTCGTCTGTTTTTTTTTAAGTGATTCTTTTCTTTCATTTCTAAACATTCAGATTCATCTTTTAAAAGCCCACATCATTTTTTCTGCTGTAGCAGTCATTATCCCTGATCCTCATGTGCTTTAATCTCTCTCTCTCTCTCTCTCTCTCTCTCTCTCTCTCTCTCTCTCTCTCTCTCTCTCTCTCTCTAGTATTTGTGGTGTATTTGAGTGTGGTTCGCATGCCTATCTCGTTGGGTGTCTTTCTTCTTCACTCTCCTAGTCCTTTGAGGCAAAGTCTCTCTGAACCCCCTGTAGAAAGCCAATAAACAAACACTTGGATTGTTGTGGAAGAGGGATAAGCTTTTGAGGTGACACATGAGCTGGTCCACTGTGGGAAAGCTGTCGGTTGGCAGAGTGTGCTTATCCAGGAGCCAGGAAGAGAAACTTCATGGGATGATCAAGTGGTCAGTGTCTCTGAAATGTGCAGTGTGTCATCTCTGGACAACAGTTTCGACATATCTTGAAATGTGGAAACTTGGGCCTCACCCTGGATCTACTGATTTTTCATTTTTATTTTGATTCAGGGTCTGTTTGCCTGGGAACTCACTATGTAGACCAGCCTGCCCTCAAAGTCACAGAGAGTGACCTGCCTCTGCCTGGTAATTGCTGGGATTAAAGGCGTGTGCCACCATATCCAGCCTTAAAAATTAAGGGATTTTTTATTTCAATGTGATCCCAGGTGATTTGCATATACATTAAATGGTGGTAAGTATGCCCTTTTAAGGTTCATTCGAAGCCTTGCAATTCCACTTGAATATCCACAGTCAAGTGCTGCATGGTGAACTCTACAGAAACTAAATGCATATTCCAAGTAGGAAGTTTTCCATGGGTCTAGAATAATTAAAGAAGGTTTCACTGCCTAGTCAGATGAGCAATGGAGAAATGCAGTCATATCAGAAGAAAACTCCAGGAACGGAGGTTCATAGCTAGCCTGGCAGTTGGGAGATTGGCTAGAATTTCTTCCTTAGATTCACTAAAGTAACTCTGAGCCCTGCTTTTCAGAGAGAAGCAGGTCACATATTTTGTCCCAAGGAGCATATTCTGGATAGAATGGTTTTAAGTTTCCTAGGGAAATTCCAAAGAGCTGTGGTGCACAGGAAATGGTCTGGCTTGGACATTAGGAGACAGTTTTGCAATAGGAAGGACATTCGGGCTGAGTGTTGAAGGTAGAGTTGGGTAAAGGTAGCTGAATCAGAATCAGCCTCCCTGGACAAGACACAAGGAACGCCAGGGGGTGAAATGGGATGTGAGCCTGGGGAGAGCTAAGAGCCAGGGACTACGGGAGCCTCGGATGTTGCTGCGGATAGCTGACCTCACTTGTAGGCCCCAGAAAGCCTCTTATGATGTCAAGCAGAGGTAACGTGATTAAGCTTGCATTTTTATTTTTTAATTTAAACTTTATTTTTTTGAGAGTTTCATACATGAGTACTGTATTTACATAATTTCTACTCTGTTTTTGTTTTGTTTTGAGGCAGTCTCTCTACATAGCTCTGGCTGTCCGGGAACTTACTAGGTAGACCAGGCTGGCCTCAAACTCACAGAGATTTGCCTGCCTCTGTTTCCCAAGTGCTGGGATCAGAGGCATGATCCACCAGGACAGCAATTTCTATTTTTTGAAAAAGATTTGGGGCTGGAGAGGTGGCTCAGTGGTTACTACAGGACCCAGATTAGATTCGTAGCACCAACATGGTGGCTCAAAACACCTGCCACACCAGTTTCAGAGGATCTGGGATGGCCTTTTCTGGCCTCCTTGGGCATTGCTGCACGTGGTGCACAGGTAAAATATGCAGACACAATATCCATACACATACAACATTTTGAAAAGGTTTTCATGTGACCTTTGATTTTTATTTGACATTGAAATTTACATTTTGAGAAATGCAAACATGAAGAATCATCTTTGAATCCAGGTGGAATTTTATCAAGCTTACATCACATGTTTTGGCCCAGTTGTCACACAAAGGCAGCAAAGCTCAGCTGGGATCTAAAAAGTTTGTTTAGAGATACTGTTTCTCTCTGTGTGTAATGAGAGAATGCAGGGATGTTGCAATCTGCCTACCCAACTTGTGTAATGCTCCCCAAGGAAAAGACAATGAGAGCTTACCTCTTACCTACCTTATAAACTTCAGAAGTATGTTCCAAATGTGTGACTATGCCAAAGCGTAGCTTGTATTGGATGCCTAAAGTGTGGCTAGTCTTCATTATAATATGAATGTAATGCACACAAGAGATTTTGGAAGATTAGGATTTTTGAAAACATATATGAACATTCTTACATTGATTAGTTATTGAAATGAGAATATTTTCAATTTAGTCTCTTTCTTAAACTCTGCTTGCTTCCCACTTTGGGGTACGCCATCTGATCTGTTTCTCATATTGGATTTTGGCTAACAAAACACTAAAATGAAATGTTTGTTTGAAACTGTTGTTTATATCATCTTATTTATTACTCACTTATTTGGATGAATTGAAACTTTTCTCTCTCATATACATCCATGTGCACACACATATAAAGCCTAGTTCTATAGTTGCATTTTTTAATGTGCAGATGGAACCATTTCTGCTGAATGATTATCCTTGTAGGTTCAAAGAAAAAAAAATCACCAACTTGCGAAGGAACCAGATTCTGAGTCCTGAGTGAACATCTAGAAATGAATAATAATTAACTGTGACCAATGGGCAAGCTAACATTAAAATTCTGACTCATTTTATTTGGCCTTCTAAACCCAGAAGACCCCCCCAAAATCCCTGGATTAACCTTCCATCTCATGGAACCAAGATTAGGTGGTACCTAATTGTCTCCATTGAGGTTTTCTGTTTGTTTGTTTGTTTAAAACGGGCAACAAGACAAAAATGTAGTTAAACAAAAAATATTTTTGTTCACTGAAGGAAACTTGCAATTTTGAATTCCAACATATTGGCAGTGGTGGTGGAGGTGGGGTGTTTAGAGAAAGAAAATTGGCCAGCGGTGCTGCGAGGCTTTAATCCTAGCACATGGGAGGCAGAGGCGGGTGGATCTCTGTGAGTTTGAGGCTAGCCTGGTCTACATAGTGAATTCCAGGACAGCCAGAGCTACGTAATGAAACCCTGTCTTGAAAACAACAATAACAAAAGAAAAGGAAAGAAAATGATAGACTCGCAGCAGATGTGAGTTTGAGCACAGCTCTAGCTTGGGCGTAGGGAGTGGTCAGAGCCACCTTCTTCAGACTGTTGTGAGAGGAGGATGAGAAGATGCACACTATGCACCTAAGCACAGAGGCTCGGTCAGTGGCCGCTACAACAATTTAGCCAGCACATCCAACTGTGAATAGCAGAAGAGACTTACAAAAAGGGAAAATGGCTTGACTACCCTACCCAAGAGATACAGGGTACTTGGTTCTAGTCTGCAGGAGACTTTCCTTTCTGAGTAGTCAGTCCTCAGATCAGAGTTGGACAGAAAGCTTGAGGTATGGCCAGAACATATCACGGCTTAATTCTGCTCGACAGTTAATTCTTGCAGCAATACTCATAGGAAAGGCCCAAGATCTCTCTACATTTCCATAACAAAAACCCATAACCACATATTCATTACACAGAAACACTCGATGGAATAAGAAAAATAAGGCACGTGTTTGCATAATGGAAGAGCAGCAACACTTGATGTGCAAATACCTCGACAGGACAAAGCCTGCCACCCCTCACTAATCTAAATCTTAGGACAAAAAGATGTGGCATGGCTCTCAAACCCAGTGAGCCATCTCTGTGTTGCAGAGTCTATTTAGCCATCAATGGAAAGGTTTGTGGTTTGAGAAAAAACAATGTGTGGCCTTCTCCCCTGCCAACTTCATGGTTAGAGAATGTTGTAAGGTAGTGCTGTGGGGCCTAGGGAGGTGTCTCAGAGATGAAGAGCACATACAGCTCTTGCAGATGACCTTAGTTTGATTTCCAGCACCCACACTGGATAGCTCACAACTGGCTGCTTATAACCGCAGATCCAAGGATTGACAATCTCCTCTGGCCACCATATGCACTGTACTTGTGTGTACAGACCCACACATACACACATAATTAAAAACAAAATCTTCAAAATGGTGATTATTGTATAACGTTGTAAATTACTAAATTCCATTCAGCTGTACTAAGCTGACTGTAAATGTGGCAAAATTTATGTTATGTGTAATTTAACACAATAAATACAACTTGAAAAGATGCACTAGAGGGTGTATTTTCCCAGTTCTGTGTGGTAATTATAGTTTTCTTTCTAGCACATACACTACTGTCACATTGCATCCCCTGAATGCCTATGTGTGGCTCTGCTTTTCAAAAATATCTGGCTTTTGTGTTCTACTTGGTAGCATTTTGGCATCGTGCAGGAATATATACAGTGTGTTTCCATTCTTGTTTTCTGTAGATGATGAGTCACATTAGCTGCACAGACACATAGGCTCCTTTGCAAAAACTCTTTGGCTTTAGCACATATTTATCTACTTTAGAAAATTCTCTTATCCAAAGGGCAGGATTGGGATGGGTTTGTGTGTCTCCTTGGTCCAAAGGCACTGCATGGCTTTATTAGGGATGCGGGGAGGGTGTTATGACTGAGATGGTTTCTGAGTTTCCTCTTTCAGCCAGTTCAACTTGGGCAATGTGGCACTCAGGACTCTTAGTTCTTTGAGACAAAGTTGATATTGTTCTTTTATGAATCACAGATCACGAAAGCTATGATCCCAAGCACAGAGGGCAAAGGAGAAAGAGGGTAGCTGGAAAAGACAAGAGAATATCACCAGGAAGTCCTTGAGGCAGAGGGTGTTGAGTGTCCCCAAGGACAGGCCTCATGAAGCCACAGAAGCTTCTGCTGATCTAGACTCTCCCTGGAAAGCAGGGGAGGGTGACTCCCCTGCAGGGAGGAACACATTCCCTGGGCAAGCTGTTTTCTCACTCCAGCCAGCAAATTTCAGCTGTTCCTGCTATACCGCCTCTTTCCAGAAATATGAAGGCTTTCTACAGATGAATATGCCAGTGATGGCCACAGCAACCAAGATCAGCGAGAAGATAACCATGAGACTGATGTACGTGGAGTGAGGGAGAGGTGGGGATAGCCGCTGTTCAGCTGGGATCATGTTGGTCAGGTTCAGCATGTAGCCCAGAGTCCACCCAGCGTTGCTGTCTCCGATCTGTAAACAATAGGGAAAAATCTTACTGTTCATGGTCCGAAAAGAAAATCTGTAGTGTTCATGTAACCCCACCCATACCACTGAGTAACCAACAGGAACTCTACAGCCACCTTGTATATATAGTTCACACAATAGATTAACTTCATATGCTACACTGGGAATGATGTGAGGGGGAAATCAAAGCAAATGATTAAGATAGAGTTTGGAGAAAGTTTGGTGATTGGCTGTTCAGTTCACCTGCTGGGGAGCACTTAAATTCAAGCAGACCATAGGAGGTCACCACTCTATTTCCTGAGCTAAGTGAGAGGTGACAGACAGGAAGCAGGTAAAAAGATGAAGAGATAATGATTGGCTCTAGCCCTTTAGATCCTTCCCAGGCCAGAGAAGCCGCACAGAACCAGGGCTGCATGAGGGGAAACTTGAGAAAATAGTTCCAGCAAGTAAACCTTATAAAGCTGGGCCATTATGCACCTCCCTAAGACAGGATCCTTATTTTTTTCATTTTTTTGATATAATTTTATTTTTTATATTAATTACAGTTTATTTACTTTGTGTCCCAGCTGTAGCCCCCTTCCTCATTCCCTCCCCATCCCACCCTCCCTCCCTCATCTCCTCCTTGCCCCTCTCTAAGTCCACTTATAGGGGATGTCCTCCTCCCCTTCCATCTGACGAAAGGATCCTTACTAAATTATAAACCATTCTATGTCCCTCTCGCCTTTGGAGAAATAATATACAGTCACTCAGAACTTATGGGAATGTAGGTGGTAGTTGAACAACAATTTTGGGAAGATTTTATTTACAAGAGCTGTTTGTCATGATGACATTGTCATGATGACATTGAGAAGTTAGCAAGAACAGACAAGCCTGAAAAAGAAACCCCAAACTCTACACACAGGCTTAGGCCTTGCTGATGTCCCTTCCTTGTGACATTTCCTTCCTCCTCTGTGAACAGGTTCCTATTGTTTTTGCAAAATAAATAAGCAAATTGTAAATTGTACCTGGGACGATTGACTAACTTATGGATCCTTTGTGAACATTATCCCTAATGTGTTTCTGGATCACCACTCACAGGGTAGACCACTTCTTACCCTCTTTAACCAACTGCTTAGTATCTAATGAATGGGGTAATAGGATAAAATGACATGCATACTTTTAAGGTTTTCAGCCCATATTGTAAAAAAAAAAAAACAAAAAAACCCCACAAAAACCAAAAAACCTCCAAATAGGTGTGCCAACTTGCAATCGCTCTTTCATCTAGACCATGGCCCAGATTGGCAATAATATGTAAAAGGACTAGTTTTTCCTCTCAGTGTGCGATGGAAAACTTGAAGTCCCCAGATTTAGAGGAGTCATCACCCAGATGTAGAGACATCAGATCACATGGTAGCATTTTAAGACTATAAATAAAGACTGCCCTGCATATCAACCAAATTTAAGACAGATCCTAAGGGAAGAAATAGACTGACCGAATGAAAGGAAGTCTGGGCTGTTAAAATAAGGAAAAGTACCCATGAAGCTGCTACCGTCCTGATTCTGTGCTTTGGTTTGTTTGAGATCACTGTATTTTAAAATACTTTAGGCATTAGCGGGCACCACAAGAGCAGGAACCATACATACGGCTGCTTGCTTCTTTACTTCTGGATGCCTGAAGGTGGCACTGTTGCCAAGCAACAGCCCCATCTTCAAGGTTGATAAGAGACTGGATCACAAAGATGGCCCTTGTGGGGATACTGACGTCAGGACAGCGGCTAATGAAATACTACTAAATAAACTGACTTGTTGAGAACCAGTTACTGTCATGTGCAGAAAGGTAAAACAGAATGTGAATTCCTATCATTAGAGTCAGCCTATACGAGCTGCCTGCTACTCCCAGAAGGATTCCATACGAATTCCATCTGGTGGGGTAGCAGAACAGGCATCAAGCCAAAACTTAAACATGATAGACTCCTACCTTTTCTAAGTTCAAAACTGCTTTGTCACCAACTTCCACCCAACTTTCACACCCCCAACAGATTCCCAAGTTACCTTGCCCATAAAATCAATTTGGTCCCAGGAACTGCCTGTGAAGTTATAGCCTTGCACAAGGAGGGAAAGGATGTAGGCACCCGAGAAGCAGTATTCACTCAGGTACTTCTCCTTTACTTTAGGATAAGCCGCTTTTACCTAGAAGTAAAATGAAGAAAATATCACACCTGCACAACCGGCCCCTCTCTGTGGTTTCTTCTCTTCACTAGACCCAGTGAAGAGACAAGGAGGTCCCTAGCTCACATGGGTCCAGGGGTCAGGCTCTACAACAGGCTGTGGGATGGCACTTTACTCCCTCAGAGACCGCGGAGTTTTCAGTTAGGGTCTCCTGAGGAAGCTCTTCTTCCTCAAGGCTCTCTGTGAAAACAGTAAACATCTTAGGAAAAAGGCAGTTCCTTCTGCCTAGGAGTTTCAGAAACTGTCAGCTTCAGCATCTCCTTCCATCTCTTACACTTGGAGCAACTCACCAATCACATTAGCATATTAAAGCTGTCAAGCATTGTCTGAAGGAAGCCATTGGTCTCTGTTTAAGCAGAGTCTCTCACACGCCATCCTCTGAGTTGTTAGTGCAGAGCTTCTATAGGCATCATAAGGAAATAGTGTCCAGCAAAGCCTTACCATCAGGTTAGCCCTTGGAGGACAGCATCAGCATCCTTTAGGAAGGTCTCATTCTTCACCCCAGGGCTCCCAACTCACAGTCTGCATTTTCATTTGATGATTCTCTGTCTCTGTATCTTTGTGTTTCTGTCTTTTTATATCTGTCTGTCTGCTTCTGTGTGTGTGTGTGTGTGTGTGTGTCTGTGTGTCTCTGTCTCTGTCTCTGTCTCTCTCTGTCTCTCTCTCTCTCTCTCTCTCTCACACACACACACACCACATTTGACAAAACAGCCTTGGGAGACACCTTCAGAGGCATCTTGCTAAACAATGCTGGTAGTACTGACATCCCAACCTCTGTCTTCAGTTTCTTTTCACATCTACATTATAAAAGGCAATTGTCTTGAGTCTTTTCATTCATTCTGTACTCTCGGGAAAAGAGCGGAAGATGCCTGTCACTCTTTGACCATACCCACTCTAGTTGCTGAAAATATACAGCCAAAAGCTCACAGGCTGCTCAGCCCCTTTCCTACCGAGCATTCCATTCCTTCTGATAAGAGCCCTGAAGGAATAGAAAAGGCACACCCCAACACATGAAGGCTGCTTACTACACAGCATTAGCCAAACATTATGTTAAACAGGGAAAAACTGAAAGTATTTTCTGACCACTCTCTCCACTGTTCATCAGCACAGTGTGTAGGTTCCAGTAAAGCAGCAAGCAGAGAAGGAAACAAAGAGAACAGTCAAATCATTCCCATTGCAGAGACGTCAATCATGATCCGACACTCAACAGAGCAATGCTACCAGAAAACACTTCAATGTTACAATTTAGTCAAAGCAGTAGGATACAAAATAGACACACAAAAAATCATTAGCTTTGCTATACATAAAAAAATGACCTTACAGACAAAAGAAATCAAAAAAACAATCCCACTCACAGTTGCCTCAAAGAACAAAGTAAAAAACCAACCTAGAATTGAGCCTGAAAAGAAAGCTGCAATAAAAACGTCCACCCTGAAGAAGACACCAGCCAGAAAGCCCTGCTACCACATGGGTCAGCATGATCAATATTGTCAAAGGAATCCTGACACACTGTTGACAGTACAGAAATCAGTGTTGTCGTTATTTCCTCAAAATTTCCTCAAAAATCATCCAATGCTGATGACCTGGCAATTCACTAGTGTGAGGATATTTGAAGGAAATAAAATTAACGCCAGACAGATGGGGAATTAACCTGCATCTGGAGGTAAAGACATAAAAAAATGAAGCTATATAAAAAAGTAAAATACTAGTTATCCATACACACAAACACAGATATACACATACCACATAAAGAATGAGAGCTGCCATTTTGTACAATATAGATGAACATGAAGATTATTTTTGTTAAGTCAAATAAACCAAAAAAAGACAAACACTGAATGATCTTGCTCATATGAAATATTAAAAAGTTAACCATTCAAAACGAAACTCACTGTTACATAATTAATAGATAACTCAACAAGATTTCACAGCATCGAGACAAGGAGCAGTGATTGTCAGAGGACAGGAAGAGCAATGGTACAGGGAATGGGAGGAGGTGGGTAAGGAGGTGAAAGGTCATTCCAGATAGGAATAAGCTCAACTCTTCTCTTGAGTGGTAGGTTTACTATAATTAGCAATAATAAAATACAGATTTAAAAACCTAGAAAATGTTGTTGAATGCTCTCACCACAAATAAATGGCACATCACTAAGGTGATAATTATGACCATTATTCTTAGCTAATAAGTACATGACACAAATTATATACCATAAAAATGTATCAGTCAAAACTAAAATAAAACAACAGAAAATCAGCTTTTAAGAATAAAGGGAGGACCGATGAGGGAATTCTAGGATGATCTTTTTTGTCCTGCAAAAAGGACAGATGCATCTGCTTCTTTCTTTCAACCTTACTGTAAAGGCCATGGCAGCCATCCTGTGCCCATGACAACAGAACTAAAGGAGCAATGGGGATGAGTTAGTGAGCAGCTGCAAAACTGTGTGCTAAGTCAGAGGTGGAGGATGTTGCTTAAGCCATTATAAACCATCAAGGAATGGTGGTAAAGGCCTTCCTAGGCCCACCCTCTGAAGTTCTCTAACACATTGGCTGGACCTCTGTCAAACCAGCACGAGGTCAGGTGCAGATTCACATCCTCCATGACACTGAGGATACAGGACCAATTTTACAGCTGTAGCTTTTGACCACTTACCTCCTCCCAAGGCTTTGAGCAAAAACTTTTTAATATTTCAGTAATCTTTTCCTGAGAGGAGACACTGTCTTCTGACATCTTCTTAAAGAAATCCATCACAAAGTAGAACGCTGAAAATGCCTATGGGAGCAGAGTGCAGAGTTTCAGGCTGTGTCTAGCGCGTGGAAACATCAACTCAAACCGTTCCAGAGCTCAGTTCTGGCTCTTACAACAAGGGAACCCTGAACTGGCAATCCCATGCTGCAAATAAGCTGTCTTGCTTCAGCTTCAGCTAAAATAAATGTAGTGGAAGTTTCTTTAAAGGTACACAATTTGAAACTTTTAAAAATAATTTATTTATTTTTATTTTGTGCACATTGGTGTTTTGCCTGCATGTATGTCTGTGTGTTAGGGAATTACAGACAATTGTGAGCCACCATGTGGGTGCTGGGAATTGAACCCACATCCTCTGGGACAGCAGCCAGTGCTCTTAACCGCTGAGCCATCTCTCCAGTCCCGAAACTTTTTTATATAGAACTCATATCTAATTTAACAAAAATAAGTAACTGTGTGCATTAGTCAGTTAATATGATACACATTTGTGTGGATTAAGATTTCTTTTTCTTTTCTAACCTCGATTTTTCCAGCACTTCCAGTCTGAACAGTTAGTTGCCTGGTAGTGTAGCTGACAGTCTACTTTTATCAGCTTTCTAAGAAAATAATGAAGAAAGTTAACTCCACACCAAACTTGTCCATAAACGAATATATATTGATGGGGACGTTTAGATGAAGCTGTGGTGAGCACACTTGTGGAAACAGAACAGGCTTCCCATCTGGGGTCGGGAAACCACTCCTAAACTGACCGCTTAGCTTGTTCTTACTCCCTTCTGCATTCTGGTGTTCATTAGTTTCAGCTTGCTTGTCTGCTTACCGAACACTATGGTTTAGTTTGGCTGTGCCACGGCAGGAAGCTGTATATAGAGAGGGTTGTTGTCAGGTCTGGGATCACTTGTTTCGACATTTGTATCTGAATCTGCCTTCCAAACTCTTGTGTGGACTTGGTGGCCCCTGGCCCCTGTGGACATGTTCACTTTTTGAGATTGTCCTGCTTAGTTAGGCTTGTTTTTAGAATTTAATCTCTATTTTCCATATACTTTTTGGTGTAGTAAAGGTTCCTAAACTGGGGATCACAGATCCACCATAAGGGATTGTCCTATAAATTTTATGTAGATTGTTCCGTTTACTTCTAGATGTCCATTTTTCTGATTGGAAGTTCTTAGCTTTCCTCAAATTCTTTAGAAATTTGTGGTCCCTTGAGGGGTTAAACAAGACTGGACTGTTGAAGACATTATGCTGAATGAAATAAGCCAGTCACAAAAGTAAAACTAGCATTTAGTTCTGCTAAGAGGACAGTGCCTAGAATAGCCTGGGCAGGGGTGGGAGAATTGTCATAGAAATTAAGAAAGGAAAGGAGAACACGGTCTGCTCGTCTCCTTCAGGGCCCTCCATGACCTTTGGAGAGTGTTCAAGAGACAAGTTGACAGTACTCTGAAATCAGAATCTCGGATCTCAGAAAGTTTCAGATGGTGGGACATTTTGGCCTTTGAAAACATTTCTTCATTTACTGCCACAAAACCTAATAGAAAAGATAAAAATTTATGCACGGCAACACTGATGTGTCAATAGTGTGTCATCAACAGTCAAGGGAAACCTAGTGGTGCAGTACTGAGGCATAACAGATGAATCGCTGTAGTCTCTACCATAGGACTGCAATAGCTCTGTGGCCCCTTTGTGCTGCATTACAGCTCAGGTGGTGTGAAACTCTGGCTGACATAGCACTTCTGCTCTTCACATGGACAAGCCATCTTTCTGGTGCAGTTTGTACTCCATCAAAAAGTTATCTTTTATGGTTGCTGCATATTTCCATTGCATGCAATACACATAACATACATGCTTGACATGACTGTGGAAGCCATTGGCAAAGCTTCTAGTCAGCAGTAATATATTACTAGCAGCTAAGTTTTTTTGAGGGAGATCAAAGTCTGGCCAGTAGCAAGAGTAGAGAATAGACTTCAGACACCCTCTTAAATGTTACCACTACAAGGAGCAGTGAGACAAAGAACTAACACCGCCATTGCCCTCCAAACCAACATACAGGGTGTTCTGGCCCACGTTGCTTCATATCATGACGGTGGCAGCTAGTGGCCAGAAAAGTCACTATGAAAGACTTGGTGACAGTAAAATGGTTCCAAGTAATAGATGGATATAACTTCATCAGCAGACCACCAGATGCCACCAAAGGTAACAACCCCATTAAACAACTTGCCAGTGTTCAGACAGACAGACAGTGGACTTTATGTTTCTGGAGCAGAAAAGGGCACATGGGCAGCAGATGTGACAGGCTGTGCTGCACAGATATGAACATGCAGCAGTCAGCAATTAGACACATCCACACAACAGAGGCTCCTCCACACTGTTTCCAGAACTGCAGGAAATGAGCAAAGGAGACATCAGAGAATGTTCCCCGGGGACAGGTCCCACAGTGCTAGCCCTGCAGCACACGGGTTTCTACTTTACTTCTCATGGAGATCCTGTGGTCACTGACCACAGGAGTCCAATCCTCCTGTGTGGGAACAAGTGAGAAGGCTGGCGGCCTGAGTGCAGGACAGCAGAGTTGAGCAGTGCGACAGAATCCGCCCAGGGTAGGTGGCTACAGATCACTGCTCTGCAGGAGCCTTCTTGCCAGAAGCAAGCAGAGTAAGCAGCAATAAAAATGATAAGATAAATCCACATGAGCCCCGAGTCAACAAGCCCCCTCCACGTTAGAATCACCTGATTTCAACTACTAATCTAGATGCCCAGAAAACTCAGAACCACAAGATGACAAAGAGCCAATAGCAGCTGATCCAAAAGCTGAGACTCCATGCATCCTGAGGCTGGGCCGGGGTCCTAGCCGAGGAACTGTCAGCCAGCCTTCTATGCCCTCCAGTAGTTCAGCCACAGAGCACAAAGCCTTGGCAGAAAAAAAACAAAGGGCGATTGAAGCTGAGACCTTAGGTGTTGGATTTCACCCCTTGACCAGAGAGTGGGATTGGTGGAGGATGGCATTTTCCAGGCAGCGAGGGGGGGGGGGCTTTGGGCATTTTCCCCAAGGATGCCTCTGTTTGCTACTAACAAAGGTGTTTTTGTAAGCCTAGATTTTCTCACTGTACCCTTAAAGATTTTAGGTTGTTTCATGTCTGGTCATGTTGAGATTCTTTGAGAATTTCACTTTTAATAAATGTTTCCAAACCTGATTTTCTTAAAAAAAAGGAGAACAACATGAAAAGGAAAAAGAGGAAGAAGAAAGGGACACGTGGTGGCACATGACTATCATCCCAACTAACTACTTGGGAGTTGGAGGCAGGAGGTTTGCAAGTTCAAGGCCAGCCTGGACAACTTAACAAAGCCCTGATTCAAAATTTAAAGGTATCTATTAATAAATTAAGTAATTTTTAAATAGTTACATATGGATTTTCAATTGTGGTTTTCACTGGCCAGCAGGGCACACATGTATGTAAAGCATTTTAAATGAGCTTTAATTATACTTCTCTATTTCTGTTCTTTCTTGTTTATGCAAGTTGTACAATGTGTTCTTAAGAAATAATTTCTAAATTACCTCATAATAATTCTCAGCAGATGTTCTCTTTCCTGTTGGTGTTTCTAATTTGCCTTGATACTGGATTCAATCTAGATGCCAAGACCACAGTGTAGCCAGACTGGAGGACGCGGGCTGATTTTACTACTGCATTTACAGAATGACTTCTAGGACATCAGGGCTGATGACTATCTTAGCAAAACTTCCCTCTCCACAAATGCTCACTCCAGACTAACTGGCTCTGGAAATGACAGGAAGGGGTTCCTTCAGACAGGAGTCTGTTCGTTTGTCTTTCCATTTATCCTCTTAGCTCCAAGTAGAGCGAAAAAGCCCTTAGCTGGCTCCAGCCACCATAGCCACACACCTCCCTCTTCTGTCCCTTTCCTTCCTCTTCTAAAAATTTCACTCAAGTCAGGGAAGGGCCCTGGTCCCATGGCAGAAAACCAGTACCAATTTAGCCACATGGCACTGGAGCCAGGTTCTGGTTTGGGATTGACGCCAACAGCTGACCAGCTACTCTCTGCTTAGTGCTGTACCCTTCCCAGGAGCTCTCAGAAAGGAAAGCTGTGGTCTCACAAGGCACGGCCGGGTCCATGGCTCTCTCCACTGTCTCCTCAGAGGTCAGGTGAACTGAGGGCACCTACAAGGTGTTCAGTCAGGGGTTCAGCCAGGTCTGATAACAACAGACCCCATGCACGCTCCCTAGAGCTCTTTATGTGACACTGACTAGACATGCAGACCATGCAAACAAACAAACTCTTCTCACCCTGGGGCCAGGGGTGGAGCTAAACCTCCTCCTCCTGTCTGTTCTGCTTTCTGAAGAGGGAGAAATGCAGACAAAGGCCCAGTATTGTGGACGACAGCTGTTACATATCTGTAACCATTGCTTTGTAGTCGGCACTTGGTAAAGGTAGGCGGCTCACAGCATACCTCCTAACTGTGATTACAACGGCGCTTGGTCTCAGGAAACCTAACAGGCGGCCTGAGTAACTAAGAGCTCAAGGGGCATCTTCCCGCGTTAGCACCAACACTTTTTCTTATTCTGGAATGTTTTGGAAAAGATGGAATCTGGGAGTCAGGATCCAATAATCACCCAGTGTTCCAAACTGTAATGACATGGATGCTTATTTAAGGTTTCCCTTTTCGGTTCTCAATTTTCTGCTTCTTAAACGTTTCTTAGAGAAGAAACCCCTCAGTGGAGTCATCCATGGCTGCCGCCACTTCTAACGTTTAGAGTACTGCTTGCAGCAGTTAGCCTCCTTCTTTGTTCATTTTATCCAGGTAGAATAATCAAACAATAATTAACCTAAGCTAAACATGCTATTAATTCTCTTTATCAGATGGCTGCAGTATGTACATTTCACCAAGGTCTGGCCAACAGACTCTGAAAGGGTATCTGTTAGCTTTATAGCATGAGAGATACATAAAGAGAAACTCTTCGCCATGATTCTCGTTCCTACCTTGACTTTGCTGGTGAAGGTATATGGCTTGGAGCAGTAGCCACACTTTTAGCACCATGAGAAAATCAAGAAGATAATGGAGAAGGAGATCCTAGATACTGATATGACTTGGCCAAGCAACAAACACTGAGTTATAGCAAGACATTTTTATGTGTAAGAAAAGAAAAGTTTATATTATTTACATACTTTATAGGCACATCTTGACAACTTGTAACTTAAAACACTCTATTCAATATATCTCATCATTTCACAAACTTACCCCGAAACTTCCATGGAGACGTGGCAAGAAGACGCCATTGAAGGCGCAGCGGGAGTAAGGGCAATGGCTGCTGTTGAAGAGCCCAAGGATGCTCTGTTGGCACTGCTCATAGTCTCCAGTGCCCTGGATTTGAAACTGCTCAAACGGTAGCTTCTTTTGAAATCTCTTGGTGCAGGGGGTGCCATAGAGTTCACTCACGTTCACAACCTTCTTGTATCCCGGGAGAAAGCACGGGTCCCTGAGGGTCCCGCCACTTGAAACCTGAATGGAAGAAGCACTTAAATGCCAACTGATCATGCTCAGCATGGCATCACCATGCCCTTGTTCTGCCTTCATCGCCCTTGAGAATACATTTTTAAAAGAAGGTTTATAGATTAGACCCTAGGCATGGCATGGCATACGGTGCGTTGGGGTATTTATGCCTGAATCCAGAAAGGCCATGAACGAGGAATGTCCCTGGGCTCTCAGTGCTGAGCACACAGTAGGTTCACAAGCAGGAGTCTCCAGAAGACTCCAGCCTGGGTGTGGCTGTATCTGGATGCTGCCCCTTCTCCTCCACCCTAGGCAGACTGGGAGCTCTAAGATGATGTCGTAAGTCTTTTATTCCAGTAACGAAAAAAAGAAAGATTTTAAGCCCCACGGTAAAAAGAGAGGTTGCTGTGGATAAAAGCCGGGGGTCTTCGGGGTCCGGGGCACCTCTCAGCTGCATCTGCTTCAAGATGGCAGTCTTGATGATGATGTTTTTAAGAATAATTGTTCATGGAGGAGGGTGGGGGAACTGACTGTCCTTTCCTAGAGACAGGACAACTGAATGTGACAACTTCCCTCTGCGTTTATTTGCCAGGGTGTGTCTGGAAATCTCATTACATCAAGTATCTATTCATGCATTCAAAATGCAGAAGGCATCTGAGGACAATATTTTAAGAATTGATTGACAAATCCTGTATTTTCCCTGCAGTGTTTTTTATTTCTCTCTCTGATTAAAAAATGGTGTAGACAAACTGACGAATGGTCACTCCTCCCGCAAACAGTACTCTAGCATGTAGCTTGCATTAACATCGCCACTGGGGCGAGAAATTAATTCCTAAGAAAAGATCTTAGCGGTGTCCTTGGAGATAGTGCTGCAACAAACATGGGAGGGGATGTCTGGGTGGGGCGATTCACAGGGGCCCACCAGATGTAGCTTGGTGTCCTGCCTGAGAAGGGACCAGCTTCGGACCAGTTACTGATTACAACGGGGAAACAACAGGATGCGGGGGCTGAGGACCAGATGTGGGAAGACCAGAACTGAATTCAGTTGTACTTGCCTGAATGTCCTTGGCCAGCTTCTGCCAGAGTGCCTGGTCCTTCCCATAGCACAGGAAACTGTGTGTGTACACAGTGTAGTCCTCGCCATAGAGACGGAATTGCAGAGAGTTTTCTGGGGCCTCTATAGTGTTGTTTAGGGGCACAAAGGTGATCTGTGTAGAGGCTCCGCCAAGATCCAAAGCACCGAATGTTTCTTGTTTCCGGCTGTCAGATGAGATGACCCTTAGCCAACTCTGTTTCTGAAAGAAAGGAAAAATGCTGGAAGTCTCTGGACATCCATCCTCCTGAGATGGAGGACCAGGGGCAAAGAGGGGGGCAAAGCCTGCTGTGGGTTCCCCAAATGAGTATCAAGTCAACAGCCATCAAGAGGGCTCTGAAGACACAGCTCAGAGAGCAGCAATGTGGGGTCAGGAAAACTATGGTTCATAGACAAGTACAAATCCCCATTCAATCTCCAGCTCAGTGACCTGGGCCAGAAAAGATCCTATTTTGAAGCATCTTTATTGGGGGGTGGTCTACTAATAGGGGTGATAATGTGACACCTGTGGCTGTTCTGAGCATGGGTCATACCAAGGGCAGAGTGCTAAGCATGCCTCGCTTAGGAAAGCCATTTTCATTTTGCTTTGCTTTAAACCTAGTCTTACTATGTTCCTCAGGCTGGACTCCAACTTGCAATTCTCCTGTCTCAGTCTCTGCCCAGTCAGTCTTACTTTAAATAAAATTAAAACAATATTAAATGAAGCATATTTGGGAGCCAGAGAGAGCTGAGTGGTTAAGAGCCCATACTGCTCTCGAAGAGGACTTGGGTTTGATCCCTAACATTGGGAGGCTCACGACTGCATGGAACTCCAGTTCCAGGAGATCTGTCAGCCTCTTCTGACCTCCGAAGATGCTTGCACTCACATGCACATACTCACACAGAGCCACACACATACACAGCATTTTTTAAAAATAAAAACAAAATCTTTAAGGTAGGTTTTCTTTCCCTTTGTGTCTCCCTGGGATGAAGACATGGCTTTGATAGTCTCCAGTATTAACAGCAAGGCAAATGTACTTCTAGCGATGGTTACAAAGGCGGGAGCATGTTCACTCCTTCATCTGTCCACCCACTTTTCATTTAGCTAACGATCCACACATTGCCTGGGCCCGCAATTGCACTGACTGGGCAGGAACCACCTCCCTGGTGTGAGGTATTTACCTGAGTGAACCTTCCCAGCAGATAGTTGATAGTAATCCACCCATAGGCGCCTTCCTCTTGTCCCGTGATGATCTTGGCACCCTGGAAGTCAAAGGGGTAGCTTCTGAGGCTCCTTGACACTGCAGCCAGGACCCTGTCTGCCGACTCTTCACTTTCCATTCTACAGAAAAGAAGAGGTGAAGTTATCGCTTTTTGTCTTCCTGGTTAAACCGACCCTTTTCATGCTCGAGAACCTAACACACCAGACCGGGAGACACAGGCCCTCACAGGAGCCATCCTCTGGCTCTCTCCAGATTCAAATTGTGCAGTCACTGAGTACATGTATCTTTTTAAAGTTCCAGTTTAGCTTTGCTCTCTGGCTCAAAAAGTATCAAAGTATCAAAGGTTTTTAAAATGACTGGTGGGAGCGTGGTATTGTCTGGCCATACTGAGAGCTGGTGTGTGAGGTTTCAGCCATCACTGTTCAGCCGCTGCTCTTTTATACTTTAGACTCTTCAGCTAGGGCTGTGAAAATGAGCAACAGATGCCCAAGTTCCCCAGAAGCCACCCTGGGAAATACCTTCCTTTTATTCAGTTCTTAGAACTGAAACTTTGAGAGCCAAAGAGGCTTCAGCATTGCCATATGGAGACGAGATGTGATTGTTCCCAGGAGCCAGGCTCTGAGTCACAGGTGCTGGGCTCTCTCATAGTTGCCCTAGCTACAAGTCCCACAATGCCAGGCACCTCGGCACTGCCTCTGAGTCCTAGTACCACTGTATCTACCTAAGCAAGCGCATTCCTGCTGTGGCCCCCAGGTAAACAGGTGTCTCATGCTGCTTGGACGCTGGGATCAGTTCAGTGGACATCTCCATGCACTCTGCCAGGTATGTGTCTATTTCATTTGTTTTCTGAGCATATTTGGAGATTCCAGGACCTAAGGAAAGATACAGAAGATAAAAACCTTTAAGAGAAAAGGTATGGGGCAGTTAAAGTGTTTTCTAAGAAAACAGAAGAAGCCCAGTGGTGGTGGCACACACCCTTAACCCTAGCACTTGGGAGGCAGAGGCAGGCAAATCTCTAAGTTCAAGGCCAGCCTGGTCTACATAGAGAAACCCTGCCTCAAAACAAAAACAAAAACAAAAACAAAAATAAAAGAAAATACTTCTTGATATGATATACATTAGGGTGTGTTTCTTAGAGGGAATACTGGTTAATTTTTATTGTCAACTTAATTGCAGAAAGAAGCACCTAGTGAATGAACGTGGTGCTCTTTGAGCATGTCTTTGAGGCTGTTTGCAGAGAGGTTTGTGTAACTGTGGAGGAAAGATGTGGGCAGCACTCTTCTGGCGCTGGGACTTGAGAATGAACAAAAAAGGACGAAAAAGAAAGCTGGTGAGGCCCTTTCTCAGCTTCCTGATCGACCCGGATGTAAAAAGTTCCGTCACCATGCTTTCCCCACCGTCGTGGACTGTTTCCCTTAGAACACAGAGCCAATATAAGCACCTTTCCCCTTAAATTGCCTTCTCAAATATTTCATCATAGTCGTGAAATAAAAGCTAACACGCGTGGGACTGCATATGATGTCTTTGCCGGTAAAGCCTGCTGTTCAGCAATTTGGCCACAAGGTAGAGCAATTTCGCATTCAATTGAGTAACGTCCTCTGACACTAAGGCAGACCTTACAGTGGCCTCTCTACTAACCACTTTTCAATGATCCTTCCCAGAGTCATAATTAGCAATGTTAGTTCCTAGAGGCCCTAGGTGAAGAGGACATTTATCACAGAAATTAGAGTAAAGCACCCAACACACTGGCTTTTCCTAAAAAGACAGACTGTGTCATTAACTAGCTATGTCATAGCATGTGTCCTAAAATTTATGGGGCTTCTTCCTTTGTTAGAAGAGACACATATCATCAGTCTTTTCCACTCCAGAACCCTGCCTCTCTGCTAAGACTTTTAAAGGAAACTAATGGTTGTTGTCGATAGGAGTGAAGCCAACACTCCTAAGATTTCTGAGTATGCCCCCCTAGCCCTACCACCCCCCAACCCTGCCATGTCTCCACCCCACCCTGAGGTGAATTCTGATGCTTGCTAGCTGCAGTTTGCTTTCAAGGTGATTATTCAAATGGGCTGCTGAGGAGCCTGTTTTGTTTATCTCAACTACGCCCCACGCCATAGCAGCAGCCTACTTCTGCTTCAGGAAACTGTCCACTGACTGTTTGGAGGAGAAAGTCCTGTATTTGTTGGGCCAAGCACATGCATTCGTGGGATAAGTCTCAGAAGAAAAACATCTGTTAGCGTTTGTAGTTGCTGTTAATGTTGGTGTTAATGGAGGGCAGTGAATGAAATGACAGCCAATGAAGTGAAGGGTGCAACCTCAGGAGCTCAGGGAGCCCCAGAGCCGCAAGGCCTAAGCGCTGGCACCAGGCTCCCAGCAGGATGGTTCTCTCCTTTTATTCCCCTGCCTGGTTCCTTGGCAAATGACAAAAGTCAGTGGGAGCTACAGGCCATCAGATTAAAAGCCAGTTCTCCAGATCTAGATTACCTGTCTGAAAAGAAACAGTGTGTTCTTGGCTCAAAAGGCCAAGAGAGACAAAGGTTGGAGGGTGGTGTGATGTGATGTCTGGTGCATGAGGAAGAGCAGGATGGAGCAGGTCAGGGGAGCTAAACCTTCAGTGATCCTCCGGGTGTGACTCCGAGGGGGTGGCCATGAGCACATACTCCTGCGAGCCCAGTAGTGCAGCCTAGGGGCCTGGATCACCAGCTGGACTCTGGCCACTTATTGGGCACGAAGCCTCCAGTCTTTTATTTCCTTCCCTGGAAAACAAGAGTTAAATGACCCCAGCCCTAAAAGTCTATGAGCTGCTCTTCCTTGCCTCTAAAGAGACCAAAAGCTTTTGACACTTTCCTCTAGGTTGCTGCCTGAGCCTGAAAATAAAAATCAGCAAACCAGGGCTGGCAAGATGGGTCAGTGGTAAAGAACACCGGCTGATCTTCCAAAGCACGTGGGTTCAATTCCCAGCACCCACATGGCAGCTCACAACTGTCTGTAATGCCAATTCCAAGGGATCTGACACCTTCACACTAATGCACATAAGATAAAATTAAATAAATTATATTTTTTTAAAAAATCAGCAAACCATACCATCAGAGGCGCTGTTATTTTAGAGCTGTAAAGCCCCAGGCTCCTACCCAGATCTGTTGACTCTGCTCAGTTGAAATTCTGGTAGTTGGGGGTCCCATATCCATGTTCTAAGAGTGCCTCCCCTCTGGGTAGTTCTGAGCCATTTCGAGTCTGAGGACCACTGGCTCAGATGTGGGTCTGACAGTTATCTCCATCAGCTGCTAACCTAAGCAACTTTAAACAAGTGGCATGACCTGTCCTAATCCTGCTGCCCTCACTTCAAAAATAGAGCTACTGCTATTCACCCAACAGATCATGAGTGTGAGAAAATGCATGTGGAGTTCTCAGTGCAGGGCACACAGAAGTGCCCTATTGATGACAGTTATTTTTACTTAGTTCTTAGTGTGTGTGTGTGTATTGTTGGGAAGCCAACCTAGGACATCATGACTATTAAGCCTACATAATACCACTGAGCTACACCTTCAGCTATTTTTAAATTAATATTTTTATTAATTAGTTTATTTACTTTGTTTTTTATTTTTATTTTTTAAATATTAGTTACAGTTTATTAACTTTGTATCCCTGCTGTATCCCATTCCCCCATTCCCTCCCAATCCCACCCTCCCTCCCGCATCTCCTCCCTGCCCCTTTCCAAGTCCACTGATAGGGGAGGTCCTCTTCTACTTCCATCTGACTCTGTTCTATCAGGTCTCATCAGGAGTGGCTGTATTGTCTTCCTCTGTGGCCTGGTAAGGCTGCTCCCCCATCAGGGGGAGGTGATCAAAGAGCAGGCCACTGAGTTCATGTCAAAGACAGTCCCTGCTCCCATCACCAGGGAACCCACTTGGAGAGTGAGCTGCCAGAGGCCACATCTGTGCAGGAGTTCTAGGTTATCTCCATGCATGGTCCCTGGTTGGGCCCAGATTTCTTGGTTCTGTTGCTCTCCTTGTGGAGCTCCTGTCCCCTCCAGGTCTTTCTATCTTCCCCTTCTTTCATAAGATTCCCTGCACTCTGCCCAAAGTTTGGCTATGAATCTCAGCATCTGCTTTCATACCCTCCTGGGTAGAGTCTTTCAGAGGAACTCTGTGGTAGGCTCTCTTGTCCTGTTCCCTGTTTTCTCCCTCTCCTGATGTCTATCCCGTTTGCCTTTCTGAGTGAGGATTGGTCATGTTAACCAGGGTCCTCCTTCTTGCTTAGCTTCTTTAGGTGTACAGATTTTAGTGTGTTTATCCTATATTATATATCTAATATTCACTTATAAGTGTGTCTGGAAATCAATCCGGCACTTTCTCAGACAATTAGGAATAGTTCTTCCTCAAGATTCAGCTGTACCACTCCTAGGCATGTATCCAAAATATGCTCAAGTACACAACAAGGACATTTGCTTAACCATGTTAGTAGCAACTTTATTCATAATAGCCAGAAACTGGAAATAATCCAGATGTTCTGCAGCTGAGGAATGGATACCTTCAGCTATTTTAAAATTTGCTTATTTTTCAAGTATTGATTTCAATATTATTATAATTTTTGGCAATAATAGGGATTGACCACAGGACTGCGGGCATGAGAGGCATACATCTGTCAGCTACTGAGCTACATCTACGTCTTGTTTAAGGCAGAGCCTTACTAAGTCGTCCAGGCTGGCCATGAACTCACTCTGTGGTCCAGGCAGGCCTGAACCTCAGAATCCCCCTGCTTACCAGCCTGTGCTACTAGGCCCAGCTCAACATTGCCTAACAGAGATAACAGGACGCCAGCGGCAACTCCACCGTGTTCCTCACGGGGTGCCTTTGGCTCTCGGGTAGTGTTGGTGCCTCTCCCGCTGGTGTCCGCCTCTCCCTGCCTCCATAGCCTCCATCTTACCTTTCACTTGACACTCTTCTAACTGGTGCACGACTCCTGTGTCATTCTCCTTCTCCGCTGGCCACTTGTAGATGTACAAGCTGGTGTGAGAAGACCCTGCATCCAGCACAATCCCATACTGAGGGCGAAGCAAATTTAAAACACTTATCAGCATGACACCACACTTCTCCATATTTAGCTTGCAAAGGAAGCAGACAGGGACAGGAATTTTCTAACCATAAAGAGAAAGTACTCTAAGCCAAGTAGAACTTTCGGTGCTGGGGACGAGTGAGAGTGACCCTCCTGCCAAGGACTGCCAGCAGGCCATTCCTCTACATAAGGACTCCTAGTGCTAGCTGCACCTTAGAAACATCCGGGCCTTACCGAGGGCAGGCCTGAGCCCTGAGGCTACTTAGAAAAAGCTCAGTTATTCTAGTGTGAAGGCAGGATCAGACCCACATGCCAAAGCAGCTGAGACACTGTAGAAGAAATGGAAAATGAATTCAGCGATGCTCAAACTTGTCCATACCCTGGGACCAGCTGGGAACCCCTGAGGCTGATGCCCCTTCCCACCTCGGACACTGGTTTAAAGTGGTCTGGTTGCCAGCACCGTCACGAGATCCTGTGGGATTCTAATATTCACACGAGAACAGGTGACCACTGAGCTAACCGACGGAGGCTGCACAGACATAACAAGTGTGTTCGCCTGATGAGTTCAGTGAGTATGGAGTTCTGTTTTAAGGAGAGGCACACTAAGTGGGTTTGCTTTTTTTAAACTCAGAGAACAGAACTCTAAAGTTGTGTTCAGTATTTTAAGACATATAAACTTCATTAGAGAGAGCCTGCAGCTCTTTAAAAGGAGGAGGAGGTTGCAGGAATGAATAAAACCGGGAGAAAGGGAATGTAGGGAGACCGCTCAGGCAGCAAAGGGCGCTGGGCCCCAACACCCACACAATACACCAGGCACGGTGGTGAGCCTGCAATCCAGACACTGCAAAGGCGTCGGACAGACATGTGGCTCACCACTCAGCTATCCTGTCCTGATCAGTGAGGCCTCTGTTTCAAATAGGGCGGATGGTGCCTGTGGAGGACTGACACCCGAGGTTGCCTCCTGGCCCCCACATGCGTGTACACACGTCTATATGTGCAGTACACATATAGACTTGTGTACTTGACACACAGAAACTAAGAAGGAAAGGCAGCATGAAGATGAAATAGGTAGTTAGAGGAGAAAAGGGGAGGAGCAAAATCACCACACTGGGTTTCATGGGTATGTTGACAATGTACCACACAGGGGTTGTGTGAATTAACTTATGTAACTCAGAACAATGCCAGGAGGAAAAAGTTATTTTGATCCTTTTTGTATAGATCAGAAACTACCAGCAGATTAGTTAATAAATCTAGTCTGAGTTAGGCTCAGAATCAAGACCTTATCCATGGACCACCCAGCAGGAGCTCAGTACCAGGCTTCGGGGATATGCTCCCTTCTAAAGACATCGGTGAGGACAACTCCAGCACAGTGCACACATGGAATGATGCACGCAGTGCACTTCTGCACAGTGCACACCCATCTGCCACCAGCAAAATCAAAATGCAGAACATTTGTCAGCCCAGTAGACTTGCTGATACTCCTCTTAGTCATCTTTGCTAAGGAGTGACCACTGTTCTGACATCTGTCACTGAAAATGACTTCTGCCTGTTATGAAGTGTAACAAAAGGAAATCACATAGAATGCCCACTAGTTGTGATCTTTTTTACTTTCCACTATAAAATGCATTCAAACCGTGCCCTTTGTTCATGCTTTTCCCTTGCTGTAGCATATTCTATTGTGTGCATATACTATGTTTTTATTCATTCTAATGTTGATAAACATTTGGATCATAAATGAGACTATTAGAAATAGAACTGCCTTGAACATTCTTGTGGGTTTCACTTTATGGAACAAAAGCTTTCTTCTAAAAAAAAGCTTTCTTCTTTCTTTCTCTTTCTTTCTTTTTTTCTTTCTTTGTAAGCTATCTCTCCCCTGGAATAGACTGTCAAATGTCCATTTTGAGCAACTGCTATTGACTTTTGATTTTATTCCAAAATTGGGGATAAATCTGATATTGATTAGTGATGTCTTCCATGGGCTTTATAAGGATAATATGACGGCACATATTTTTTGCATAAGTATGTATAAGTGGTGTCCTGTGAGTATGTATGTTCACAGGCATGTGGGCACATTTGTGTGGCTGCATGTGAAGGCCTGAGGCTGATACCAGGAGTCTCCCTCAATGGCTCTCCACCATGTTCACTGAGCAGGATCACCTATGTGGCTAGTCTGTCCAGCCAGTTTTTAAGAGATATGGGGATCCCCTATCTCCACCTTCTGAATGGTGGTATTGTAGACAGGCTGCCACACCCTCCAACATTTACATGGTTCAGGGAATCAGAACTCTTGTCCGCATGCTTGCCTAGCAAGTGCTTTGTTGGAGCCCTCTCTCCAGCCCTTGAACATTCGTGTTTTTTTTTTTTAAATCATCTCTAGTGGGAAAGCAAGAGAAATAAAAGCAGAGGAATGGTGCCATTTGGGCTGTGCAGTTCAAAATGTGGACTTCCACTTAAAAATGACTAATTTATGTATTTGTAATATGTATTTATATTATATGAGTCCATGTCTCATCTATTAATACTTAAGAGCTTACAGACAGAAAAGACAGGAGTGAGGATTTAAGAGACCTCCCTGGGCTATGAGGAATAACTAAAGGCTATTCCTCTTGGGTACCTAAAGTCATTCCATTTCACTGAGAGGCAGCATCGTACAGAGCTCCTGAGAACCCTTGTTCCTTCAATACCTCCTCAGTGTTTTCTTCCTCTTTATGCACGGGGTGTGTGTATGTGTGGAGTCTCTTTAGTAATTAGTTTTATGTGCTCAAAAAGAAAAGGATCTGTATACATGCTCTAAGCACAACCAAGAAGCAAACAGGGCAGGCTCCTCTGAGTCATGGGAATCTGAGATCTGGCTTCGGTAGTCACTGTGGGCAGGAAGGGATATTGACTGGGGCCCTGGGCCTTCAGACCCCAGGGAAACTGCCCAGGGTTTGAGAAAATGCTCTGGGGTTATACAGTGAAAAATTCCATTGTTCCCCAGGAGGGCCCCTACCAGAATATTTTCCAACCACAGTAGCATATGATAAAAGCTAGTGAGACATCAGCAAGCAGCCTTTATCTGGAATCAGGACGTCCTAGTCTTTTTATTTTTATTAAATGAAGGCCTGCCCCTGCCCAGGACAGCCAAGAAGCTGGCCTTGCTTCTGTCAGCCTGTTTCTCTAAGGCCCTTACACAGTGAGACAGTGGAGAGGTGAAAATGTTATTAGATTAGTTTGCAAGTATTTAAGAAGGTAGACCAGACATTCCACAAGAATGGGGGACATTCCACCCACGAGTGGCCCTGGAAGGCCAACCTATAAACCATGCCCACTGAGGGCTGGTTTGAATTGCCTCCTAAATTGTTTCATTGAACAGCTGACATTCTGAGAACAGCTAAAGCTTGACAGTCTATGTTCTCGGTCTGCATATTTGAGGAGTTTGCCTCTCTGTGGTTCCAGTGTCCCTCAAGAGCCAGACAGTCCCCACCTCGTGCTCTGTGCACAGCACTTTCCAGAGCATGTCCAGGACACACTGGGCCGCAGGGTCTCAGCAAATCAACTCTGTCAGAGGTCTAGGGAACTGTCCATTCCTCCCCTCCTTCCTGGACTCACCATCTCATTAGCTTGTGAATACTTTAGGGAAACTTGACTGTGGGGAAAAAACAATGTTTTCCCGTAGCTCATATGTAAAGCATTTCTAAAAACCCTTGTAAGTATGCCTTTTTTTTATTAAAGAAAAAAATAAGATTCTAATAGTGAGAAAGAACTGTCATTCCATTATTATTATTATTAATTTCAATAGTATTTTTTATTTTAAGAACCTATTAATCACCTAGAAAATGAATGGGAAAGACATCTAGATGTTTTTATTATCATTTTATCCCCAAGTCTTTGTTTCCTTCCAGGCTTTTTTTAAGTGTTTATTTTCATAGAGTTGTGATATTTCTGTGCAAACCACCTTGCTCTAAGACACCTACAGCCTCATAATCTAAAGTTTGACACTGGGGCTGTTCTACATACTCTACCCCAAACAGCACAGACAGGTGCTTTGGCATAATGGTTTCCTCTCCAGCGTAAGTATGTTGGGAGCCTGAGTCCTATGTGGTATGTGGGGAAGTGGAGCCTGATGAGAGTATTCCTGAGTAAATTAATGACCCAGTGAAGTGGGCTTTGGGAAGGTGGTCTTTTTCCAACCCTCTAACCCACTGCTCCATGAAGATGAGCCGTGTTCCCCTTGCTAAAAGGCAGCATCCAGGATGTCATTTTGGAAACAGATATTAGGTCCTTGCTACCCTTGAAGTGCACTTATAACAAATTCATGGACTTTGGACTTTCCAGTCTCCAGAAGGAAAGTACTGGAGAAAGTAAATGTCCAGAGTTTGCACATTATTCTTTCACGGTAGCCTGTCGTAGTAGTTCACAAAACGACTGTGACTCCAGCTAGCAGCGGCAACGCTAACATCACAGGCCCCTTTAGAAATACTGGACCTTTAAAAAGCCTTTGAAGTTCTTACAGCTTCAACAGGAACTTCAGCAGCCCTGTTGGTCTAGCTCAGGGAGCCTGGGTTGATAAACAAAGCTTATCTTTTACAATGTGTTTCTAATACACTATAAACAGGCTAGCCACAGCGATGCCAGTGAAGCCAATAAACATCTAGACATTATTTATTCTTTTCTATGTTTCTTTAGTTAGAGTTACTAGATCTTGAACATGAACTCATATTTTGTTGTTTTTAAACCTGTGGTAAAATATGCATAACACAAAATGTGCTATTTGAACCATTTTACAGGGAACCATTTTAGTGGTGGTTGATTATATTCTCATTGCTGTACCACCATTACTACCATCCGTCTCCACGTGCTGGTTTTAAAAATGGATAATGTTAAAATACAGTAAAGTAAAAACACCAACAGATATTTTCCAACATTTAGGAGTGTCAGCCAAAAGAGAACCACAAATGACAATTCCAGAGTACTGTTTTAGTCGAATTTGGAAAAGCAGATTTGGGGGAGGCCACCAGCCTTCAGCAGCAGTGAGAAACCCTGCAGAGCGCTGGCTCAGAAACCACAACACTAAGGAGGGAGGGGCTTCCATGCAGAACATCTTCTGCAAAGAGGATGCTGAGGTGGACCACCGCCCATGGCTTCTGCTGTGCTACATGCTCTGTCAAGCCATCCCTTGCTTTACTCCACTTAACCCCCAGCACTATCCAAATAGGTGTTATTTACTATTTCTACTTGACACATAAGGAAACTGAGGTTTAGAGGAAGGAATTTACTTGCTTATCTCACTGTTAGTGTGACTGAAACAATCCTGCCTCTTAAGCCCACATTCCATATAGTAGGGGTATTTTGAATGTAAGCCTGCTGCTTGGTATAGGGCCAATTTGCATGTCAAACTATGGAATGTTCATGCTAACAGGCATACCAATAGCCAGTGTCCAGTTAGGAGCAGGAAATTAGAGAGTGGTGGACAGGGCAAAATTCAAAGCCTTTCCCCCACCTGACCCTTGGAGACAAAAGCACTCTTCTAAGGACAAAATTAGACATCACTATTGACTCTCTACTCTACTGAAGCCTTCGTTTTTTGAAGCACAGATCAGTCATCTAAAAGTGCATACCTAGTACTGATACACAATAGTTCACTGACTTCCATGGCAAGAGAATGCCTTAGGATGTCTGTTGAAGATAGATTCCCAACCTTCATTCTGAATATTCACACTGAGAGTAAACAGGATGTCTGGAGGGTCCTGGGCTGGTGGTCTGCCTCCTATACTGACTGCCCTGTGTCCAAGAAGGATGCGGTTTTTTTCTGTTCAGATCCTGTTCACTCTACTGAGTCAGCACACTTCTATAGCGTCACCATTCAAGTCCAGTGCTGGACTGGCTGTGAGCTAACATTTGCATTGTGATTATTTGATCAATGATTATTTCCTTCTCCTCAGCGGAAATGTACACATTTTTCCAGTGCTGCTCACTGGTACATCTCTAGAACCTCAGAGTAAATGCTCAGTGAATATCTATTAAATAAATGAGTACCTAAAATGTACACAAAGACAAATGAAACCCAGTCGCTGTCCTCAATATGTTTAGAACCAAGTAGTAGTTGGCCAAGTAAGTACGTGGACTCAATAGAGTGCTCTTGCTGTGTTATACCAGATGTACTCCAGGGGATGAGGTCACCACCTCCCCAGCAAGACTGACCCCAAACCATGTTAAGCAGAAATGAAAGAAGGCTAGATCATCTGCACAAAACACAGAATCTGTGGACAAACAGTTGAATAACGTCTTATGGACAATATTCATCCAACTGAGCTTTGGCCACTTCAGAGATGTCATCCAAGAGTATACTCTAAAGCAGCAATGTCTAATAGACCCACTATACGGTGGACATCTGACTACCACCCAACATTTTATTCCAATATGTGATAGGAATCTTACTGAAATCAGTAAGTTCAGCAAATGGACAGCTTTTGCATGTAAAGCTATCTTTTTGCAGAATAAATCAGCAATGTTGCCATACTCACTTTAATGGCAGTAGCTATTCTTGCCATACACATACCTTTTATTTAAGGAATACCAAAGACCTGGCTCCCTTTCACCAAACAACATAACAAAACAGAAGCACATCAGACTTGAAGACAGCTCTGAGGCCTGATCACAGCAAACACCAGAAACATAAAGCTGAAGTGTGTCTCCTAAGCAGTCCTTCTCTCCAGTGATGCAATGCTGAACATGCAAAAAGATCAGGTCAAGAGGGCAATCGCTTACTTTTGGAGCTGGTAAACAAATAGCAAAACCAAGATGTCATGAAGCTTCAACTGCGAGTGAAGTCTTGCCAAGAGAACCAATGCCACAGAACGTTAAAAGGCAAGAGACCACCGTCAGCGAGGCAGCACCAGCCTCTGTCCTGACAAAGCGGCCACTGTGCACAGCACAACTGGGTTGAACTCGTGTGACAAACAGATGCCCATGGAACACCCACGCCTTTCCTACACAGTTTTCTAAGAGTTTTAGAAGCAGGGCATGCATCTGACCTCCCAGGCTCATAGGTCATCTTCTCATCAAGTAGAATATACTTCAAAATGTGGGTCCCAGGACCTCCTCGGTCACGCTAATGTCTGCACATGCCACTGCCCTGATGACCTTACTGGCCTACTCATGTGAGGTGGGCCCCTAATAAATATATTTATTGTCTTTTCAGCTTAAATGTAAAATGGTGTAGTTATAAATATATGTATATATTTTCATATTTTAAAATTAAAAGGTAAAACAAAATAATGACTGTTTTACAAATATTTGTGATTTCACTTGCCTTAACATTTTCCGGCAATGGTTTGTTCTGGGTCAATCCCACAGCAATCAAAGCTATCATAGCCAAGATAGAGGAGAAACCGAGGATGATCAGAATATTTTTGGAGCAAAATCTCTTCACCGTAGATTCTAAAACCAAAAACAAAACATGAATAAGCAATCAGTAAGCGATGGTTTTTCTTGACTTTTTGTATGGTTTTATGATGGCCATCAAGAAACACCAGAGACATTAATAAAAAGCCTATCTGTATCTACAAGATACTTTTAAATTATTGGAAATAATTCAAGAATAAAAAGTTTTGTCTATACCATGATAGACCAAGGCCAAGTTGGTAGTATGGAAAGAAGAATGAGCAAAACCAGGCCATGTGGAATGAGGAAGAGAATCACATGGGTGTCTTATTTAATAGGTCAACTGTGTCTATCAAAAGACAAGTAACAACTAACAAAAGACAGAACAGACCTCTCCATTTAAAAAATATACACAGAACACTTAATATGCTAAAGACATCAAGCATATGCACACCTCGAACATCAAATCCCACCACTACATAACATTTCCTGGTTTGACATACCTTTTGGATCCCAACACCTTTATGTGGAGAACTGACAATCACCTTAGGACTGCGGCTTTCTGACCACTTTGGCCTGTCATTCCATTAGCTAATCTAGTCTAGTTTTAGTCTTACCCCAATAAAGGACATTTAGAAGCTCCACTAGAAGAATTACATGAAGCTACTTTAACTGGATTTAAATGGGTCATATAGATGACCTGAATAGGAAATGGAAGGTTGCATCAGTCCATTCACTTTGATGACTCTACCTCTTCTTCAGTCAACTTCTCAAACTATCTTCAGACTTCTTCTTCTGAGGCTTCGGGGACACTTAATACAGAATCATCTCTGGGCTGGAGAGATGGCTCAGCAGTTAAAAAGCACTAGCTGCTCTTCCAGAGGTCCTGAGTTTAGTTCCCAGCAAACATATAGGGGCTCACAACCATCTATAAAGTGATCTTCTGGCATGCCCTCTTCTGGCACGCAAGTGTACATGAAGATAGATCACTCATATACATTAAATAAATATATCTTTTAAAAAGTGAAATAAAAATTATTTTAAAATATAGAATCATCTGAAAATGAGGTGGGTTCTCTCTCTTTTTTTTTTTTTACACTTCTTTAAGGTCAGAGTGAGATCAAGGGAGGTGAGAGAGAAACCCAAGTGCCCCCCCCTCTTTCCCTTTTTGTCACCAGCAGCTGGCTGGGCACTGACATGGGAATTCTTTATTATGTTCTTGAGCAGAAACTTGGACTTTTTTCTAAAAGACTAACACTACATGGGTACCTGGTCTGCACCAAACCTGAGTCTTCAAGTAGTCTCTATATATCAGGTACGAAATTCAACTGCTAGCAAACCATTAAGAAGGAACAGCAAATAAAACCCACAGCATTTCAGGCCCCTCTTCCTGAATGACCACACACCTTGTTTAGAGACAAATTCAAAGCAAGCTAAGTGATGGACATGCTCCATTTGTGTGATCTCATGCCCTATTAGCAAAGGCTTCTCCCATGGGTGGATACCTAATCATGGTGCCTGATAACCTGACGTCTTCTTGAGTAAAGCTAGTGAAAAAGTGGGGAACTTCCTCTTCTTCCTGTCCTTCCTGGACGAGATGACAGGCACTGATGGCAGAGCTGAAAGATGAGGGGACCTGAATCGTCAGGATCACTTTGTCTATTCCTAAGCGCCATCTTCCCATAAGATTACATTTTGGCCCAGTGGCACAATACTAATTATTTGAAGGTAAAACATCCAGGCACAGCTGCTGTGTTAGAAGAAATGTCCCCTTTGATACCAGAACTCTATAGAGTCCGGGGGTCATGAGGAACATTTGCCAGTAGGCCCCTTCTTCATTTCCAAAGCTGTGAAATTGAAACAGTGCTACCAAGTAGGGACTCTGGATGGTGGGTTATAGTGTGACAGGTAGCATTTTGGAGCTATGTGCATTTTCAAGGGAATTGTGAGTGCTATGTTTCCATCTCTGAGGCTGCTGCAAGAGAACTCACCATCTAGTTGTTTCCTTTTCACAAACTACAATTTGCTGACTCATTTTCCTATCTCATCTACTTAGGCATTATTCTTAGCATTATTCTTACTACAAATGAAAGAGATCAACAGGATCTCTACTCTTTAAAATTAGGCAGCTATTCAGAATGAAAGAGTGAGCGAGAGAGAGAACCAGGTAAACCAAAAAGAGATTACATGAATAAATGCTTTCAGGTCATGATAAGTGCTAGAAAGAAACTAAAACCAAGGAATGTGGTAGATTGCCTGCTGTAGATCTGGGGCTTGCGGTAGATCGTGTTAGGTGGTAGGTCAAGGAAACTTCTCTGATGTTTCTGCTGAGAACTGGGTGACGGGGAAACACCAGCTTTGAGAAAGAACGGGAACATTGCAGAGAGCAAGCACAGGGGCTGCAGAAGCTCAAGGTGGTAGCTAGCTTAATGTGACTTTTTTCCTTTTCCTATGCAAATATTTGCTAATCCTCATCATCTCTGAACACTTGGAAAGCATTCCACATTTGCCCAGTTTTTGTAATGTTATTCACATTTCTAGAATCTATTCAAGTCCTTCATCCTATTTTTAGTTCTTATTAATGATAAACAAAAGAACTTAAGTATATAAATTTTCCACATGCAACTTTCATAATCTTTATTACCAAAATTATGGCTGATTGTTCTTCATGTGATTACCCAGGGAGGAGTAAACAGACTGTCTTTCACAGACTTCTCAAATACCCTGATCACAAGCAGGAAACCAGACACTTTGCAGGAAGTGGTGCTAGATACGGAGGTCCATGCTGGCAGAAGCGCAGGCTGGCAGGAAGCACAGGCTGCAGAGGAACCCCTGCTCAGCATGTGGAAGTCTCTGGGTTCGATTTCCAAGAGTGAAAAGGGGAAAGGAGTTTGGGGAACCACCTTAGTCACTCACGCCTTTGGCCTACAGATCTTTCAGATCTGTTTTTACTAAAACAGTCATGTTTATTGTGAAAATTCACGCTGGCTCTCTCCTGCTTAGAAAGCCTCACCTGACCCCTGGGTCTCAGAGAGGCAGTTTCCACCACTCAACATAAAGAGCAGTTTATTTTTATGTTTTTAATTTTTTTTTTGAGACAGGGTCTCATGTAGCCCATTCGGGCTTTGAATTTGTTATGTAGTTTTGGGGATGACTGTGAACTTTTGGTCATTCTGAGAGGCTTACAAGCATGGGACAGTCACAGGTTTTCTATGGTTCTAGGGACTAGACCCATGGCTTTACACATGCTAGGCAAGCATGCTACCAATTGAGCTATATCCCCAGCCCATAACATGGTACTTTTTTTAAAGTCCAAAAAATGATTTTACCAAAAATATCCAAGCACAACGTGTTGCTTTTTCTCTTTGGATTGGTTGGTTAGACTGGAGAACTCAAAGCTGCTCCTTCTTCACATTTTCCCTTTGCTTTGACAGGTAAACAGGTTTTTGTTTAACATTAGAGAGCCAAGTACCAAGTAATAACTTCCACCATCACTTGACAGAAAGAGCTGAAAGAAGCCCAGCTTTTAGTAAAATACAGAGTAATTTCAAGCTAGTAAGCTACAGAGAAAAAAGCCCAACCAAACAAAAATCCTTCCATTCTTAGAGTAATAGGCACTGAGTTGTCCAGTGTGAATCTTATTAAAGTGAAAAGTTATAAGTAGTTTAGCAAAATGCCACTGTAAAGAGAAATGCTAGGATTTTTACATGATACCCAAAAATAGAAACTTTCAAAACATTTTTCCACTGATAGAAAGCTTTTTAATGTTGACAGATGTGGTGAGTCTCAGGCAAAAGCAACCAAAAGTTTCATCTGTGGATCCCAAGCAACTGAGGGGACTGCATCTAATTTCCCGGGGCCACCTCTAGAGCAAGTCTGGTTTGTCAATGGGAGAAAACAGCACATGTGGGCAAGAGACAGAGATGCATTACGGTGGGCTGGGCTTCCAGCCAGGAATGGCATTCTTAGGGATGCTCAGGGCCATGCTGCGGGCTCATCCCCTCTATCCTGAGTCGAAGGCTCCCCACTGTCTCTGCCACTCTCCACCAGAGAACACACAATCAGGTCACAATCATGTCTGGGGGTTTTGTACCAGGCTCCTTAGATACAGACACCCCCTTGCTCCTGACGTCCCCATCCGGCATCTGATACACAAGCCCTTTACAGGCCCTCCTACAATTCCTGGTTCCCTTCCCTGTCAGAGTCCATCTTTTGGATAGTTGCAGAGATCTTCTATAACCCAGGCCTTCTTGATAGAGAATCTAGTGTAACTTCCTGCTGCCTGCTGTGTCCAAGAGTAGAATGGCTGATACTCTTGTCACTATCAGTAGCCTGTGCTCATTGAGGGCTGAGACTGTATTTCTAGCTTGTTCACAGCTGTGTTCCCATGGTAAATGAATGAGTGAACTTTGTATTCTTAGTTTTTTTTTTTTCCAATGTGACATTTCCTTTACTTGGGATTGTATTTTCCCCATTCTTCACCAAGTCTTTTTCCTTGTTGCTCCAACATCAGGCTCAGGTTCAACTAGAGGTTAAACTCCTCTCCACACCTCTTCTCCTTCTTTAATTTAAAAAAATTTTTTAAATTGCATTTGTTTAGTGTGTGTCTGTATGTGTCTCTCTGTGTGGTGTGTGTGGTGTGCACTCATGCATGTGTGTCTGTGTGCATGTGTGTGTCTTTGTGTTTATGGGTGCACAGGTGCCACAGCACATGTATGGAGGTCAGAGGACAACTTACATAAGTCAGTTCTCTCCTTCCATGTAGGTCCTAGGAGACTGAATGCATGAGACTGACACACATATATATTATCTAGTAAATAAAAATCTGGTGTGTTTCCTAAGCTTGCCCCAAACAATGACCACAAACTTGGTGCTTAAAATAATAAAAACTTAGCTGGGTGTAGTGCCACATGCCTGTGATCTCAGCACTCTGGGAGGCAGAGGCAGGTGGATCTCTGTGAGTTTGAGGCCAACCTGGTCTACGAAGAGAATCCAAGATAGCTCAGACTACATAGAGAAACCCTGCTTCAAAAAAACAAAAGAGGAGGAAGAGGAAGAAGAAGCAGCAGCAGAAGAAGACAACAAAAGAAATAACCCACAGAAACATGCATACACATAGGCTTATGCACAAAAAGCACTCATCTTTAGTGGTCATAGAAAGATGTGCAAGAGAATCAAGCAAGGGCTGACTCTGTACTCTCAACTTTGGGATATGCCATTGACTGGTCATATGACCTTAGAATGTTTCTGAAGTACTTAAAGCTTTGGAATGTGTAAAATGGAGGTTAAAATGGTATACACACCTATCTTGAACAAAACAAACAAACCAAAACAACAACAAAAAGTTCTTACAGTATTAAGGACAGAGTCCCAAACTGGGTTGTTGGCAGGGTCATAGTCCCCTTCCCTGAAGCCTCCAGAGATGCTTCTCTTGTTTTCTCCAGATCCTCATAACTCTTATCATTGTTTGGCTTGTAGATGCATCACTCAAATCCCTGCCTATCTCTTCATGCTGCCTTTTCTCCTGTCTTCTGGCTCTTTCTTATTAAAACATCAATAACTTTCCTATTGTTTTTGAGATAGTGTCCATGTAGCTCTGACTCTCCTGAAACACACTATGTAGGGTTCAAGGCTAGCCTTCAACCCTCAGAACTCTGCCTCTGCCTCCTCCTGAGCAGTGAGGTAAAAGGTATGCCTTACCACCCCAGCTTGGCCTATTTTTAAATCTGGGATGACCTCATCTCAAGATCTTTAATTACTGGACTGGAAGATGCTTTGGCCCACCATATTTGCGGTGCAAGCCTGAGGATCCAGCACCTACATAAAAGCTCAGCACAGCGCAGTGGTGCACTCTGTGACCCTACCATGGAGGGTGGGGGTTGGGTTGTGTGGAGACAAGAGAATCTCTGGAGACTGCTGGCCAGCAGATTTGCTGCATTGGTGAGCTCCAGGTTCAGGGAGAGATCCTGTTTCTAAAATCCTGTACAGATCTTGGAACATCATGTCATATGTAGTAGCAAATTCCATCATTCAATGGAAGTGACTAGTGCCAACAGTGACGGAAGAACTGTCTAACCTGCTCTGACAGCACCAACAGTTCTGGCCTTTACTACTGCAGCATCTTTGATCCAGGCAATGAGAAGCTTACAGTTCCATGGCAGAGATTGTGATTAGCAAGAATATCTGGGAACATGCTCAATCATGTATGTTACAAAAGGCAGAACAGGGATTTTTATCTGAATCTTCTGACTCTATTCCCATATGTTCAGCTGCCTTCCTGCACTAGAAACCTAGAGAAATTGCTCAGCTCCTTCCACTCTTGGTTCCGAAGTTCCATTTAGTTGAGAACATCTTATTCTGATTTATGTCCTTCACATTCCTCCAAGAAATCAAGCCACATTCAGTTCAAGGATAAAGCAGTTAACTTAGTGGGGGTTTTCCTACCTAAATTTTACTTTATGAAGAAAATACAGATTCCACTGTAAACACAAAACTGAAAATGAATTTTAGTAGCTTAATTATGATTTGTTGGTTAAATACTGAAGGCAAAAGGACAGGGAAAGAAAGCAAAGTGACAGTGAGCTGGGAGACACAAAAAGGCAAAGCCAGAGAATATGCAGGAAGTGCAGGGGTGGGGATGAGGATAGCAAGGGAGATAGAGGGAAACTGAATAATTAACTGTGTGCAGTACTTTCTTTCCTGGGTTGAAGCCCACTGATCTCTTGAACCATAGTCCTCAGAGAAGTAATTAACGGCTTGCATTCTAATTAGCTGATTCTTCTCAGCTCACAGTTGGAAGAGAAATGTTTTATATATCTTAACCAAGTCTGGCAGATGCTGAGTATCAGCTCTGGCTGGGGAGCACATCTAGGGACAGTCAGGCAGTAGGGGTGGGGGTGAGGTGCAGAACAAGCTCTTACTGCAAAGCAGGCTCAGCCACCCCTGTCTGCCCACTCCTGTGTGGTGCGCTCTTCTCTAGGCAGCTACTGCCACTGCCTCCGCACTCTACTGTGCCTGACTCTGAAAATGATAATGACTGCAAAAAGTCAGATGCCAACAAAGTTCTATAGGGGAAGCAAGGAAGCCAAGGAGTTCCCTTTCCTCTCTCTTTTCCTCACTTCCTCCCACCACACCACCCACTCTCTTCACCCACACCCCTTCTGGCTTCCCCTGAATCCATTTGCTCACAGATTGCACTGGACATAAAAGGCCTTTGTGATTAGCACGGAATCCCCATGTTTAAGGGTAGGATTGGCAGGGACTAGGGCTGTTTCCAGCGAAGTGATGTCACTCAGCCAGCACACTGGAATTCCCTGTGTCCTAGCCAGAAGGCAGAACAATCTGAGGTCTCTGTACATTGCTCCCACTAAACGAGTCTTCTCCACATCTGAAATCGAACAATTGTGCCCTGGGGACTCTCTTTCCCAGAAGCAGCTGCAAATGTCAACAAGCTCTGGGTGTTTGCCAACACAGAGAGAGAAGAAAGGAGAAAAAGAGAGAGAAAGAGAGAGAAAAGAGAATTATGTAAATAAAAAGAAGATATGAGATACCCAAGTAGCAATTTTATACTTTTACACTTTTATATTTATTTGAGTGTCCCCCAAATTTAAAATATGGTCAATATTCAGAGTTGGTCAGATAACGAGCAAATGGAACACACTATTACTTCTGGGGATACAAAATGACACATGGCACAGCTGACTTGGAAAAATGTTTGGCAATTAACTATGAAGCTAAATATAGTTGACCTCCATACCTCTAGGTTCTGCATCTGAAAATTCAATCAATTGTAGAGGACACATATTTCAGAAAATAAATGCATCTATACCAAATATGTACAGATTATTTTTTTCTTGTCATTAGTCCTACGGACCTAGCACTTACCTTGCATCAGGTATTGTAACTAATATAGGGACGTCATGAAGTGTACAGGAGGGTATGCACTTTATCACTTCACATCTCTTTGGTACCCCAGAGTATCCTGGAACCAACACCACCGATACTGAGCTATAACTTTAAGTATTTACTTTATGATCAGGCAACCCCACTCTTAGGTGTTTGTCCCAAAAGTACAGATGATAACCATACAAAAGCCAGTATGTAAATATTTCTAACAGCTTTATTTATAGCTATTAAATAAAAAATTAAATGTCTGTCAGCTGTTGACTGTGTACAAACTGTGTTACAATTATACTATGGAATTATTCTTAGCAATACAAAAGGACTACACTAGTGATAAATGCAATAATATAGACACATCTCAAAAGCATTGTGCTAAGTGAAAGAAGCCAAACTCAAAAGGCCACAATCTGAACGACTTTATCCTATTATTAAAAAGGCAAAATTAGGAGCACAAACTGCAGCACTGAACAAAGGCTCAGGAGAGGGGCCAAGACTGACAATGACAAGCCACAAGGGACTTTTGAAGATGACATAAATACTCTTATCCTGATTGCAGTGATAGCAAAGTGAATATATATATATATCAAAAATCCATACAGCTGTACATATAAAAGGAATGAATGTTAGCACAAGTTCAGTGAAGAAATTATATGGAGAATTATGGAATCTAAGCAATAGCGGTATGATCCAACGCCAAGGCAGAGGCAGGAACACCACTCCACGTTTGAAGTTAACCTGCTATACATAATAAGGTTCAGGTCAGTCACAGCTACAAAAAAGTCAAAATCAGAAAAAAAAGAAATTATATTGACAAGGACACTTCTTATTAGTGGAAGTAAACATTTGTCAACTAATACTATATATCAAAGAAGTTTACTGTAGAACTTTAACCTCTCAATATATTTGTGAGGACATGAGAAGATACAAGCATAGGATGTTCAATGCAATAGGCTGAAAATAACTTAAAGGGCTATGATCTGTGCCTGGACACATAAAGTCTATGATATCTGTAGTACATACAACCATGCAGGCATGGACAGACTGAACTATACCTATGAATCTCAACATAAGCTGTCCTCAGAGTGCTTCATTAAAAGGAAAATAAGATGGGGACAGTAAATGCACTGTTTCCACTGGGTAAAATTATCTGGACAGATACATAAGATTAGCAACTGTCAGGAGTCACTTTTTGAGAAATGGTCCTGGAAATGTAAGTGGGAATGTGCCAGGATTCCCAAAAACATCCTAGGTTTGACCATTCACTAAAGGGACTTATAGAATTCAGCATATAGTCATACACATGCCTATAGTTAGCTACAGCAAAAAGATAATGAAGTAAAATCTGCAGGAAAATACATGGTGAAGTCTGGCAGAAACCAGGAACAGGAAACAGCTGTGACAGTTCATAAGAAATGCCTACCAGGTAAACTCGCCAACAACCTAGTACCTAGGGCTTTCATTGGGGCCGGTCATACAAATACCCTCGATCTAGCACATGCCAGGCTCCCACTCAAAGGGAAGGTATCTAAAACAAACACACAGGCCACGCAATCCAGGCATAGCAAGCCAGCCCTATTGGCTCTGAACGGTGGGAAGCCAAGGAGACACTAGCCAAGGCTTACCTAGGCCAGCCTCATCTGAGGTTGGAGGCGTTAGCCCTCATCATCCCTTTCCTACACAGTCCAATGCTTGCAACCTTCCTGGCTCCCATACTTTTCCCTTCTTTATTTCTTCCTTGGTCCTCTTCCCTCCTTCCTTAAGTACCTCAGCAATTTGAAACTCTTACTAGGAATTTCTGAAAAATCAAAGGCTTTGAAATGAAGAGGAAAGTTTAGAGGGCTGCCAGTGAGCCGAGTGGCAATGAACATGGAAGGTAAGCGATGGGTAAACGGGAAGCTGTGCTTTAGTGGTTTGCTGTGGCCTGTGCTGACTGCCCACTCTAGTGTCCTGCCAGCCACTGGCCAATCCAATTAATCCAAGCAGCCACATCTGGTTCCCACTCATCCATGATTTCCAGAACAATGTCATACCTTCTCTGCTGTCAGGCACAACTGTCAGAGCTTATTTTGGATGGATTGAAAACTTTGAGAAAACACTGGTACTGTCCCTTTGGGTACCTCTGGCATTGAGAATCAGAGTGTAAATGGATGATCCTTTAGTAAGACATGGTCAAGTTTCCAGCTGTCCTGGGTAAGTTCACCACCGGTAGCCATATTTAAGCAGCTGGCTTTTCACTTTTCAGCCAAGTGCTTTGAGGTGAGTGACAGCTGGATTTTAAGTTGATTAGAATTAACTTCCTGTCAAGAATGTGGTAGATGTAACTGATAACTCAGAAGGACAATATAAAGGTCCCTTAGATTTTTTTCTAAGTATATTTTCTGTACCCATTTGTTTGAAAGGGAAGGTTAGAAAGAGGGATTAGAAAAATCTCTCAGAACCTCAGAGGCAGGGTGTCCTCTCTTGTTGAGGTCATTTTTTTTTTTGGTTTGGTTTTGGGTCAGAATCTCTAGGCCAGGTTGGCCTTAAATGCCCTATATAGTCAAGAATGACACTGGATTTCTGGTCATCCTACTTCCACCTCCCTTGCTGGGATGACAGACATCTACCACTATCCCCAGCTGAGGAAGTCCTGAGGGCTGAACCTAGGGCATGCTAGGCAAGCTCTCTACCAACTGAGTTACACTCCGAAACCACAGAAATGTCCTCTGAAAGCCACACTAAACAGACCAGTACAATAGATGAGAAATGTCTACTGCCACATTTGCCCACATCTAAGAAGAAAAAGTGTGATTAGTCCTAAGTCTTGGAAACTCTATCAGATCTAGACTGTGGCTAATATAGTGGTACCCTACTACTGTATCTTAGGTAAGGAAGGAATATATGAACATGATGGGCATGGGGCCAACTGCACGAAATAAAAAGACAATGAAAAGGACCTGTCAATGCATCTCCATCATGGTCTGAGGGAGCTGCGACATGGATGCTGGGGCTCAAACCTAAATCTTCTGGAAAAGAACCAGTTCTCTTGACTGCTGAGCTGTTCTCCAGCTCCGACTAGATTCATTTTTCTATAAAGTAGAAAGTGAGTTGGCCATTGTTAATAATGAATGGGCACAACAACTTATACGCCTAAGATGTTGGTTTCACAGATTCCTCTTTCTGTTTTGCTCTACAAAGTGTGGTAGATGGTTCCTCTAAAACACGAAGGCCAGGAAAAGACAACACAAGGAGTGACATGAATGACAGGGGAGCTCCATCTCTAGGCTTCCTGTTCCCACTCGGGCTGCCCGCATCCTCATTTACTCAGACTCTCAGAGGTAGGAAGAGTGCCAGACCAGGAAGTCCACTTGGGAGGGACAAGAGAGACAATAATGATTTCTACTTTTTTCTTTCCTTTGGAACCACAATAATGTTCTCAGTGGAAGGAAATGAGTCTCCACCTTAGCAAAGACTCAAGATACCAAATCTGAGGGGAACATAGATTCTGACACTTGGAAATGAGTGGCAAAATAGTTGGGATTCTTTACAGAGACCACTAAAGGGCCAACTACTATGAGAAACACACATGAGTTGAAGAGGAAAATTTTATTCTACCTTCTGGAAAAATTTGTTACCTAGAAATGACCTTTGGGATGACAAATTGGCAGAACCACCCTTAGGGATGGGACAGTAAGCAAAGACAATACTTGGATATCAAAGGCAATGCTGGACCCACCCTTCCCATTCTCTCAGGGCTGAGTTGGGTGGGGTCACTGGCTCTCACAGCTTTATATGGTGCTGTTCCAGCACAGGCAGGGAGCTGACCCTGAAACAGCAGTAACTTGTAACTCTACCTCCTTTAACTACTGGGGCATCGTCTTTCCTCTTCACTCTGTGTGCATTGCTAAACTCCACGTCTCTGCATACCACCCACTACTAAACCCACTTCATCAGCTTTAGCCCCGCCATTCACACTGATGTTGCTCACACAAATATCACCCACTGTCTTGTGCTGTTAAATCCAGTGGGTACATTTCAGCACTTACATTTCCTGTATAGAATTTGATACCACTGACTTCTTAGATGTAAACTCTTCTTCCTTGGTTCCCATGATATTAGGCTCTTCTAGCCTCCTGCTTCTCTGGTCCCTGCTTGCTGGTTCTTTACTCTATACCCACTAATGGCTGCCCTCCAGCATTCTTTGTTGGGACCCTTGTTCATCCCATTGTTATACATGACCCAGACTGAGTGGTGATGGTTCTTCAATCTCTATGGGTTAACTTCCTGATCTCAATGATTACAACTTCCTAATCTCAATAGTTACAACCCCAATTTGCTCCACTAGCCCAGGCCAGTCTCCTGAGCTCTGGATTTATAACACTAACCACCACCACCATCACACACACACACAGAGACAGACAGATAGACAGACAGAGAGAAAGACAGAGACACAGAGAGCTGCTTCAATGCTCTACAGGCAAACTCACCATATCTGAATGTAGCCTTCTCCCCTCTAACTTAATCTTTCTACAGAATCTATACATTAAAGTTTATCACCTCTGCATCTTTCTAGAATCCATTTTCCCCTCAAAACTCCATATATTATTTTTTTAAGTTTTAGTCACTAAATATTTCTTAAATACATTTGTTTTCCTTATTTCTTTTTTTTTTAAGATTTATTTATTTTATGTATATGAGTGTTCTATCTGCATTTACATAGGCCAGAATAGGAAATCAATTCACATTATAGATGGTTGTGAGCCACCATGTGGTTGCTGGGAATTGAACTCATGATCTTTGGAAGAGCAGACAGTGCTCTTAACCACTGAGCCATCTCTCCAGCCCTCCTTCTTATTTCTTCCCTGGACTCCTATAGCGGCTTCTGTAGGGGCTCTCCCACTTCAAAGCAATTCCCTTTCCAAACCATCCTTTCTGAAGTCAGCGTGGCAATCTAAAACTGCAAAGCTTCTAAATAGAATCCGAATTGCGGAGCCCTGGCTGGCCTGCAACTCACCATGAAGACCTGGTTGGGCTTGAATTCACCAATACCTACCTGCCTTTGCCTCCTGGGTCTTTCAGTTGAAAGCATAAGCCATTACATCTAGCTAAATCTAGACTCTTGAATAATAATTTTAAGGCTATTTTGACCACCTAGCTACAAAAGCCCAGGGTACTTAACATGTTAGGCTCTGAACCGAGGCTCTGCTTTCTAACTGTAGTGTGTATGTGTGTTTTATTTAAAAAAATTGTTTCTATCCTCTGTGTGAAACATTCCCTCTGCACCCCCTCTTTTAAAAATCTATCTCAAGTGAAGACATTGAAACTGGTGGTAATCACTAATGTGCGCTGTGTCCTTGCTGGCCCCTTGGAGCACTCCTCCTCCAGTGTTACTGCTTTAACCAGCGTCTCCTGGAGGCCAGGTACCTTGAGAACCTTCCCAGCAAACAGCAAAGGGTCAGAGGCCTTCCATTCTCAGTAGGACAGATACAGGGACAGGAGGATTAGAGTTTCAGTGTGCAATGTTTTCTGTAAAAAAAAAAAAAAAAAAAAAAAAAAAAAAGGAGGGAGATTGATTTGACTATCCCAAACGTGTTTTAACTTCTCAACTTCAAGGTTCTATTTTTAGTGAGCTGCCATGCAAGCCCGACTTTTGTGTTTTGTTGGGGACAGATGTTTGGGCAATAAATCTGAATCCCACAGCTTAGTCATCCACTCCACTGGATATGTTTTTCAATGAATTTCCAACAATAATAGACTCAAATGCCATGTATATAGTGGGAACTACCCCCATAGCTGGCCATTCATTAGCAAACATGGCTAATTTTGCTTCAGCTCTGAAAAATTGGGCATCTGGTTGAAGAGTTATGTTTGGGTAGCAAAATGCACTATCTTTTTTGTATGACTACACGATGGAATCTCAATTCTGTCTCTTATTAGCAAGTTACTTAATCTTTCTAAATCTCCATTTTTGTACTAAAAATTTAAAGCTATTACTTACTTTGATAAGTTGATATAAAGATAGGGTAAGCTCTATATGAAAAGGGTGATTACAGTTAACTTGTACAGCTCTGTCATCTGTCACGATCCATATGGGAGATAGTTTGTTTACAATCCAAACAGGCGTTTGTGACCTGGGTACTGCCCCTTTGGCCTTTCAGCTTGGATGCCCCACAACACCTCAAGCATATCCTGCTCAAAGAGAATTCAGATTTATTTCCCTTCTAAGCCTGTTCTTCCCTGAGCATTCACACACAGCTCATGAGCATCTCCACCCCCATCCAGTTACTGACTGCAAGGAGAGCAGCAGTCTCTTCAACTCCTGTCTCACCTTCATCCTCTCTGTTCACAGCCATACAACCTGCTCACTCAGCAAATGCTGCATCGTCCTTTACCACATGCTGGGGGTCTAACCCCCAAATATTCCAATACAATGGCTCCTTCTTTATCACTTCCCTGCTTTCTTTTTCAATCACAATCTCCTCTTAGGGCTGGCTTCTAACTGATTCCTTGCATCCACTCTTGCATCTTTCCAATGGCAGATGAAGTAATCCTTTCAAAGTGTCCATTTGTCCACCCATTATACATTAGTTTCTCTGAACACTTCATAGCTCCCCACTGCTCTTAGAAAAACAGAACAAAGAGCTTAATACAGCCCATAGGTCAGTTTTTGGCCTATCTAAGTCTCTAGCCTTTCTTATTGTTATCACTTCTCCTTCACATTGTCACCTTTCAGGCCTCAAGTCACTCAGCTGTCCCTGCCAGTGTGCTTTCTCATTCTGGAACACTGTCTCCCACCCTCTTTGCTTCTCCGTTTTTTATTCTTCCCTCAGATTCTAGCTGCAAAATTTCCTCCTCAAGCATCCTTCAGATGCTCCTGCTCTAAAGCACTCGTAGCTCTCTAAACTTAGGGGCTTCTATACTTTTCTATATAAAGCTGTCAATGAAGATTGAAGCACTCTTTCTCAGTTCTGATGTGCAATGATTCATGCAAAAACTTTAGAAAAACAACTCTGGAGTTCTACTCAAAGTAATTAAATTCAGTTGAGGCTAAGGCCTGGGCCTTGGCATTTTCAATGACTCCCTGGGTTATCTAACATGCAGCCACAACTGGGAACCACAGAATAGGTCAAGTGAATGGCTGGGGATCAGGTCAGATGTGAAGCTCTTGCCTGGCATATGCAAGGCCCTGAGTTTGATCCTCGCTGCTTAGAGAATGGTGATTGCTTGTCCTGCTGTATGCTAGGGCCAAGCACACAGCAGCACAACTGCATTTGCTGTTGCTGTTATTGCTGATGTGACTGTTGTTAAAATCAGCACACCTGATGGCTTTCTTGGTACATTTTTTTACCTCTGTGATTCCTTATTGTAAAACTCAAAGTTATTAAAACGGTAGCATCCAAATTACTTCATTTTTTCAGATTTATTTACTTTTATTTTATGTGTATGGGTATTTTGTCTGCATGTGTATCTGTGTACCATGTGTGCCCTGTGTCTACAGAGGCTAGCAGGGGGAAGCCAGATCCCCTGGAACTGTAGTTACAGAAAATTGTGAGCAGGCATGTGGGTGCTGGAAACTGAACCTAGGTCCTCTGGAAGAGCAACAAATGTTCTTAACTGCTGACCCATTTCTCCAACCCCCAAATCACTTTCATAAAATTTAATACATTTGTATTTTCCTATCAACACAGAGCTCTGACCTACAAACTAAGGTGACATAGAATACAACAGTGCATACCACGTTGCATAGCTCTGCAGCAGTTATTTCAGAGGCTTCAGTACTGGCATGCTAACTTTTTCGGAACATGAATTAATTGGATTGCTACCACCTAGTCATTCTGTTTTCACTCTTCTTTCTCGGTTTCTCAGTTTTTCCCTCTCTCCTGTCACATGAACTCCTGTATCAAGCAATTGTAAACTCCATTCTCTCAGTGGTCAGGATTGAGTTTACCTAGTTCAGACAGACCTATGTCACAGGGTGAACCCTAGTAAACCCTTCGTCTAAGACAGAGTCGTAAAACCCACTTCTCAGCCCTCACTCTGCACCAGGCCCTCTCAAGGCCTACGGAAGCAGTGGCTGCAGCTCCTCAGGGTTTCAGATTCAGCAAGTCTGAGGTGAAGCCAAAGAATCAGCATTTCTGACAAGTTTCCAGGTGGTGATGATGGTGTTGCTGGTCTAGGGACCATACTTTGAAAACCATCGGGTTCAGAGCCACCCCAGTTAATGTCTGTAAGCTATGTATTACGTATGCCTACATGGAGAGACACTCCCTAGAAAGAGCTGCATAAATCCAGATAGAGACAGATGTATAACGAGGAGGAGGAGGGGAGGGCATGTGAGGCCTTTGAGAAGTACAGTGGGTAAAAACTGCTGGATTTATTCTGTATGCTTTGAGGCACATTTATAGGCCTTTCCCCTGTGGTTTCAGAGGGGTTTTCTCTGCACTATTTTTGTAAACAGCCCCAACCTGATCCCATACTTCTCCTTTTAGAAAAAGAAATTATGAGGGTATGTAAGGGCACATGCCTCTAGTCAGTTCCTTATTAGGCAATTTCCTTAGTCATCGCTAGCTTTCTTTTAAAAGGCAGCCTGTTCCCCTTCCCCGAAGTCAGTTAGCCTACCGAAATCACTTCAGGCATCCTTCATAGATCTGAGAGAAAGGTGGGGAGGTGCAGAAAGCTCTTCAAAGAGTTTCAAATCACCGTGGGGTTTTCACCTGTGGTTGGGAAGGAGCAGAAAGGAAAGGACTCCCAAAGCCCGTGAGCCATGAACAACAAAGCTGGTCCAAGCAGTAGTCAAGGCTCTTAGACTGGCATAAACAGCTGCAGGGAATATGGGGTCTTGGCCTTGAAGCACCACATTACAGCAGAGTGTTCTCAGACAGCTACACAATGTGTGTTCCCTCTGGGAGGGGAGTCACTAGGACAGCGAAACTCTCCCTGCACTGCCCTCTTCTGAGCCTGTGGGGCACTCTTGAGGAGGGCCCAGTTTCCCAGCACTGTCCTGGGTCTAACATCACAAGGCCTGGCATCCCAGCAAAACTCTCAGGAAGGCATGGCCATCTTCAGTCTCACGCACTCTGTACCAGCCAACCCAGCTTCATTCCAGTTCTTGGTCAAACTTGCAAACACCTTCTCTGGGTTCTCTCTGCTGGGCTCTGGTCCTCTTAGCCTCCTCTGTTCTCCTCTGAGCTCAGCTGCTATCTGACGTCATTGCCATAGGGAGGCTTTCTACCATTCAGACTTTTTAAAATATGCCATGAATGGTGGTTACTGTCTTTCAGGATGAAAGGATCTGTGGAGTTCACTCCCCCCCAGTAATTCCCAGCACTGACTGCATAGCAGCACCACCCAGGGACTTTCCCAGTCCTTCCCAGTGCAATCACACAGGTGAGTCTAATGAATGGCCAGGGTTGTGAACGTGGGACCTAGTCCAGCTGCTGCCAAAAGACAAATCTGTTGCTGTAGATCCTTGAGAGCTAGGTTTTAACCTCTGTAGTTAAATTCATCCCGATGGGACACGAGTATTTCAAAGTCATCCAGGCTAACAACAGACACCTGTAACTGTTAGGAAGCTCTGACCTTGACCCAAGTTTAGTTTCCTTTTAACTTCCACTGAACTGACCCAGCTCATCAAGAGACTTTCAACATGTTTAGTTTTTCATTATTTTTCAAGTCTTCAAAGGTAGCAAGGACGTGTACCTCAAGTTTCCTGTCTTCCAAACCCCAAAACCCCCAGTACATGAATAGTGATTTTCAGACTAAATGTCACCCTAGTGACACTCTGGTGGATGTCCTCTACTCGTTAACCACCCCGTCAAAACCAGCTGCTGTAACTGAAGGTCACGGAGGCGAAGTGCTGCTATTAGCTCTTATCTGTAAACTGAATGTCAGCACCAATGTCACTACACCTTTCCGATATTTGAACCTGTATAAGCTTCAAATCTTTCCCTGCCACAAGCCATCGTCAAGTCAGGATCTCACCCACTTAAATGTCAGCCTCTCTTTTCAGCTCATCTCTTCATCCTACAGGCAGCTGATTTCTTTATGTAAGATATGGCAGTCTTGCTGAAAGTTTCGTATGATTGACCAGTTTCCTACTTGTGCTTTCTAGGTTTTCATCGAAACTATTGATAAATGGACCATGGAGGACACAGAAGACAGAATCTTGTAGGCTTCAAACCATTTGTCAGCACTGGTTATCCGAGAGTCCAGTAGCTTCTTCTCCAATCCATATTTCTCCAACTCACTTCAAAGCACACCATGAAAGATCCTGCCATACATCTTCCTCAGACTGAAGTATTGATAAGCAAAATTATAGAATGTCTAGATTTGCTTCTTCCAATAACAGCAAGAATGACACAGGGAAAGAGTGAAAGACGAAACAACCCTCCCCCTCAAAAGAGTGACAACCGCCAAAAATGAGCAACAGCCCACAAGTCTATCAAAGATACCACCCAAGTTTTTGTTTGAAAGTCTTATAACTAAAAACCTTTCAAACCTCTTGTTGAGATAAAATATACTATTTCTATGAACTTGAGAGACTGCCAAATTTCTTAACCATATGTTCTCCATATTATGGTAATTTGTTACAAGCTGATTTGGTGAACCCAGACCAGTTTCAAGGGATTAGATGTTTCTTTTCCAAGTGGTAATGAGTCTTCCATATTAATTTCTGTATTTTTTCCAAATATCAAGCATATAGGGAGGTTTTCTGAATCTATTCTCTTCCGACTTTGTGATGTAGATTATACATTCTTAGAATTCAAAGAGCATACATAATCTACATAAAGTTCATTCAACTGGTTTAGAAAGATCAATGTCTGGGCTGGTGAGAGGGCTCAGCCTGTCAAAACACTTCTACATACCTGATGGCCTGAGTTTGGTCACTACAACCCATGGTGGAAGGAGAGAAAAAGCTCTGGAAAAAAAAAATGTCTTTGACATTGCAGCCAGTTCTGAAGAGACCTGATAAGCTAGGATCAGATGGAAGGGAAGGAGGTCCTCCCCTATCAGTGGACTTGGAAAGGTGCAGGGAGGAGATGAGGGAGGGATGGGGGGATTGGGAAGGGGGCTACGGCTGGGAAACAAAGTATATAACCTGTGATTAATATAAAAATAAAATAAAATAATTTTTAAAAAGTGTCCTTGATTTCCACATACATGCCAGTTGTCCTCCGTCATCCCCATGAGTGCCCTTCTCCCCATACTTAATTACTGTGCTGATTAAAGAGCCATGTGAGAAGAGGGAATCCCCACTGAAGAACTGCCTAGATCAGACTGTATGTCTGTGGGGCAGTGTCTTGATTGCTGGTTGATGCAGGAGGGCCCAGTCCACCGTAGAATGCCTAAGCAGGTGATTCCAGGCTGTCTAACAAGGCTAGCTGAGCATCAGCAAGCCAGAGTGAGCTAAGGAACAAACCAGGAAGCAGCGTTGGTTACTCCATGTTTTCTGCCTTGAGTTCCTGACTAACTTTCCTCAGTGATGGATGGTGACCTGGAAGGGTAAATGAGTAAACCTTTTCCTCCCCAGTTGCTCTTGGTCTGGTGTTGACCCCACCAACAGAAAGCACTCTACAGTGTGCTCATGTTGTACCGAGGGGAATGTATTCCCCGAGATGAAGATGAGATTGTGCCGAGGCTCTGGTTCCTTGCATCCCTCATTCTTACTGTACACCCTTCTCCTACTCATGTGTCTACTGGACCAGAACAACTAATTATCTTTGGCATTTTCCTGCCTCATCTTCAGCAGATATGTGGCCCAAGTGATGCTGGAGAGAATCCTCCTAGCTTTGAAATATTCTTTTCAACTATTTGCTATCTCCTTTCCCTACCATACAAACCCCATTTTATAAAGGTCACAGTTACTGCTATGGTTTGGCTTCAGTTGGTCCTCCAAGGGGTCACATGTTGGAGGTGTGGTTCCTAGCATGGCAACATGGGAGCTATCAGAACCTTTAAAAGGTGGGACCTACTGGGAGATCAAAAGTCATGGGCACCTTATTCTTAGAAGCATTAAAATAGTTCTCACATGACCCTCCACAATTCTCATGAATGGTTTTTATAAGGAGCCTGAGCATGGCCCACACAATTCTGTGTGGGTTTGTTTTTTGTTTGTTTATTTTGTTTTGTTGTTTTGCTTTGTTGTTGGGGAAGTTGTTTTTTTGTTGTTTTGTTTTGTATTGTTTTTTGAGGCAGGGTTTCTCTGTGTGGCCATGGCCTTCCAGGAACTTGCTCTATAGACCACGCTGGCCTCAAACTCAGTGGCCAGCTCCTACATGTGTTCATGCTATCAGTGTCCACTATGATGTGACACATGTGAACGATTCTCATTTGACTGAGCAGATACAGGCATCATATATCTGTTCTTTCCTTATTTTATGGGTAAGGGAGCTTAGGACAGAGTCTCAAGTTCAGATTGGCCTTGAACTCACTATGTAGCCAGGGATAAATCTGAAATTCCAATCTGCCTGTGTCTAGTGGCCCAGTCCTAGCAATGGAGACAGGCAGACCTAGGGCTGGCTGCCCAGCCATTGCAGCCTAAACAGTGAGCTCTGCATTCAGTGAAAGGCCCTGTCTCAAAAACTAAGGTGGAGTCTGGGCTGGAGAGAGAGCTCAGGAGTTAAGAACACTAGCTCCTCTTGCAGAGGACCTTAGTTCAATTCCCAGCATTCACATCTAAGGTGGCTCATAACCACCTGCCTTCTTCTGGCCTCTGTAGACACCTGCACTCAAATGCACAAAACTCCCACATACATATAGCTAAGGTGAAGGACAGAGGAAGACACCTGGTGTAGAGCTGGCCTCCACATGTGTACACACATGCGCATGTGCCACACAGACACATACAACTGAGGCCACGTGTTTGAGTTCCTTATGTTTCCTAATGTCTAAATGACCTAGTCATTCCTCCTCCCTCCTCCACTATGTCTTTCTTCTGAATTAAAATTAAGTTGGGGAAGAGGGCCACTGACATCTCCCTTTACCTTACAAGAGAAATCTTCAAGGAAAATGAAGAGATTTCCCCATGTTCCACTTTAGGAATTGGATTTCTAATTAACATCCAGATAAAGTTACTGTGTTCCAGAATTTTCGTGACTGAGAGCAGTCTGAGAAAGTAATGGAAAAGTGAGGCATTATTTTGTGCTTTGCAGTTTATGAGGCATCTTTAGGTTTTTATTTAATATTTTTAAATATCTATGAGGTAAGTAGTGTTTTATTCCATTTACAAATAAGAAAATAGAGTGTAAGAAATAACAATAATATGAAAAAAATCTTTGAAATAATAGTGTATTTAGTGAGCAAAACCTCCTTGAATTTAACTGACACTCTCTGGGGAGAGCCTGTCTGCTTGCCCCAGCTTTGTAATTCATAAAGAAGCACCATGCCCACAGCGCCCTCTTGCCTGGCATGGGTCATCTACGCAATGATGACCCTTTCACTTCCTCGTCCTTAGTGTTCTCCCCAAAGCCAACTTCACACTTCCAGGTTTTCACACAGACAAATATTAGCTGGACACTTGCTCGTGCTCCTTAAATATATCTACGAATAAGAGACACACTTCAGAGGCTGCAGAGGTGACTCAGTCAGCAAGGTGCCTGCCACGAAAGGATGAGGGCCTCCAGTCTGGATCCCCAGTGACCATGTAAAATGTTGGGCATGGTGGTGCTCATCTATAACCCTACACTGGGGAAGTGGGAGGAAAACAGGGAACCCCAGAACTCAGTGGCTAGCCGGTCTAGACATTCAATGAGCTTTGAGCTCAGAAAGATGCCCCACCTAAAAAAATAAGGTAAATAATAGAGGAAGAACCCCAATGTCAATATCTGGGCTCTAAACACACACACACACACACACACACACACACACACACACACACGTGCATGCGCGCGTACTCACACATACAAGACACAGACACACAGACAATAAACATCAAATATTTGGCTTTTCCTCCCTGGATTTGGTGCTTAAAGAACTAAGCTTTTCCTTTTGGCAGTAAGCTCTGGGGGGAAGGAGGGAACCCAATAGACCTAGGCTTGATGGGTACCAATCCTGAGCTGCCCCTTTCCTTGAAGAATGGCATTAGCATCAGGTTTTAAAATTCAAGGTTCAGTTTCTCAGACATAAAAAGAAGACATAGCAGGGAGGCTGAGCACATGCAAACTTTCCCTCCTTCCCTCTCCTCTATACTTGTTCTTCAGGCGCCTTTTCAAGCTGATGTGGATGTCCTGGGCTCAAAGTACCCTCCATCCTCCATTGCTTCTTGCCTTTTTAATTGTCAATTTGGTGAAGTTGAAGAAAAAGATCCCTGGTGATTTTAAGATAAAAAAAGAACTGTGCCATCCTCCTCCCTGGCTGTGGCCCAGCTAAACAGGGAGGGCAAGGTTTGGAGTCACCATGGGAAAAAGCCACAAATCAACTGAAGGGAAAAGGGCACAAAAGGCTCTCCGCAGCACCTGACAAGGACCGGAGGGCATGAGGGCGAAGACGAGCTCAGAGACGAGGTCCTCAGACAAATCCAGCTACTTCTCCAGCACCCAGCGTCAAGTGCCCTCCTGTCTCCTTAGACAAGGACAGCATCACAGAACTGGACAACATTCGTCATTTCCCCCTTTGCCATGTACTTGCTGCTCATCGGGCGCTTTGCACACACTGTTCACAGATGCCTCATAGCAGCAGCCATCTCTCGGTAGGCTACTTTGCACATGAGAAAACCTGAGATCAGAAAGTTCACAAAAGTGGGCATGGGCACACAGATGTTAAGCACAGAGTGGGGAATGGAGCGTGAGCTTGGTTCACTCGGGGAATTCTGTGCTTCTGTTACTTGGAAAAACTGACTTTGCTCTTCTCTTTTCCATTCTCCACACCTACTCACACCTACTTCCTTTGGTACAGTATAACCAGTTTACATAGCCATCTTCTGAGAAAGCTGAACTGGTGGTTTCTGCTTCAGAAGTAGAAGTTTGGTTTTGTGTTCCATCTTACTTCCTGTGACCTTATGATCTTGGCCAAAATAGACTATTCTAGAAACTGCTGCTAGAGTCAAGGATAACTATGAGTCTGGCCTGTATCCATTACACCATTTAAAACCTTATGCTAAGGACAGATATCAAAGTCATTTTGTAGGGGAAAAAAATGGTACTCATAAATTAAGTTACCTGGCTTAGAGGAGGTTAAGTCACCTGGCCGACATTGCCTGTCTAGTAAGAAGAAAGCCAGGATTCTGACAGTAGGTTCATCTTAGTGCCTGGCTCTCTGCTTCTCTTTCTTTTTTTCCCTTCCTTCCTTTTCTTCTATTCCTCTCTTTTTCAGAAACTAAGAGCTAGCCCAGAAGCAGGTACCTTGTTTAATGCTACTCATAATAACTGAAAGAAGTCCAGTCATAGCAGATAAAAAAGAAAAACAGACTTAGAGAAGAGCTGAGTTCTTAGGACCAGAGAGGAAAGGGGAAATCCACAGTGGCTGTCTGGTCATTTGGGCTGCTGCTATGCAGTAGCTTCTCCCTGAGACTCTGACATACAGCTTTTGAGTTTGCCTGGGTTTTCTGACTCTGCATGAGTCTGTCAGCCCTATCACCTCAGATGACTGAGGCCATCCTCATCACTTCTCCTTGTGCTCCTCCATCTTGGTCTGCTGGAGTGCCCTGGGTTGAACCTCAGAGCTTTGCAGACCCTAAAGCTCATATCCCGCTGCCACCTCCATAACCTTCAGCCTGACTTCCTCTCCTAGCAGATAACCTGCTCCTCCCTCCTCTTTCATTGTCTTCCAACTCAGCTCCAGGGCAAAGAACGCTGGGCCCCTGTGGATGCCTTCCAACAGCGGCTAAACGTTCCAGCTCTACATTAAATGTTTGCTGAGGGAAAAGCAAGATGCAAGCACTGTCTAAGTTGGAAGGCCACACATCAATCGCCCTCCAGAACTGCCACTTCCTGGGTCCCTTAAAGGACTGGGGAACAAAGTCAGAGTGTTCTTTCCAGGTCATCGCACCCTGCAGGTAGTCCCATTCTCTACACAGAACAGGGCTCATATGAGTCTCTAGGCCTCTGAGGTTGGCAAGGGCAGATGGCTGCTGATGAGAGCTGATGCAAGCTGGTGCTGAACATGCTGACAACCAGTCCTTAGGTTACTTTTAGCATCTCTATAAGGTCTGTATGTCCTAACAAGCTATGTTTGTGAGCAGCAGGACCACATCACTGGGTGGCAGGCAGCTTCATGAAACATCCAGATCTCCTGTCTTCATTTTCCTTTCATCTATAGTACCGACGATCAAATTATGACTTCTTTTCCTTTTTGAAAAATAAACACAGACTTGGTTATGTAAAGCATCCAGCTCCATTCCTCCCTCAGGAAAGCAGGAGATGGTAATCAGAAACAGACAAGAAAACAACTGACTAGGAACCTATATTTTTGCAAAGATTTCCTCCACATCTGTTCCTCCCTGCCACAATCAGGAATATCTAGAAGCTGAGTTCCCAAGGCAACCACAAATATTTGTTATTCTTTTTGTCGTGTTATTTGTCCTTAAAATAAATTCAAACATTTTTTCCTACCACAAAAATGCCAGGAAAAATATAAATGGTTTGTTTTTATTTTGTTTTTTTTTCCTGAGTACCTATAAAATAAGAAGTCCAACAACACTTAGCTGAAATTTCTAGGAATAATGTCAAGTCCTAAAATAGAAGATATAAAAACCAGAAGGTTGCATTGTTCTGTATTTAATACAAGGCATGCAGAAAAGAGTCTGAGAAAAAAATGGATCGCAACAAGCTGCAACATGCTTGTCACTCACACCAGACCAGGGGGAGGTGTCAGCCTACAGAAAGGGAGTAGCAAGACTGCACATTAGCTCAGAACAGTGACAATTTTGCCTCTTTTCTTTGAAATACTCCTTTGATGTGCCAGCCAGAGATATATTGCTGGAGTCTCATGTAAATCTAGGATGGATTACTTTTGGGAAATCATGGACAAAATCTTCACTTAAGATTCCACACAGTGAGTGATGACTCCACCATACAAATCATTGTGAATTAAGGCACTTTCAAGCTAAAGTCAGGTCCAGTGAATGGAAATGTGATAACAAAAGCAGCAATACTCATAAACATCACATTTTCATTGTCTCGACAAGCTCAAAAATGTATGCGTTTGCTCTCTTCTTGGATTTCTCAAATAAACCCCCTAAGATACACACACACACACACGATTCAAGTATGCAAATCCTGACACTAAAGCAGGGTAGCATGCCCAGCCCATACAGGACTGAGTATTAAGCTCAACCGAAATGTCTACTTCCACCTCAGTGTGCTTATCATAGATGTCTGCCTAGTGCCTTCACCCACCAAATAGCTCCTATCTCTAAAGAACTCTAAAACCAGTAAGATTTGTGGTCCAGGGGACCAGGAGTTGAAAAAGGACCTTAGAATTTCTAGATAATCAAAACAAACAACGAAGGTGAAGGAAAAAAAAATAGATGAGATGAACTAAGGCAGAAAGGATAGAATCACTGGGCATTTTTTTTTCTTTTCCTTCACATCTTCCTTGTTCATGCTACCTACCCTCCTACCAACAATAAGAAGCTTCCTTCAGGGGCCCTGCAATGACCTTTTTTTGTTTTTGTTTTCGTTTTGTTTTGTTTCGAGACAGGGTTTCTCTGTGTAGCCTTGGATGTCCTGGACTCACTTTGTAGATCATACTGGTCTCGAACTCACAGAGATCTGCCTGCCTCTGTCTCCCGAGTGCTGGGTTTACCTGGCTCCTGCAATGTCCTTTATTCCAGGATTATATTATTTTTTTCCAAGTTCATGTGAGCAGCTCTTTAATTATTTAATGAAATGTTCTGAATGACCAAGAGCAACTTTGCAATTTTGCTTAGAGCTACCAAGTTAACATCTGTCACATTCATTTTTCACTACCTCTTTTGACACATTCCTCCTGATATGATGTGGTCTCTAGATCTTGCCACACCCTGCCAGACCCCCATAGTCTGTCAATATCTAACTGTGAATGTGAAACAAAAAGGAGATATCCTATATAACAAAGAAGAAACTAAAAGAAGACAAAGCAGGAATAAAATAAGTTTCAGTTCTTCATTAAGTAAATCATACAAAATGAATAAAAGGATACTGAATCACAAGGGCACTTTTGTTTGCTTGTAGCAACTTTTGTTTGCTGGGATCTCATTAAGTAGCCCAGGCTAGGTTGGTTTTTGTTTGTTTCTTTGTTTAAGTTTTAATTACGTGTATCTACTCAGTCAGTCAGTCAGTCAGTGCATGTTTTGTATGTAAGCATCAGTGTGGAGGCTGGAGGATAACTTTTAGAAAGTCAATTCACTCCTTCCATCATGTGGATCCTGGGGCTCAAACTCAGGTCATGCCATTCTTCTCTGCCCTGTCTCAGCCTGGCCTTGGCCTCGCCAGCCTCCTGCCTCAGCCTCTTAAGTGCTGTGATTCTAGGCAAGAGACACCACCCTGGCTAGGAAGAATGTTCTTGTGTGGTGAAAACGTTCCATTTGGCAACTTGCTTTGGAGTTAGTGGGTTGGAGAAGGCTACCATTTGGCAATCGTGCTCCACAGCTCTCTAGATCTGCAGGGCCACATCAGGTTAGACCAGCGCATGCTGAGAGTGACTGGCAAAGAGGAAAGTCCAAGACCCCAAGAAGGCAAGCAGCCCCTATGCACAGAACTCCTGTCTGCCATTTGTCTTTCCTTCTGTCTTAGCCAGCTCTTCCCTGTGCTACAGAAGACATAGTAAGCTTGTCTTCTGAGGAACATTCCCATCTAATTCCTGGAATGTATGATAGACTTTGGTCCATCAGCTGGAAGGCGCCTGAAAATCGGTTGCTCACATGTCAGTGGTCAACGTGTTGGGATTTCTCTCTTCTTTGGGAGGATCCAAGAAAACTTCCTTGGCTCAGTCCAGTCTCCAGTGTACAATGGGATGTATAACCAACATTCCATTTGGTTATCCAGGTTCTCAAACATATTTCAATATCACCCTCAGAACCAGAGCTTAACTTTAAATGCTGACCAGATTGGTAGGGTGACTCTCTCAACTAGTTTCTGTTCACTACTTTCCTTTAGGGTATGAATTCAGTTTCCACAGACCCTGAGAACAATTCCTCTGCCCCAATGACTTGGACACAGACCAAGACAACCTTGCAATTCCCAGATGACCTTGCAGCTGGAGCCCACACCTTGACTCAAAGTCTTTGAATACACATTTTCATGGCCTGGATCAAGCATGGCTTTGTTCCTGTTCCTTGAACATTATAATCTGAAATTCCCAGGGCAACTTTCTTTTACTCCCTCCCTGTGCAAAGAGCTTTAGGCACAATTCATGTCTAGAAATATTCTATTGAGAACACAACAAAGGAAGGAAAATACAAAGAGCAAACATACGAAGACAAAAAGCCTATGGAGGGTAGTACAGGGATAAACATTCTAAAAACTGCTAAGCCAAAGTGCTTTCCCGGCTCACTCATGTCCTCAGTCACACAAATGTCTGCACTGCCTAATGACATCTGATTGCCTGACATGCACTCACCACCAGATACAGAGCCACGGACTTATTGACATATAATGAGCCATAAAAATTAACATTCAAATGTCAATGTTGAGCTACAAAATAAATGTTTTTACCTTTATCATGTTCTGCTTAAAGAAGGGAAATACATAGGCCATCTCATTAGATGAGACAGATCAGAACTGTCAGCTATTACTAACATAACACGTAAGGGGAGCACTCCACTTCTTCAGTTTAGAGCACAAACAGGGCTGTCGTACTAGGTCTACATCACATCCCCCACTCTCCTAGTTGTATGGCCCTGGCCTCAGTTCGCCATCTATGAAATGGGTACAACAGTTGTCACGTCAACAGGTTGTGGTAAAGTGCGAAGAAAATAACACAAACTGAGTGCTTAATATGATGTCTAGGAAGTGCCTGTTTATATTGTGGTTTCATTCTCAAACATTTATCTGATAGTTTTATTTATGTATTTTACATTAAGAAGATTTTTCAAATTTTCAAATCAGCTTAGCACTTTCATTTACAATTAATTGGAAAAGTGACTTAAAAAAGCCCAAAAGCTGTAGCACAAGAATGACACATACATATGAGCCTAACTTAGAAAGCATGTGGAATAAGAGTCCCAGCAATTAGAATGTGTGAGAACTGTATCAAGACAAGGAAAGAAGTTATATGGAAATTTTCCCAGGTTAAGCTACAGTACATAGCAATGAAACAGAAGACCTGCTCAAGATTGTCTTTCAAAGCAAATCTGCCTTAAGATGTAGACATACCCCGTCCCCTCCTTCCATCCATCCCCTCCATGTCTAATCTATTTCTCCTTCTCAACAAGATTCATGCTTGGGCCCTCCTGGTTATTTAGCTTCTTTGGGTCTGGGTTTTATAGTGTAGTTATCCTGTACTTTATGACTAATATCTACTTATATGTGAGTACATACCATGTTTGTCTTTCTGGATCTGGGTTACCTCACTCCGGATGACCTTTTCTAGTCAGGGTTGGGGTGGAGATGGGAACAGGAGAGATGAGGTAGGGGAAAGATAAAGGAAGAGACAACTGGATTGGAAGGGCATCTCTGGAATGAGCTAGAAACCTAGGGCAACAAGTGACCCTATCCCAGCAATGGATGATATGAAGCCTGAACCAGTCATCAGACAAGACTTCCAATGGAGAAACTGGGACACCAACCCAGCCACAAAACCTTAGACCTACAATTTGTCCTGCCTACAAGATGTACAAAGGTAAAAGATGGAGAAGAATTTGACTGGCCCAGCTTGAGACCCGTACCATGAGAGAGAGCCCACCTCTGACACTATTAATGAGATTCTGCTATACTTGTAGACAGGAGCCTAGCATAATTGTCCTCTGAGCGGCTTCACCCAGCAGCTGAGGGAAAGAGATGCAGAGACTCACAGCCAAACTTTAGGCATCGCTCGGGAAATTTATTTTAAGAGGAGGAAGAAGGACTGAAGGAGGAAGAAAGTTCAAGGGGTCGTTTCCAGAGATTAACTAAGGTATGTAGACACACCCTGAACATGGACAGGTCCAGCTTCTCAGCTCAGAGCTCGGACTGAAAAAATGAAACCCTGAGCCCTCTGCTTGCTGCCACCAACCCATACACCAAGTGGCTCCTCCCAACCATGCTTTCCCCATCATGACAACTTAATTCCTCTGAACTGTGAGCTAAAATAAACTCCTTGTCCACTGAATTGCTTCTCTGTTAGGTGTTTGGGCATGGTCATGATAAAAAGAATATAGACATCTATGGTGAGAAAAAAACTGATATATTCTCATTAAAACAAGAGTAATGGCATATTCGATATATTGGGAAAAGATTAAGAATGAGGAAAAAGTCTTCAACAACAAAGACAGAAATCTACAAAAGCAAAACACAGAAACAAAGCAAACAAGAAAAAAAATGTCAGTCACTATACCCAGAGAGAGAAAGAGAGAGAGCAGAAAGAGTGTAGTTTTGTTTAATTAAGTCCTCAGAAAAGAAAAACAAACTTTTAGAAATTTATACAAAAACAACCAAAATAAGAATCTTCACAAAAATGCTGTTGAGCATAAAATCAAGAAAACATCCCAGAAAGTGTGAGCACATGTCAGGGAGCACAGCTGAAACTCAGAAGTCTTTGCAGGAAGAACGCAGAAAGTGAAGGGGAGAAATCCGAGATGAGAGAAACGTCCAGAACTGAGAGCTGAGAGTCTCTGGGAGGGAACAAACGCTCCCACGCAAGACACAGAGCAAGTGGGTCACGATGCATAGAAACTGACTGTGCCAAAACACATCACCATAAACTTTTAGTATATAAAAGACTAGAAGGCAGACAAAACAGAAAAATCAAGACTTTAAATCCTTCCTGGAAACAGAGGGTGAGATGGGAGCACCAAAGGACATAACAACACTTGGAGAAGAGCTGTAACTTGGAAACCCTGAAAGACACAAGAGCCTGCATTGCATTTTCCCTTCAGCACGCCTCTTTTCAGGGGGTTACTTAAGGGTGTGTTCCACTCAGATGAGGCTGGGAACCTAGAAAGAGGAAGAGATGTTTAGTAGGAGAGTCAACATGGGCTAGAGGCCAGCAGAGAGAGAATGACAAAGGAGCAGCCAGCTGAAACTAAGCAGGACAAACGACTCAGAGGGAGACCTTAAAAATGACTGGACAAGAAAAGAAGAGGAGGAAAAAATAAAACATAAAACAAGACAAAAACACAAAGAATAAAACACCTGTTAGATTACTGGTCATGGAAATTAAATCAAATCTGGATTTAACATCGCTTAGGGAGAAAAAGCCAAAAGAGCAAACGACGCAAGCAGAGAAGCAGGCCTTATTAATGGCAGTAGGATAAAGGATGCACAGGAAAGGAGGCTTAAGGGGAAAGGAACACTTACTCAGATGCTGACGCAGGCAGGGAATGCTAGCCTACTCATCTGTCCATTGCTGCAGGGGAAGGCTTGGAGGGCGAATGATTTGACTGCCACGTTAGGAAAGCGACAGCTATCTCGACTGACGCTGAACAAAGTACGTGCCAGGTGACACCGTATAAAGGTCAAAAGAATCCTGGACAGATGAGCTGAAGGTGGAGTGGTGACGGGAGGGTGACTGCAATTCTTTGCCCTTGCAGTACACTGGGTTTAAGTTATATACTTGTATTGCTCTGACACAAAATACTGATTGTTTTCAAAGAAAAAAAGATCCTACCCATCATCAAATTAAAAACTCCTGGAGCCTCTGAATTAAGTGATTGTCAAGGACTGCCCTATCCTAAAACGGTTACTAGATTCCTGTGTCCTTTAGTGGAACTGTTGTTCTGTTCATGAGACAGTCAGGGGGAGTCTGACTATTGACTTTGTTAGTTGTTTTTGTTGTGGTGGTTTTAAATACATATTTTCCCCATTGTTCTACCATATCCTCCACAGTGAAAGAATTAGATACCCTTCCAGGTGGCCCACCCTCCTCACACTCCCATTACATCAAAACACATAACCTTTTGAGCCAGCCTATTGAGCCTACCTCCTCTGCGCTCCTTTACTGCCTTTTTTTCTTAATTCAAATCCAGATGCTTCCAATTGCTAGCATAATTTTCTGAAACATTTGTAGCTAACATCTTGATAGTCTATGATGAGACTGACTCTAAGACAGACTTGGTATGCTTTTAGACTAGTAGAAAAATTATACAAATAGCTGAAAACAAGGCATGTTACCATATTTCATACAGTTCTTTTAAATCTAATAATTTTTACTAGTAAATTAGTAACTTTCCAATTAACTTTAAACAAAAGATATTTCTAAGTAGTGTTTAGTATGTCTTACAGCATAAAAATAATATATGTTGTTACAATTCAGAAAATATCAAAAAGGAAAATAAATTCTAGATAAACAATTTTAATATTTCACCTTTTTAGTCTTCTATTTGTCAAAGTAACTATTTTCTAACCAATAGGTCTTGACTGTTCACTTTGATAACCTAGTTTTCCTCATAACAATACTTTCCCTTACTCTCAAAAGTCTTTCTCATAATCTCTTTTGAATATGGCTACATGTTAGGTGATTTCCCTCTGTTCACTAGTGCAGACAATGCCACCGTGCACGTCTCCAGGGAACATTATGTACACACTCTGGAAAGCTTAACTTAGACAATTTTTGTAGGGTCAGGATAATGACTTTAAATAATTATAACCAAACTACCATTCAGAAAATTTAACCTATACTTTGGTCAACTTGAGAATGTTTGATTTTCCTTATCTTCAGTGATACTGATCATTAAAACAAACAGAAAGAACAACAACAGAGGCGCTTCCCTTTGGCATGTGGAAACAGTGTCTCCCTGTTGGAACCGTCTCAAAGGTTTGCTAGCATGGGGGATATTCATATTCTCTCCATAGTCTTTAGTCACCGAGACTTCCTCTTCCTCCCCATGAACCAGCAGCTGAGCACCAGCAGGGCTCACATCCCATCTGCCCTCCTGCTGGAAACAGAATCTGCACCCCAATCAGCTGGGCAACATTGGTAGATACAAACACCATGTTTGGCTTCCCTCCCCACAGCCATCTACCTTGGCATAGTTGCTTCATCCTTTTTTGTCTCTGTCTAGTGACTCATTATAAACACTTTAATATTCATATGCTATGTGAAGATAGATGTTTGGATGAGGCAATTAGGCACATAGACACATACAATCACATACACACATACACACACACATACACTGCTTGAACCGGAATGAAGCTGTACAAAAATCTAGCAATTAAGTAGAAATGGGTCTACTCATAATACCCAGCAATCAGAAGGGTATCAGAAGCATTAGCTGGTCGATTTTGATTTAACAATTGATTTTAGCCTCGGGAAAAGAAGAAAAGGCCCTGGTGCAGGTTGCATGCTGCATAGCTCAAGGGGTGTGGCTTACATCGGAGACCATCCAGAGACCCTGAACCTAACCAGACAACAGCTGTACACAGCAGTCTGCCAGAGTGCTTAGGCTGCAGTAGGAGGAAGGACTAGGGTGAGTATGCCAAGCCAGTGTCGCAGTGGGCAGGATGGAGGGATGCAGCATATGGTACAAGAGAGATGCTACATGGGCTCTCACTATCCTTCCTGCCTTTTTTTTTTTATTATTTTAATTATTTTATGTGCCTTGGTGTTTTATGTGCATGTATGCCTGTGTGACAGTGCCAGGTTCCCTGGAACTGGAGTTACAGACAGTTGTGACTGTTTTCTGGGTACTGGGAATTGAACCTGGGTCCTATAGAGAGCAACTGGTGCTCTTAACCGCTTAGCCATCTCTCCAGCCCCCCTTCCTGCCTTTTCTGCAGCTGTGGCTAACAGGTTTAAACTCCCTCTTTGACTTTTTCTACGTTCTAAGGCATTCTTGATGAGAATTCTCTCTTCTTGATCCATTTGTTTATTTATTTGTTTGCTTATTTTTTGAGAGAGGGTTTCTCTGTGTAACAGCCCTGGCTGTTCTGGACTTGCTTTGTAGACCAGGCTGGCCTTGAACTCACAAATATCAGCTTTCCTCTGCCTCCCTGAGTGCTGGGATTAAAGGTGTGTGCCACCTCAACTGGCACCCTGCCTCCTTCTTAATGTGATGCTTCCCTAGGTGTCATGTTTCACTGTCTTCTGTCTTTATTCTCTGAACGACAGGCTGACTTCTCTATGTCTGAGACTCTCTTGTCTCAGTCACTAAGATCTGCACCCGAATTCCCAGCAGCCAGCAGGATACCTGAGGTCTTATAAACATCTCTAGTTTAGAGTATCCAAGATGTTCCTATCTGCTCTGTCAGCTCTGCTCTTCCTCTCCCATTCTCAGCCTTGATGGTATATATTGATCCAACGGCCTAACTTGTAACTTTTCTCCCCAAAAGCCACCTAACTCATACCTCTCCAACTCCACTTCAGAAACATTGTCAAAACTGAGCCCTTGCTGCCCTTTCCTCTATATATGCTCTATATGCCCCTTGCTTCCTGAGGTATTTAATGCAAATAACTAATGCCAATCCCTCCTAGCACTGCCCCTAACTGGTTGTTTCATTCTTAGAATGTCCCATCTTGTGACCACCAAACATGATGGCAGAATAAATATCAAGTTAAAATATCTTACCACACTTTCCCACAGTCTTATTAAAATCCACCTGTGTATCCGAAAGGAAATACATTTTTGGAAAATAAAACAACTTTACAGTAGGATGGAGAAAGTACAGTAGTGGTTGTCATGTCCTGCTCTGAGACAAGGTAATGTTACCAGGAACAGGTAAAGTGAGGGCTCAGTTCTTCTCTCAACACTGCTGAACTTGGGAACGACAGAAACACACTGAGGGAGAAATACAGCACAGTGTGACAGGAAGGACAAAGGAATGTCTGGGGAAACCTCTGGTGTCTTGTTTTTGTTTCTGTCCCTACATCCCGTAAGTTGTCAGCCATGTGTCTAAGGTACAAAGAGACCTAATCTCCCACGACAGCATCACTGTGGGGAAGGAGTTAAGCACAGGGGCAGAGCTCACTGCCCAGCTCCATGCAGGTCCTCTCTCTGAGGAAGAAGCAAAGCAAGAACATGGCCCAGAGAGGGGTCCTTCCTGAACATCTTGTGCCTCTGGACAACAATAGTGACAGAGCTCTGATAGCCTCATCTCTCTGTCCTCTGAAACATGAAGATATGACTTTGCCTTCTTTCCTGGATCAGAGTGAGCTGTTCTTCCCAGCAGACTTAGATTTCCTACCACAGTTATGTGAGGACCCAGCCTTTGAGATCCTAAACAAGATCCAAGCAAACTCCACAGGAGCTGTGGGTAAATCATCCATTCCAGCCACCTCTCAGTTTTGTCGGAGGTAAATCTCCAGTGAAAGTGGTTTAACTCTTACAATAAAGTGAAAACATATTTTAATACATATATTTTTTTAAAAAGGATTCTCTTTTTTCCAATTAAAACAAACAAACACTATGTTTTTAAAAAATGGGGCTTGAGAGATGGCTCAGAGGTTAAGAGCATTGGCTACTCTTCCAGAAGAAGACCTGGGCTCAATTCCCAGCACCCACAACTCTCTGTAACTCCAGTTCTAGGATATCCAACGCCCTCTTCTGTCCTCCATGGGCACTGCATGCACACAGTGCACAGACTTGCTTGCGGGCAAAGCACCCACACATATAAAATAATAAATAAACGTTGCAATGAAGTCAGAAGATAGAGGGGAATGTCCTCTCTACTGATAAGCTGATAGAAAGGTGGACGGAAAGGGAAATATTTGATTTTAACTGGCTAGAGGAGAATTTTGCTTTGAGAAAGAACAAGCTGAAAGATTTCATGGAAGCTAAAATCACTGTAGCTGAATCAAACTTGATGTTGGCTCTAGTAAAGGGAAATTGAATGATGCAAAGGAAAATCTTAGGGAAATACCATTGGAATGTGGTGGAAAATAAATGAAGAAATAAAGAAAGCATAAAAAGAAATAAAGAACTATGAAGTTCAAAGATATCCAAATAATGAGCAGTTGTAGAATAAGACAAAAGGCCAAAAGGCAGGGCCGTGACCAAAGCAGTGAGGGGAGGGTTTCCTCACTCCCCTGACAACAGCTACATTTGAAAAGCAGCAGGGTTATCCTAGGCCAATCTAAATAAGGAAGTCTAGCCTCACCTACTTTACCACAAAAATTATAACACTGAGAAACAGTGCACTGAAAACAGCACTGTCCTCAGCTTCTCTACAGCAACAGATTCCCCAAGACAGTGGAGGAACTGTCATGGGAACATGTCATTTCCCAGTGACGTGGCAATCAAGATTTCTGTTCTGAAGACAGCCTGTCGCTCTTTTGCACAATGCTCATCTTTCTGGAAAGTTAATGTGTTATGCTAAAAAGATAGATCATCATGAAATGAGCCCAGATTAAGAACTCAAGAATGCAGACAGCATTGTGAGAAAAGAATCACACTGAATGCCAGCGCAGTTCTTCAGAGTGGAGTTTGATTAATGATAGCTAAAGAGGAAGGACACTGTGGCTGATGACTGTGCTCCCAGTGCTGGTGTTGACAACATGCACAGATTAGACATTTAACATATAAAAAGAAAGAGACAGGAAGCAGGTGTTCTTAAGTCCTTTCTTAACATTAAAGTTGCTCACTTCTGCTTTGATATTAAGACACAGTAAAGTGCAGGGTACTTTTCAAAGTCCCGTATAGATTTAACAGTAAGATATCTACCATCCACAGATTTGAAGCTATATACATGACAATGAACAAGCAAAGGTCGTGTCAAAAGGGAAAGGGAAAAAAACAAGTATAGACTATTCAATTCCTTCACGAAAACAACAATGAAAATTCACTTCAGAAGCTAGTGGCTTAAATGGGAAAGAATAGATAGATAAGACAGACAGACAGATAGATAGATAGATGATATATATGATGTATCATACAATATAGTTATATGATACATATCACATGTATATGATGAATGACACAGATGCATTGGAAATAAAGATGAACAGTATATATGAACCAAAACTCTCACAGAGACTTTCCTATCTCTGCCTCAGAAGCGCTGGGATTAAAAGCATGTGCCTGGCTGCAATTATACTTACAAAGGTATCAAAAGAAGCAGAGAAACTTAACAATAAATTTGACAAAAGGAACCTAAAACTTGTGGTCTGAAAATGTTATTGAAGGCCAGGCATGGTGGTGCAACCTTTAATCCCAGGAGGCAGAGGCAGAGGCAGGCAGATCTCTGTGAGTTTGAGGCCAACCTGGTCTATAAAGCGAGTTCAGGACAGCCAAAGCTTCACAGAGAAACACTATATCAAAAAAAATCTTTTTTTTAAAGTTACTGGAGAAATTTAAAGATATAGATAAAAAAGAGAGCTATCACATCCTTGTGGATAGGAAGCCTTATAATTTATTCATCTATATGGGAGGACTAGACTCTTGAGCTTACTAAGATCTCTATCAGTAAGCTACAGCCTCAATCATTGATAATTTTAAAATGAAAATCTTCAAGTACATTTATGTTCAGCATAATCCTTATCAAACTCTCAAGCCACTTCTTCACAGAAATTAACATGATGGTTCTAATATTCAAGGAATGCACAATAGTAAAACAATCTTGAAAAGGAAAAGCAAAGTTGGAAAACTCAAAACCATAAAAATGCTCAAGAAAATGGAGGAGGCCAGAGATGTCTCAGCAGTTGAGGACACTTGTTCCTCTTTCAGAGGACCCAGGTTTGATTCATAGTATGTGCGCATGCAAACACACACACATACACCCCCCCCCACACACACACAGACACATGCACACACATGGCAAATCACAACCATCTGCAACTCTACAAATCCGATGACCTCTTCTGGCCTCCATGAGCACTGCATGCATGTGACACATGTAGGCAAACTACACACACAAAATAAAATAGATTTTTAAAAAACCTCATAGGCATAAATGACTTTGTAAGTTTGGATTAGGCACTGAGTTCTAAGATATGACATCAAAACCATATGAAATTGAAGAAAATATCAACTGGATATCATTAAGATGTAAAACTTTTGTATAGTTAGAAAAAAACAGAAAGATAACCATAATACAGAAAAAAAATATGAAAGTTACACATCTGAGCAAAAGGAATATGCAAAAAAATCATTACAACTCAACAATAAAAAGTCAAACTTTAAGAAATTGGCTGGCAACCCAAATGGGCATTTCTCCAAAGAAGATGCTCAGAGATCTCATGAAGAACAGCGTCAACCACCAGAAACAAGACACAAATCCACAAAGGTGCTACTCCCACCTCTTAGGAAGGCTTTAACCAATGACAGACAGTAACAAGCACTGATGATGTAGAGGCACTAGAACATCACACTCTGTATGTAAAACACCACATCTCCTTCAGTAAATATTCTGGCTGTGCCTCAGATAAGTAAACATAGACACGACATAACTGAACAATTCCACTCCAGGTTTATATCTGTGAAGATTAAAAGTATTGTCTACACAAAAGTTTATCCAGGCATGTCCAAAGCAGCATCCTTCACAACAACAAAATGTGAAACGGCCCCCCAAATCAATTGAGTGATGAACAGACAGCTAAAATGTGATGCAACAAGAAATATAATAGACAAGACAAAGACAAAATAGGCAGAGCTACTATAAAAACTAGACTGTGAATGCCTAGGGCTTGGAAGAGGGGAAGGGCAGGTGAACAGATAGGAAATAGGAAGGGATTAGTAATGGGTGCAGAGGCTTTGAAAGAAAATGTTCCAAAACTGAGACAATTGTCCACAATCTGAGAATATGCTAACACCTACCGAATTACAGTTTTCAAATGCACGAGTCATATGGTATGTAAGCCATATTTCCAAATAATAATGAGAGCAGTGCCTAGAGTTTGAGTCTGAACTCTACACTTTGCAACTGAGAGACATAAGTAGCTTCTCTCATCCCTCAACCATCAGTAAAATCACCAGATTAAGTAGCACCAGCCTCTGGTGTTGTTTCAAAACTAAATTAACATCTGTAAAGTAAATAGAACAGGGTGTTACCCAAACCCTTTAGTATGGTAACCAAAGAAACTTCATATCAATTTATAAAATAGGTCACTTTCCATATTAGTGTCCTGATGATGGCTGTTGTCACAAATTAGCACAAACAATTTATTCTTTCAAAGCACTTGAAGTCTAGTGTTAGGGAGATAGCTCACTAGGTAAGAGTGCTTGCTGTGAAAGCATGGGGTACTAAGTTCAAATCCCCAGCACCCATGTAAAAAGCCAGGCACAGCTGGAAATGCCTGTGCTGAGCAGCAGAGACAGGCGGATACAGATCGCTGACCAGCAAGCTTCTGGTTCAGCCAGAGACCCTGCCTTAATATATAAGGTTGACACACACATACACACGCATATAGTGGATTCCCATACACTGTAATTTTACTTGGAAGAAAATTATAATTGGAGATGAATTACAATATAATTAAAGAGACTAAACTGATTAACATAATTTTATGTTTTAAAAGTAATATATTCAAAGTGTTTATAGGTTTTAAAAATTCGTCATGTTTATTTATGAGGATATTCAGATATTATAAAATAATATTCTCTAATCATTAACAAAAATTAATAATAATTAAATAAAATAAGAATCATTAAGAAGCAAATAAAATTAACAATAATTAAATAAAAATAAGAATTGTTTAGAACTTAAAACATTATGTATTCAGGAGGCAACAAAAATATAGTATTGAACTACCTATGTGTATAAAAATGTGTTGGATCTTTTCATAAAAACCCTTTCGGGCTAGAGAAATGGCTCAGAGGTTAAGAGCACTGGCTGTTCTCCCAAAGGTTCTGAGTTCAATTCCCAGCAACCACATGGTGGTTCACAACCATCTATAATGAGATCTGGAGCCTTCTACTGGCATGCAGGCATACATCCAAGCAGAGTACTGTATAAATAATAAATAAATCTAAAAAACACTATAAAATATTATGAAGACATAAGGAACAGATTCCACAAAAGTATTACTAGTATGGCATAAAATTAAATATCTTTAGGTGATGAATCACTCAGAAATTAAATTAAAAATGTAAAACGCAGGTTAGTAATAAATGAGCAAAGGATGTGGATATTATGCCAAAGAGTAAGCATATCATGTGAAAAGTACCATAAAGATTCCTAGTAACTAAAAAAAAAAAATCACAGACTTTTAAAGTGGATACACTTTATTTATTTATTTTTTAAATCAGTCACTAATGCTGTTGGGGACGCTGGAAAACAGAAAGCCGCAGTGGCACAAGGGGCTCATCCCTTGGGACCAACTGGGCCTTGGGAGGGCAACTTAGCAATGACGACGGAGGGCTTCAGAAAATATTCACAGGATTTAAACCAATAAGCCTACTTCTGGGGTTCCATCCTCAGAGTACACCACTACTAAGGGAAGACAGTCCTGCACTGATGTTTATCGGTGACATTGCAAAAGATGCAAATTGTTAAATCAACTACATGACTATAAAAAGTCTAACCAAGTCTATACTACAAAATAGAAAACACTTGTGATTCACACCCTTACTAAAAGCCAGACTTAAAAACTGGATCCAGCCTGACGATCCTGGTGCTATGATTTTTCAAGGTAGTACCAAGAAAAGGTGAAATGAGGGGGCAGCCCAGTCAACCCTCTCACAGGCTTCTCCCCACCCTAATCAGGGTTACACGGAGTTCTCACGCCACACTCTAAACCACGGGCATGGACACTGAGAAGCTGTACACACAGTCTGCATGAGGCCAAAAGAAACATCTCTGAAATCGTTCCTTGAATTTTGACCACAAAAAATAATTCCTTACATTCTTTCACATCTTCTACTTTCTTATGTTCCACTTCAAGGGCATTAGTCTTTTTTTCTTCCATTTTGTTTTGAAATGTCATTGTTATATATAAAGCATTTATATAAAGCATCCTTTTATAAAGCATTTTTTTGTTGCTAGGCTTGGTGACACATGTCTATAATTCCAACACCAAGAGGCTGAAGCAAAAGGATCACAAACCTTGTCTCAGGGAGACAAAAACAAATTTTTATATGATTATACCTACATATATGACACTTTGTCTAGGTCAAAAAATCTATTACATTAAAAAAATAAAGAAGCACATCTTTCTGTTGGGCAGGTTCTATAATTTGGTTGCTAGCCACTTTAATAATACAGGATTGAAAGTACATGTTGTGTGCCAGTCAGTCAACCTCTTCCAAGGCTACATTTTTCCAAACCTAAAGCAGCCCCAGCATTCCTCTCAGAACCCACATTCCTACCTTTGCAACTAGGATCGTTCCCACCTTAGGTGTGCAGTGCAGATGCCCAAGCTCGGAGACCCGAATCCCTGCAACCCCCAGCTCCCTGACTGTCCTAAGTCCAGCACAGTATTAACGGAGCTACTGTCAAGTTGTGTCATCAGAGGATAGTGGGAAGCCTCATTCATTTGTATGTACAGGAAAAGTATGCCCTACAACAGGCAGCCAGGCACAAAGAGCTTCCAACCCTGCTCATGATAAAGGTGGAGAATAAGGGAAGCTTAGGGAACCTGGGAGCTATGGGGAAACAGGGAAAGGTTGAAATAGGGGTTGGAGAGTTGGCTCAGCTGTTAGCAGCTGTCCTGGGAGAGGACCTGAGTCCTGTTCCCAGCACCTATGTCAGGGACTCTCGACTTCCTGTAACTCCAGCTCCGGGTGAGCCAATGCCTCTGGCGTCTATGGGCACCTGCACTTACACACACATATCCACACACGCACAAACACATACACACAGCATATTTTTTTCTATATGTACAAATGAATTAGGCTTCCCATATCCTGTAATGGCACAGCTTACCAGTGGCTCCGTTAAAACTGCCAGTCAGGGTGGCTATGGAGGGTCAATCAGCACCTGGCCCTGCAGGGGCTGCAAGACCTCAGCCTCACCCAGAGCTTCTGAAGGACAATCTGAATTTTAAGATCTTCAATGATACATGTATATGTTAAAGTCTGAGAAACATGGTTCCAGAAACACACACATACACACACACACACAAGCTTATGCCTCCCTTCTTCCTTCTGTCAAATCATCAAAATGTCTGATGATTCTTAACCACAAGGGCTACCCTTGGTTTTGGCCTCTCTCCAAAATATTTGCATGAATACACTCTACATAATTTTCCACAGGCCTCGCCGTCACCCTGCACAGCCTGAGCCCAGCACACCTGAATTAAACACTCATGGCTTAATCACAACTATGGATTATAGAGTGGAGAGGCAACTGTAATCGCACAGGGAGAGAGAGACGCTGAAAAAGTACTTCAGCCAATTAAAAGCAATACAAATTGCAACTGATGCTCCTAAGATGTGCCTCATCACTTAATCTCTTAATATGCGGAAAATCATGATGAAGGAAATGATTCAGTGTGCAGCTGATTACACTCTGTAGGTGTTTAATTCCATGACTGGTAATCCCAAACTTACAGTCATGACTTGAGTCTGCAATTCTGCCTTCAAACCTCCAGGATGGAATGTAAACCGGTGCTGCTCAGAATGTGAAAAAGAGAGGGAGCTTTATACTCTTCAGTCCAGGCTGCAGCTTTAGCAGAAAGGAAAGTTCCTTTGGCCTTACTGACTGGGGAAGGAAGGGGCTTGCTGTGGCACTGCACTTCACTTATCTACATCCAACCGAAAGCAGCCCGCTCTTTGAGAAGTTCTGAGAAGTTGTTTCTCTGAGTTGTGTTCCTTGCAGCACTCTCATTGAAATGGTCTTGTGGCTTTCGGGAGGAAGGACTCATCTGTTAGTTCAGACTTTGCAGACTGACCACATGGCCAGAAATGTCCCCTCTGCCTCTGACTAGCTGTGTGACTTTGGCCAAATGACTTCGTTGTGTAACTGTGACATGCATAAATCAATACAAAGAGCTGTTGTGAAGATTATATGAGACAACATATATAAAATGTTACAGTGTCTGGCACATAATAATCAATGTCAGCTATTATTAGTCCTTGACAGAATCTGGCTTCCATTAGAATTGGTTTCCTGACTACATCATGTGCAAACTGTTTATATCCCAAGGAGCTGGCATAGGTACTTACAAATGGCAGACAAACAGTATTTGTCAAACTGCTTTGAAGGTATGCCAGGAAGAGGAAGAGAGGGCTGCTGGGAACAAACAATGAGCATTACCCAGGGCCAGAGTCTCCAGTGTTTGCTTTTTCTTTTGTTACCAGAATGCACTGTGTCAGATAGCAAAATCTATATAAAGTGGTACTAGAGAGACACTATTTATCAAACCAGGTGTTTTGTTCAGAGACAGCAAAGGTATGCTAGGAGACATCTAAATATCTCCAATTTGGTCCCTGGCTGAGTGGGGAATAGAGGCTGAAGTTCATCCAGATCTGTACTGGACAAACTGGATGTCTTGGCATGAAGTCACATCATCAATTAAGACCATCAACCTAGACAAGGCCATTTTGTTTTTCAGAGTATCTACCTAGAAAGATGTGTGTGGAGCGTTTAGAAGTTGTGTGCATCAGGGCAGGGGAAGCCCTACTACAAACTAAAGGTCCCTTCTGGCTCTTGAACGAACAGCAACTACACTAACAGTTTGTTAGATACTGATTAAGTGCCCACTGAGGAGCTCAAGGTTCTTGTGGCTGCCAAGAACCTTTGAGACTTACACAAAAGCTAAAGAGCAGCCTCCAGGCAGAGCACAGGATCCTCTCTGAGATGATATCAACCTCAAGGACTCGTCCTTGTAGCTTACGGGCAGATTTGTAATAAGGGCATCAGAGACCTGTTGTGAACCTCATGTGGTGAAACTGCTAACGCAGCCTTGGGCCATTGACTGGCTTGTGACTCTAACTGAATCAGTAACTTGTCTCAGTCTTCTTCCGGGAGGCCTTCCAGCATCTTCTGAGGCTGCTCTGTGAGCACCTCAGTTGCCTTCTGCCCTCTGTCATGACTGAGGCCTCTCTCCCAGCACTGCCTGCATGGATGACAAGGCAGCTATGATTTTTAAGACAAAAGAAAAAAAATACACTGGATACCATACATCCAAAGATAAATACAGACATTATCATTGAGGGTTGGAAAGTAACAGAGAAGGAAAATAAGTGATTATGATGAGTGCTGCCTTAAACCGTTAAAGGTGAGCCATTGTAGAAACATCCAAGGCAGGTCCTGAGCTAGGCCAACGGATGGGAGAAGGCTTACCTGGGAGAGCAATACCCAAGAAAAACCTAGGACCGAGAGCAGCAGCCTGTATTTCATGAGTACACCGTCTACATCAGGAACTTTATGTAGACGGTTACTCTGTCTGAGGCAGGTATTAATCTCTTCATTTCACAGGTGGGAAAACTGAGGCTCACAGTAAGAATGATGGGGCCAGAATTCAAACAAAGGTGGGTTGGCTTCAGGATAAAGAGCGGTCAGACAGGCCTTCAAGATGGAGGAAAGTGCCTTGCAGCAAGCTGAGCAGGAGGAAAGAGCAGTTCCCTGGGGAACTGAAAGTACTTGGTGAGGACTAGCTGGGGGTGGGGACACATGTTCAGAAGAGAAACCAGAAGTAGAAAAGCTCTGGTTAGATCAAGACTTTTTGACAGCTAGACGTTCGATTCATGTGGTCTAACCCCTTCAAGCCTCAGATTCTCCCTTCTGTAAAAGGTCCTATAGGATAACAATGTCTGCCTCGCCCCCCATAAAGAATGGCCATTAACACCAACTGAGATTAGTGGTGTAAACTTGATTGCAAAACACAAATTCCTTCACAGACCAGATTTCATCACTGACTCTTTCCCAGTAGCTTCAGAGATTCACAAGCCTAGAATCCAGTGATCCAGAGCCTTCGGAGCAGAGTGACAGCGTTGGGGAGTAGAAGCACCCTGGCCCCTGGATCCATGCTTACCCCTTCCTAAGGACAGAATGCTTGCCCACATCTACAGTTGCCATTTCCTAAGTAAGTACGGGATCCCAAGGTGAGCTGCCCTCTCCGTTCCTCCACTGAAGCCTCCCGGGAAATGGAATGATAAGGACAGCACTTACCTTATATGGATGACGTGAGGGATGCTGTGTAGCACGTATGACACATGAAGCACGGGTCCCAGCACAGAGTAAAGGCTTAGTAAACCCACACAGCTATCCTCTACCTTAATTAAAAAGAAATCTGTTTGCTATCCTCCAGTCCCTCTGCATCCTGTGTGATAGAAATCTGTGAGCATATTAGAAGCTGCCGATGAAGTAGGTTTGCGACCCTACATTCCCCCTTTGTTCCTGGCTCCCAGGGACTGGCAAGCAGCAGGCTTTCCGTCCTGGCAGAAAATGCCCAAAAGAGGTAAAAGGCAGAGACTGCACACCATTTGTGCGCACCAGTCTGCCCTTGTAGTTTCCTAGACAAAATCGAATGTGGTCAGTCAGATATGACCTGCTCTTTTAAGGGGAACTCTTCCTTTCTTCCCTCCACCCCTCTCTCCCTCCCGGGGACAAGCGCACTCCCCCACACAGCTCCAGAAGCTTGCAGCTTTTTTACAACACGTACTCTGGGGTCCTGTTGTGACAGCCTCTTGCCACATTAACTTGCCTGTCCAACTCCCGGAGGAGAAGGAGCCTTTGCTAATGTCCCAGCAGGAAAGAACGCAGGAAATTCAAACAAAACAAATCTACACGCAGAACCCAGCATCTGCAAGCCAGGGACCCAAACCGAGACTAGATGACTCCAGACTGTAGATGAAGCAGCTGCTTCTTTAGGTACAAGAGAATTGAAAAAGCAGTAGCTTGCCGCTTAAAAAAAAAAAAACCCAACAGATCTGCATACCAATTAATTATGAATATTCATCGACTCCAGCCTACTCGAGAGCTGCCCTGCACTGCAACCCTGAGCTCTGCTTCCCAAAGCTTTCTCTGCCTTGCTCAGGAGGAGAGTGGGAAAGTTCATTCAGGCGCTTTGCCTTTTGCTCTTTCAAGTACTTGCTTTGGGTCTGGGCTTTTTTTCCCCTGAAGGGTTTGGATCAAATCAGTTCTGGGCTTACCCTTTATATCTTCCATAAGGGGCAGCTTTTTGCTTTCTTCCTCTTTCCTCGCTTGTCTTGGGTGTTTTTTGGTTTTGCTGTCTCTGCTTGCTGTGGTGGCTTTCTGTGAGAGAGAGGTACTCACGGTTCAGAGATATAACAGACCCTAGGGCTTGTGGGAGGGGCTAAATTAGCCAGCCTGGTTTCGGAAGGAGCCTCAAACCCTATGTCTTTTTCATTGACTAGAAATACAGATTGATAGAGGAGTCGGGCAGTTCCTTTAGTTACTCGAAAGCTCACGGGGGTTGTAATTTCTTTTTCCTAGACTTGAAGCAGCACGTGTTCAAAGCTCACCCTCTTCTCCTCCCTTCCTCTTCTCCTTTATGTATCTCTTACCCTCCCTGTTACAGAAAACCCATTTCCATTTTTCTCCCTTGAAAAAAGGCATTTTTACAAAAAAAAAATCAAGCTCTGTGTCCTGCAATTATGATGCCAGTAGCCTTGACCCTGTACACCTGGGGGAGACTCTCCCTGTCCCATAAAGCTGAGCACTTCCCATCCCCTGAAGAGCAATCCTTTTCAATCTCACTGAAGAAGAACTTGGACGAAGCCACATAATTGTCTGGAAAGCCTTCTGGGACCACAGAGTAAACTGCTCACCAGGTGCCTCTCCCAGCTGTGAAGTGACAAGCATCATGCACCTTTCCCCAGCTTTGACTTCCTACTTCCAAAGTCCAACAGACGTGGATAACCGCTCCCAGGCTTTGCAAGGTGACCCAAATGCAGGTGAGAGGCTGTCAGATATATTTTAAACTATGAACTTGTTTTGAAATGAAGACAAAGGCTGGCCCTCAGGGAGGAAGGTAAGTCCTCAAGTCCGGAAGCCACTTGGACAGCTTCCCCTTACAAGGCTGCTGCAATCTTAGCTTTGGGGTTTGAAGGAGACTAGAGGTCTCCTGTCAACCCAAGATGGCATCAGGGAAACTAAGCCACCTGTTCTATTCACATGCCACAAAGCAAGAAGCCAACCACTCTTGTTTGCCACCTTGCTCCCAACGCCAGTTTCTCCCACAGGGCAGGTCCTCAGTAAATGCCGAGGGAGTGGCTGAATTTGTGAATGAACACCATTTCCCCCCTGTATTTCCTTTATAGCATAGAATCTGTATCTGAAGCTAATTATACCACGAGACATAGTTCTGCACAAAATCATTTGCTCTGTGTCCACTGAAGATTGTTTTGAAGGAAATGCATTCTCTGCTATGCTTTCAGGGTGTTTGTAAAAGGGCAGGGTGACTTTCCAGTTTAGATGTCTGTTGCCTTGCACAGCACAGTGCCTGCCAAATACTGTGCTCAGTGAATTCTGGATACTTTGATAAATCCAGAACTGTAGAAGAAGACTTTCTATATCTTATTAAATGACACATAACTATAGGATTTTGCATTTAGAAGAACAATTAATTACACTAAATAAAAAAATCTACTAAGTGCCTTCTCTAGTAGGCTAGTTTAAACTACATTTCTAATAATGAATATTGGTTTGATATCTGTCCTAAGATAATAACATTCTTTTAAGTGATATAATGAGATATTTGCAAATATCAGCAATCTTTGTAGCTTTATGATTCCATGTGTGCTCCATAAAAAAATAGGAAGTTCAGGACTGGGCAGGTGGCTCAGTAGAAAAAGTACTTGCTGCCAAGCCTGGCACCTGAGTTCAGTCTTCAAAATCCTTGGTGGAAGGAGAGATTCCCACAACCTGTCCTGTCCTCAACACATGCTCCCCACCACCAAACACTCCCTCTCACCTACTCTCCCGCACATTTGTTTTTAAAAACTATAGTTCACCTGAGTTGAATATAAAGTAATCGAAATAGCCTTCATACCCCACTCATCCTACACAAATCTGACAACAGTGAATGATTTTGGTGGTACCATGCTCAGTATACATGGCTCCTTGGTATCATTAGAGTTCAGCAGGTGTCGTTTCCCAGTCACACGAGAGTAATTTACATAAGAGATGGCAAGGATACCAGTGCCTGTTTAAAGGCCTGAAGATTGCTTTAAAATTCAATCTTATTTCCCAGGACAATTTTTTTTCATCATTATAATTTTATTTTACTTTTTCCCAATAGAGAGTAGAAAATAACAAAGGGCGGTGGTGCACACCTATAATCCCAGCACTTGGGGAGGCAGAGGCAGAGGCAGCAGATCTCTGTGAGTTCCAGGATACCCTGTTTTATAAAGTGTCCAGGACAGCCAAGGCTACACAGAGAAACCCTGTCTTGAAAAAAAATGAAAAACAAGAAAGAAAGTAGAAAATAACTCCATCAAGAAACATGGGAGTCGCTAGAGCTAAATATACCTGTCCTTCTTTTACTAATGAAATCTATTTTTAACATAAGTTCTTAGGAAAAAAGTTCCGTTTTTCCTACACTTTCAATCTCCTACATTTTGTCAGTTCCTCCTTTAACATCTAAAATAGTTAAAGTTCTACTCTTAAAGATAAATGTTGAGAGGTGTATAGTAGCACATGACTTTAATCTCAGCAGTCTGGAGGCAGAGGCAGGCAGATCTTTGTGAGTTTGAGACCAGTCTGGGGAGTCCAGGATAGCCAGGGCTCTGTTACACAGAGAAACCCTGTCTTGAAAATCAAAACAAAACAAAATATAAATTCTGGTACTTAACACAGAGGATTCAGTTATGCAAAATGAGAATATTCGGGAGACTGGTTGCTAAGCAATGTGAATGTACTTAAAGAAGGGTAAAACATAGCCAAAGATGGTCAATACTGTAAATTTTATGCTATATGTGTTTTTCCACAGTTTTAGTTGGGTTTGGTTTTATTTACATAACAACTATGCCACCTGCCTATGCCTCTTCTCTTTTCCACAGATCATGACTTTGCCTTCACTGGTTTGCCACACTCCCTCCTGATCCATGCATTCCTGTGAATAAATGTTCCTGGAAAGGGGCTGTGTCTGCAAAGACTGTTTGACCTATTAAAACTATAGTGATATGGCAAGCTGAAATGTTACAGGTCCAGAGGCTAGTTACCTTATCTTGGGCTAGCTTTTAGCTCCCTGAATAGCCATTCCTTGCCCACTTTGGTATTAGAACCAAGAACCTGGGATTTTTTTAAAATGTAATTTATTTATTTTTATATTAATCACAAGTTAGGTACTTTGCATCCCAGGCATAGCCCCCTCCTTCATTCCCTCCCACTCTCCCCATCCCTCCCTTATCTCCTCCCTGACCCCCTCCAAGTCCACCGACGGGGGAGGACCTCCTCCCCTTCCATCCGACCCCAGTTCATCTTGTCTCCTCAGGGCTGGCTGCAATGTTCTCCCCTGGGATCTAGCCAGGCTGTTACTCCTGGGCATGTATGGGGAGGGTCAAAGAGCCAGCCATTGAGTTCATGACAGAAAGCGTCCCTGTTCCCCTTACTAGGGTCTCCAGTTGGACACCGAGCTACCATGGGCCACATCTGAGCGGGGGAAGAACCTGTGATTAAAAAAATATTTTTTTTGGAAATCTATTAACTTCGCACGCCACTAGCTGCCATGAAACCAAAAACTAAGAATGTCATCAGATAGCATCTTAGGCCTATAGAAAAGCTTCCTCCATTTGTTGTAACTGCCTCTCTGATGTATGTACCAATATATTTTAAACTTGCCTTGACTTATAATTTTCTTTGTTCTGTAAAACTATAAAACTTCATTAAAATATGACCCCTCCCCACCGACCACATTTTACTGGTGACCAAGCATTATTGTTCTATTCCTTGCCCGTTCTCAAATTTGTCTCCTCTCCATTTCTATAACCTCTGTCACAGTGCTTACTCTCTCATCTTTGTCTGAACAACTGCAACTCAATGTCCCATTATCCCAAGTCAGGAACAAAAGAAGTTAGAGGCATTTTAATATGTAAGTAAATACAACTCATGTTCGGTCACTGTGCTTCATAAGGATGTCTGTTCTCTCTGAGCATCCTTGAAATAATGAGTCCAAGAACCCGTACAAATGGGTTAAGCAACGTAGCTGTAAGCCACAGTCTCAGCAGCCCTTTCTGTGTCAGGGGCAGGATCAGGAGAGTGGCACAAATCTGTCATTTGCAGTGCTCAGGCTTTCATTAAAAACCTGTGCTGAATGTAAACTGCTCCCAAATCTCCAAAGCCCAGCTGCAGATGCCCTCCCGGCTCCCACCTACTATCTGCATCAGAAGGCTGGTTTCCTAGCTTCTCTGACCTCTTGGATTACCTTAAGTTAGCTGTGCTTCTTGCACAAGATTTCTGCTTTTCTCAAAGCCTCTCTCTATTTAACATTTTCCCTCTAGGACTTGGAAACTGTTCCTTTCCTGCTCCTTTGAGCCTACAATTGGTTGTATCTAGACTGCTGCTATCAACCTCCCCCTCCATTCCAGCTTAATGACATATGGCTCTCATATTTTTTTAAAGTCCCATTTCAGATAATGTCTACTTGACTTGCATCTTCTGTTCCACTTAGGCACTGGCTAATTCAGTCTATGCAACATTTCTTCCTTATAAAACTCTGCTCATGTTAAATAGCATGCCCCGAGGAGCTGAGGCTGCCATTCTTCCCACGGCCAATCCCCTCTATGCAATAAATAACAATGATGATTAAATAACTAAAAAGTGTAGAGTGAATTTTAAATGCATATTAACTCATTTATCATCCCAATAACCCAGTGATCTAAGTATGGTTGCTTTCCTCTTTCTATGGACTGGGAGCCAGAAGCTCAGAAAGATTAAGTGTCTTGACAAGGCTTGAAAGTGGTAGAGCTGGTATTTGAACCCAGGTTCATGGGACTACACTACCTTCGTGTTTAGCTATAATGATACATGCTCCAGACTTGTTTTGTGGCCATCTTGCATTAGTACCAGGCCCAGGTTTGGAGCTGTCAATCTTGTCGTCTTTATTCTCCACACCACTGCACAGATGGCCTTTCTTAAATGTGTATCTTGAAAATGTTATTCCTGTGTTTAAATATCCCACTTTCCTTATGATCTATAGGTAAAATTCCAACTCTCCTCATGGAATGGCTCAGGGCCCACTCTGCTCTCTCCCCACGTGCTCTGCCAGGCGCAGGATCACTGTGCTCACCCCATCAAACTCCACTGCAGTATCATGCTCCTTCACAATCTCACTTATATTCTAGGCCATAAGCTTTAGAGTCATGTTTCAATCTTATTTCTTCACACCCCAAGTCTAACCCTTTACCAAATTCTGTGGTTTCTTCCTTTGAAACATACCGAGAATCAGATCTCCTTTCATCGCTGCCTCTGCTAAGTGTACTCATCTAAACTGTATCATTCCTCAGCTGGATTGCCAACCAATTCACCAGTCTCCTACTTTCTGCTCTTAACACTGTCTTAGCACCATACCCAGAATACCGAGATAAGACAGAGGAGTCTACTACTCCGTGCTGAACCCTGCAGTGGCCCCACCTCGCCACAAGAGAAATTCCTACCGGGCCCACACGGTCACTGCTCTTCCTATTTACTGTATTCTTGGGCGAGCCTCAGGGTTGTGCTCTGCTCTGCCTCCCATCTGGAATGCTGTTTTCACAAATATCCCTGGGCTCCTCCCTGCATGCCCTGCATGTTCTTACTGAAGTACTGCCTTCTACTTGTTAATGGAAGGAGGGGAAAAAAAAAAGTCACAGCTCTCCTCCCAAAGGGAATAAGAGATAAATTTATTTTTGAGCCATTTCAGTGACCATGGTTCAGGAACACAGATTTAGATTGCCCCAAATTCCATGCTCCAACATAAAAGTAATATCACGAAGCTTTATAGTTCTAAAGAACAAAGAAAGTCATAAGTCAAGGCAAGTTAAAATGCATTGGTGGTTACATCAGGCAGGCGCTTAGAGCAAGATGGCAGAAGCTTTTCTATAGACCCAAGATGCTGTGTGAAGGCAGTCTTAGCTTTTGGATTGGTGGAAGCTAGTGTCTGCTAAGTTAACAGATTTCAAAGGTTTATATTCATTTGCCACAGTTGTTGGTTCTGGCACACAGTGGGCAGGGAACTAGGACCAGGTCAGGATAAGGTAACTAGCCTCTGGACCTGTGACCTTCTAGCATCTCCACACTGGTGTAGTTTTAAGTCAATCAGTGTTTGTGGGCACAGCCTCTTTAAGGAATTCTCCCTTCTACATCCTACCACCGTACTGTGATCTGCACCAATTCTCACTCCTTGAACCAGACTCCTTGGAAAACTAGCTGAGCCCAAGCCTAAGGCAGAAAGCATATGAGAGTATGAGTCGGAAGCATTTTGTTACACCGGAAAGCAGGGCTGGCATCCAAAACTGCTAGGGCCACACCAGAATGACTTGGGGCCAACCCCAAGAAGACATCATTAGTCAAAGTAGGAAAAGTTGAAGCAACAATTGAAATCATAACCTCAATGGGTTGAAACTCAGCAGACATGTAACATGGACAATGTTTATAATGGGGGAATATCAACAGTCCTCTGCCTTTGTTGCACAAACTGTACCAGACAACCAAATGGCTCATGAGGAAAGTCCTCTTTCAAGAATTACAGAGAAGAAAGAAATACCACTGACAGCATTTGTATGCCACTGTTTTGCTGACAACTAATAAAATTATGTCTTCAAGTAATAATCATCAACAGCTGTTCACATCACAGAAGGAGGTACAAATTCATTATGTACCTTCTGATGGAAGCTTAGATCATCCTGTCTAAATCTGTTTTGTAAGAGAGGGATGGGGAGTCAGGGGAGGGAGGGGGGAAAGGAGGATGAGTTTCTAGACCTAACTACCATTTCATAGGAAATAAATGGCACAGAACAAAAGAACACAGCAGGACACACGGGAGAGGTAGGCATGATGGCTCAGCCCAGTAATCCCAGCATTCAGGAGGCTAAAACAGAAAAACCTCAAGTTCAAATCTAGCCTAGAATATGCAGTACAACTCTGTCTTAAAAAAAAATCAAGAGAATTAAATATTTGAACATTGATTATTTTGTAATATTATTTTTTCATTTTTAAGCATGATATTGTTATGGCTACAATTTTTAAGTCTATCTTTTGGAGATACATGATGAAATGCAAACAGATGAGTTAACTATTAAAATGGAATGGAATACTATTCTTTCTATAAACAGTTAAAACTTTCTGCACTAAAAGGTTTAAAAAGTGATTCTAGACAAAGAGTGAGAACTGATTTAATAATATGAACTGGCTACGAATGTGGAATTGAGACTTGGAGATTAATAATTCAATTCATTGTTTACTGAGTCTGTATCCATACACTACAGTAGCTTACAGTCAAAAGGTGGCATTGTTCAAATACGGCAAGGTTCAGTTTCAAAAAAATTGTTGTCTGGCAAGACGATCATCACAAAACAAGTTGAGCCTGTTGTGGTGACACAGACCTTTAATCTTAGCTCTCAAGAGACAGAGGCAGGCAGATATCTGTGAGTTCAAGGATAGCCAGGACTATATAAAGAGTCTCTCTCTCTCTCTCTCTCTCTCTCTCTCTCTCTCTCTCTCTCTCTCTCTCTCTCTCTCTCTCTCACACACACACACACACACACACACACACACACACACACACACACACACAACAAGACAGCAGGCCAAACATGTCACTGTACAATGGCCAGATGAAAGAGATCATTTGTAATAAAAATAAAAGTGATTGGACAAAAAGCTAATCAAAGCTAAGAAACACTGTGTAAGCAAGAGAAGCAGATTCACAGCGCAATTTGTCTGTAGAGCAAAACTGAGAAGCAACATCACATCTCCTTTTATTTTGACATGGAACTTAACATTAGGTACAGAAGTCAGGTAGGACTGTACTCTTATTATGTATAGTGTGGCTTGACAATTTAAGGTTCTCTCCATATACCCAATAGCAATAAGGCAGGAGCCACATTCATTGGACTGAGTGTTGATGCAGTTTCTGCATCCCTAGGGCAGGGGGCGGGGAGGTGACTGTTGAATTGGGTGGACAATGGGCATTCTGGTCTCCATATTGTTTGTAAGCCTCCTTTAGAACAGTAGTCCTTTGATAAAACTCATGAAAAGAGGTACTTGGGTTTTATGTATCATAAAATAAATGCCCAGGGTAACCATTGTACAAATGGCTTGCTCTGCCAGTTCCAAGAATGCCTGTATTTACCCATTCAGCTTTTGTTATGGGTTAGTATACTGAAACACTCTCTGCAATATTTCAGTGTTCAAAATGTTATGTTCCTTTGGTATTTTTTTTTAACAGCATGGTCTAATGAAGAGTTCTTTGTTTGGTTTGAGTTTTTTGTTTTGTTTTTATGAATCAGGTTCTCACTGGGTAGCTCAATTTGGCTTTCAATGTGCAGCAACCCTCCAGCCTCAGCCTCCCAAATGCACATTCACAGGAGTAAAGCACCATGCCCTGTGCAAGGCGAAAAGGAAATGGAGAAGATGGGCTTTAATTAATCACTGGTAGCAACACCATACAAATGGTGAGTCAAAGCACTCTCAGAATTTGAGAAGAAATATAAGGCAATAAAAATACCCAGTCTTGAGAATGCTTAATTTTCCCCAACAACAAATCCAAGCTCTCCCTCTATTCCTAAAGGGTTAATTAGTGTATATTAATTGTAAAAAAATGGTGGCTTTGTTGTGACATTCTCTTATACACACTGGGCATACCCACCATACCCATTCTCCTTCTCCCCTTTCTTTCCCTATCTTCTTCCTCTTCCACAGTAGTACCCTTCTACCTTCATGCCTGGGTCTGTCTCACATATTTACTGTTCTCAAACATATAACCTTGCTCCATTTCCTTATACCCTACCCCAAACACAAGGTTCTAAGTCAGTACTATTTGATAATGGCCTATGACTACACACCTAACCAATTTTTCCAACATGCTTTGTAAACACCAAATCTGATACTCTTTGACACTGTGCTTTGATAACATAGCAACACACACATATGCACACAGGCACACTTCCTCAAAAGCCAAACATTGACTAAATTAATTTGACTATATTTTTGTGTTTTAGACATTTTTGTTGTTGTGTATCAACTGTAGGATATAATGGGCTTAATTATGAGAGTTTTGTACATGTTTTTAGTACCCCTCATTCCCCTCTCTTGCCCACCTTCCCTCTCGTCCTGATCCCCATGCTCTCAGTAGTTCCCCATCCACTTTTATGAGTTGTATGTCTTTGCTCTCAGTAACATCTCGATCTGCTGACTACAGGTGTCTAGCTATACCTGAGATTGTGAGGAGGAGGAATTAAGAGTAGAGAGTGGTTCTGTACTTGGTACCCTTGCTTGAGAAATGGGATGAACAGAGAATCCTATCTTGCTTGATTCCTTCATTGTTTTTGTTATTTGTTTTAAAGGCTACTTCACAGGGTCATGAAGTACATGTGTGTGTGTGTGGGGGGGGGGATGAATAAATAATGCTAGGCCCTAATAGACATCCTGGCACGCACACACACATGAAACATAGATTTCCTTGTACTTTACCTGTGCTCTGAGTGTGTTGAACAAAAAGGTATGTCTTTTCTTGTGTCTCTTGACCCACTTACATGTTTTGTATATTCTTCAGAAGTAACCCAAGGACTTCTGAGGTGACTGAGAACAGACATCTCTTCATTTGTACAGGACACAAGGTCTCTCCACTCCGCTTTACGAATTTAAAGTGATCCTAAAGATTCAGTCAGCACCTGCAGGTCTGGAGTGTAATTACAGGAGGGAGCAAAATGGGGAAGAGGATGAGCTGCTGTCTTAAGCCCTTCGGTTCCCATGGTAAGCTCATGCAGTAATCAGGGAATAATACCCCAAACCCTGAGCTAGGAGATGCCATTAGATGCTGCAAAAGAGCCAGTTCCTTCACAAGGGAACTGTGTGACCCAAGGGTGGCCTCATACGAGGACCAGCCTGGAGCACGTAGCATAATAGCTGTGTTGTCTTTAGGATCAACTGTGTTCAGTTCCAAAGAAAGCACTCATTACAATCCAACCAAGACCAGGCCCCAGAACTTCCGAAAATAAAGTTTAAAACTTTAAGCTATTAAATTATTATCAAGACAGCAATTACATCAGTGGAGGCCTGAGACTCTTGAAAATGTTTAAAGAGGTACCTCAGAACTTACATGTTCTTCTTGTTTTGGTAGGGCTGGGAATTGAGTCTGAGGCATAACAGAAGATTTTTAATAGCACAAAACTATTCCATATGACAGTGTGACAGTATCTGTACACCAGCAGACGCTTGTCAAAACCTGGAGAACTTTATCATACAAAGAATGAACCTTAACATACATATTTTTAAAATTCAACAAGTCAAGGGACCCCAAAATAAAATATAGATGGTGGCAAAAACTATCTGATTGTGTTTAAAGTGTGGGAAAAACCTCAGTGAAGGGTGGGAAGGAAAGGGGCCCTGGCGTAAGTCAGCCTGGAGCTGAGTGACAGCTCTAGGGAGAGGGGTAGAAGGAAGTACACAGAAGCACATTTTTGTACAACCATTGCTCACACTTCTGGAATCAAACAAGGAAGTAGATGACGGGCAGCAGGAAGCAGGTCTCTCACTGTTGGCGTAACAGCTTTTGGGTGTTTTAAGCAAGGAGAATCTATTTAAATGATACATGTCACAGTGGACTAGAATCAGAGCCAATATGAGTTCATGTTCAGCTGAATACAGATACAGGTAGCTAAATACAGCAATATTTATCATGTGCATAAATACTAGGCTGAAAATGCATACATATTTATTTGCACTATCAGCTGGAGTATCAGTGAAACAAAGATGCCTGAATAGCAACAAGCCTTATCCACAGACCCTCACCGCAAAAGCCTGTCTCTAGTACAAGAAACAAAAATTATTCTGAGAAATAGCTGCTAGTAGGACTGATACAATGTATACGATGAGTCTAAAGTATCTTAGAGTGCCGCAAAGTGGAATTTTTCTTTAAAGTTTACTTCTTTTTATGTTGTGCATATGGACATTCTGCCTGCATATGTCTGTGCAGAGGGTTAAAAAGGTCCCAACCTGCTGTCAGCCACTACGTGGGTGGTGGAAATTGAGCCTGGGGGCCAGCTAATGTTCTTAGTCACTGAACTATCTCTCCTGCCCCAAACTGATTTTTTCTTAAACGTTCTCTTTTTTAACCTTGCAAAGATAGGTATGTCAAAATGAAAGCAGAGGCCAGTCCCAAGAGCTCCCAATATGCCAGAAACAACCGGAGCAACAAAACAGACTCTGTTCTCATCCAAACTGTAATGTGGGTGTCCATGAGGCTGTACTGACATAGACTATTTACTCCATAAGTGAATTCTTAAATACATAAATAAACAGATAAATGGGAGAAAACTAGCAAATTTCTGTCCAAAAAAATTCAAAATAATTCACAGAGGTACTCTGCTGTCCAGCAGACAAAGCAAAACCCTCATATGCGGTGTGTACTTCGTAACTTCTTTCCCAAGCGAAGGGAAGTAAGAAAAAGTGTCAGCAGTGATGGTGAAAGAGTCTGCTGACAATACACACAATCAGTATGATGTCTCCAAAATGGAACTTTATCTCTGCGGTCTTCCTCCTTAACCCCAAGCTCCTTAACCTCAGGCTAACCATGATGCAGCTATCCCAACTGAGGGACACTCTATAACATATCCTGACTAGTATTACTTCAGACTGTCAAAGTCGTCAAAAACAAAGTCTAAGAAATCTTAGCAGCGACAGGGAACCTAAAAGTATTTGGGGATTAAAAATAAGGAGACCAACAGAGCTAAAGAATCTGAGCCCAGGGAGTCCTGCAGAGACTGATGCACCAACCAAGGACTATGCACGGAGAGGACCTAGACCCCCTGCACAGATGTGGCCAGTTGGCAGGTCAGCCTGCATGTAGTTTTCCAAGTGAGGGGAGCAGGGGCAGCCTCTTTCATGAACTCAGTTGCCTGCTTTTTGATCACTTGCCCCTGGTGATGCAGCCTTGCCAGGCCACAGAGAAAGAAGATCCAGGCAGTCCTGACAAGACTTGATAAACTATGGGCAGATGGCAATGGTGGAGAACTCCCCCTTTCAGTGGACTAGGGGGAATAGGGGGAAAGAGGGAGGGAGGGGGCTTTAATCGGGAAATATAATGAACGAATTGTGAAAAAAAATTAAAATTGAAAAAGGTATGTGGCATCTAGACAAGAACAGCTAAGGGAATATGAATAAACTCTTGTGTTGGATTTTTCTTATCTGTGTGACCAAACAGCTCACAGAAACAAGTAAGGAGAAGAGATTTGTTTGGGTTCGGGAATCCAGACTCTTCAGTCCATGGACCACCATTAATTCTGAGGAGTCTGGAAGTGGAGCTGTGTGGCACAGCATGGGAGGAAGCAGAGAGGTAAGCAGGGACCTGGGCCAGCTCTATCCTTCAATCAGTGAGTCCGTGAAGGGTGGACCATATTCAAATCCCACCAGATTCGGCCTGTAGTCACTGTTGTCAGGGCCAGCGAGGTGGCTCAGCATGAGAAAGCGCTTGCTGTCAAGCCTGCAAGCTTGAGTCTGAGCCCTGAGAAAACACGGTAGGAGTACACGGACTCCTACAAGTTGTCCCTGACCTCCATACATGCACCATACACACACATACACACACAAATTAACAATCAATATTAGATGAGCAATATTAGATTAAGCAAACATTTAATCCCAGCACTTCTGAGTCAGAGGCAAGTGGATGGATCTCTGAGCTCAAGGCCAGCCTGTTCTATAGAGCTAGTTCCAGGATATCCTGAGCTACACAGAGAAACCCTGTCTCAAACAATTCATTTATGAATTGACAAACATGCTACACTAATATAAGATGTTAATACTAGGGGGAAAGTGTGCAGTGTGTGAGAACTTTCTGTACTACTGTGACTTTTCTGTAAACTGAAAATTATTCCAAAATTGAAAGTTTATTTACAAGTACATTAATTTCAACACTGTATAAAAGTTCAGATGCAGCTTTTATACTGAAGCCTCACACTAAACCACATTTTAATTGAAGTAACTGCTTAGTTTTTGCAAAAGCGTCTGTTACACATGATTTCTCATTCAAACAGAACCCATTGTATCCACATTCAGCAAAGCAAAGCAAACTTGGGCTGTTTGCCAAAACACGCAAGAGCTCGCTCTCCTCAAATGTGATAGTACTATTCAAATATTCCTACTCCATGACACACAATATCCCCTTTGGTCAGGGGAAGGAAAGATCTTGAAGCTGATTCTTCACTGGCTCAAAAAGTTTCCAAACCAGCACCTCTGGGGAGATGTCAGAAACTCCCACTGGTGGACAGCAGGAAGGAGATTGCTGATCTAAGCCTTGAAGGGGGGAAAAAAAAAAAGAAGGAAGGAAAAGGCTTGGGCTTCCCCAGACAGGCTGAATTATATGGGAACTTTGCCAGAAAACTTAACATTCTGAAATTCTGAGAGGCAGGAAAGCTGGTGCCCAAGTTTTACCACACTCACCAGCCCTGGTGGCCTGGGGATTGGACATTCCAAGCAGCCAGGCTCCCAAAGGGCATAAGTCTTCTTCTCACAAGCCCTGGTCTTAGGAAGTAGTGGAACATTCAGAGGAGCACAAGGCCCCCAGAGTCATGCTGATGACCTCAGAAGTGGGGTTCACACACCCAGCTCCTGAAGACAATAGCATCAGGCCGGACTACAGCAGGAAGCTCCCTTGTTACTGCTAAGGCCTCCACCTTTGCAGAGATCAGCCAGGGGTGACAAGACATGGAGACAATGCCAAAATAAGGGCCCCTGCTTCCCTCTATACTAGGGCAGCAGAGTCAGAGGAAATGGGGGAACAGGAAGACATACTACAACTTACAGACTTCTGCGACTCTGTTTACAGACTTGTGGATTTTTCACTTAGCCTACTTCCAGCTCATCCTTCAAGGACTCATTCAAACCATAAATCTTTCCAGTCTCCCAGCATCCCCCTTTCCTTCCAATTCTAAGATTATAATTAGCTTCTCACAAGTTCTAACAGCTTGTCCCTTCTTTAATGCCATGTGCTCCCAGCTTCTTCTAATATTTTCATACATACAACTCAAGGGTGCATTTTAAAGTTCTTCGACCTGAATGCAAATTCTTCTTTTGTCTTCATTCAAGACTTCCCACAGCCCATAGTCCTGAGTCTAGTATTTTGTATATGTACTTAATGTTAGGTTGGTATTGATGGAGGCAATATGGAAATAAATGAAAGCTGCTCCCCTCTGAATCAGAACAATGAAGGGCAGCAATCTCTCCACAGGAGTGGAAACTGTACAGCTGCAGGGGGCTGAAGGCAGTTATAGGGCAGAGAAGAGAACTTTGTGGGTGGAAGATTCCATCTGTGGGTCTGTTCCCCTGAAATCTCAATGTTGTAAATACCAATGGAGGTTGATGTGTTGATATTTTTGTCAGGAGTTTCCGGATCCTAACAGCCTGTGGGTGCTATCAGTTAAATCAATTTCCCCATCCAGAGTTTCGCAGTACACCTGAGGTCCTAAGGTCATTAACCTTTTACTTAATATCTGACTTTCATTGACCATTGTGATCTCTCTGAAATTTGCAATAGGTACGATATAAATATATATTAAACAATATTTATATTTAAATAGTTATTTAAACATAAAACAGCTTACTCTTCTAGCTCTGCACTCAAACAGCCAGGAGGTCATCATGGTTATGACCTGCCTACCTGGGACAAGGCTTAGTGTGGAATCTCAGGGTTGAGAAAACCCAAGAAGAAAACTCAAGAGAGATTTTCTCACCAACACGGTATACATGTCCATGTCCAGTTTTGCCTGGCTTGACTCCTGCTTCCAACAGCTTCGCAGATCCAGCTTTGGCTGGGATCTAAAGCATCTGGCTTTAGTTGAGAGAAGCCATGGGTCCAAAGCCCTTAGAAAGTGACTCCTGGGCTGAGGAGGCATAGGGGACTCAGCCCTGTAGCCTCAGCTTAGCACTGGCTTTCTTCATGTCTGTTGGTCATGGATTTGCCTGTTGCCATATTTGTTAAAACCTGACACACTTCTAAGGAAAAGATACAATATATTCTTAACTAAACCCTTAGTAATTGGAAACCCAGGTAGGTGCAGGTAATGACTAGAAAAAAGAGTCTAATTAGGCTATTACATTACCATAAATATTGCAGAAATTGATGCAAAATAGTGGCTTGCTTTCTTCTGTGTGCAGTCTTGTCCTGATGAGCATCCTGCATGTATTCATTTGTTCCACACTCATTTCTGAACTCAACCATGTACAGAGAACTTTCCTGAGCATGGGGATCCACTTCTGACCTCTGGTCTCCTTCATTTTCCCTGTCTTCTTCTATTGCCTTATCCACAAGTCTCAGCTCTTAGTACTCACTTCCAATCCGTTTCCCATTTTGAGTGATGGAATTCAGAGCCTCCAGACACCACAGCATGACATGCGACTACTAATGTGACTACGTCTCATTTATCTATACAAGGGTCCTCATCACTTCATCAGTCCACCAAAGACCCAGCTTCTAACACTCCACACTAGACCTGGACCAGAAAGGAAGTCTAACAGGTCAAAATGTGTCATCTAGACAATGCTACCAGAATAAGATGTAGGAAGAAACACCAAGGTAGAGAACTGAGTTAGAAACTCTGGGAGAAAGGTAACTGGGACTAGTGTCATGGCTGAGGAACAGAGGTCTTGTGTAACATGAACAAGGACCTGGGTTTCATTTCCAGCATCAAGTAATAATAATAATAATATCCTTAAACAAACAAAAGCTGTCCTACAGACATTGCTACTTGTAACAAACTCAACTCCAAGTGCAAATGCAAAAGCAACTCTTTACAATGAATTTAGGGTTACATACATCATTTAAACATTGAGAAAAAATTTAAATTTAATAACCAAATTTTCTCCAAAAACAGTTGTCAACTTTTAAAATTAGTTTCCTAGTTGCACCCTTGCAGCAATGTGGCACTTAGACGATTTGAAAAGACTTACATATGAGATCACTGTTTCACATTTTACTCCTTTGCTAGATGAGCCCACAAGAGCTATGTTGTTTGTCACGAAGGACCAAACCCTAAAAAGAACCTACACCTCATAAGACTGGCTGAAAGAAAGCCAAGTCCTTGATTCTAGTTCCTCTCTTAAGTCACTTTTCACATCTCTAGGCACACTGCTTTATGTTGCTAGTGTAAAGAATGGCTTAGTTCAACTTTAAGTATTCGCGAGGAGGATGTCCTCCGTGTAGAAACACCACTTTTAGTAAGTAAATACACAGATTATATATACAAAGTTGTATACCCAGAATTGATTTTAGAGCCCTCAATATCAAAGGCGTGGATTTACCCGAAATGACTGTACCGGTGAGAGTAAGAGAACTGAGCTTTATATTTCTGCATCTATCAGTCATTGCTCATGGAGTAAAAGCTAAAGAGAAATTCCTAGGCACTTCTGATCCCTGTATGCACAAGTAAAGAATGTTCTACCCACGTGAAGCCCATTTGCTCACAAAGTGATGAAGGCCAATCCAAGCAGGCAAATACAACCAGGAACCAATATTGGGCCATGGGAACAGTGAAGGTATGAGGTTTTGTGGGGGTGACGCAAGTCTGTGATAGGTAGCCTTGTAGTTAGTATAATGTCGTTATGCTAATTAATAGAATACCTTTTTCTGTGTGGAAGTTTGAAGGAGAACTACCACAAGCTCGAAGCCATGCTGACCTACATAGTGAGCTGGAAGAGCCCGCCTACCTTTAAAACAACAAACTGCCACATATATTTGCACAGAGTGTATGAGCATGTAAAGAAACCAGGTATGGAGTTTCCTGTGAAGGTTCAATAGAAAATAAAGACACTAGAGAAGTAGAGTTTTCTTTACACATTTGCAGATATTTCTACTAAAAAATTTCAATAAAAATTTAGTAGAAGATGTCAGCTACAGCTTTTGTTAAATATATTGTTCTCAAGAAAATGATTAATTAAGTTGGTCAAACCTAATGATCCCCATTGTTTCCAAACTCATTATTCAACATATAGTGGTCACCTTTGCACTTTAAGAAACAAAGTTTAGTTTTCTTGCTGAGTTTTCTTCATAATCTTCAAAATATATAAAAAGCTGTGTACTTAAGTTTCCTGAAGAAGCCATGTGTATGATGAGGCTTTTGCAAGCTGCTCAGCTCACTTAGAGTCTTAGTAACTGTAGAGAGTTGGACGTTTACAAATGGACAACCACAGTTCTCTTCAACTGTTGCCTTACCTCAATCCAGGTTTTTAAAACCAGCTGCATGTGGCCCAGGTTGGCCTTAAATTCCTTAAACTCCTCCTAATTCTGCTTTTTCTACTCCCAGGTGCTGGGATGTACATACAACAAAACACCTGGCTTCTGACAGCTACTTAACATGCACTGCTGAATCTGACCTGACATTCTTTTGTCCACACCAAAAACCAAAACAAACAAAAAAGTTTAAATACACCCAAAAGCAAAACCAAACAAAATTAAATTCGAATCAACAATGAGGTTCACTTAAGACATAATTGAAACAAAAAGGTTTAGAATTTAACCAATTATGTAGATGATTTTTATTTCATTTTATTTTAAATTTAGATTTACATGCTGATTTTTAAATTGATAGATTTCTGTACTATATTATTTAGTCTTATGACTAAGGCTTCAACTTAAAGGTTGTATCATCTTAACAGGAGTATGTCTCTTTATACCTACTTTTGGATATATATTATGTTGCATGTTTTTATAATAAATTCCCTCAAGTGATCTTATTCAAATTGACTTACGATTAAGTAAGTACTCATATAAAATGACTCTAAATTCCTTTCAGATCATGGGTCTTAAATCTAACTAGTTAATTTGGATCCATTGGTAAGAGAACAAAACTCCCTCTAGTACTGTTAACACATTTTGCCTTCATTATTATTATTACATATATGTGATACAATGCTATCTATATTTCAGGTCTTCTGTATTTCAAATACAGCCTCCTGAGTTTTACTTAAAATATAAAGTTGTGGTCTGGGGCCTCAAGGAGCCCAGAGATGAACTACCAGCAGCAGCTAGCCAACCCGGCTGCCATTTCGGCTGAGATCCAGTGCTTTGAGTTGGTCCACCCCAACATCTACTCCATTCACAAGCTGCTGGTGCCCGTGGAGGAGTCCATGCTGAAGAACCAGATCCAGGAGCCCATCATCACCATAGAAGATGAAAACCTGAAGCATGGCTGTGATCCAAGACCCCCGCCACAGGACCTCAGAGAAGCCTGAGTGATCCATGGAGTCTCTGAAGGGAGATTTGGCAGTTGAGGAGGAGTCTCTAGAGCCCACAATATCTCTGGAACAACTTTTAAAAAAGCAGTTCCTATGGGAAGATGTTCTTAAAAAGTGGAGTCACTGAACTGGAAGGAAAGACGACACAGCAGAGACGAGCTTTCACGCTGGGGACGACAGCGAAACTACAGCTGTGGCAAGAAGGGTATGGGAGTGATACGGGATAACAGGCCTCAGCAGAAAAAGAACAAGGCATTACTGAATAGGGCTGATCCTTGGCCCTTGGGCAAGCCTGCAGCATGAAGCAACTACTGCTGCTCATCCTGATTGGAGGAGAGCACAGGTTGCCGTGCTGCCCGAAGGCTACCAGCACAACAGGGCAGTGGCCATTAAGGGCAGGGAGGTGTGCAGCGGGCTGGAGTTCCTGTGGCTCCTTCCCCCGGAAGGATCCTGCCTAGCCTGCCTAGCCACAAGATCACCTGACTCTGGGAAATAGCAGAATATCTCAGGGATGGGCCAGTATTTATGGTGCTTCAGAAAGCAGAAGAATTGAACCAGACCAATGACTCATTAGAATGAGGAATGAGTATGTGTGTGTAAAGCTGTTAAGGCATAGATACACCCTGTGTGTATGTGACACAATGCCACTACTACAGATGAATATGCAGGATGGAGAGGTGGAAAAGATGAGGAACAGAGCTGCACATGTGGTGGAGAGCGGTGGAACTAGAGATTCGATGGCGGTGACAGGTGTGGGAGAAGGCTGCCGGGGTGGGAAGCATCTCATTGCTGCATAGGGCTGGCAGGATGCAACACTGCCCAGAGCTCGAGCATGCTCTGCCCACAAACACACTGTCCAGCCGCACGACTGGCCTGGCTCTGAGCAACATCGGGATGTCTGGGATGAAGAACGGCTTACTCTCTGGAGTGGACCCCTTGGAAAGGCCACCATGGTCTGTGCTCCCCCACGAGGCTGTGTTGGTAGCTGTGGTCTAGGCTACAGCTGAGGGACATGCTTGTGTCTATGTTCCATGCTGTCACCCCAGGCTGCGCGGATGCCCCAGGTCCTTGTAGATGTCCATGGTCTCTGCTACCACTGGAGGTCATGTTGATGTTTGCGGTCTGTGCTGCCACTGAAGGCCATGTTGGTGGCTGTGGTCTGTGCTGCTGCCAGAGGCCATATCTGAAGGCCATATGGATGCCCTTGGTCTTTGCTGCCACCTGAAGCCACACTGATATCTGAAGGTCTTGCTGCCACTGAGGGCCTTGTTGGTGTCTGTAGCCCATGTTGGCACTGTAGGTCATGTTGATGTCTGCAGCCAGGATGTTATCCGCAGTTTGTACTGCCCCTGGAGACCGTGCTGAAGTCCCTGGTCCGTGCTGTCACCAGAAACCATGTGAAAGTCCATGATCCATGCTGCCACTGATTGTAAAGTGCATGGAAGCTTCTTTTGCAGTAGTGTCAATGACTGCTGACTCACAATCAAGAATGAGAGATGTAAGAGGCTTCTGTGACCACCTCCACCACCCTCCAAATAAAGAAAGTCTAGACAGGAAGCAACTGAAGAGAACTCTTAAAAATTGTGACAGGGATAGCTCTTCACAGCTGAAGGCTTCTGGCAGGGATGAAAGTGGGGAAGGACTCAATTTTCTTTAAGGGCCTGGCCACTGGGAGTTTGACTATGCTCTAGTGAGTATATGGACAACACAAAATGGACTTAGTTGTTTCTTCTTCTTCTTCTTCTTCTTCTTCTTCTTCTTCTTCTTCTTCTTCTTCTTCTTCCTTCTTTTTTCCAGGAGGAGATGAAAGGGTTGGGGGGGGTGGGCCTGGGAGGATTGGGACCTGAAGGCCATCAGGGTGCATTATGTGAAATTCCCAAGTAATCAATTTACAATATTATATTGGAGCTATGCATGGTGGCATATACCTTTAATCCCAGCACTCAGGGAGGCAGAAGCAGGTGGATCTTTGTGAGTTTGAGGCTAGCCTGGCCTACAAAGCAAGTCAGGATAGCCAAGGCTACCCAGGGAAACCCTGTATTGAAAAACCAAAATAAAATAAAATAAAATTATGTTGGATAATATACACATGTGTGTGTTTTATTTTGTTAAAAGGTTTTCCTACATTCAAAATTTTGTAGAAACAAAAAGACAAAAGGGAACCACAAAGTGAAAAGAAGAGCCAGGGAGGGTAGAACATGCCTGTAATCACAACACGAGGGAGGTGAAGGCAGAAGGATCAGGAGTTCAAGGCCAACAAAGCCACGAAGCAAGTTCAAAGCTAGCATGAACTACACACTATGTCTCATAAGTAATTACAGTGTTCCAAAATGAAAACAGACAGGGACCAGAAAGAGTGGAGATGAGGCAAATAATGACAAAAGGGACTGATGTGTGTACATGAAGATGGTCTGGAACCCATTACTTTATACAAGGACTAATAAATAAATAAATAAATAAATAAATAAAGTATAAACTTAAAAAAAGAAATAAGAAGCTGAGCACAGTGGCTCATGCCTGTAATCCCAGCACTCAGGTCACAGAGGCAGCTGGATCTCTGTGAGTTCGAGGCCAGCTTGGTCTACAAAGTGAGTCCAGGACAGCCAAAGCTACACAGAGAAACCCTGTCTCAAAAAAGAAATGACAAAAAAAAAAAAAGAGACAAAACCTACAAGGTTAATATACTTCTATAAGTTGCCTTGGTCATGTGGTTATTAAGGATCACTTCTACTACCCTGGGGCTCAGCAACTTCTGTTCCCTTCCCCCCAAATTTCCGTTCTTTCCTGACCCTCTATCTCGCCCCTCCATACCTTACTGCTTTAGGGCACCCTGCAATTTCAGCAATAAGCAAGGGTCAGACTGGGAGCCCACAATAATCAATGTCTTCTCAAAACAGCCTGCCACTCAAGCGTATGCTGTCCTTTCTTCTCAACCCAAACGCCTCTTCATCTCAGCTTTCTATTGCTGCCAGACCTGAAGTTCCACAGTGAGAGGCCAGTTTGTTATTCCTGTTGTGCCCTCTTCGGTGCCTTAACTGGGAACTCTCAGCACTGCATTGGGGAGTACACATCCTGCTCAAAAGTCCCTCCAAATCTTTATTAATTCGTAAAAAGTACTTTTGCTGAATATAAATTTGGTCACAGCAAATACCAGACATGACAAAGGAAGCAGATCAGGCAGCCTGGGGTAGAAGAGCTTTGCTGTGCTTAGAACGCTGAGGTATTACAGAAGGTCTGTGCTGCCTCCAAGAAGCTACACTAGGGCCAGAGCAGCTCTTCTCAAATGAGAGTCACCCTGAGGAAACCCATAACACTCCCTTAATGCTTCTTCCTGCGCCATGGGAAATGCGTGCATTACAATTATCGCTGCCCTAACTCACATCTCTTTCAAGCATTTGATTAGTTCACAGTGCCTCCCTAGTGTCAGTTTTTGAAGTGCACCTCTGTAGGACAAGCAAGTCTCCTCTTTTCTTCCTAACTAAAAGAATGCACAGTCTTACTTCCTAGGGCTTCCACTGCCCCTTTTTGTCCCAAAGCTGTGTGCACAAGGGTGGCGTTTCTATGACTACACTGCCCTGAAGAACCAAGGAGAGGAAGAAAGAAGTTCTCAGAATCTAACAGCATGGCCATAAAGAGGCAGCCATGTCACATGTCACAATAGCTGTGGCTTTTGTGTTAAGGTAGGCTTCTCAGCAGCCAACTTGCTGCCTTTTTGGTAGCAATCTCAAGAGATACTGAAAAAGGTTTAGGTAAATAAACTGGGGAAGAAGGCCAGTACAGAAGCAGATTGCTGAGTGTAGCTGAAGCAGTCTAGACAGGGACCACTGGATGAGTATGTAGAACCAGGTTACTGGTATTCTAAGCCTAGGAAAGAGAAGAGAGGGTTCTCATTTGCCAATTCACTGACACCATCACTACACCGACCTTTTCTGGACTGTTCCTGCAGTGCCTGTGACCTGTCTTGTGCATGGGCTCAGCATGGGTTTGTGGCTGGAAAGAACCTTTAGGAGGAAAAAAGACAGACTCACAATAGGTTACCACCATGCATAAGGAACAGTGAGGTCAGGTACGCGGGTGAGGGGAGGCACAAGGCCAACTGGACCTTCAGTTACACTGGAGACAACCAATAGGTAACAGGAGCTGAAGAATGAGTGCCAGACCTCACTCTCTTCCTCACCTTGACTGGAGCTCCAGTGATGCATTTCCCTTGGCTGGCTTATTAGGACACAGAACAAACTTGCAGAACACAGAGTAAGCAGAGAACACCCAGGGCTTCTGCATTCTGATGTATCAACATTTAAAGCCTCACACAGCCCTGTGTGGCTACTCGGATGTAATGTTTATGTGTTAGCTAGAACCACTGAAACTGGAAAGGACCTTGGAAGCAAGGCCTGGTAGTCTAAGCAATTGAAATAAAATTTCTAAATAGAAATTTGATTTTCTAGCTCTGGCCTGGACCGCTTGTTTAAAATGCTAGTTAGGTAAATCTTTGGCCAGGTGAGTCTGTTTTCTTATTCTTCTAATGAGACACGTCCTATTGACCTAACGAAACTATTGTGAGCCCGGCCTGATGGCACACATCTATAATTCAAGCACTCAGAGTTGAGGCAAGAGGGCCAAGGATGTGAGACCAGCATGTACTATATATTGAAAGAGAAGGGGGTCAGGGAGGGGCTGCAACAACCGCAGCAGCCGCAGCAGCAGCTGGGAATCAAGGTGCAATCTTGGTATTCTTTTACTGTTTTAGAAGGAGCAAATCCAATTTGAAATAAACTCAAGAAATAAATAGGACAATTTTGTTTCACTGTTTTTTTTTTCATTTAGGAAAACATTTGCATAAATATTCACCATCACAGGTCTTTCTCAAAGGGGCAATTTACAGATAATTACTTTATTTCTACTAATCCTCACTCCCCAATAAAAATAATCTATATTCTATTTATACTCCAAGCAGGGAGTATCACACCACCAGCCTGCCTTCCTGTCCCTCACAAAGCCCTGCACTCCATCAGGAAAAAAAAAACAGCGTAAACCTTCTAACAGATTCATCCATTGTTTCTCTAGGGCTCTTTTCCTTTTAGGTTTTTACGTGGTGATTTGCATCAGCCAGGACAACATAAACCAGTTTCTAATAAAGCCATCAGCTGTTTTTCTAGTTGTTTCCTTCTATTGCTTACAGGGTGCTTTGTTTTTTCAACCACTTCCTCCGGTGGCAGACCTCCAATCACGACCCTTTCTCCTTTTTCCTTTCACTCCCCTTTTCATGGAGAAATGTACGAGAATGATGGTAGCACTGTTAGATGATAGTAAGAAATACTTGGCAGAACATCACCTGTGTTTCAATAACCAAAGCCAGTGAATTAGCAAAATTATCACTATTTTTCTATGGAGATGTCAATGTTTCTGCTTTGTGATAAACTGAACACTAGGTACCCTAAGCCTGAATAGGCCTTAGCTCACAGGCAGTGTGGAGTCACTGACGTGGCTGGCCTGCCCTTTCAGGGAGCAGCTTTGGGGAACAAAGTGTGCCACCTCTGGGCAAACAAGCATTTGCCGTTTCTTATCCAGCCAGGACAAAGTAGAGGAAGGTGGAAAGTTAATGTCATTTCAAAATACAAAATTTCCTAAGAGTAAATGTGAGGGCGCCATTCTCACTGCTGGCTCCATTGTTCCAAGTCCCCCGCAGTGGGTGGGGAGCAGGAAGACTTAGAATGTAGGGAAGGAAAGGGGCTGCCCTTTTCAGTAAAGCAGGCCTACTGGGCTTTGCTGTGGAGCTGTTATCTCGGCTTCAGGTTGCAACACATTGTCACACCATCTTGAGGAAGCAGACACTGCCCTCCTGAACTCTGCTAAAGAGCTACCAGAAGCCGCAGCTCCAGTTTGACAGCCCAGCAAAGCACAGACTCTCAGTTCCATTGCTGGAAACCACTTTTTAGAACCTCCAGGCAAGCCAGGGTGGATAATCATAGCATGAGGGAAGCGGACCAGGAGGATCAGGACTTCAAAGGTCATCATCAGCTCGTGCCAGGCCAGCCTAGACTACAGGAGACCCTGCCTGAAACCAAACCAAGCAATAACAAAAACATCTTCATGGTGTATAGAGACTTAAGGCAGAAAAGCTGAGTCTGAGGCTACCTTGAGATTAGCCTGGGCTACATAGAAAATCCTATAAAAGGTCTCTGGTGAGGAGGAAAAGGAGGAAGAGATAAGTTATTTTCCAGAGATAATTTTCAGGGTCCATGAGCATGCTTCTCTGTAGATTACTAGTAGGAACATTATTTTAAGTGCTACAATTACAGTTCAAGTTTAAAAAATGAGAAAAAAATTGAGAATCCAAGTAATATGAAATAAATTTCAGTACTTAGCCTTAAAGGGGTATTAGTTGTTTTTTATTTTGTTTTGTTTTATGATTCATTTATTATACATACCGTGTTCTGCCTGCATGTGTGCCTGCACACCAGAAGAGGGCACCAAATCTCATTACAGATGGTTGTGAGTCACCATGTGGTTGCTGGGAATTGAACTCAGGACCTCTCAAAGAGCAGCCAGCTCTCTTAACTGCTGAGCCATCTCTCCAGCCCCCATGGACTTTTAGTTTTATATTCGCAAACTAGATTGCTCCAAACCACAAACCTAAAACTAAGATTAACTAACATAAAGAGTTTAAATATGAAGGCTTCAGCCCAGCTATAGTTTTACCATTAGACTGTTAAGAATAACCATGTAGGTAGGTAGATGCTATTTCAGCATTCTTTTAAGGATGTTTCTAAAAGAACCTCTATCAAAAGAAAATTCTTCTACCATTTGTCTGTTTACATCTTATATTTTAAAAAGATTTTGTTTTTAACTATGTATATATTGTGCATCTGTGCATGCAAGTGCCCGTGTCTCCAGAAGAGGGAATCAGGTCCCCTGGAGCTGAAATTATAAGTGGTTATGAGCTGCCAGAAGAGGAAGGTGGGAAGCAAACTGATCTTCTGCAAGAATCCTTGAAATCATTTGTTTGGTTGTTTATCTCGAGATAGAGTATCACCTGGAACTTGCTATACAGATCAGGCTGGCCTTGAACCAATAAGAGATCCATCTGCCTCTGCTAGGGCTAAAGGTATGTGCAGCCATGCCTACCAATATCTAACAATTTTTAAATGGTAAAGGAGGGCCTTTGCTTCACAGTTGGTTGTAATTATCCATGAGAAAGTTATGCCAATAGATACTGAGAGTAGAAGGCAGGGAGTTAGATATGAGAGAACCAAGGACAATGAGGCCACAACTCCTGATAATCAGATGCCCCTTTGTGACTGACTAATTATTCTTGAAGATGCAGGTGGATTCTTCCCCTCTATCAGCAAAACAGAACAGAAGGAGCTGCTATCCCTTCTCCGGTCAACCTTGCCCCGATGCTGTGTGTGTGTGTGTGTGTGTGTGTGTGTGTGCGTGCGCGCGTGCGCACTCGTGCCAGCGGGTGTGTGCATGTGTGCTATGTGTGTCCTTGGAGTACTTTGCTTTGCTAAATAAACTATCTGTGTCTCTTCTTTTCTCCAGGAAAGAAGGAACAGAAGAAAAACCTTCACTGAGAAGTAATAATACTTGCAGGCTGAAATAAGAAAATGTAGGTACTTGAAGGAATTATAAATATTTATAATAACATGGATTATAAGCATTGACTTTGCCAATAAACAGGAGATAGGAGCTAGAGGAATCCTGCTCTCCCACTAAGTTCTGACACTGGCAACTCATAAAGTAGATGGATGGGTGGAAATTCTTTTCATGAATAAAATGGGTAATGATTAAAATAAGTCTTTATCATTATTTTAAAAAATGACTACATATAAATTATCTGCAGGGAATTCTTACACGACTTCCAAGCACTAGTAAGGACCTGGGGGTCATTTCCAGACTAAATTTGGCCACTCCTCTCAGTCAGGGGGAAGAAATTTTCCTGTGTGCAAACATGATGGAAACCCTGGGCTCTGGTGGTCATCCGGGTTTGTTAAGACAGGACCTGCTTTTGATTAAACGAGTCTTTCCTTTTCTTTCCCTTAAATAAACAAGAAAACTCCATGTAGCCAAACCATGGCTCAGTTCTGAAGGTCAGGAAACCCTATGAACAGCAAATGGGAGCCCATTTCCAAATGTAAGAGCTCCGTATCTTAGCACATAACCTCACAAACTGACGAGACAGCTCAAACCCACCACCATACCGAACAAGCAGGACCTTTATCAATTTCTGAACCAGTGCTGGAGCTTAATTTACTGCAGAAACCCTGCTAATGAACTTCACAGTCTTGAGGCTTAGGAGAGCATAGCAGGTCAGAGCACACACTCCTAAGGAGAAGCTGAGTTTGGTTCCCTGCACCCAAGCGCACAACTGCCTGGAACTCTAGCTCCAGGGGACCCAACACCCACTCTTGCCTCCACTGGTAACTCACATTCCTTTGGAGAAACTCACACAGATACACACATATACACACAAAATTAAGTTTAAAAAAATCTACAAAGAAAAAAAGAAGAAGGAGGGGTCCTCCATGATCTGGGAAGCACCTAGACCACACATTGTAGATGGCAGCTAAGAGTGAGCTCAGAGAGCCTGTGCCTGGACAGAGCTGTGCCTACAGAGAAGCAGCGGCACTTTAACCCAGGAGTGGGAAGGTTGGTCAAGGCCTGAACCTTAGGGATGCCCATAAATTAGACACCCACAAGTGAGGAATCTAGTGAAAACCATCTATGTCTAAAGGATACTTGCATCGGATGACACTGATAATTGTGAATACAGAGATCTCACAGCTGAATGAACTCTAAGCAAGTTAAATCCCAAGAAACCACACCAAGATACAGCAAGAGTCATGCTTTCAAAAAATTAAGGACATGTTGGATATGGTGGCACATGCCTATAATCCCAGACTCAGAAGGCAGAGGCAGGCAGAGCTCTTGATTGAGGTCTACAGAGTGAGTTCTAGGACATCCAGGGCTATGCAGAGATCATGTCTTTAAAAAAAAAAAAGACAAAGATAAGCAATATTACAGCAATTTCTTCTCAGAGCAGAGGTCGATTCTTCAAAGACAGGAACCCTATGAAAAATGAGGGGAAAGAAAGACAGTCCCAGATGGAGGAATGGCAGACTGTCATTGTGCCTGATCTGAAAGCACAGCTACAGGATTTTGCTAAATAGAGAAGAAACTTCAGGGTTTGAAAAGAAGCATCAAGAAAGAGGGACCATAACCAAAAACAAGGAAGAACAATGGATTTTATTTTTTCTCTTGAGCCTTTTAAATTTTGTTTGAAGAATAAGAAAAAAAAAACAACACTTTTCTTTTGTCATGAACTAAATGTATGGCAAGGGCATATTTTTAAAAAATACAAAGATGGAGGATAAAGGTTCCTACTATCAAATACATTTCAGGACACTGAAAATCAGAGAAAAGAAGGAACATTGGAAAGCATTTATTTCTGAATATTTGCCAAAACTTTGGGTAAAAACAATGGGAATTGTGACCTGTTTTCCTGGATGTTTTTTATTTCCTCTCCCACTTCCAATACACAAGCTGGGCAAAAGTAAAGTTCTGCCAGCAGGGCTGGCTATGGAAACCAGCAGCTTTCCTCCCAGAGAAGTGTGACTCACTCCAAAGTGGGAGGAAGAACTTAGGGTCCTCAGGCAAAGTGGCACACTCACTGGGCGTGAGAAAAGGAGATCCGCTCTGTAGTCCCAGCGGCGCCTGGAGGTGAACCATCCAGAAAGTTACTGGCGTGCTCTGTGATCAGAGGTCTTCATATCTCTCTGCTAGAGATTCAAAGTGGCCTAACAGAGAGAGAGCTGAAGACAGATCCTAACACATGCAGATTTATAGACAGAGAGGGAAGGCCATACGGACTCAAGAATTTTTTTTCTACCTAAAACATTGGCTGATGTCTTTGTTTTCTGTAGCTATAACAGAATATATGAGACTGGATGATCTATAATAAAGAATATATATTTTATTTATTTACTTTACATCCTGATTGTAAACCCTCTTTCCTCTCCTCCTGTTCCCATCCTCCCTCCCCTACTCCTCGGATGAGGGGAGCCTTCCCCACTATCAGCTCTGACAAGCAGATCCAGTTGCGGTCAGGACTCAGGGCATCTTCAAGCCCTATGGCCTGGTCAGGCAGCCCCGCCAGGTGGATGTGATTAAGAAAGAATATTTTTGCTAATGACTCTGGAGGCAGAAATTCGAGAGTAGGTGATCATACAGCAGAGGCTCCGTAGTACATCATTTGTCACAGAATGGGATGCATGTGAGAGCAGCAACCCAGCCATGTGAAAGAGAGGAGGGGTCAAAGAGGGTGAGGGCAAGATGCTAATATGAAAACTAATCCATCCAGAGAACATAGGGCAACTTGTAGGAAGCCAAACCAAATGTAAGACTAAAAGCCTGAGCAAAGACATCAGGGGCTACACACCATGAAGAAAGAGGGCAGAGTGTAATGTGTCTAGAGTTTGATCTCAGGTAAGTTGCTAGAAAAAAAAATGATTTTTTTTTTCCTTCAAGACAGGGTTTCTCTGTGTAGCCTTGGCTGTCCTGAACTTTCTTTGTAGACCAAGCTGGCCTCTAACTCACAGAGCTCTGCCTGTGTCGCTGCCTTCCTGAGTGCTGGGATTATAGATGTGTACTACCATGACCAGCTGATTTTTTAAAAAAATAACCCAAATTGTAAATATTGTAACCTGCTATTTGAGACAAAGCTGCAGCCATCTTTTTATTCAGCTTCCATTTTGTTTCTAAGGTGAAATTAAGTTCAAAGTTTTAAACTTTTCAACTCTGTTTCCTGGAAGTGGCTGTTCATAGCTGACCTTATGATTCAGCAGTGTCATAGCTCATACTTTGCTATCTATTCACCTGGCTACACTCTGGTTGCACCCTTCTTATCCACACACCTGGCTACACTTCAGATGTACTCTAGAAGACCCTAAGTCCTGCCTCACTTACTTCACTTAGGACCAATCAGCTTAAAGAATGACTGATAATACTTTGTCCAGTTAGCCAATAACATAATATTGCTTTGTACGGTTAGCCAAAATGTGTGACTGCGCTCCCCATGTCTTTTGCATTTGGTTCTTTCTTTAAAAACCCTGCTGTGAGAACTTGTAGATGTCACAGTTAGGCTCCTGAGTCCTTATTGTAGCCCTGGGCTATCAGCCTAGAATAGGTATTCCAATAAACCATCCATATCTACCTGAGACCCGAGTCTGGGTGGTTAGTGTGGCCATTCTTATGCCAGACAGTGAAAAAATAAAATAAAATAAATCAAGCATCAATGAACCACAGTAAGATTTAAAAAAAAAATACCAAAGAGAATCATTCTGTGAATAGTTAGGTTGTTAGGAAGAAATGCATAAGAATTGGAAGACACAGACTTTGATTATCACAACAACACTCAGAGCCAGCTTGTTGCAAGGGCTCACCTTGCCTCTAACTCCCAAAGGGTTGATACACAGATATGACACACACACACACACACAGGATGGATTGCTCTGTTGGAAAGGAGCCAAAGGCAAAGGACACAAGTATTCTGAGCAGGAGCAAAGCCAACTTCCTTTTTCTCCCAGTGTTACACTTGGACTGACTCAGCCGACCAAGCTACCACCTTCAGGAATAGCTTGGTGTCCGGAAGATGGATAGGCCGTGCAATCCAGCACACTTAGCAAGGGCTTCTAGAAACAATTAGGAACCCTACGGACCACCTCCGCAAACCCAAGAGCAAGAGGAGAAAAATACAACAGTAGTGGAAAAAGAATAGTTATATTGTATTACCAGCAAATCAGCATCTGCTTGCTTGTTTACATCAATTAAACATCTTACAATCTCTAAAGCAGCCACCAAATGTTAATAAACTTTAAAACTAGCCAAATGTGGTGGCATATGCCTGTAATCCCAGCCCTCTGGGAGGCAGAGGCAGGTAGATTTCTGTGAGTTCAAGGTCAGCCTGGTCTACAAAAGCGAGTCCAGGACAGCAAGGCTACACAGAGAAACCTTGTCTCAAACAACAACAACAACAACAAAAAACCAACAACAAAACAAAACAAAAACCTTTAAAACTATTCAAATGGGATTAAAGGGATGGCTGAGATGTCAAGAGTGGCTGCTCTGACAGCAGACTTGAGCTTAGTCCCCAGCACCCACATCTGGTCACTCGCCATTGTCTATGACTCCAGCTATACTTGTCCTCCTCTGGCCTCCAAGGGCACCTGCATTCGTGTGCACATACCCACAAACATATACACTTACACACATATACAAAAAACATAGTGCCCAAAATGCATTTGGGACAATTATAAACATCCAATACTCAACAGAGGCACAAAATGCAAAAAGCAAAGATTTACAAAACTGGAAAGAGGGACTGGAGAGCTGGTATAAGAATGTATACTGCTATTGTGGAGGTGCTAAGTTTAGTTCCCAGCACTCACATCAGGTGGCTTGCAACTGCCTGTAACTCCAGGGGATCAATCACCCTCTTCTGGCCTTTTCACACACACACAGCATATATTCACATAGACACACATACATACACATAAATAAAAGTAAAAATCTAAAAAAATAAAATAAAACAAAGAAAAAAACTTAAAAGGAAATTAGAAAAAGGATATAAATATTTACCTGAAAGGAGTTTTGCTTAAATAATGTGCACAAAAATAGTTACTGTGACGTTCAGGAAGAAATCAGAAGGGCATAAAAAGAATCACTGAAGCTGGGTGTAATGGCACACAACTTTAATGCCAACAAAGGCAGACTGAACCGTAAGTTCAAGGCTAGTCTGGTCACAGAGTTCCAGGACCCCAGAACTACAAACAGAGACCCTGTCTACCAAAACCCAACAGCAATAAGAAAAGAACCACCAAATAAACATTTAAAAAATTTAAGATTTTATTATGTGTCTAAGTGTATTGCCTACATGTATGTTTGTGCTCTGTATGGTTGGCTGGTGTCTATGGGAGTCAGAAGAGGGTGTTGGATCCCTTGGGACTGGAGTTATAAACGGTTGTGAGCCAACACGTGAGAACTGGAAATCGAATTCCGATCCACTGGAAGAACAAGTGCTCTTAATTGCTGAATCAGCTCTTCAGTCTGTGTATAAAGCTCTGTCTCAAATGAACGTAATTACATATTGACACTAACAGAAAGGCAGATGCTGGGGTTCTTGAAGAGATGACTACAGTGAAATTAATGACTCTTGTTATCCTTCTCCCTTCTTCCTTTCAGGAACCAGCCTCAAAATATGTTGAGAACATATTTTGTTTTGCTTTGTTTCAACATTATTTATGTTATGATTCCTATAATTTATAGGCTAAAATAAGGTCATAAGGCAACCTTTTTCTCCTTTAACACAACTTATGTCAGTTTTGTTATTTCAAACATAAAAATTTAAATTCAAATGAACGATTCTTGTCATCTCTTTCCCTTTATCCTTAGGCAACTCTGGCCCAAGACTTAGTAAAGCATAAGATGGCAAATGAAATGTCACATTCTTAGATGGTGTAAGAAAGTGAACCTAAAAATACTCCATCTTGTCTTTGTTTTTACTTAATTTTTAGCATGTTTTAATTGTATAAAATATCAGGTTTCTCTGTGATGTTTACATACCTGCATATAACATACTTTGATCATATATGCCCCATCCAACACCCTTTCTTTTCCATCATCTCCTCCTCAAGCTCTTTTCCTAAATCTAAGTCACACATATGAGAGAAAACATCATTTGTATATCAGAAACTGGCTTATTTTGCTTAATTTCTAGTAATGTCCATTTCTCACAACTAAATAAAATCCCATCATGTAGATGTGCCATGGTTTCCTTATTTACCCACATACTGACAAGCACTATAATGATGTGAGCAGGTCTGGTCTCCCATAGACTCAAGGGTTTAAAGGCTTGGTCCAAAGGGGATAGCACCATTAGAAAGTGTGTATAGCCCATGGTAGCTCAGTATCCAACTGGGTACCCTAGTAAGGGGAACAGGGACTATTTCTGACATGAACTCAATGGCTGGCTCTTCGACACTCCCCACCCCCCCAAAGGAGGAGCAGCCTTGCTAGGCCACAGAAGAGGACATTGCAGCCAGTCCTGAAGAGATCTGATAAGCTAGGGTCAGATGGAAGGGAAGGAGGTCCTCCCCTATCAATGGACTTGGAAAGGGGCAGGGAGAAGATGAGAGGGATGGGGGGATTGGGAGGGAATGAGGGAAGGGGCTACGGCTGGGATACAAAGTACATAACCTGTGATTAATATAAAAATAAAAAAGAAGGTGTGGCCTTATTATAGTGGGTGTGGCTTTATGGAGGAAGTGTGTCACTGTGGGGCAGACTTTGAGGTATTATATATGCTCAAGCTATGCCCACTCTGACAGTCTCTTGCTGCTGCCTGCAGATCAAGATATAGAAATCTTGGCTCCTCCAGCACAATGGCTGAATGGATGCTGCCATGCTTCCCACCATGATGATAATGGGCTGAAACTCTGAAACTGTAAGATAGCCTCAATTTAATATTTTTCTTTATAAGAGTTGCTGTGATCATGGTGTTTCTTCATAGCAGTGAAACCCAAACTAAGACAGTCACCTAAGATAGCAGACAGCTCCACAATGAACATAGGTTTGTAGGTGTCTCTATTGCTTACTGACTTGGATTTCTTCTAGGAAACACACAGGGACCATATGCAAAGATATATGATGATATACAGTATATTGTAGATTGTATGGTAATTTTATGAAATTACTCTAGAAGCTCGGACTTAATATTTTCTTTAAAACACAAAAACAAAAAACTGAAGCAGGTTGTCCAGTGCCAAATGGTTAGCCCTGAGACAAGTAACATTATAGGGACGCAAGATTATATTTGAGGATATATATGTAAAATCAAATACATATAGGTATGCAATAGTGAGAAAAAAGGCCATGAATTTGAAGGAGAATGAGGAAGAACAAATGGGAAGGGTTGGAGGGAGGAAAGGGTAGGGAAAAATCTTGTAACTAAAATACAATATCAAAAATAAAGTACATGTTGCCGTCTTAGTTTTGTATAAGTTGTATATCTTAAAAAGGGAAATAAAGCCAAGTTAAAGCCAAGTGTGGTGGTGCACACCTTTGATCCTGGAATCACACTTACGAGGCAGAAGCTGGCAGATCTCTGTGAATTTGAGGTCAGTCTGGCCCACATAATGAATTCCAGAACAGCCAAGGCTAGGTTGAAAGACCCCATCTCAAAAGCTTAAAAACAATTAATTTAAAAGAAGAAAATAATTATTGAAATGCTTTTTAGAAAAATTAATATAAATTGTATATAGTCCTGGCTGGACATAAAGTAACACAGAGATAAACAAGCAAAAGTATTATGCAAGGGTTAAGAGATTATAAACTTAATTAGTTTCAAGATGTGATCTATTTGGTATAATAAATCATAAATGATTTAAACAACTCATTTTATTTTTAATTTATTTTAAAAATTACATTATAAGTAATTTTTGTTTTGCGTTTGCATTGTTATCATTTAACTGTAGATGATGACATTAACATTAGGGAAAGAAGAGTATTTAACATTGGAAGGAAAGAAATCACATGACAGCTAAGATGCTTTCAAAATCAAGGAGGTGCCATTGAAAGGACAAATGAGGCAGCTAAGAGTGCAACTGTCGGCCACTCTTATTGATTCAGAGATTTAAAAAGTAACAATTTCAAACACTGTAGCTAATTCCTATTCCCAGATGTGTGTCTTCCCAACCTCACACCACTGCAGCCAGGCTGCCATGTAAGGTCATCTGAGATCTTACAGCTCTGCCAAAGCTGGGACCAATAAATCACAAGAACGGTTTGTTGTTTGACTAAACTAATTTCCATGTGATTTGTTGTACATCAGAAGCAAACCCAACTCACCATGTCATATGAAACCCTGGTGGCATGATATGCTATCTGGAAACTAAGTACAACTTCTAACAGAGACAGGGTCATAGACCCTTCTCGATTAAAAACATAGGAAGAAATAAAACCACAAACACCAATATTCCCAATTGGGACAGATTGGAGTTTTTCAAGCTCTCTCTAATGTCAAAGACAATAAAATTAAAGGAACAATTTGAAGACCCGAGAACCACTGTTTAATACTCGTGCTCGTGCTCGTGAATAAACTGAGGACGGCAGGGATGGCTCCATTTGTTTCTCAGACTCTATCTTAAGTTGACTGACCTTGGAGTAACCTGACCCCAACCTTTGGGTTCTGAAAACAGCCACATAGCTCTCCACCCTGCAGGTTGTTGTAAATACCACAAAATGTGTTAAAGGGTCCTACAGTCCACCCAGCAGGCCTACAGATATCTGTATCTGTTGGTTTGGCCAGGTGGCTTGAAACAATTTGCCTAAAGGACATCTTGATCTCCACCCAAAACTTTCCCTTCCCTGTAACTGCAAGGCTTGGAATTCCCTGCTTGCCTTCTTTCCCTTTTAAAAACGCTGCCCCCCTGAGACTCGGGTCCTCACTTTCTAACCTGATGTGTCAGAGGAGATTGGCGGCCGAGATTAAGCTTGAATAAAGATCCTCCTGTGATTTGCAATGGACTCGACTGCTAGTGGTCTTTTGGGTCCCTCAAATCGGGCACAACAGTCTTAATGCTGGTATGCAAAGTTATTTTAACTGTATTGCAAGAATATATAAGGGTGTTGGAGAGATGGCTCAGCGGCTAAGAGTACTAGCTGCTCTTCCTGAGGCCCTGGGTTCTGTTCCCAGTACCCACATGGTGGCTCAAACCATCTGTAACTCCAGTTTCACGGGAACCCACACCCTCTTCTGACTTCCCAAAATACTGCGTACATGTGGTGCAAAGACACACATGACAGCAAAGCACTCAAATACCAAAAAACAAAACAAAACAAAACAACAACAAAAAGAATAAATAAATTGGCTAATGGTTGGGTCACTGAGAGGCAAGGAATTGAAGCTGGGTAGAGAGGCACACGGAGAATGCATTCCCAGAGCACAGGAGACTGAAGTTCAAGGTCACCTTGGGCTATTTAATGAAACTCTGCCTCAAAAGAGGGAGTGGGAGGCAGACAGGCAGGCTGAATTTCACTAGAGCTTGATCCAACTTTTATCTTCAGCTAACACATAAAGAGCATGCATTTGATTTACTTAGAAAATTCTTGTGAGCTGCTTTATTATTTTTATTATTATTATTTTGGTTTTGAGACACTCTCTATGAAGTCCTGGCTGGCCTGGAGCTTTCTCTGTAGACTAGGCTGGCCTGGAACTCACAGAGATCATCCTGCCTCTGCCTCCTGAGCGCTGGGATTAAAGTTGTGCACAACACTCTGCTGTGAGCCACTTTTAAATAACTTGGGTGAACACTGTAATTGTGTCTACTATAAAATTAATGATAGTTATAACTGCATCATGGGAGAAACAGATGTGATTAGGAAGGACAATAGAAAGGACTTTCTTGGAGACTGAGCTCTGTGTCTTTTCTGTGGTGGCAGAAACATGACGGCCCACATTCATTAAAACCACACAGAACTAGCCAGGGGGTGGTATACGCCTTTATACCTGGAGGCAGAGGCAGGCAGATATCTGAGTTCCAGAGCAGCTTGCAGACTGAGTTCTAGGACAGCCAGGGCTACCCAAGGAAAGCCTGAGGAAATTGATGACCAGTTCAGAATACACCACTGCACTCCAACCAACTTACAACTCTCCCTAAGCAAACCATTGTCCTGGCCCCTAATAACAGGACAGTTCTGTCTTGTTTGGGATCTCCTTTACATGACGAGGAGGGCTGGGGAGGTGGCTCAGGGTTTAGAGCACTTCCTTCTTGCCGAGGACCTGGGTTCCACTCCCAGAGCCCGCACAGTGCCTCACAGCCATCTGTAACTGCAACTCGAGGACTCTGATAGCCTCTTCTGGCTTCCGTGGACACATACATACATGTAAGCAAAACACTCATACACATGAAATACATATATCTGAACAAATTTTTAATGAACTCACATAAAATTATTCATTTTCTTTGCAATATATTATATCATATGACTTTACTATGCCATGCCATATACATTTTGCTGTTAAAGTGATCATTGAAGTAGGATAAACAGTGCTATGCTATAAATATTCTCACATAAGTCTTTTGGCAAATACATATACATTTCTACTCAGTACATATATGAAAGCATATATTTTGTCCTAGGATGTGAATATGTTTAGCCCAACAGTAGAAGACAGCAACAATTTACCTTAGACTAACAATGTAGAGACACCATGATACTTAGGCTTATAACCCCAGAATTCAGGAGGATGACACAGGAGGATCCCTGTGAGTTTAAGGCTAATCTGGGCTACAAAACAAGACCTTGTCTCAAAAGAGGGGAGTTGGGAAAAGGGAAAAACCTAGTCTACATCCTCACTGAAATGCTGCATTAGCTGGTCTCTCTATCTTTAGCTCTTTTGAGGGTTATGGTATTTTATTGTTGTCTTTGTTCTGATTTTCCTGACTAATAATAACATTCTGTTCTTTTGTTCATTAGTCATTTAGATATTGTGTTAGGCAGCTCTCTACTAGTAATAAAATACTTGACATAATAGCTTTTAAGAAGGAACTGTGGCTCACCATTTTGTAGGTTTGATTCCCACGGTCATTTGGCCCCATAGCCTTTGGGCCTGTGTGAGGCAGAAGTGGGGGAGGAGCACAGGGCTAGAGGAAGGTACTCACCTCAAGGACCACAGAAACTTCCTCACACCCCACTTCTAGAAGGTTCTACTATCTCAGAACAGCACCACAGGCCAAGCCTCTGAGAAACTTCAGAGCCAAATTACAGTAGATATACTCTTTCATAAAGAGCTTTGTTAAATCTTGGCCAATTACTGTTAATTTCCCATGGGTTCTTCATATAGTTTAGGTTAAAATCCTTATTTTTCATATGCATATATAATTATAAATTATATAACATACATGATCATTGAGAACACCTTTTATGATTTTCTTTTCTTTTTTATTAAAAAAAAACCCAAATCTTTTTATTGTTAAGCCAAAGAAGTATCAAAATTAAAACAAAACTTACAGGGCAAGTCTTAACAAAACTAGTAAGGAGAATCAAAGAAAGCGAAAGAGGGATGAGGCACAGGCAATCATGAATTAATGAACACAGGAAGGAGAGGGGGAGGACAGTGAGAGTGCTCTGAAGATATTAGGGAAGAGGATCTACTGTTACTTCAGTCTTTCACAAGCACATTTGTAACGGATAAGATTTCTAAATTCCACCTGTGCTTAACAGTCATCCTTGCCTTCCTCAGCCTCTTTTATCATCCTTGATTAGCTCCAGCTGGACACATGGATGGAAGCACTTGTGCACGCGTGCACAGGTGCACACACACACACACACACACACCCATCTTCATTATCATCATCAGCCCGCTGGCTACCTGCTCTGCCTTAGACTCCACCTTCACATTAGTTTCATGTTTCGGAGCAGAGATGCTGCTCTACTGGAAATGAGAAGGACAGGTCTGCCTATTTGCTTTGTTCTTCAATTTTTTCCAGACTGTCTCAGCCAAAGAATCCACTTTTTATTTTATTTTATCTGGGTCAGATCCTTTTTGTTTGTTTGTTTGTTTTTTAAACAGGGTTTCTCTGTGTAGACTTGGCTGTCCTGGAACTCCATCTGTAGAACAGACTAGTCCTAAATTTGTAAAGATCTGACTGCACCTGGCTCCCAAGTGCTGGGATTAAAGGTGTGTGTCACCACCACCAGGAATCAGCTCCTTCTTAATGACCTGAAGATCATCTTTCAAATTTCCAGATCCCAGATGTCCACTCTTCAAATTGAATGCACTTTTGCTCCTTTGTGAGGAGTTTCCCAACATATACTGCGTTTAGAAGGCACTGCAGCATGAGCAATAGAAGAAGAAGGAATGCATGCTGGGTAACTGTACATCCTGTCATAATAATTCCACTGAAAGTCACAGCCCAAGTCAAATGAGGAACTGTGCATCTCTGTGCAGATCATTTCACACCTGTTTGTCCTCGGCTCACTTTTGGTTACACAGCCAGTTTAGTTTCTAGAACCTTGCCAGCAATCATTCTGCCATCCTCTCCAGCGATGGCAGCCTGGACACTTCTCTCATTAACACACTTGACAAAGGCAAAGCCCCTATGCACAGAGCAATCCACATTTTTTGCCATACTTTGAAAAGACTGCCTCCAAATCTGACTTCTAGACCACAAGAATATTGAGATTCCCAATGAATTCAGGGGAATTCCTGGATTGAGGATCTGCCCTGTTGGTAACACTGTGAGCCATCTCTTTTGAGAATAAGGTTCCTCACAAAGCCAAAACTTTAGTTGGAGATAAAAAATAAAATTTCACAAGAGGAAGGAGATAAGAGACTGCTTGCCTGCTGAGCATCTATGATGCCAAAGCTACAGCAGGTGGGGAGCCCAGAGCTCTCTGGGCTAATCCCTCCAGCCAAGGATGAAAACCACCATCCAAATTAAAGCCAATTAAGCAAGCTTCATTTACTATGCAGAGCAGTGACTCTCTAGAGCAGGGTTTGAGAGCACAGTATGGTTAGCTTCTCAGGCCTCCTTTTTTTAAAAATTTATTTGTTTTTATATCAATCACAGGTTAGGTACTTTGCATCCCAGGCGTAGCCCCCTCCCTC
>CM053762.1:51522522-51573120 GCA_028658305.1 Pachyuromys duprasi | reverse complement strand
GAGGTCCTCCTTGGCATGCTCCTGTCCTGTTGCTTGTTTTCTCCTCTACTCAATGTCCATCCCATTTGTTCATCCAAACAAGCATCGATCATACCAAAAAGGTTTTTTTTAAAGATTTATTTATTTATTATTTACTCAGCACTCTGCCTGCACGCCAGAAGAGGGCACCAGATTCTCACCATAGATGGTTGTGAGCCACCATGTGGCTGCTGGGAATTGAACTCAGGACCTCTGGAAGAGCAGCCAGCACTCTTAACCTCTGAGCCATCTCTCCAGGCCCTCAGGCCTCCTTTTATAGGGAAAAAGAGTAACATAAGGATTTTGCAAGCCAGTTTTACAGAAGCAGATAGTAGATCCCAGTGTTTGACAGATCATCTTGACAGAACATCTCAAAGTTCCTTGGCAGAACACCTTATCTTATCAGGGTAAAGTATTGTGTAAGTCAAACTTGAATTTATTCTGACCATATAATAAAATGGCTTTCATCCATTTAAAAACCAGGATCAGTCTGGTCTATCACCTGCTCTCCATCTCTTCCCCAACTTCCCTTTCCGTGTTTTTCAATTTCAAGGTGTGTTCATGTCTGCCAGTGAGTCTGTGAACAGCAGACTCTTCTGTGATATTTAGCTTTACAACAGAGAGAAGGAATGAGAAAGGTTAGAATTCATTGTGACCATTGAACAAAAATTTGCCTAAATTCGTCCTACCAAATGTTTGCGAAAACCCTAACATAAAAATCTCGATTCTCTACGGATCTAGTATTAAAATCGAAAGACAAATTTTCGGAGGATGAAATTTGTTCCCATGTGCCAGGCAGATGCCAGTTTTAAGATGGAGCCAAGTGTTGGGATGTGTTAATATGACATCACCTTAGAAAAAGAGAGTTCCTAATTAGATCATATGATTCTAGCAGCTGTCTGTGTTTGAGAGGAAAAGTGTTCAACATGTGGTTGAAAACATAGCAGATTGGCTCAAGATGGAAGACTGGGAACAAATTCTAACTCTCTTCTTTCCTCTTTCCCATTCCTCTACAAAGTACAGAAAAGTTGGAGGGACATGTAAACTCATACCCCACCCCCATGCTGGGGACAGAGTGCAGGGCATGTATCATGGTAGGCAAGCATTCTGCCTCTGAGCTGAACCCAGCCCTGGAGTGTGGAAGCCTGAACATAAGAAAAAGTAACTCAGATATAGCTGAACAGTAGCTCCTTACCAGGAGGCAACCCTGAGGTTACATCAGTCAGCCCAAGTTTCCCAACGATCATCTGGGACTAACTTGAGAGAAGAAATGCAAATTGCAAACTTCGAGATCTAAAAGATTTCATGATCAGCTATAAAACAAAGTTTATAAAGCTAGGTACAACCTGAAATGAGATGCTCTCCCAAGAACTAAATGGAAGGAGTTCAACAAAACACTCTTCACTACGTTCGTGTGAACGCAGTTCACATGACTAGGCATCGGCAAACAGGACACATAAAACTGCTTGCTGTACAGAAATTATATTCTAGCAAATACATGTAATTTGAGTAATATCGATTTGGCCCTTGAGAAACTATGAGATACAGGGCTGGAGCGGTGGCTTGGTGTGGAAGAGGTCCTCCGTAGGACTTGCATTCAGTTCCCACCACCCTCACCAGAAGGCTCACACCACCTGCCACTCTCTCCAGAGCGCTCTTTCCCTCTCGTCTGTCCTTCACAGGCACTCACAATCACACACAGACTTACACATAATTAAAAATAAACTTAAAAAAAGAAAAAGCTTAGGGATCCTTAGTACCACAAATTGAGAGTCTGTTAAGGCCAAACACTGTATGTCCATATATGTATTTACTTCAGAGTTCACCACCCAATCGCATAAAATTTTTGAGAATACTTAAGAGCATAGAGATGTATTCAGCTATAGATTTCAAGGCATTATAAAAATTAAGGTCTTATTGGAAAATATGAGCAATCCCAAGTGTCCCAAATCTTATCTGCCCAGGAAATTCCCTGGAAAAGAAGTTGATTTTAAGGAAGTAGACCAGAGCCCAGTTAGGTAACCCCTGGCAGATCTTACTTTATTTCCCCAAACAATTAAACTAATCCAGATGTTGGAATTGTGGCTATAGGGAGACGACTGGCAGGTGGGTTTTGATCATACACAATCCAGCTGGCTCAATTCAATAGCTCTCAGCCACCTGAGGCTATTTAAGTGTGAATTAATCGCAACTTTAAAATTAAATATTTAACAGCTCAAGCGCAAGAGACCCCATCACATGCACAACAGCTATACATGCCCGTGTCTACCAGATTAGCAGGAATACAGGATGTTTGTGCCATTGGGCGGCCAGAAGGGGCATGCCACTCTTGACTAAAGCAAACAAGCTCTAGAGAGTGTTACAAAATCTTGCATTTAAAACGGTAAAACAGGAATACGCTTTTCCCCTGGTTCCTTGGCTATTTCTATTTCTGTATCTTACTTTTCATTCTCCTCAGGAAAAAAAAAAGTGTCTAAATTTTAACATCCACTAACTCCTCACATTCTTTCCCACCCTGTTTTCTTGTACTGAACCTCTCCGGGCACTACCCTTTGCTGATGTGATGCACTTACTAAATTTTTTTTTTTTTTTTTTTTACATTTCAATAAAATTTAGGTTGGTAAAGTGTTTGCCCGGTGTGCATGAAGCCAAAGCCATGACGTCTGTGATGTTGTGGCGGCCTGTATAACTGAAATTCCAGCACCCAGGATGATCGGAAATTGAGTCATCCGTGGCCACCACCTGCGTTTGAGGGTCAGCCTGGGATACGTGAAACCGCGACTCAGAAAGGGGGGCGGGGGAGGATAAAGAAACTCATGGAGTTGAATAAGCATCGCTTTATTGTACTTTGGTAAAAAAATACCATAGAATTATAGTGGAGATACTTCTTCTTTTTTTTTTTTTTTGTCTTTTAGACTTTATGCGTATGTTTTGCCTGCACGTGTCTGTGCACCTGATGACTACTGATCCCGTTTTGAGCCTCGGGAGCAAGGAGCGTGATCCCTACTCAGTTTCCCGGCATGCTTAAGGGATGTGACTTTCGAGGTGTTTTTCTCCTTCCACAGAAAGGGCCTCTTACCTTGGGAAAACCGATCGAAAGAGACAAGCAATTCCAGCTCCTGCCTACAGGTCTTCCCTTCCTGGAACACCTCACTGCATTCCTCCAGGTCCGCGTAGGGCACCGACGCGACGCCAGCCGCCATCTAGCGGCTGGAAGCGGCAAAGGCGACCTGGGCTCCAGCGGGTCCCTGCGGTTGCCAGGTGACGGGAGGCACGCGCCGCGGAGGAGGAGGGCGGAGCGCGAAGGAGGCGCAGGGTCGCAACAACACGACCTTCCATTGGCTGAAGAGGACGCGGCGCCCGCCTGAGCCAATGCGCAGGCGGAAGCGGATGACGTCTGTACGACGACTCCTCCCCGCGCTCGGTAGCTGGAGACCGAGGCTCCTGTCTTAACCCTCCGCGGCCCGGCTGCCCCATGCGCACTCTGCGGCTGCACCTGCTGACGGTGGTGGTCCTGATGCTTCCTGACGCGGCCCGGCCGCAGCCCTCCTCCTCAGCCCTACCTCTGCCCACCTCCTCGGCCCTGGGGCCAGTGACGCCCGAAGTGGCGACTGCAGCTCCGCCGGACTCATCTGAGGGCCCTGCTCCTTGGACCGCATCAGCGCCCGAGAACGCGACCACGGACCCCTTCCCAGGTAATGCGGCGGGATATGGGATGGAAATACTGACTTCTCATGTCTAAAATTCTGTAGACAAAATTGGCTTGCCACGAAGCCTGAGAGTAGGGCTGTCCACGCGGGAAAACTTCGGGATGCTTCATCTTGCTTTACTTCCTGCGCCTATAGCCTTACCGATCTGTGTCTGTGACTTGACTCCTGGTACCTGCGATTTAAACTGCTGCTGTGACAAGGACTGCGAACTTCTCCACCCCAGGACGGTCTTTTCCTTCTGCCTTCCTGGAAGCGTAAGGTGGGCTGCGGTGCCCTGAGTGCCTTGGGTTTTCCTGGGAGCTGAACCAACCTGTAAAACAGAACAGCTGCCCTCGGAGCCTCATATTATGGGCATGAGGCATAGGTGGGTGTGGGGCCCCTCCCCTAACTCTACCCCCTGTCCCTCCTCAGTATCTTCGTCTTTCCTCGCAGATCTTCAAACTGGGTATGTGTGGACAATTCTCTTATCTTCAGGAGCAACTCCCCATTTCCTTCCAGAGTTTTCACGGATTCCAGTGGAATCACACACTTTTGTGTCCGTGTGAACAACTGTGAGTAGAGACAAGTTTGGTTGCCCGTGTCTTTTAACTTTTATTTAACACGTGACTTTGTCTTTGTGCTTACCCATCGCTCACCCCTCCTACCCTTACCTCTACCCTCTTTCTTATTAGTAGAGGACATTAGTAATTTCAGAAAACTCCAGTAACTCTCCATTACCTGTAAAGTACCGTTAGCCTGACAGTCATGGTACACGTATATCAAGTTTTTCTCTAATCATTTCACACTGACCTTTTATTTTGGCCAACTTTGTGTTCCGTGTCCTCAGTTTTTCCTTAATTTTTGTTTTCTCAATTTGTCCTTAATTTTTTTCCTAAGTTTTATTTGCTTTTCTTCTTGACTCAAGTGGTCCTCTTTCTTCTTGTATTTCAAACATCTTAGCTCTCCTAAAAATCTTCTGTCTCTTGCCCGAGTTGAAAGTGAACCCATCCTTGGAATTCTGAAGGACTGGTTTTAAGTCCTTCCTTTAGAATTTGTAGAGTTAATTGTGTGATTGTCAGTTTATATGAATATTATGACTCTCTCCAGATAAATTTAAGTCAGCCCCTTAGAAGAACAAACTGATTATTTGCCGTGAATAGTACTTCCTGATAATGATGAGCAAAAGTTATTTCTAACAAGGTCTCTATAGCATGGTGGAGTGGAAAGAATGGAAGGCAGTTAGGAGATTAGGGATCTGCTCCTGGTTTTGCTAGCTTACTCTGAGGTCCTTGCAACTCATTTGACTCTGAAGATCCAAATTTCCTAATGGGATTGGAGAGATGGTCTCTAGGCTTCTTTTCAGACCCACAGTTATATCAGAATGCAACTACCTTTAAACTGTTGGGTGATAGTATGTCATGTGTGATGGTGGACATTAACAAGAAAATATATATATATATTTTTTTTGGCTTTTGAATTTTTGTTTCTTTTTCTTGACAGGGTTTCTTTGTGTAGCCTTGGCTGCTCTGGGCTCACTTTGTAGAACAGGCTAGCCTTGAACTCACAGAGATCTGCCTACTTCTGCCTTCCTGAGTGCTAGGATTATAGGCATGTACCACCACGCCCTGTTATATATTCTTGTTGTGTATGTATGTAGCCTTTACTTGTATGTCATCTCCTGTATCCAAGTGATGTAAGAAATGTTCCCCAATTATCCATGATTGGTTAATAAAGATGTTAAAGCCTATTACTGGGCAGAAGAGAGGTAGGTGGAGTTGAGTGGCCTGGGCTTGGGATCAAGAGACGATGAGGCAGAAAGACAGAGGGAGACAGAAAGAGAGAAGATATAGCAGGTAAAAAGAAGGAAGGATCTCGGTAACTAGACGGATGGACTAGGAGCACAAAGTTGAGGGCAGTGTGCCTTGGGGCCAGACTGATGGAGTTAACTGTCCTTATCACCACTTTCATCAATATACCTATACCAAAGTGGAGGGCAAGTGGCAACTTGCTCTTACTGATAAAAAGCCATGAAAAGAATCAATAGATATTGACTCTCTAACCTTATCTTCTCTCTCCACTCCACCTTAGCTTTTGCTTACAAAGGTAGCAATAACTGGATTTGATAGGAGGTAGATAGCCTTTCTGTGCAGTTTCTGGAGGAAGCTGGAGAGCTGGAAACCTCAGCTCCGGAGATGCAGGGAAGAAGTAGAAGGTGGTACACAGACGGGGTGTCAGCACACCCGTGCCCTAGCAGAACTTTGTTCTGTAAAAATTACATTTATTTACTGTGTGTGTATGGTGAGTGGACACACACATACATGTGACATGCATACTTGTCATTGTACACTTGTGGAGATCAAAGCTTATGAGAGGCAGTTCTCTACTTCAACCATGTAGGTCCCAGGGATTAAATTCAAGTCATTGTCAGTCTTGGTGGCAATCTCCTTTACCTGCTGAGCCACCTTGTAGTGCTTTCTTAAACTCTGATGTCCATCTGCATGAGATAATGTGTTTGATGTACCTCAAAGGTTAAGTGATAGTTTTTTGTTGTTGTTTTTGTTTTTTTCATTATTTGGGGATTTTTTGAGACAGGATTTCTCCACGTAGCATGGCTGTCCTGGAACTCTCTCTGTAGACCAGGCTAGCCTCAAACTCAAAAAGATCCACCTGCCTCTGCCTCTCAAGTACTGGGATTAAAGGCATGTGCCACCACTGCCTGGTTAATTGTTTATTATGTGAGCTACTTATAAAAAGAAACACTTTTATCTAAGTCTCTGTTTTTGTTTGTTTGTTTTGTTTTATTTTTTAAAAACATTTAGCAAAGTTAAACTATTTCCAGAAGCTCCCAACAGTCAATGCAACCAACTTTGAGGCCCTGGCTGCAGAGTTTGGGGGTCAATCTTTCACCTTGACGTCGAAAACCCAGCCGTCACTACCGTTCTACAGGGTGAGTCTGGGGAAGGGCATGGGACAGTCAGGGTTTCCTGACAGAGTACAGTTGGCAGTGTAACTTTGTAGTATCCTCCTACAATGAAGTAAACCATTCTCAACCATGCCTCATTTTAGAGGACAGTAAAAAGACTATTACTTAAGCTTTGTTTCTGCTTCCTTTTTCTGGGCTATTGAGGCTACCCTTGCTGTGAATAACTTTATCCTGGATTTTATTCAGGCTGGGGATCCCATCCTGACTTACTACCCCAGCCTGTCTGTGATGAGTTTACTGAGGCAGCCTGCAGCAGTGGGAACTGGGGGATTTTGTGCCGAGAACAATCCTGCAGGTAGGTCCAGAGCAGAAGTATACCAACCTTTTGCTTTCATGGAAATGGGCTTTCTCACCCATGCTGCCTTCACTCTTTGTGCTATAAGGTTTCCTAGAGAGTAAAAGCACAGCCTGCACTCGTTTCTTCAGGGACCTGGCCAGTAGCTGCACCTCAGAGCCAGCCCTGGACGCTGCCTCTTACTACAACTTCACAGTCTTGAAGGTAAGTGTTCCTCCGTCCCCACTCTCCAGACTCAAATCACTCAACCTCACTGTGAAGTTCACATGCCACCTACTATTATGGGCTGTAGAAAAATCCCTAAGCTCAAGTCACAATTCCTAAGGTCTACACTGCCAAGAGAAAGATGGAAAAATTAGAGACAGCAGTTCCATGATAAAGCCTTGTCACCCTCCTGGCTGATGGGTTTCCTTGAAGGAGTAGTGACAGTTCCCTATGTTGCCAAAGTTCTTGCTTTTTGAGCTCGCTCGCTCTGGGTATGTAGGCATTCAGTCCAGCATGGCGTCCAGCTCCACTCTGACGTTTTGTGAGAGGAGAGTCAGGTAGGAGATGAGAGGCCACTCAAGTACTTTGATTTTCCTCTACCAAAGTCAGTGTGGGGCCATAGGAAGTGGAGACTCCTGGTGATTTTAGGACAGGCGTACACACCCTCATGTCTCCATTCTTCACCTTTCCTAGGTTCCTAGAGGTGTGACTGATCTTCACAATACGAAGGTACGATGCTGTTTATCAGGAAAAATGGCTGCTGAGCCATTTTGTTCTAGATTATAATGGAAGAGAATGTTAGTGTTTTGAACCACAATCAAGTATTGCTCTAGAAATAGCTTCACATGTTGTTAAGTCTAGAAAACACCCGTTAAATCAAGCTAAGTGCTGTGCTTGGAGTGGGCATCTCTAAGTCTTTTCATGTAGTAGTGGGCATTGTCTAAAAGAGGAGGCAGAATACAGAGCTCTTTACATCTGATTGGCTGTAGCCCTTGCTTCATATCTGATACAAACAGTGTTCCAAGAAGGTTGTCTTAAGATGTGCTGACTCAGAATGACTTGAATTTAAGTCGTCAGGCACTGGAAGGAGAGAAAAGTGGTATAGAGAAGAAAGAAAATTATTCATTTTAGCAGAATTTATAGCTGGAAGAGGCTGTTTTCAATTTCAGTCGATTTGCCTTTTTCTCTTTCAAGTTCCAGGTTCCTGTAACACTTACCTCACAAAGCAGTCCTCCTCTGCTGGCTGGAAACACATGTCAGAATATCATCTCCCAGGTATGAAACTCAAATTCTGGTGCATATTGGTCAGTATCAGCAGAGGGGCCTCATCTTCCATAAGGGCTAGACCAGCGGTTCTCAGCCTTCCTAATGCTGCAGCCCTCTAAGTTCTTCATGTTATGGTACCCCCCCTGCCCATGATGTCACTGCTACTTCCTGACTGTAATTTTGCTACTGTTATGAATCATAATGTAAATATTGGTGGGTTTTGATGGTTTTAGGCAATACCTGTGAAAGGGTCAGTCAATTCCCAATGGGGTCACGACCCACAGATTGAAGACCACTGGACTAGTATGACTCACTGAACTGCTGAATGTCGTTTCAGGAGTTGAGCCCATTACTTTCTTCCCCACCGTGCTTTAGTCATGTCCATTACTACTGCCCTCAGTATTTTAGGGTCAGGCTCTTTCTTGGCACACAAAGTCTTGTGCTGCCTCTTACCAGCTTTTCACATTTCTGTCTGCTGACATGGAACCCTCTCAAAGTCTGAGAGTAGCCCACTTTAGTTTTCCTTTCTAATCAGTACAACATGTAAAGGTGTAAACATTATCCTAAAGTTACAGGAACCTGGAACTTGAAAGAGAAAAGTATCGTTTTTAAGGACTGCACTCCCTTTTGTCCCAGATACTATCTTTATTTCTCTTCAGACACTTAAGGGTCTAGTAAGGTTTCCATTCCATGTTTATGTTTGTGTAATTCTATACCTGCCTGTCTTTGCCCACACTCAAAACTCTTAACTAAGCATGGAGTGTGGTAGTGCACACTTTGTAATCCCAGCCACTCAAGGAGGAGGAGGCAGGTGGACCTTGTAACTAAGCATACCTCTTTTGTGAACTTTTTCCAAGAGCCATATTTGGTCTCTATTTCACATGCAAATGCAGTATCAAGCCACCTTTATCATTGCATGCTGTTATTCTTGGTGTGTTCTGATTACTATGTGAGTCTCTTGCATGCAGTTAAAATGCAGAAGAGCAATCTGTGCTAAACACAGTAAACCCACAACTGTTTTATAAATTGATTCTTCTTGCTTTTCAGGTCATCTATGAGATAGAGACCAATGGGACCTTTGGGATCCAGAAAGTCTCTGTCAGCTTTAGACAGACCAACCTGACTGTCAGTCCTGGTGTTTCCTTACAGCAAGACTTCATCATTCACTTTAGGGTCAGTAGCCTTCTCTCAGAGAGAGTTTTAGGGGATGAGTCCTAGAAATAGCACATTACAGAGCCAGTGTCCAACTGTGTGTGTCTGTCTGTCTTTGCACCTCTTTCTCTACTAATATATCTAATAAAATCTCCCACTCTACTTCATAGAAAAGAAATAATAGCACTCTTTCTGTAATGCATGTGAAATAGGATCAGAATATTAAGGCCTGCTTTGGTCTTACTTGAGGTCTTCACATTTACTCTTCCTTAATTTGGCTAGAGTGACAGTATTCAATACATGGGTGTCATTAACATATGCTCTGATGCACTGTTTGGGCTCAACCAAAATGGTACTGGAATCAGACCATGTTGAAGATACTCATGGTGAGACTTCAGTTCAGTCAGCAGCACACAGAAATTCTTTTACTCTCTTTTCTCATTTTTGAACATTCATAATCTTATTTCCCACTGAAATTTGACTTCTGTCCTATGTGTGCCTTTCTACCCCTTTCTTCCTTTTAAGCCAAGCAGAGTCCTTTCCAGGCCTGCGATAAGCTCTGTGTCTTTCACAGCCCTGATACTGATTAAAATTAAATGTATATTTAAATGCCTCTGGATTCAGCCAGGCCGCACATGGCATGAAATCAGTTCCAATATTTGAGAAATAGTGTCGAGGGATCCTTAGTAGATCCTTAGTAATCCTTGGCAGAATGAGCATATAGTGAATTTAAGTGTTCAGATTGCTCAGGATCAGGCAGAGAGCACTTGCCTAGCATATGCAGGACCGTAAATTCAATCCTCAGTACTCCCAGGAACTCAACAACAAACAGGTAATTCCAGAGGTAGCGAGGAAAGCGAGGGGATAGCGACAGTGATGCTGCAGTGTGGCAAAGGGAAGATGCGTGTCCGGTGGGGAAGCGTGTTTGCACAGTAATGTCTTCTTCCTTCTGCAGGCACTTCAGCACAGAGAGGCTGCTTTTCCTATTGGCCCTAGAAGTGGGAATCCTGGCTACCTCATCGGGAAGCCACTCTTGGTGCTAACTGGTCACTTAGGTCACTCGGTATCTTTTTTGGAGTTGGGTGGACTGTGGCAGCCTGCCAAGAAATGCTGCTGACCTTTTGGGTTTTTCCGGTTCTCAGGGTTCCGCCGGGCTTTGGTATTGAGCACTTTCGTTACCGAAGTGTATTATGTTCTTAAATGTTGATGCCACCCAAGGCATTACACTCAGCCTAGCTAACAGTGAAAATTATACTGACTTTTATTTATTTTAAATAAATATTCATATGCTAATATACAGTTAATCCTTTTTAGAAAGACATTATTTGTCTGGTTTTTTAACTACTGGAGAAAATGAATTTGTGACTGACTGACAGTATATTAATATAATCCAAACAGTGCTAGGGAAGGGTGGAAGCATCGCTCTCCCAGCCACGCCCGCTTCTCTTATCTGTAATAATTGCCTTGACCATCACTCTTGCACCTCAGATGACCCTGTTGAAGAGCGAGGGTAATGGAATTTGCTCTGTTAAGAGACACGAAATACAGTTTGGAGTGAACACAGTATCTGGGTGCAAGTTAAGGTAATTATTTGCCTCAGAGCACTTCCTACAATTTTGTTTCTGTCTATAGGGACTCTGTAGATGTAGTAGCTGTTTAATATTTTAAATAATACTTTAGAAAACAATAGTCCTTAGATCTATGGAATGCCTGCTAAGGTGATTTCTTCCAATCTCTATCATATTATTAACTTTATATTTGAATACTAATATGGCATCGCTCCCAGGCTAGTGTTCAACTCCAGCTTCTATGGTCTTTATTTTCAGACCCAAAGAGGCAAACTGTAGCCTCCTGCAGACGGAGATTTACCAGACTCTTCATGGAAGTCCCAGACCAGACCATGTTGCCATCTTTGGTAATGCCGACCCAGCCCAGAAAGGAGGGTGGACCAGGATCCTCAGCAGGAACTGCAGTGTTTCGGTAAGGAAGGAAGCTACCACTAGCAGGTAGCAAGGCCAAAACTAGCCTTATTTCTGCCTGTCTTTATCATATCAAGAACAATGTAAGAAGGTGTTTCTGTTTGAGGTTAGGTTACAATTACAGCTAATCTATTTTCCTTAGTTTAAAAGAAACTTGCAGAGAATCTAGAGCAGCAGTTCTCAACCTGTGGGTCATGACTTCTCTGGGGGTTGAATGACTTTTTCACAGGGTCACCTAAGACCACCTGAAAACATAGGTATTTATTTACATTATAACTTATAACAGCAAAATTACAGTTATAAAGTAGCAATGAAAATAATTTTATGGTTGGGGGTCACCACAACATGAGGTACTATATTAAAGGGTCACAGTATGAGGAAGGTTGAGAACCACCGATGGTTGTTTATGGTTCAAGCCATGCCATCCATATACTTCAAATATTCTCTCATATTCTTTTTTTCATTATGTTTATCATGTGAGTGAATATGTTTGGAAGTCAGGGGACAGGTTGGAGAGGTGGTCCTATCCTTCCATGCAGGTCCTGGGGGTGATGTAACTCGACTTGCTTGGCTTGGCAGCCAGCAAGCTTTACTTGCTGAGCCACGTTTCCAGCTACACTTACAGTCTTAAATATTGGTCAATACAGGTTTGTTCATGAGGTTGATAGCAGGCTCATTCTTTTACGATTCCAACAGGTTAGGTTTTTAGGACAAGGTGTGTGGCTCTGTATAGAACTCTTGCCAGGTAATTGAATTGGGTTCAGTTCTCACGGCCACCAAATAAAGATCATACTTTTTACATTTACCTAAAAGTTACTGTTTAAAAGTTGAAGTCAAATAAGATGCATCTTCCTATACCTTGTAGTTATTTCTCTTAGGGTACTGATTTGAATATGCCATATTTCTGTTCTAAATGCTTACTTGGCTTCCTGATACCTTTAAAAAAAGACTGTTTGGATGGCTACAGAACCTAACCCTAATGTGTCTTATTTAACTTGTCGTTGCTTATGTGTTTATATCCTTCTTATTTTTGCAATCCAAGTTGTCTGCTCAAGGCCATGGGCTTTCCTATCCTTGGTCCATAGGACATACTTTGTAGCTCTGGCTTTAATGAATGTTTCTCCTTGGCAACATGCTGTTCTAGCTGTGTGCCTTTTTGGAAGTTTTATTCTTAATTAATATAACCATATATGTGTATGGTCTGTTTGTGAGATTTCAGCATATTCATGCACCATTTAGTAATCATTTCCATCTCCTTATTGTTGCCTTCAGAGTCTGTGAGCTCCTCTTCTCAAGAACTTTTTTTCTTTCAGTGCTGGGAATTAAACCACCAGACTCTGCGTAAAATACACAATCGGTTATTTAAAACTGTAATTGCCCTACTGTGCTTTGAGTAACTATTTAAAACTTGTCCCTACTATGCTGTGAGCACTAGGAACTCTTCTTCCTGTTTAACCAAAACTTGATGGCTTGCTACTAACTATCCCATTTTACTGTGTACCCCACCCCACCTTTAACTAGTCTCCCCTAATCACTGTAGAATTCTACTCTTCTCTGCTAAGGTCAACATTTTCATCTAGGTAGTGGCAGCACATGCCTTTAATTCCAACACTTGGAAGGCAGAGGAAAACGGGTCTCTCTGTACAGAGTGAGTTCCAGGACAGCCAGGGCTGCATAGGGAAATGCTATCTCAAAAACCAAAAGAAGAAAAAGATCAGTTCTTGCTTATGAGTGACAGTGTGCCCACATGTCACTTATTTCATAGGATGTAATGTTCTCCATGCCCATCCATTGTACTGCAAATGACAGGGTTCCTTTTTTTTTTCTTTAATGAGCAAATGAATCTTACTCCATCAGATGGATTCCACACTTTCTTCATCCTTTTATCCACTGATAGGAACCTCAGTGAAGAGCCGCTGTTGGTTGTTATAAGTGGCAATGCAGCTATCTCTTTGACATGCTTGTTTCATTTTCATTGATTATACACACCCAAGAGCAGACTAGCCAGACCATATGTTAGATGTATCTTTAGTTTTCCAGAAGAATCTTCATCCTGTTGTTCATTTTTAAATACAACTTTTTAAAGATTAAGTACATTTGTGTAGCCTGGTTTTGTGCTTCCTCTAAGCCATATGGAACTTCTGTATTATTACACGACGCTTTAAAAACAATAGCTGCTCCGGAGATGCTGAGAGAAGGTGGCTCAGCTGTTAAGAGCACCCATTGGTAGCTCACAACTCTCTAGAACTCTACCTACAGAGGATCTGACACCCTCTCTAGCCTCCATGTCCACATGTGCAAATACACACAGAGAGACACATACAAACACATAAACAAAAATCTTTTCAAAAAACAAAAACGATGGTAACTGAGTGAGCGCTTCTTTACCTTCTGCAGGCTGTTAACTGCACTTCCTGCTGTTTCATACCTGTTTCCCTGGAGATCCAGGTGTTGTGGGCATATATAGGACTTCAGTCCAACCCACAGGCTCATGTGGCCGGCGCCCGATTCCTGTACCAGTGCAAGTCTATACAGGTAAGTCATGTTCCTCTCGTGGTTTGATGGCCAGGCCATTGTTAAACTTCTGAGAGGCAGTGTGTGTGTTTCTTTAGAGTGAGTCCCCAGAACCCATTCTCAAGTCTTTTCAGCATGCTTCTAAAAATTAACGTTCTGTCACAGTGACCACAACCACATATGTCCTTCCCCCTTGCCCCACCCAGATTTCAGTATAGACTAATTTCATTTAAATAACCCTGCTATTATTACTCCTCTGACCACAGAAAGCATTTTCTATTCATGTCTGTTCACTGTGAGCCACTCAACTAGTGGTGTTTTGGAATCTGTTGGTTGTGATTAAAGTTACAGGTGTAGTTGCCAATTCTTGCTTTCATGGGCTCCATTAAGTAAATGTTTTTTCATCTGGAGTAAACATATGTCTCCTGTTTATAATGTGCTGTAGAAGAGACTCAGTATCTGCCTTGGTTCTAGGATGTGTAATCTCTAGTGCCTTTACAAATTCAAAAATACAGTATTTTTACATAGAAATAATGAAGTGAAATGATTCGTGTTTGAACTGGTAAACTTTTAATGAAAATTAAAACATTGAAATTTCTGTTGGTTGCAATGTATTTGCTTGCCAGAAAAGTGACTGGGGCCTGCACATATGTCTGACACAAAGTACTTTTACTTTCCCAAACAGCAAGGTTGTTCCACTTGGTGGTCTGTGCCCATCAGCAGGGTTAACCCTTGGGCTATCAGGAGCTATCACCAAGCACTTCGGGTTCTTTCTCTAGACAGATGCGTTTCTGGAAGACTCCTGTAGTCTATTACAGAACTTGCACTGAATCCATTGATAAATTTTCCTCAACTATAATTTGAGTTCTGTTGACACAGGCTGTTTTTGTATTTCTTCTTTTGCAACGTCTCTTGACTCTTGGGCATTACAGCCACCCACTGACTGTTTTCTAGATATTTGACCCTATGTCTTTTTCTGGTAGTTTGCATTGCCTGCTATACTATCCAGTCATTCAATCAGCCTACCTGACCAAGTAAAAAATAGTTAGAATTTCAGCTGTGTTTTGATCATGAATAACTGAAGAACCATTACGTAGTTCAGGGATAAGATTGAAAAGGGATCACAGAGGAATGGAGATGATGCACCTTCTGACTCTTCTTTTGGCCTTGGCTGGATAACACACAGTTAGCAGCCAGAACTCTGACCTAAACACTAGTGCACATCGATTTTCTTGTTTATATATTTTACATCAAATAAAGTATTAAAACCCAACAAAAAGACATTTAAAGAAAAAATAAAAGGAAAATAAAAGAAAAAATAAATAAAAGGAAAACCAGACCAGAGGGAAATACTCACAATATATGTACCTGATGGTGTTCTTTCATGTAGAATGAAGAACTGCATGTATCAGTCACGAGTTACACTCTGGCCAAAGATACTCTGTTCCAGCTCACAGTCGTGAGTGTAGCTGCAAAACACAACTCTCAAGGAATCATCCCCAGATTTTTAATAATAGTTTTCATTTGTAATGATTTGATGGAGAACATGGTGATTTAAAATTTACTAAAATGCAGTAAGCTTCAATAAGATACAATAATGCATAGATGTAGATCCTGTTATAAAAGCCAAACAGACCCAACCCAAAACTCTTCATGTTGTTGGCTAGTAAATTTTATGTTGAAGAAAGGATATTGATGCATTGTAGATTGAAGTGAAACAAATAAACCTCAAGCCTCAGGAAGTGTTGGCAATGATTTCTAAAGGAAACAGCATAAAGTATTATCACTTAAAGTAGAAATAAGTGAAGTCAACCACACAGAACAGAACTGAAAACATAGCAAAAAGAAATGTGCTGCCGTGGCTGTGTCTTTGTTTGTCTCAACAAAAGAAGCGAGGCGAGCAGAGTTTGAGGGAATTGTTTCAGTGACTCACACACAGAGTAATGAGTTCTCCAATTTTGCCTGTACATAACTTTAAAATGCAAATACCAAAACTGTAGACCTCAAAATTCCAGTTTAATACACTGAACCTTGTCCTCCACGTGGTAATAAACTGCGTTCTCAAATGGGTCAGCATTGTTCAGAATAATTTAATGACCTGAGAAGGTGCAGCTCCATCCTTTTAACTGGACAGTCATCTGGATTGCATTTGCTCTAAACCTTCATACAATTGTGAAGAGTTTTCTTGGTTTTAACTGGAGCATAATAATTGGATATATTTATGAGATATAGAATGGGCTTTTAATACAGGTGTAATGATCAAATGAGAATAATTATCATTTCCATCTTCTCATATATGACCTTCCTTTCCTTTGGAAACCCTGCCTCCACCCGTGTTTTTCTTAGATTATTGTCTTCCCATTTCAGTGAAAGGGGAGTTTCTATATCTGTTTTCACTGATGTGCTATTTTGAAGACACTTGAAAATCCAATCAAGTAGCAGCTCTGATGATTTAGGTCCCATGTGCAGCTAAAAGGACAGCTATTCAGATAGCTTATTTTATGCAGCTTCTTAGCCATCAAAATGCCACTCAGGACTCAACAGTATATTGTTGAGGAGACACATGTGTCACAGTTGCCTTCTTGGGCCCTTGGGTTTCTGTGAAATCAGTTCTAGGTTAAAAAGTCTTTTCCCTGTTTTAGAAACCAATGAAAAGCAGCCAGACACAGAGTTTGAATGTCAGGGGGCTCAATATCCAAGCTCTCCTGATCTGATCATTCCCTACTTTATATATCTTAATATAGTACACTGTACTATAGAAATATATATATGTGATTGATATGTTTATTAAAAATTTAAGATAAAAATTTTAAAAGGGAATCAGACAAGTAGACATTAAGGTATAAATTTGGAGCCCAGAAAATGATTCTGCCAATTAAAGGCACCTGGCACCAAGCTGGATGAGTTTTATCTCTGGTCCCACATGATGGAAGGATAGAAATGACTCACACAAGTTGTTCTCTGATACACACACACATACACATGCTTCATGCACTCAGAGAATAAAATAAAAAAAAACTTTAAATGTAGAAACTAAAGAATGGGTTTTGTTAAATACTGATAAATACTGTGTAGTTGGACATGGCTTGGGTATTTCCACTACCCCTTTTCTAACCACTGTTCCATGAAGTATCCTTCCAGGACAACTAGTAACTAAAAGTCTGGCTTCCCTCTGAAGGCCCTGAAGTGGGGCAGAGCAGCACATTAACTGAGTTCCTAACCAACTCTAAGGCCATAGCAGATGCTGGAGAGATGCTCAGTGTATATGAGCATGAACATCTCTCCTAGAGGACCCAGGTTTAATTCCATATGGCAGTTCACAACTGTCAGTAACTCCAATTCTAAGGGATCCAACAACATTTACTGGCCTCCCTGGATAGCAGGTGCACATGGTACACACATATATGGGCAGGCAAAAACATTCATGGCCATAAAACAAAAATAAATAAATCTTTAAAAAATACATATAAGTAACTAAATAAATGAACTCCAGCAGGTAGTAGGAATATTCATCAGAGTGATGAAGGGAAAACAGGACAGCTTCATTCCAGGTTCTACAAGATAATTATTTACTGTCAAATTAGAAGCAGAGTTTGTGTGGTCAGTACAAGGTCAAAACAAAGGAATTCACTTTAGGAACATGACATCAGGTCCAGCTGCATCTAGAAGTCCTTTCTCAGAGATTAGATACAGGGTCTGCCTGGAACATCCCTGCTGGTTTGACTTGCATTATAGACGGCTGAGGAAATCTTTCAAATCTATGAGTCTGTGAATCTGATATTTGCAGTATGGTGATTTTGTTTGTTTGTTTCTTTCTTTGTTTTCTTCCCCTCAAGTCTTTGGTTTTAAGCCGTCCTCTGATAGGGAAGAGCTACTAAGCATGTGTTAACAGTGGTTTGGTCATCTGGCCTTTGTGCTGTCAGGCAGTTCCCTAGTTGGAGACAATGAAAGTCTCTTTTGAGACAGCTTCTTGAATAGCCCAGACTGTCCTCAGATTAGTTATAGTTAAGGATGACCTGAAACCTCTGATCCTCCTGTCTCTGCCTTCCAAGGACATGTGTGCCAGGCTCTGAGAATGAGTCTTTAGATACACCTGTTCAAGTTCTGGGTCATGGGGCTGTTGTTGGAAATGTGTCTGCTTGTATCTCACACAAAGAGAATTACATGGGACCATTCAAGAAGTATCTTGCTCAAAGCACATATGTTTTCAGTCCAAAGAAAGTAATGCAGGTAGAGACTCCATGAAATGTACCAAGAGCTGATCTACCTTTGACTCTCTCCCTGTAGGAGTACCAGAAAGGAATAGAAGTTTCTTTGACCACTGTTGTGAACTTTGTGGACATTACTCAGAAGCCAGAGCCACCAAGGGATCAACCTCAAACGGACTGGAAATTGCCATTTGATTTTTTCTTTCCCTTCAAAGTGGCATTCAGTAGAGGGACCGGTGTTCAAAAATACTCAGCCTCTCTCGTCCTCATCCTGTGCATCTTTCTACTTGGAGTTCTCAACTCACAGACCAAGTGAAGAAAGAAAATAATCAGGTTTCATTTTTCCCTGTGGGAAACTTTAAGCAGCCTACTTATTTTGGCTAAACAGGTCCTCATATACTAACGGTTACAGGAGGGAATTTAGGGAAAAAGAGCCTAACTAAAGGAGAAAAAAAACCTAAAAAACTTTTCCATTTACTCACTATGTAGCCTTGGCTGACCTAGAACTCCCAGTATAGACCAGGCTGGCCTCCAACTCACAGAATCTACCCCACCCTGTCTCCCAAGTGCTGGGATTAAAGGCATGAGCCACGATGCCCAGCCAGGAATCTTTATAAGTTGAAGATGGTGGTCTAGAAAAGTGATTACATATTCTATCAATCTAGCGCTCTGCTCAGCACTCCACAGGCCTCCCGGCACAAAGTGGGGTTGTTTGTTGTAAAGCTGGGCCTCCATCTCTTCACGTTGACTTTTGTCTCTCTGAATTATCTGCAAGATCTGTCTAGATGCTTACAGGCACATGCTCCTGTCATCACCTAGAGTGAACTCAGAATGGATGGCCCTGCATTAGCGCTGACACTTCAAGCCAGGAAACTGCTGGCTCTATATTTTGTCTTGCTCTTTTTCCAAAGTGTTGCCACACTCTTTGCCCAGACCTGATAAGGAAAGTAGTTCTTTCTACTCGTTTTCCAAAATGAATGGGATCCCACCTCCTCTTCTCACTAGCAAATGAGCGCACCAGTCCTTTCTGTCCTTCCCTACTTTGTCGTGTGGGGGTGATAACAATGCCTGAGAACTCTGTGAAGTCCAGCATCTGGCAGAAGTTGACAGCCTGTGATACACCCAGAACATTTTTATGTGTATGAGGCTTAAAGGGGAGTGTAGACTCTCATAAACTGTGCAGTAGTATTCAAATAAGGGGACGTGGTTTCTTTTCTGGAGAAATATTCTTCCTTTCATCCAGTTTTATGCCCATGACAACTATTTGAAGATGTTTCTTTAAGGATAAGGCATTGGTAGCTCACAGAGCCCCTGACTGCCTGGCCAATCAATCCACAGATGGTAACATACACACAGACTTCTTGAGGTCATTCATTTCCTGTTCTTCGTGAGTGAAGACAAATTGGTTGAAAATTATAGTAAAAAAACCTTGAAACTTAAAGACTCATGCTGTCCACTTAATTAAAGCAAGTTTTTGATGGAAGAAATGACATTAAATCTAATTGTTTTAATTTAATGATTTATTAAAGTATTTTGTTTACATTAAGCCTTGGAATAAGACAATGTACATGAAGTGTTAAGATGTAAAAAGAATAAGCCCAGTGAAAACATGTGAAATATGAAATTCTAAGGCACCATCCCCATCTGAGCAAATGTGCCACTGGAGACAGTCAGTGCAGCCTGCATTCTTGAGGGTGAGCTTTGGCCATATAATGAGGTTGGCACGAACATCAAAATCTGCGGGCCAGGGAAAGTGAATGGGCCAGGGAAGTGACGTGGGGATCTGAGACAACCTGAGGGGAGACCCAGGTATTTCTATGAACTGAACTGATAGGAAGAACACTGAATGGATTAAACATGGATGGAAGCTCACTGTGTAGGGATTTGAAAGCCAATCAGAGAGGGGGTTGGAGGTTATTAATGCTCTGAAACTCAGATTGGTTTTTGTTTGTTTATTTATTGTTGTTGTTTTGGTTTTTCAAAACAAGGCTTTTCTGTACAGCCCTGGCTATCCTGGAACTCTATAAACCAGGCTGGCCTTAAACTCATGGAAATCTGCTGCCTCAGCCTCCTGAGTGCTGGAATTAAAGGCGCACGCCACCCCCACCCCCCACACTCACAAATTGTCTTTCAATAAAACTTAGTTATAACCCTGCCTCAGGAGCAGAAAATGCTGACTATATACCAACTGCTTTATCATTTTGTTCCATTCCAGAGTCCTTAGTAAGTAAGTAGCCAGTTTCTCTGAAAAGGGCAAAGTTCTTACAGCAGTTACCACCAAGCGAGAAGCGCTTCTGCACGGCGCAGTTGGGCACAGGAGCTGGCAGCCCAGTTCTTAGCAGAGCCTGTTGCACAGTTATCCAGCTAAGCAGCCTTGCTTCCAGACACAGGCACTCCCACCACTAGGGTCTTCAAGTTTGGTTCTAGAGATTACTGGCTGATGTGACCATTTATCCTAAGCTGTGGGCTAGCCAACTACAAGTTTTCTCCAGAATGGCTCCGTCTCCCTCCATTCTCCTTTGTGCAGATGCTTATCCCCACGCCTAGGTCAGGCATCTGTCATGACACCTTTTCTGTTGATGGATTTGTTTGTTCAACATCTCAGGCCTGTCTAGAATCATTCACACGTGACTGTCACTTTTGTGATCTGGAGTTCTCGAAGATAAAATACTGACTGAGCCCTGGGCCTGGAGATTGTGGTTCACTTGTGGAAAGGAACTGGGAAGCAGAGGCTGTGAAATTCTTTTACAATAAATAAGCAATTAGAAAAAGAAAACCCGTGTCCATGTGGAGAGGCAGGAGACTCACAGATTTCTTCTATTTTTTTATTTTTATTATTTTTATGTTTTTTTTTTTTATGTTTTCCTTTTGCTTCTGATGTGCCCCCTGGCTTGTGAAACTATAACCTACAGAGTGTGGCTTATTGCGCAGTGCTTGCTGGTCGTTGCTGACTCCTCTGACTATGTGTACTTCTTGGAGCATACCCATCACTCACTGCTACAGTGTGGGCAGAGCCGCTATGCACATGACACAGAGGCCTCCTGCTCCTACCTCAGTTGCCTGGTCAAGTATGGAGTCCTGGAATCACACAGTAGGCCAGGAAAAATTTCTTTCCCAGGAGTTTGGAAGCAAGATCAAGCCTGTCCATCAGGAATGACACTACCAGTCTGTTTTAGGGCTGGGAAGACCATTTTCCCATCACATTAAAGCCAAAAATGCAAGTGTTATATAGCCCAGAAATTTGTTAATTCAATACTTACACCTGAGGAACGGCAGGAGGAAAATTAAGTTTTCCACAAATAAATCACTACCTTTCTGGAAAAGCAGAAAACCTTGTGTGTGCAGTCAGAACACTGCATTCATAATACCCGGTCTGGAATGAGTAAGACCGTCATTCATTGGTGGTGTGTGGGTGATGCATTTACAGTGTTCAGTAAACGTGTGTGTCGGAACTAAGGTAACGGGAGCCTCACAATGCGACATGCAGGGAGTGCGGCCAGAAGCACACAATTGTTCGCTTTTGAATTAACATTTGATCATTCAAATGTGCGCTAAGAAACTTTCCGCTATTTAGGTACTATTGCCAACATTTTCACAACTCTCACATTTAGTTTCAGAAGCACTAGGTGGGGTGAGAGATGTGTAATAAAAGACTCAGGAGTGGAGAATAGTATTGGTTCCTAATTTTCCAGTTTTTTTGTTCTTATCTCTTGGGAGACCTAAATTTCTCTATTGTCCTGAGAGACTCAATTACTCCGGACAGCAAACTGCTTTGTTGGGATGGGTATCTGGCCTTTTCAGTTTCACAACTTGAGGCTACTTTGAAGTCTGAATGTGGTGGTCTATACTTCTAATCTCAGCCTGAGCTCAAGGCCAGCCTGAGCTCCAGAATCAGACCTTGTCCTACCCCACTCCACCCCCCTAAAGAAAAAAGAAAAGAAAGACAAATTAAGGCTGGCACCTGAAGATACATTACTGTGAAAATCAAACATAGTGGTGGTAACAGCATATGTCTGTAATCCTAGCATTTAGGAAGCAAAGGCAGTCTGGTCTACACAGCAAATTCCTGGGCTCAGCAGGTAAAGGTGCTTGTTGCTAAGTCCGATCTGAGTTCAACTCTAAGAACTCACATGGTAGAGGCAAAAGACTAACCTCCACAAGTTCTGACCTCCACACTGCAATGACATGCCCCACCCCTCCCAAGTCACTCAACCAATCAGTCAAGAACAGCGAATTCCAGGGCTATGTTGTGAGAGACTCTATTCTAAATGCCCCGCTTTGTACATGACTTCCTGGTTGTGTTTAGCCTTATTCCGATTTGCTAAGACAGAAGTTAAATCCCCCCAGTCAAAAGAATATTTGCTTTATATTTGGGAAAGATACATGACTAAATTACTTCCTTGATTTTTACAGAGACAAACAGGCTATATGTCTAGGATTTGTTTTTCCCTTATTTGTAGTCACCTAACCATTCCTTTCTCCCTACTGGCAAAGTAGAATATTAGTGGCAAAATAAATAAGTAAAGTATAATAAATAAAATAACCAAAGGGTAGAATGTTAAGGATTTTCGTGTTTGACTCTTTGAAACACTTTTAGATAGGATGTTGCTGCAGAGCCCAGGCTGACCTGGAACTCACTGTGTATGTAGCCAGGCAGGCTAGAGTCTCAGTCTTCTGACCTCTGCCCCTGGAATGTTGCAGGTATGTCCCAGCTTAACAAGGATGTTGTGAACAGCCCAGTATCTTTTCTTTTTTCAACACTGAGGATCAATTCTAGTTAACTTTTTGAGGAATCAGAACTTTTTAAAAAACTAAATGTTGGTGTACTTAAAAAAAAAACACTTTTATTTGCATTTATTTTCTCTTTTTCTCCCTCCTCCACTCCAATCCCTTCCAACACCCCAACACCAGGTAGGAGAGAGAAAGGGTGAGTGGGAGAGGGGGTGTAGTTCTTTCCTAGCTGCTTCCTGCTGGTTAGGGTTGTCATGTTCCTTGGAGCTAGGCCAACCCTCGTTTCAGGAGATCTCCAACTTCTTGTTTCACAACAACAACCAGGAGCAGCAAGGGGGAAGCAGCAGCAGCCTTGTTCTTTCTCCGAGTGCCATTCTCTGGGCTCTGGCATTTACTCTCTCTCCAGAGTCCTCAGATTCAAACTGTCTGCAGCTGGCAAAGAGCTCCTCTCAGAGCCCTCAAGAAGCAAATAGCCTGCTGCTGTGGATCATCCGAATCAGTCTCACATCTCACACCTAGGACCAAAACAAAAACATGTTTATGTCCACATTTTTCCCCCTTTCTGTAAACAGAACTTTTCCCACTAACCCTTTCTCTCTCCTACCTGGTGTTGGGAGTGTTGCAAGGGATTGGGGTAGAGTGGGGAGGAAAAGACAAATATAAACAAAGGAGTTTTTAAAAAGCACACCAACATCTAAAGAAATAAAACCTATTCACTCCTCAAATACTCTTATAGTATCTCTTACGTTTTAGTAATGTACTCTCCTGCTCTCAGGGGCTTGCTCCCTAAGGGGGAAGGCAGACAAGCAGTCATCATAAGGTGATGTGTGGGTGAGCTGAAGAACCAGAATCAGCCTTCTAACTTACAGAGAGCCCTGGTCCCCTGATCTAGCTTCACCCACCCACAGTGCTCTAAGTACAGGAGAATTTTTTGAGACACCCAGGTACCAGATCTAGCCAGTTCCTGCTGTTTTGTTTTCCTTGAGTCCTCACCCCCAACCCCTCAACGTATTCAAAATTTAACAAGTGCAGGCCTCTCACACTCTCTTCCAAGGCACAGCTCCCCGCCTCTCCCTCCTGGCTCTCACACTGCAGCCCTTCACGTTCCTGAAAAACTCCTCTTCCGATGCTCACCCTAGCAATGAGTGCTTTAAGCACTCCTCCCTTCCTGCTCCGACGCCCCCTGCTGGAGACTTTTGTCTGCCCACCATTTCTTACACAGAGCTTTGCAATTGGCTAACCAACCTCCTGGCTTCTACACCTCTTTACTGATTTCTGACACAAAAACTTGATCATAACATTCCAGGGCTTAAAAAGTTTGGATTTACTGACTTGGTGGCTCATAAGGTTCAATATGTTTAGCATAGTACCCCTTCCTATGGTGGTCTTCCAGGCAGGTACCTTCTGTCATCTGTTGTGAGGTATCCACCAGAGAACACGGCTGGAATACAGGTTTAAGCCAACAGAAAGTCTTTATTAGCTGACCAGAGACTGCACTGGGTGTTTGGGATTCCGGTGTAGCCCAGAGCCTTTCTCAGCATGAGCTTTTAAGCACCAAAACCATGTCCTAGGTTGACATACTTCAGTTAACAAGAACAGTTAGCCAGAAGTGGGACTCCAGAAGCCAAAAGGCAAGGTTAGGACATTTAGAGACTTTCCCAGAACTATGGTCTTTGTTTTAGTTTGGCAAGTTGTACTATCTACACAGAGTTTTTCAAGTCCGAATGGCACCTCCATCATGGAGTCAGTTGTGCTAAGGTCTCAGGCCTACTAAGTTCTGGGTCCCTGCTACAACATCCCTATTTTCAAAGGGGCCTTGAATGTTTCACCCCCTGTCTTTTCAGTAAACTTATCCTTCACAGCACAGTACAAAAGACTGCTCTCTTTAAAGCCACCCCATCTCTGAAGTCACCCTTTCACCTTTATCACGCTGTTCTGAAACAAGTTGCACATATCTCCCTCCTACAGAAACTGAACCAACCAGTGCCTCACTCCCTACCTAGGAATGCCTCACACGTAAATGAGCTGAGTCCATTTTGTAGAGCTGTACCTGAATACCAAAGTCTGGGCAGTGAGGTTTTGTTTTGTTTTGTTTTTCCTCACGGTTCAAGATCAAGGCCCTGACTCAATCTCGACTTCATAGTTTGTGCTCACAAGGCAGACTGCAGAACAACCCGGGTGCCCTAATATGGATGAAGAAGGGAAGGGGAAACCGTTTCTGCAAACCCCGTCATCCATGAACCTGGCTCTCTCCTGACTGGAAACCTCCTATAGGCCTTTCTTCCCGACACCCCTGCATCATGGACTGAGAAGTAGCTGTAAGTCCCCTTTAGTGAATGAGAAATGAATGACTATATAGACTCAGCAGCATTACCAGGACCGCAAAAGCGCAAAGCACCAACTTCCAACCACAGCTGACCTCCCCTAGACAATAGCCTATGTGCAGCGGTGCTATGGGAGGAGAGCATAGCCAGCCGGGAAGGAGACAGACAGTCCACTCTCTTTTTGCATTCAGCTCTTTTGAATGATCAATGATTAGAGATTAAACACAGTTTTTAAATGCAGTATTGGGCTGTTCTTTTCAGATAACTAGGTACCAACTTAATTTTATCATGGAGCCAAATATTTTCAATAGCCGTTTTTTGTTTTGTTTTTTTTTCGGGGTGGGGGAGGTTCTTAGTTGAGCCAATCTACTTCTTTCGGTGAGCTTGACAAACACATGATCAAGTGTCAAACACGCCTTAGGAAATCCATCAGCCGTGAGAGCCAGCCCTCTTCTCTACCTCTCTGGGAAGCTGTCTGGGGCGGCCCGGGTCTGGGTGCCCGGAGCCCCGCCCCTATACTCTACGGGCGCGCAGCTTGGGGCGGGAGGGGGGCCGCCACGTGGAGCGAGGGCGCGATTCTCAGAAGCGCCTGCGCCGTTGCCGTGGCGTAGCTCGGGTCGGACCCGTCGCCCAACGTCAGCGGCGCTGCGGGGGTTCATTCTAACGCGGCTGACGCAACGCCGGAGCTCGGGGACGTAGACGGAAGAAAAGGCGGAGAAGAGGGCGGCCGGAGCGGAGAGTGGGCCGGGGCTGGGGTCGGCGGCTAGGCAGGTAGGCGACCGGGTGGCACCGGCCGAGGGTGCGCGCGGGGAGCTGGGGGGAGAATCGGGGCGCGGCCGCTAGCACAGAGGGGTGTGGACATAGGAGCCGGCCCTGGGTGGCTGTGGCGCGGGGTGCCCAGGTACCCTGAGATGCTCGTGCACAGCTCCCTTGCGGGACATAAGAGGTCCCTGGCGATCTTTTGGGGATGCGACCTGGTGGAGGCCAGAAGACCCTGCAGCCTCTTCCCACCCTCTTTCCACGTCTGGAACCGGCTTCCAGGGTCCCTGCGCTGCCAGTAGTGAAACACCTGGTGTGTAATGAGTCGCCGGCGCGCCCCCGGGCCTGTGTCTGCAGTTCTCTGTGGCTTGCAGCACCCAGACATATGGAGCCTGTACGTGGTGATCCTCCCAGCAGCCAAGGTTACCCCCAGAGCTCCCGCGTCTACTAATTATCTCCTGGCACAGTCAGGGGTGCACTCAGAATTTTCACCCGCCACGCCTCCCCCCAGCGTTATTCCCCCACCCTCTAAAGCAGCGACATTTATCTTTGGGCTTTTGTCTTTTTTGTTAAGTAGTGAACCATGAACTCAGCATGTGTTTTCTGGGTGGTTTGTTGAGACTGAAGTTCACCTTTCTAAGTGAGATAAGAGCTTTCAGTGTAGATGTGTGTCGGCACTTGAGAGGTGTTCTGAGTTAAAATATAAGAACTTCTCTCTCGACACACACATACCCTTTGGGCTTTTGTGTCACTTGTCTGGTTTTGCTGTCACCATAACTGGCAGGTTGAACAGTCCTTTACAATGAAGGAATGGGCTACCTCCTGGGGACAGAGATAAGTGATTCAAGGGAAGACTTAGAAACTCTCAAGAGCTTTCTGTACTTAGACAAGAGAGGGGCAAACAGTCTAGAAATATGCATGTGGTCGGATCAGAAGGGTCTTCCGTAGCTCAGGCTGGCCTAGAACTGGCTGTATGCTGAGAATGACGTTGGGTTTCTGATCCTTTTGCCATATACCTCCCCCAAGTGCTGGGATTGCAGGTGTATGCCACCATGCTCAGCTGTCCTTCGGTGACTCTTCTGACCTTTTTGTGTCGGTAAAGGAAGTAAGAAGTGGAAAGGTTAAGGCTTGTCAGTGCCTTTTAAAAGACAGAGGAGGGAGACAAATACCAGCCTTATCTGTGTCCCCAGGCGCTTTCCATGCATTGTCTCTCACAGTGATCTCATGCTGTACTAACCTATTACCCCTTGTGTAAAGGTGAGGAAATTGAGGCTTACAAAGTTTAAGTAAACCTCCAAAAGGCATACCCCTGTCAAGAACAGTGCTAACACCTAAATCTAGCCACTCCAAACTTGTGTTCTCCAGCCTGTGTACCATGTGTCAAAGGGAAGCTGGTAGCCCATTTGAGGAGAACAACAAATACACGAACTAGCTCATCTGGAGTATCATGTCCAACTTGAAGGCTGGAGTTGCTGGGAACAACTGTACAAAGGAGGCACAACTAGAATTACGTAGCTATTGACTCTTTATAGGTACTTTTCAGGATGTGTGTAAATAATTGTGGAGTGGCCTTTATTGAAGGGATTTTATTTAAGCATTGAACATAGACCATCGGCCCACAATGTACTTCAGTGTTGTGCAGAACGGAAGTAGCAGAGCCGTCACTCAGCGGGTTCAGTGATCCACTTGCTGCCACATGTTTTCTTGCAGGGCTGTCCTAGCCCATCCTTTCTCCCTCCACTTCTGTAGTTTTGAGCAGGGTACTTGTAGAATGGTATAGCCCACTTCTTGCTTTTCTTTGTTGTGAAGCTAAATGCTGATTTATTTTGAGGCACACGTAAGAAGAGGTTTGGGAAATGGTTCGATGGGTCAAGTACTTGCTGCACAAGGGTGAAGACCTGAGTTCAGATCTCTAGCACCCATGTAAAATCTGGGTGTGGTGGTGTGCCTCTGTAACCCCAGAGATAGGGGGAAGGGGGACAAGCAGATACAAGCTCAGTAGCCAACCAGTCCAACCAAGACAGGGAGCTCCAGGTTCAGTGAGAGACTTGGTCTCAGCAGATACCATGGACAGAGTACAGCATAACACCCTATTGACCTCTGACCTCCACATTTGCAGGTAGCCCTGACCATCACCGCACACATAACACACACACAAAGGCTTTGGACTACAGCTACCAGTCTGTGGAACGCAAGTTAAAGGGAGGCCACTAACAAAGGAAATGCAGTTATTTTCCTTCGCTTGTGAAACAGCAATGAGTGACCGTATAGCATGAGTGCTCAATAATGAATGTCTTGTCCATGTGCTTTAGGGAAGGAGTCCCCTGCTGTGTTTTTGTATGTACATGTTTGTATGTCTATAATATTCTTTGTCTAAAACCTTAGGTGAGACCCAGGATGAGAAAGTTTTCGTAACTACCATATCCTCTGTAATACATACAACAGTAGAGTAAAAAGCTAGCCATTAGTAAGGATTACCTCCCTGCCCTCCAGAGATGCAGACACCTTAGATTCTTGTGGCAGCTGGACGGAGGACTTGGCGGCAGACCCTGGCCTTTCCTCTCGTGCTGGCAAGAATCAAGCTGACATTTCAGTTATGTGAGCCTCCTCATTCAGGTGGGAGATGGTAGCAGGCTGCTCTAGAAGTTGGATTTGTTAGTCTGTTAGAGAGTCCTTAGCAAGACAGGTAATATTTAATACCAATATATAAACATTGTATCTTAAAGGTATTGTATAATTCAAAATATTTATTGCATCTAATTACTGTTTGGTGTATAAAAAAGTAAAGCAGATCTTAAAGAGAGAGGGAAGGATGAAGGAAGCCCTTTGATCTTTGTCTTTTCTGTTCCTGTTAACACTGAGGAGGTCATTTCTCTAATGTAGCAAACTTTAAACCAAGAGGCTCACAGTTTTACTTTTAGAGAAGTTGCAGAGGAGCATGTAATGAGTTGTCTAGCAGTTTTCATGATCTCGCCTTAAAAAAATTTCTTCCCACAGGTGTTTGGATTTGTGACCACATCCCAACATGTTGAGACACATGCACCGTTCTGGATTCCAGCCCTTCAACCAGCGTCTTCTGCCTTGGGTCCAGTCCATAGCTGTGTCCAGATCTCGTATGTACCATTGATGAGGATGTGGGAAGTGTGGTGGTCAAAGTGTAGCGCAGGCCAGGTTATAAAGGGGGAAGAAGATATAGTCTGGAGGCTGCCTGCTGGTGGGATGCTCCAAATACTTGTTTTTGTCAGTAATGTGGGTTTTTATGTAGTCATTCCTTCCTCCCAAAATATGTGCAAGTTAAGTTTGACTCTTTTTGTGGTTGTTATTGCTGTGATTAAGGGTTTAATTTTGAGATCATTACACTTGTAATACACAGAGATCCCTTCTATTTTTTACCTAATTTTAAACAATGTTTCCAGAAGGGGACTAGCATGAGTACAGTGAAGATACTCCGCCTTTGTGTTCATGTTTATTTTTTATCAATCTCTTTTCTCCTGTGTCCCTAACCTTTGGCCACCACTAATCTCCTCTATGTTTAATTTTTTTTTTTTCCCATTTGAAAAAAGGTGTGTGAATGAAATCATTTGGTGTGTGAATTGGAATTTCTGGGATGCTTTGCTCTGTTTTTGGTTTTTGTTTTTGCTCCTGTTTTCCATTAATTAGCATGCTTTTCCCAAAGCCAAATCTAAGTAGTAGTTAATGGTGAGAATGAGCCATCATAAAATGGTACAGATGTTTCATAGCTTGAATAACCACATCTTGGCTTGGACCTCTTGAGCATGCATAGGGGGTATAAATAAAGACACTTTGAACAGTCATATATAGGAGGTTTGTTTTTTTTTTTAGTTTTTGTTTGTTTTTCGAGACAGGGTTTCTCTGTGTAGCCTTGGCTGTCCTGAACTCACTTTGTAGACCAGGTTGGACTGGAACTTACAGAGATGCACCTGCCTCTGCCTTTCGTGTGCTGGAATTAAAGGCATGCCCCACCACACCCAGCCCTGTGTAGAGGTTTTATATGAGCATAGTTCTTCATTTCTCTGGGATAAATGCCCAAGAGCACAGTTGTTGGACCACATGATAGTTTTTACCGGGAACATGTTTAGTTGTTGTTGTTTTTTTAAAAGGTTTACTTATTTACTTTTGTCTATCTGTAAGTATGTGTTCCCACATGAGTTTTGAACTACATGCATGCAGGAACTGGAGTTACAGGCAGGCTGTTGTGAGCATTTGATGTGGAGATTGGGAATTGAACCTGGGTCCACTGAAAGAACAGTGAATGCTCTTAACCGCTGAGCAATCTCTCCAGCCCTACCTGGGTAGTTTAGTAGGACTTGCCCAGCTGCTTCTGCAGAGTAACTACAGCATTTCACCCTTCCCCTGGCGGCGCCTGACTTCTTCGCATTTTTACCACTGTATACTGTTACTCTTTTACTTTAACCATTTTGATACATGGTGTAATGTCATGATACAGCATGGTGGCTCTATCTTTATCGTCACCAGTGACTAATGGTGTTAAACAGCTTTTTGTGACTTGTTTTTTTAATACTCTTTTTAGTGAAATATGTGTATTGTGTGTATATGTGTGCATGTATGTGTGGCATGTGTGCATGCACACAAATGGAGAGGACAGGGGAGGACACCAAATGTCCTCTTCTGTTACTTTCCGCCTTAATGCTGTGAGACAGGCCTCTCACTAAACCAGAAGCTCACCTGTTAGGATAGGCTAGCTGGCCAGCAAAGTCTTAGAAGTGTGCAAAGCTGAGATTGTCAGCATGAGCACTCAGCCTTGCCTAGATTTTTACATGACTTCTGAGGATTCAAACTCAGATCCTCAGGTTTTCGGTTCAAGTGAGTGTTCTTCCTCACTGAGCCATATTCCTTTCCTAGCCTCTGATTTTATAATTTGTTCATTTTTAATTGGAACATTTCATTTTCTCCTGTCGAATGTGGAGAATTCTTTCTGTCTTCTATGTACTCATCCTTGGTGAGATATATGGTTTGCAAACATTCCCTCCCAGTTTATTGGTGTGTCATTTCATTCTTTAATAGGCTCTTTCATAGAGGAATGCTTTTAATTTTGATGCAATCAAACTTACTGGTTTTTCTTTTTATGAATTTTACTTTAGAGCCAAGTTCAAACTCAGTATATATAACCATAGATTCTAAAAATTTTCTCCTGTGTGTTTAATTTTTCCCTAAGTTTTATAGTTTTATGCTTTAGTTCAAGATCTAGTTTACACAAGTATGAGAGTTAGGTCAAAGTTACTCTTTTTAGCATACGGGTATTCTTTTGTTTGTTTTTGTTTTTTGTTTTTCTTTTGTGGTGTTTTATTTTTGTTTTGGGTGATGTTTGTTTGTTTTGTAGCAGGGTGTCTGTCCTAAAACTTTCTTTGTAGACCAGGCTGGCCTCAAACTTGGAGATCTGCCTGCCTCTGCCTCCCAAGTGCCACCACCACCCATCGATACTAGATATTCTGGCATCATTTGTTGAATGACTAATACCTTGGGCTAGCTACCTCCTCAGTTTACACCAAATCTAAATCTTATCAGCTTCTTTGGAAAATGGTTTTTTATCATCAGAGTCTTTGTTCCCTTTCATATACAGAAGGGTATAAGTTTGAGGAACTTGAGCTCTGGAGCCAGCTCTCTCAGTTGAAAACTAGTTCTGTTGCTCACAAATGACATAGCTTGGTGACTAAAGACATCTCTCCATCAGAGCCACAGTTCTTGGATTGACATTTGGGCCTAGGTTCATGTCACATATCTGTTACGTGCTTGGATTGCTGGGGTCAGGGCTTCCTGCTGGGATGCTAGTTCATCTGTGTTCCAGGTGCCCTCCCACCCTCAAGCAGGCTATCCACCTGTTGATGAGAGAAGCTGCAAAGCACTGTGATCTTTTTTTTTTTTTTCAATCTGGTAATGTTGGTAAATTGGTGTTTCATCCTGGCCTAAGCTTCCTTATTTATAAAACAGGGGTAGGAGCTAAAGTATAATTAATCAGTCTTAACTCATAAAAAGTCTGTAAAAACCATGATCATGATGATTGTGAAAAAAAAAAAAGAAAGAAAAAGAAAATGCTGGAGGAAATCTATACAAGGTGGTCCCACGGGGTCTGTGATTAGTGTGTGCAGTTCCACTGTTTACTAAATATCTATTCATTTAGTGGCATGAAGGATCTCACTGGGTAGCCCAGGCAGGTCTCAAACTTGCTGTGTAGTCCAGGCTGGCCTTGAACTCATGATCCTCTTTCCTTAACCCCATCCCCTACCCCGATTACTAAGATTGCCGACATGTATCACCTGGCCAGTTATTCATTATTTTTATTGTTGATACTGTTTGTCCACGTTTATAAAAAGAGGCACTTCTGACTTTTCTCATTTTTGTGTCCAGATTTCTTTTGGGTCCCAGAGTCCTGGGTCAACTGGGCATGGAAAGCCAAAGAACCGACAAGAAATAAGAAGGCTAGATGACGAGGTGTATTCCTTTGTTGCCGCTGTGGTGAAATACCAGGACCAAAAGCAACTTCTAGAAAGAAGGGTTTATTTTGGCTTATGTTCCCAGAGTCCTTTATGGCAAAGGAAACATGGCTCACTGGCAGCAGCAGGAAGCTGGCTGAATACATCTTATCCATGCATAGGGAGCAGAGAGGGAGGACAGGAAGAGGGACGAGGGTCTAAGCCCTCAAAGTTCACCTCCTATGACATACTTCCTCCAGCAGAGCTGCACCTCCTAAACCACATGGAGGCCAACTGTTCAAGTAGAGTAGCCTATGGGGGACATTTCCCACTCAAACCACCTCACAAGGTGAGGAAGCAAAAGGCTGGGGAAAGAGACACTTCCCTTCTCTGAATCGTCTGTGGCAGCCTCATCGGTCACTAAACTTCTCTGAGGAGAAGCCCTAAGGGGCTTTTTGCATTCTTTGGTTCTAATTCACAGAACACTGAATATGGACAGCCCTCTCACACCCACCTCATCACATGGGTGTGCATACATACTTGTCGCTACCCTGTGAATGTCCCCTGGAGAAACATATTCTCTTTGGTGCCTAGAGGGTAAAGATTTCTTAGAAACTGAGGAAGAACTGCTCAGAAGCTTTGGGGTTCCCTAATTAATCAAGGCCTTTGCAGCCCATGTGCCAGTCAGCTTTCTGTCACCGTTGACAAAGTACTGGAGAAAAATCAACTGGAAATGAGGAAAGGGTTATCTGAGGTCATGGTTTCAGAGGTGTGTGGGCACTGCCATGCGTGGGCACTGTGGCCCGTGGGCACTGCCGTGCATGGGCAGGGTTAGGGTTTGTTTCCCTTTGGCCTTTGGGAAGGCAGCACCTCAATCAGAGGTGCATGACAGAGAAGACTGCTTACCTCGTGGCAGCTGGATGGCAGAAGAGGGACAAGGGTCATAATAGGCCCTTCAAGGCCACCCTACCAGTAACCTTACCTTCTTCTACTAGGCCCTACCCCTAAAGATTGCGTCACCTCTAATAACAACTCTCTGTGCTGGTGACAAAGGCTTGCACCACATGACCGTTGAGGGGATTTAAGGGCCAATCGTAACAGTCCTCAAAGGTAAAAGAAACTATAGAATATTTTTTAAAATATCCCTAGAAGCCAGGTAATGTAGTATACTCTTATATTCCCAGCACTCAAAATGCAGAAGCAGGAAGATCAGTAATTCAAAGCCAGTTCTGGTGACTTGGCACATTTGAAGCTAGCCTGGGCTAGCTGAGACCCTAACTCAGAAAAGGAATGGTAGGGTCATTCAAGGTGAGGAAGATAATATGGTTTTGCTCAACAGGAAACTCCCAAGCCCTGCCCGAATCCCTTGAAACTTTCTTTGAATGGCCCATTGAACTCACTGAGTTCTTATCTGCTTGGAACCTTGCTGATAGTTATGACCTCCTCTTGAACCCTGTCAGCCCCAATCTGCTGTGACCCAGTTGCCTGCAAGCAAAGCGACCCTTGACTGCCTGGCTCTAAGTCAGACCGTCCTCCTCTGTTGATAGAGGCAGTGTGGATCACAAGCCTCCTTCTTGCTGGCCCAGCTGCTGGGTTCTGATTGGTTTCTGCCGTTTCACCACCGGGACTGACACACTAGTTTCTGTTTGTGCCCCTGAGGTACCCTATCAGACTGCCACACCCATACATCCAAGACAAGAAGTGCCCTACAATAGATAGGAGAGCCAGCCAGCCAGCAGGCCTGGTCCTGACAGCTGACAGAGGGACACGTGACACTTGGCAGAGTTCAGGGCTCTGTAAAAGCCGCTGAGGATCCAGGTCTGGCCCCCAAGAGTCTCAGTCTGTCCTTCCATCCCCTTTCGCTCTGTCAGGCCACACAGGCAAAATCATCAGCTATACAACTTTTATACTAGACGTGGGTACTCATGTAATTCGGAGTAATACCCTGAAGACTGAGGTAGGGCAGCTGTATGGATTAGCCTGGAGAAGGCAGGCAGCCCCAACAACAAACAGACCTGTGTTGCAGTCCCTGGGATGGCCTCAGGAGGATGAGACAGTAGTAAGCATGCTACGGTTCTCCTATCCCAGACGTTGCCTCAGTGACCATCCCTATGCCAGGTGCTGGACTGCAAGCCCATCGTAAAAAAAGCCAGACTATCTTCTTTGCATTTCCGTCACCTGAAACATAGTCTCACCTGAAAGGGCAGCTCTATAACAAGGAAAGGACTCTTCGGTGTGATTGTATCAGATGGTCCCTCTAAGATTTGTGTGTGCTGGGCATGGTGGCCAGCATGTAATCCTAGCATTGCGGGGCTGAGGCAGGAGCAGGAGGATTGTGAGTCTGAGGCCAGCCAGAGACCATGACTCAAAGGCAAAGCAACAAAGGAATTGTGTTTAAAAGCAGTGCAATAGCTCAGCTATTTCAGGTAGCCAAGCTGGTTAATGTGCCTGAATCTTTTCATTGTAAAGTTAAATTGTGTGTCTCTGTTTTTTGTGTTTTTTTGCCTGTGACTTTGGGATATACAGATCGTGTCCAGCCTTCAGCTGTCAGACATGTTCGTTCTTGGAGCAACATCCCCTTCATCACAGTACCACTCAGTCGCGCCCATGGCAAGCCCTTTGCCCACCGAAGTGAGCTGAAGCATGCCAAGAGAATCGTAGTGAAACTCGGCAGTGCCGTGGTGACCAGAGGAGATGAGTGTGGCCTGGCACTTGGGCGCCTGGCATCTATTGTTGAACAGGTAATTGCCAAGGCAGAAGATTCTGCTACACTAAAACAGTCTCCGAGTGGATGCCACTATCCAGGTTGTTAAGAATAATGTATGTGAGAGCAGGTGGGAGGAGGCAAGCTTGAGAGCAGCGATGTGGTCATCGCAGCAGGGAGGGCTCTGTTCCCTATAGAGCAGGGTGATGAAATGGCTGGGAGAACCTGGAAAACCACTTTGTCTGGTCACCCGCTCACCCTCTTCCCCTGTGGACCTGATTAGAGAGCTCCAGCAATCGGGCCAGGGCCCTGTTCACAGTCTCAGCTGAGACATCTGGTCATTTTAGGTAGATTCAGAGGGCAACATCAAGTGCCACCCAACGGTCGTGGATAGAAAAGTTTGAGTATGAGCAAAGCAACGGCTTCAGTGCAGTAAAATCTGTTTAAAACCGTGAATTGATGACACCAGACACTCATTGATGGGGTTGGAGATGTAGCTCCGTGACCTTGGGTTTGACCACCAGGGTTTGATCTGAGTTAGAATATCAGCATATTGCAAACCCTAATGGAAAAGCGAATCTATGTGATGATTAACAATTGTTGCCAACTTCGTTGAAAGGAAAAACAAAACAAACAAACAAAAAAAACAGGCATTATGCTTACAACCTAAAGAAGCTTCTTGACACACACCCCCCAACAAAAGCCTCTGTACCTTACATGGACACAGCCAGAAAAATGAGGGCTGGGAAATCATGAAGGGAGAGGAGCTCAGTTGAGCAGAAAAATGAAAAACAGAAAATGGTGGAGAGGAAAATGTACGGATTAAAAGACACTAAGGATATCTTAACTGCTTATGATGTATTGCAGTCTGGGCAAGCTAAAAAGCAAACTGTGTGGAAATGTGAGTATGTTTGATACAGAGGAAGCCATTTTGGGTGATGATGATTTTTTTTTTTTTAAAGATTTATTTATTATGTATATAATGTGTGTTTACATGTATACCTGTACTCCAGAAGAGGGCACCAGATCTCATTTCAGATGGTTGAGAGCCACCATGTGGTTGCTGGGAATTGAACTCAGGACCTTTGGAAGAGCAGCCAGTGCTCTTAACCTCTGAGCCATCTCTCCAGCCCCGGGTGATGATGATTTTGCAAGTGCATACAATGCATATTCCCTAGTTTTTAATAATTGCTGCTGAGATGGGTATGTAATGCAGGTGGTCTGGGATTGACGTTAAACCGTGGTGGACGTATGGAGGTGTCGCTAGAGACAATAGCTGCCTGTTGGAGGAGTTAATGAAACTGGGTGTGATTTATAAAATCATTCTCAACAGTCTGATTAATTTTTTTTTTAATTTTCAAACTACCAATGCATCCTTTTTTAAAAAAAAATGACTTTATTTAATTCTGTGTGTGTGTGTGTCCACACGCATACAGGTGCCCATGCTGGCCAGAGGCATTGGGTCACCCTGGAGCCAGATTTGCAGGCGGTTGTGAAACACCTATCATGGGTGCTGAGATCTGAACTCAGGTCCTCTGCAAGAGCAGTGTGTACCCTTAACCACTGAACAGTCTGTCCAGCCCAATACTAAAAATTTCTAAGCTAGGAATTGACTGTTTTAAGCCGGGCAGCGGGGGCTCACACCTTTACTCCCAGCAATTGGGAGGCAGAGGCAGGTTGATCTCTGCGTTAGAGGCCAGCCTGGTCTACAGAATTGACTGTTTCAGATTACAGTTCTTAGCAGCCACTGTGCACCCCTGAAGATCACAGGGCGCAGTCATCAGGGGGAGACGAGAACACTGACTCTTGCTTTGTTTTTTTTTCCACATGGATCTGTCTAAGGTAACACAAGTGGCCACGGCTAGTCCTGGATAGACTGGAATAGGGTCAGCATCCTCCCCGCTGAGGTTGACCATAGGAATCCTGTGTCTCCCCACGCTGCTCTCTGCATTGTAGAGGGAAAAGTCACTAAAGCCCTACAATTCCAAACCTGCCTGCTAGAATCACCTTCTAAAACATCTCATTTCTGCCTGCCACCTAGTAGGCATTTGAGGTGGTGTAAGAATCTATCTTTCTACCGAACGGTCCAAGCAGTTCTTCAGAGCCAGCTGAGCACCATCCTCTAGGAAAGGATTGGAATCCACTCGTGTCTGCCCTACTTTGGTCTCCTGTGAAGGGAGAAGAGAGGGCGGTGCCATGACTTGTGCTTTTCGTTTTCCGTGCCTAGGTCTCAGTGCTGCAGAATCAGGGCCGAGAGATGATGCTGGTGACCAGCGGGGCAGTCGCCTTCGGCAAGCAGCGCCTGCGCCACGAGATCCTCCTGTCTCAGAGTGTGCGGCAAGCCCTGCACTCAGGGCAGAACCAGCTGAAGGAGATGGTGAGCGCTGCTTCCCGGCCCTGTCAGTGGAGTCTTCGGGTCTCCGCTCCTTCCCAGCCACACTGTGTCTGATTGCTGTATTGCAGGCAATTCCGGTCCTAGAGGCCCGAGCCTGTGCAGCCGCCGGACAGAGTGGCCTGATGGCCCTGTACGAGGCCATGTTTACACAGTACAGCATCTGCGCTGCCCAGGTGAGAGACCGGGCCTCCGTGGGGGTGCGGGACCTGTGAGGGTGGTTCTTGTGGAGTAACATGCCTATAATCAAGGCCTGGAAGCCAGATTCGAGCATACAGACTATAAGTCTCTGCCTGGGTTTCCTCATGTGTGCCCACTTCAGAGAATTTTAGGAAAGGCTCAAGGAGAAAATACACAAAAAGAATTTAAGGGGGTTGGGGATTTAGCTCAGTGGTAGAGCGTTTGCCTAGCAAGCGCAAGGCCCTGGGTTCGGTCCTCAGCTCTGGAAAAAAAAAAAAAGACAAAAACCAAAAAAACCCACAAGAATTTAAGATAGCTTCTGATACATTATGTACCTCAACCCAAAGAGTTTCTACAGCAGTAACTCTAGAGGTCTGACCCTCGGACACTCTAATAGAGTTCCTCATGCTGTGGTGACCTCTCCCCCATGATAAAATTATTTTCATTGCTACTTCGTAACTGTAATATTGATACTGTTATAAATCAGAATACAAATATCTGATATGTGACCCATGTGGGGGTCACGACCCACAGGTTGAGAATTGCCTCTCCAGCAACTGCTGCTAATGCAAATACTTCTGAACCCGAGAAGCTAGATGTTGGTTTTGCTGCTTTATTAGTCTTCTGGCAGCTTGCTCCTCTTGTGGAGCAGCTGGTCACCATGACGGTAAATACGTACTGAGTGCTGACAGGGAAGAAGGGATGCTCGCGGGTGGCTTACGTTACACTCATCCAGTGAATATTTATTGGGCTCTTGTGATACACAAAGCAGTCTGCCTGGCATTGGGGTTCTGTGGTGCATAAACCAGACGAAGTTCTGATCCTCATGGGACTTACTGTTGAGTCCGTACCTCTAAATGTTGTGAGCCTTCTTTCTACCTTATTTCATCTTTACCTAAATGTCTTGATTTTTTTTTTAATTGTGATTTTTAATCACCCGGGCAGCCAAGCAGTAAATAAAAACATCTAAAAATGCAGTCCTATAACTGGTAAAAAGCCTGAAGTTATTATTTGTCAACTCCTCTAGTACACTGATAGCTATGGCTATTATTTTACATAGGAGGTATCTCAGGTTTTGGGTGCTGTTTGTTTTGTTTTTGGAGACGTGGTTTCACTGCGTAGCCCTTGGCTGTCCTGGAACTCTGTTGAACAGGCTGTCCTTGAACTCACAGAGGTCTGCCTGCCTCTGCCTCCCGAGGGCTAGGACTAAAGGCATGCGCCACAATGTCCTGTCATATCTCAGGGTTTGTGTCTTCCTCTCCTATTGCTTTTTTTGGTTCTCTGTCATCTTTGTAGCTGTCACCCCCTAGCCATGCTCTCAGATTGTATCAGTGTTACCAAGTGTGCTAAAACAGAAAAGGGTGGAGTTCTTCCCCTATGGCCTGTGACTGGAATCTCAGATTCAGTGCGCAGTCAGTGCATCAGTTCTCAACCTGTGGGTCGCGACCCCTGGCAAACCCCTGTCTCCAAAAATATTGACATTACGATTCATAACTGTATCAAAATTATAGTTGAGAAGTAACAACAAAAATAATTTTATGGTCGGGGTCACTACGGCATGAGGAACTATACTAAAGGGCTGCAGCATTAGGAAGGCTGAGGACCACTGACTTAGTGCAAATACAATGGAAATCTTCATATTCATTACACATGCCATCCACTCTCTCTTCTCTGCAGTCCATCAACAGTGTTAGTGTTCAGTGCCCGGAGCCAAGATAGGACACTTCAATCCAGCAACTGCACTTTTGTTGTGTTTTATTTATTTACTTTTCCTCAGAGTTGATGCTGATGCTTTTAGGCAGGTTCTGTTTTGCTTTGTTGGTAGTGACAGTCCCATTAGAAGTCACTGCCGCTGTTTGCATTGATGTTGAGGTAAAGCTCTGCCCATCCTGTTCCCAAGCGGCTCCAGTCCCTGGGCCTCCTGGCCCCTCTCCCACACGGGGCTTATCACATGTGCTCTTTGCACCTTCCCTTTGGTTCCTTATTTTTCCTCCAGGAATCCTGTGTAGAAGACTGTTATCAGTGGGTTTGAGACTCTATCTCATGGGCCCCAGGTTAAAGACTTACCCGAGTGCAGCAGCTTGTGTTTCCTTCATAGAAACGAGTCTGATTTGTCATCTCAGCCAGCCAATTTCCTTTGCCCAAGCACCAGCTTCCCTGCCTGGAACCCCACCCCCCACCCGTGTCCCTACCTTCCCAGCTACAGCCGAAGCAGCTCTTGTTTGTGAAGCTGTCGTAGTGACAGGTGTTTCCCTGGACCTTTAGACCTCCTGCTCACCCCTCCCATACCCTTCTGTACCCATATGCTTATATCTGCAGTCTCACACAGGCATGCCAAACCCAGTGGCTCCAGCTTTGGCCCCGTCTAGTGGCCGCAGAACTAAAGCTTTCCAGAAAGGATTCATGTTTTCTTACAAGCACATGCCACATGCCATGCCATCATGACCATCCTTATTCTCCATTCCCATAGCTGGGACAGGGATCCGTGTTTCAGAGGGACTCAGCCACACATGTTGAGTGAGGGATTCTTTCCCTCAGTCTCGCTTCTGCTCTGCCTCCATTACCTACATTTTATGAACAGTGAGGCATCTGCCCTGTGGCAGGGTTCTCGGGTTTCTCGGCCAGACCCTGGCGCAGGCAGGCCTTAACTGCTGCCTGTTGTAGCACCTTCCTCTACCTTTCCTTCTTGCGGGATTGCAGGAAAGCATTTTTGGTTTTGGCTTTTTCCAGAGTTTGCTATCATTTAATTTCTCGCTATCATTCTCATTCTTTCTTCTCTCCTGTTATCTTTTGCCTGACACCCTAATTCTTGAACGAAAACAGACCCATTGACAGCTTTCACCCCACCTCTCCACCCATGAGCACCTTATTCTGGTTCTTTCCCCTGAACTAAGTTCTGTCTAGCCTTTCTTTATGCTCATCATGGAGACCAATTCCCTATTCCCACACATGCAAACATAGTATCCTTAATTGGGATAGTGCCCTGCACTGAAGGGAAACTGGGGCAGCCTAGCCCCATTCCAACTTGTCTAAGGCACTCTTGCAGACAGAAAGCCTTTTGCCCGCTCACCTAGCACATAGGTGCCTACTGTGGCCAGCCGCTGAGTCAGATTCGAGAGTACAGAGATATTTTTTAAAGTCATGGCAAATCATGTTTGCCTTTAAAGTGGGTGCATCGGATTCCCAATTTTGTGTATAGATGAGCCTTTAGCATCATTAAATAGATCTTCCAGACAATTGTAATTTTTTAAGGGTCTCTCAAACAATTGGCTGAGCATGTTAGAAAGTAATTCAGTGGGAACATGTTGGCTAGATATGCCAGATCCCAGGTTCACAGTCTAGCACTGCCAAAAAAACAAACAAACAAACAAAAAACCCTAAATGTTTTAATTAAAAAAGAAAAATAAAGGAAGAAATTGGATCAGTAGCCAAAGGTGTGTTTTACTCTAGAAGTCTAAAGTCTGTCTCTCAGATGCTCAGCATCTTCTCATGCCATTCCTAGAGAGTTCATCATTACCCCCCCCCACACACACACACACACTGAATCTTCTGCTTAAACTCCTCAGATCCTGGTGACCAACTTGGATTTCCACGATGAGCAGAAGCGCAGGAATCTGAATGGCACGCTGCACGAGCTACTTCGGATGAACATTGTCCCCATCGTGAACACAAACGACGCTGTTGTCCCCCCAGCGGAGCCCAACAGTGATCTCCAGGGGGTAAATGTGGGTACAGTATTCCTAAGAGTTGAGCATGCTGGAGACCCTGACTAACACGTGCTGCACTGCATGTACTAACACTGGACGTTTGGCATGAGCAAGAGGAGAAAGCAAGAGACCTGCCATTACAGAGCCTTGGCTGCAGAGGCCCCTCTGGCCTCAGGGATCTTCCTTCTTCAATGGATGAGGTGCTAACGTGGTGTGGATGGTGCCATGAGCATGGCTTGTAGAGTTCGGCATGCATGTGCAGAAGGAAGCCTTTGTGTTGTGCATGCAGCGGGGCCTGAGCTCTCATTTGCATATTTTGAAGCGTTGGTTTTGCCTGCCAGAGCCTAGCTGGGTGCTTCTGGGAATTTCTTTTCAGACTTCATAGCTAACTCCTTTTTTCCTGCCTTGTAGGTTATTAGTGTTAAGGATAATGACAGCCTGGCTGCCCGTCTGGCCGTAGAGATGAAAACTGACCTCTTGATTGTCCTTTCAGATGTGGAAGGTACTCAGCAACACCCTTTACTTTTGTTCCCACATGTGAGCATGTGGGTTTTCTTCTGATCATTTTTCACGGTGGACAGTTATTTCCTGGGCCATGTGAGCTGAAGTTTTCTGTGACTTGGGTGGGCATTTCTGCAAAATGCAGTTTGAATGCAGAAATGATGTTTTCAGATACTTTCATGGTTTCTTTTTTTTTTTTTAAACAGCTTCAAGGAAACACCACATAATTCACTATTTAAAGTTTTCAATTTGGTGATCTTTGGAATATTCATATACTTGTACAACCATCTCCATAAATAATTCTAAGTTGTTTACCTCATCCTGACAAGAAACCTCACGCCTGTTCGCAGTCACTAACACTCTTTGCATCCAAATCCCCAGCCATCGACAACCTCCAGTGTGCTCTCTGTCTCCAAGGGTTTCCCTATTAGAGATTTTATATGAATGGAATGATAAACTATGTGGTCCTTTGTCACCGACTGTTTTCACTTAGCAGAATGTGTTCAAGGTTCACCTACATCATAGTGTGCACCAATGATGTTTCTTTTTTTTTTAATTGTTTTATTTTATGTGCATTGGCTTGAGGGTGTCAGAACTGCTTACAGACAGTTGTGAGCTGCCATGTGGGTATTGGGGTTGAACCTGGGTCCCTTGGGAGAGCAGACAGCGCTCTTAACCACTGAGCCATCTCTCCAGCCCAATCTGTTTCTTTTTATTGCCCAATACTATTCCACTCTGGACATACCACATTTTACTTATTAAGCATCAGTCGGTGGGCATCTGTTCTGTTATTAATAATGCTGCTGGGAGTCTACTTTTGTATGGGTGGTTTTTGTTTGCTTTTTTTTTTTCACCTAAGAGTATAATTATTGGGCTTCATGACAGAATGCTCACCTAGCAAGAGCAAGACCCTAGAGCCAATCCCCAACTCTACAATTAAGAATGAGAGGTGAGGAAGAGTGGGGAGGAGATGCATGTGGTAACTTGGTATTCACAACCACCATAGTGTTTTCTGAAGCTGCTGTGCTATTTGATGTTGCCACCCACAGAGTATGAAGGTTCTAATTTGTCTGACCCTTGACAATAGCTGTTTGTTACTGTGTTGTAACTGTCTTAATGAGAAGTCTTTAATCATTTCCTTTAAAAAGGAAACATGTGCTGAGCTCAGAGAGAGTTGATTCTCTGTTCCATCCCTTGAATTCTGGGATCAAACTCAGGCTCAGTGATAACAACCTTTACCATTTTAGAACAGTATCCTATGTTAAAGATCCGGATGGTGGGGCTGGAAGAATGGAGAAAGAGCAATAGGCAGAATTACCGAGTGTAAAGGCCTCTGGAAGATGTCTCCCAGTGTGACAGTCTTTCCCACAGTTAGCTGAGACTGAGCAGCTCCTCAGTCCACATCACACCTATCACCCTCTGGGAAGAACCCAGCCCAGAATCCTGGAGCTGTGGGGCACTGGCTAGCCTTGCAGGCTGGCCGCTTACTGCTGCTCATGCGTTAGCATTGCACACTGATCCCCTCAATCCGCAGAGGGGTTTTACACAGAACAGGATTGTCCTAAAGATCTGGAATGATGTGGGCATCCTGTGCAGGAAAAGCAGTGATTTAAAACTATAAATGGCTGGGTAGGTGGCCCAGTGGACAAAGCACTAGGCTAGCAAGCATGAGAACCCACCAAACGAAAAGAAAGAAAGAAAAAGAAAGAAAAGCCAAGGTAGGCTTGTAATCTGAGAGCTAAGGAGACAGAAACAGCTTGGTGCTGATCAGTCTAGCCCACTTGGTAAGTTCCAGGTTAGTGAGACTCTTTGGCTTTAAAAAAGTAAAATAAAGGTAAATGGTAACTGAGAAATGACCTGAGGTTGTACTCTGCCTTCTGCACATATATGATTTGTGTATATACCTAGACACTCATGTGAGCCTGCACACACATGTGCATATAAACACGCAAAACCAAAAAGCACTCCCACCCAAAATGTCCTGTAGCAGTTCTCAGCCACTGGCAGTCTTTTTAATGTGTGTCTCCCCTTTGGTTGTGATTTGACACCATGTTCCCAGGCCCCTCTTACTCTTCTCCTTTCCCCTTCCAGGGTCTCTGCTCTTTCAAAGTGAAACTGTGAGAATTGTTTTAAAGATATATGAGTGCTCTATCTGCATGTACACCTGCATGCCAGAAGAGGGCATTAGATCCCAGTACAGATGGTTGGGAGCCACTATGTGGTTGCTGGGAATTGAACTCAGGACCTCTGGAAGAGCAGGCAGTGCTCTTAACCACTGAGCCATTTCTCCAGCCCCTGTGGGGATTTTTTTAACCTCATGTTGTATACATATAGCATTTCACTTCAATATGGTATTACCCTGTTCAGTTGCATACAGTCTATTTGTTTCATGGTGATAAAGCCAGCCCAAATGCTGAGAGTCATAGCTCTTCTGCTGACTTAGTCCAACCTTTAAGACACCCCCTCATAAACCAGGAGGTATCGGTCTGCTTGATTGGAAGGGTATGGTGAGAGTGAATGAGTACCTGCTCAACATCTCGACCTGCCCAAGTGGTATATTGTTGGTATTACTTTTTAACTCTAATTTTCTTTTGGTTTCCTATACCTCTAGCCCCTAACATTAGGTAGAAGAGAAAGAAGGTTGGTGGAGACAGGGGCCATAGGCCCCTTTATATTTAGTTCCTTGGGTCAATATCCAGCAGTCCAGCGAGCCAGCAAACAGCAAACAGCAGCAGGAAGAAACCAGCAACCTTCTTCCTTCTCCCACCATCTTTAAGCATCCTCTCTCTCTCTCTCTCTCTCTCTCTCTCTCTCTCTCTCTCTCTCTCTCTCTCTCTCTCTCTCTCTCTCTCTCTCTCTCGGAGCATCCTTTCTCTGGGCTTTGATATTTATCCCCCCTCAGAGTCCCCAAAATTCCACTAACTGCAGCTGGCAAAGACCACGGTGCCCCTCTCAGAGCCACACAAGGCAATTATCAGCCGTGGGCAAGCTAAAAGCAGCCCCATGTACCACACTTGGGAATAAAAGAAAAACATAGCTGGGTTTTTAAAGAAACCGAAACTTCCACTACAGCGTGTGGTGACTGTGCTGTTTCCGCACTGCCTCTCCTTTGGTTATATTGCTGAGGTGCAGCATGGTAAGCTGAGACGGCGGGGGGGGGGAGGGCTCCTGCTGGTGCTGTAGGCACTGTGCCAAGGATGTGACCTTGCCCAGAGGTCCGGAGACATTTGTTTAGGGCTGTTTAAAGAGCACAAAAGGTGCTGGAGCTGTTGCCCAGTGTGGGATGGCCCCACTGACCCCTGATCCTCTTTCCTGGCGACACAGGGGTTGGTACAGTACAGTCATTGCTTTCGTTGTTGTTGTTTGTTTGTAATTTTAGTATACTAACAAGTGCCTAGGGAGGCCTTGCAGTGTCACTGACTCCGATCCACTTTTTAGGCCTCTTTGACAGTCCCCCAGGCTCAGATGATGCAAAGCTCATTGACATATTCTATCCGGGAGATCAGCAGTCTGTGACATTTGGAACCAAGTCAAGAGTGGGACTAGGGGGCATGGAAGCCAAGGTAAGCTGATTCTGAACTCTTCCAGTCATCAAGCCCATATGGCATTTTAACATTTCTACTGCTGAGCTTGTCTGGAAGCCTGTGGTTCCGATATCACACATACACTTAAATGTGCACATATTTAAATGTTTTGTGGCTGTCCTATACCTACGTTTAGTCATGTCTTTAGATGTGTTTTATTTTATTAACATATGAGCAGCACATTTTGTGCATGTGGTCACTGCTTTTTTTGTTGCTCTAACATAATAGTGGACAAAAGCTATTCTGGCTCACAGTTTGAGGGCATGGTCCTGCAAGGCAGGGAAGCCATGGCAGCCGCTGACACAGTAGCTGGGTCCGTTGCATCCACAGTCAGGAAACAAATATGTACTGGTGCCCGGCTCACTTCCTCCTCCTGACTTAGCATGCGGCCCCAGCTCATATCTAGGCTTCTCCTTCTCCAGTTAAAACTTTCTGGAAACTCAGAACTGGGTTTCCATAATGAATACAAATTCAGTCAAGCAGATAATGAAAACTAGCTCTCACAGTGTTTAACCCTAGAGGGCAGGGTCCATATAATTTTCACACTTAATAAATCTTCTATTATCAACTCAGATATTTCTGGACGTTTTTCAAAACTCTTTTCCTTCCCGTTGTTTGTTCTTAGAGGCTGTAAACCCTTAATGCATGCACCTATAGCCATGGTAGAAAAGAAGAGCAGAGCCTTGTTCACAAAAACCCTGTTCGTTATTCTTCTAGCCGTCCAGTTGTAGCCATTCAGGCACGACACATCAAAATGTGCAAGTTTTGAGTTTGGTACTAGAGGGTCTCAGAGAAAATGGGACGTATTGGTTCCCCTTCAGGCAGTATGTACTGAGGCTGGGCCAGAAAGTGATGGTGGGCTTGCGTGTGTTTTCCCGGATTTTGAGCTGTTACACATGTCCCTCTGTTTATTTAGCTTGCTAAATATGGAACTGTATCTTATTTCATTGTGCAAGTTTAAAGTGTGTGTTCTAGGTCTGAATCTCTTCTTGGATCTAACCTAACCCCTTAGGTGAAAGCTGCCCTCTGGGCTTTGCAAGGTGGTACTTCTGTCGTCATTGCCAACGGAACCCACCCGAAGGTGTCCGGGCACGTCATCACAGACATCGTGGAGGGAAAGAAAGTCGGCACCTTCTTTTCAGAAGTAAAGCCTGCTGGTGAGTAGTTCTCCCTCAGGTCCCAGAGCCTGTGGGTAACAACCAGCACTGCTCCAGCCTAGATGGGACTGAAGCCTGAGCTCTCACCCTGCAAATCCAGGTTATGAAATCAGTGCGGTCACATCATAAGCGCTGGCATTTTAAACACTGTTTGCAAAACTGGATTTTGTGAGAGTCTCTTAGTCCTCCTCTTCTCCCAAACCAGGAAACACTTGCAACGCCTGCACCAAGAACTAATAGGCATTACATATGCAGAGAGGTTCATAAGACAGGGTATGTGTTCTGAAGCATAGATATGCTTCACAAAGATGTGCCTTATTATCTGTGCTCACAAATGCCAGCACATAAGCAGTGTGCTTGGCAAAGTACAGTTGAGCTCCAGAAGGCACAGAGACTTGTCAACACAAGACACAGGACTGTGTTTATCCCTGAGTCACACTGGCATGTGTTGCTTTGTTTATGGTTTAGGTTATTGTTGCTTGGGGGAAGGGTGTTACCATTCTGTTGGCCTTGGTGATCTCTGTGTGTCAACCAAGCACACTAAGATGCCAGGCGTTCCTTCTGCATTCAGTGAGTGTGAAGCCCACCATGGTCTGATGCTTGCATGTGCTCTTGCAGGCCCTACAGTGGAGCAGCAGGGGGAGATGGCTCGATCTGGAGGGAGGATGCTGGCCACATTAGAGCCTGAGCAGGTGAGGACACTCACTGACAGCTTGGTGCGTTCTGGTTTAACGGTCAAGTCTGCTGGCCCCATTTATTCCTAATGTTAGAAGAATCATCTGAAATGATTGTATGCTCCCCTTAGTCTGAAGATAGTCTTTCTGTCACATTTGTCAGTTTTGATCAAAGACAAGATAAGGGAAGCTGCTGATCTGACACATGGCAGACATGGACACATAGGAAAGTTACCCCTTCCTGCCCATTGAAGCACCTGCAACACCTGCCAGAGTGCAGCTTCAGAGCCTGCTCTGTGATTAACCCCTCCTTGTCCATAGTGAGTTAGTCTCAGTGCAGTAAGGCTGGAGGTGATGAGGACAGGTGAAATCTGGGGCTGACTCCCTGAGGGTGTGCCGCTGTGGCTGGAGTGTGGAGCACTTTGGTCTGAGAAGGGAGAAGAGAATAGCTAACTACAGGTGAAGAAAGCTAAAACCAAGGAGGAGCCTGGCTTCTCTCAGACCACTCTGCTTTACTTCAGTGAGCTTCACACCCACTATCACATTTTCCAGAAAGATGGCTAAGGATAAGTCTCCTTGGTCATGAAGGACTGGGATTTTCTCCTTTTAACTGCTTTATCAAATAATTAATCAAAAAGAAAAGCCAAAGGGCTTGGGCGACAGCTCAGCGTTAAGAGCACTGACTACTCTTCCAGATGTCCTGAGTTGGACTCCCAGCACTCACACAGTAGTTTACAAATCATCTGTCACTCTAGTTCCAAGGTACCCTACCCTCTTCTGGACTCCACAGGCGCTGTGTGCTTGAGGTGCATGGACACACATGCAGGCAGAACTCTCATACACATAAAATAAAAAAATAAATAAATCTCAAAAAAAAAATGCAAAGAAAGAAAAGCCAGGTTTAAAACTTGCCTGGGACGGCTGGGCATTAATGGTGCATGCTTTGATCCCAGTGCTCAAGAGGCAGAGGCAGACAGATCTCTGTGAGTTCAAGGCCAGCCTGGACTACAGAGTGAGTATGAGGGGCTACACAGAGAAACCCTGTCTCAAAAAACCAAAACAACAGCAACAACAAAAACTTACCTGATAACAGTTCACTGATACAAAATCTGCAAAGTTGTCTGTGTCATTCCTAATTTTACATGCCAGTTTATCTCATGGTCAAATTACATAACTCATCACATCCCCAGTGCTGAGCCACGGATTGCTATTGACAATAATCAGGAGTGGAGAAGGAGAAGGAAAAGCAGAAATGAGGGCAGGTGGGAACATATAAGGAGGTGGGCACTGCCAGGAATGTGTGGGGAAAGGGGACTTCAGTCTGTGGCAGCTTCAGCCGCAGGGACAAGCCTGGCACCGACAGCAGAGGAAGAAGCATGTGCATTCTCGTACATACCTGTTGAGTCCATGATTTGCTTTTGCTTCTTCTGTAGAGATCTGAAATCATCCACCATCTGGCTGACCTGCTGACAGACCAGCGGGAAGAGATCCTGTTAGCCAACAAAAAAGACTTGGAGGAAGCAGAAGGTAAGGAGTGTTCCTGCATTTCTCTTTGTGTTGTTCTTCTTTATTCTTGTGTGGTTCTTCCTCCTCCTCCTCTTCTCTCCTCTTCCTCTTCCTTCTCTTCTTTTTCTTCTTCATTTTTTCTTTTGTTTTGTTTTGGTTTTTGTTTTATAGAGACAGGGTTTCTTTGTGTAGCTCTGGCTGTCCTGGAACTCACTCTGGTTGGCCCTGAATTCAGATATCCACCTGCCTCTGCCTCCCAAGGACTTGGATTAAAGGTGTGCACCACCACCGCCTAGCTACTGGTGATTCTAAAGACAAGACTGTTAGAAGAAATTACATTACTTATTATATGTAATTTTCATCAAGAGTGGGTGACTGGTACTACCTAAGTTTGTGTTGTTTCTAACTATTCATAGTACTTAGTCCTGCTCCGTTTTCCAGATATTTTAAACCAACCCTCCAAGGAGCTTTTCCTACTCCCAAGGTCATGTGAGGTCTGGCTTCTGTGGCAATTTTAGAACCAGAAAAGGATACTGAGAACTTCACTGTTATAGATGCTCAGCTAAGAGGGCTGAGACCTTCGTATTAGCAGGCACTGTGCTAGGGCTTTCCCAGTAGATGACCACTTACAGTCAGCAAGGCCCTCTTCATTCTCTGGTTTGTCATTTTAAGACAGTGGGGGCTAGCTGGGTGTGGTGGCCACATAGTAAGACCCTGTCTCAAATAATAATAATAACAACAGCAACAGAAAGATAAAGTAGACAAATCATTGTTTTTGATGCTACTGAGACATCAACCTGCGCACATGCACCTCAGCCATGTTTGACGGGTAAACCTGATGTTTCACAGTTGGCATTTTTTTTTTTTTTTTTTTTTACACACCATATTCCAGATAGCCCGGCCTGTCAGTAGCTGTGGTAGATTATGTGTAACAGCTACGTCACAGCCTCTTGTCTAAATTGTTAGGTAGAAACCAGGCCTCCCTGTTTTGAGATGCTGAAATGTTTTAGAATTTCACATGCTGAACGTGATAATTTGGGGACATGAGATGCAGGTGTCAAGCCTTCCCTTCCCACCCCCAGGAAGGACTATGTAAAGATGCACGTTCACTGCATCCCCAAGGCCCTCAGTTCCGTGTCTGTTCCTACCGCAGTAAGGTTGGTGGCCAAAGCCTGCTCACAGCAGCCGCTTTATCATTTCATCCCACTGCCTTCGCAGGAAGACTCGCAACCCCTCTGCTGAAGCGCCTCAGCCTTTCCACGTCGAAACTGAACAGCCTGGCCATCGGGCTTCGACAGATCGCAGCCTCCTCCCAGGACAGTGTGGGCCGAGTCCTGCGCCGGACTCGGGTTGCCAAAAACCTGGAACTGGAGCAAGTGACTGTCCCAATAGGTGTTTTATTAGTGATCTTTGAGTCTCGCCCGGACTGTCTACCCCAGGTGTGTGTGACCGTGGTCCTGCCACAGGGAATGGATTGGAGGAAGCATATGTTACCAGGACTAGAAATAAGTCATGTATATATGCATGTATGTACATGTGTAAGAGAGATAAAGATATTTTTCTTCAAAGATGCAAAGGTATTTCCATGGGGTTATCAGTTTATATTAAGGTGAGTTGTGCTCTGCATCCTTCCAGCCATCCCAGAGCAGAGATGCAGCTGAGCAGTAGAGAGTTTAATATTCCTTGTCACGCTTGTAAGGGTAGGCTGCCACTGGGGCCCAGATCACCCCCTGCAGGAAGGGGAGAACAGATTCCCAGTTCTGAGACTACACATCCCTGCTGGCTTGCTAGCAATCCCTCACCTAACACCGATCCACCCCCACACAAAAAGACTCCAT
>CM053762.1:51372612-51522022 GCA_028658305.1 Pachyuromys duprasi | reverse complement strand
CCCAGAGCAGAGATGCAGCTGAGCAGTAGAGAGTTTAATATTCCTTGTCACGCTTGTAAGGGTAGGCTGCCACTGGGGCCCAGATCACCCCCTGCAGGAAGGGGAGAACAGATTCCCAGTTCTGAGACTACACATCCCTGCTGGCTTGCTAGCAATCCCTCACCTAACACCGATCCACCCCCACACAAAAAGACTCCATCGTCAGCACCACAGAGTGCTTCCTGTAGGCACATCTAATAGAGAAGGCACTTTGGGCTGTTAGTGGAAGACTGAATGCAGGCCTCTTTAAGGAATGGGGTTAGCCCATGTCAGAGCAGCCATGCTGAGAAACAGGAGAGGCCAGTAGAGAGTCGGCCTTGCTTTATTGCCCTGAACTATCTGAGAAATCAATAAACATTTCCCCCACTAAGCTGTGAGTGGGATAAGATGAATTCTTTCTTTGTATTGGCTCCAAGGTCTCAAAGGGAAATTCTCTTTTAAAATGAAAAGCTAGTGTAAGGCACAGGGGGCTGTGGAGCGTGCAGTGCTCTGTGGCCGGTACTCCCTGACTGGGCCTCACACCAGCTTGTTCCTCACAGGACTCCCTTCCCAGGGTTGTCTGTCCTCAGCCAGGCTCATCACCCCTCTGGCCACAAGCCTGTCTTGTAGAAGAGCCTGGTGGTGGCTGCAAAATATGTGTGCTAGCAGGAATGGTCCTAATTCCCTGTGACTCTATTCTTGAAATGTCCTGGCCACCTCTCAGCCACCGGATTCCTCACAAGGAATAAATAGGCTTTCCCCTGTGGCCAAGGCTGCTCACCTGAAACATAGCCCTGGGTGGTGACACACAAATCTAAAAACTGTGTGGAACATGGTGTCTGCATTTAGCTGAAGAAAGTTTACACGGCCTTCCCAAGGGGCTCAAGAGCAACTCAGGCGAATAGAAAGCATTAAGAACCCCTAACCTAATCTGGGCATGGTGGCACACACTTGTGATGCCAGCACTGAGGGAGGCAGGGGAAGGCAGATCTTTGTCGGTTCAAGGCCAGCCTGGTCTACAAAATGAGTCCAGGACAGCCAAGGCTATATAGAGAAACCCTGCCTCAAAGAAAAAAAAAAAGAACCCCTAATCTGGAGGTTAAAAATGGATGGGCAAAGGGTTTTAGTAGCCTTTTCCCTACAACTATAGTGATTTTCATTTATCTGAGAAGTGTTCAAAAAAAGCAGGCCTCAAGCTTAGGATGACCGAGCCTGTGTCTCTTGGCTGCTGTAATGGGATATCTCATCCTCCCCTGCCCTGAGCTGTGTGTGCTCCCCAGCAGGCTGCTTGTCACCATCCAAGGCTAGCATGAGCTTGTGTTGTCCAGATTCTCAGCATCGGGCATTTAGAGTCCCCCAGTCAGTTCCAGGACCACAGTCCGCTGCGGCCACAGGTGCCCCCCAGCCTCTGCTGACTCAGTGGACACGGTTGAGTATTCTGGGGGTCTCTACTCTTTCCGGGCTTCAGTACAAAGTGGAATAGGGTGAGTTTTTTAATTTACTTGGAGCTGGTAAAGGTTAGACAGGCACCACAGCAATGCAAACATCATTGTCGCTCTGACCATGTTTCATGTTTCGTTTGGTCTGCAGGTGGCAGCCTTAGCTATTGCAAGTGGCAATGGCTTGTTGCTCAAAGGAGGGAAGGAGGCCACACACAGCAACCGCATTCTTCACCTCCTGACCCAGGAGGCCCTGTCCATCCATGGAGTCAAGGAGGCCATACAGCTGGTAGGTCACTGGAAATGAGCCAGGTCCAACCCAGGGTGGGCCAGGTGAGGTCTATGGACATTTGTAGCAAATGTTAGGTTGTAGAAAAGCCAAAGTGCTTCTACAGGTGAGCTTGATTAGAGGCAACAAGTTCTGTGAACCCTGGACCACTCTGCAGAGTCAGGTGGGTTTTCACTGGCTCTGGAAATCTACTACCATGCTGATGTATCCCAGCACTCCTGGGCTACTCGGCATCAATTAGACCTTCACTTTTTAAAAAAAATATTTATATAATAAAAATATTTAAAATAAAAATATTTAAAAATTAAAAAAATATTAATTACAGTTTATTTACTTTGTATCCCAGCTGTATCGCCCTCCCTTGTTCCCTCCCAATCCCACCCTCCCTTCCTCATCTCCTCCCTGCCCCTCTCTAAGTCCACTGACAGGGGAGGTCCTCCTCCCCTTCCATCTGACCCTAGTTTATCAAGACCTTCACTCCTTTTAGAAACTTAATTTTCTTTATTACTGTTGTCTTGTGGGTACAGGGGTGCAGGTGTGGGTATAGGTGCGCCTACACGAGTCTGCGTTTAGGTCACTTCCCTCCTCCCTTTACCTGGATTCCAGGAACTGAACTTGGGTCTCCAAGCTTGTGTGGCAAGCACCTTTACCTGCTGAGCTATACCACTGGCCCCCTGATGCTCATTCATTAGGTTACCAGAGTGACAGACCCACTGAAGGGCTGGCGCCCTCCCACTGGAGGGGTTATTGAGGGTCATCCGCCAGCCTTTGGTAGAGTTTAGATTTGACTTAAGCCACTTTAGGAAAGTTTATCACCAGCCCTCCTGTGGTGTGGTGAACCAGAGCACTCTGCTGCCGCTGTCACCGTGGTCACTAACCTGGCCAGAGCTGCCAGCTGAGTTTGGTGGGAACAGGTTCGAGTCCTGTGAGGCGCCTTCATCAATTATGGCCTTTAATTCTCACTATGACCCTGTGAGGAAATGCTGTTCGTTCCTAGGCCCATGTTCCAGACTGGGTAAAACCAGAGTTGGGGGTACAAAAACTCAGCAGTCTATGGTAGGGTTTTGATTTGATTTAAGCCACTTCTAGGGCTTTTCTTTTTCATGGAAGGTTCCTCCACCCTGACATCCCATCCCTTCTCCCTATTGGAGGGAGCTGCCTCATTGTTTGCTCAGGGAGAATCTGGTGGGAGGATTCCAGGCTTCAGAACTCAGTCCAGCTCTAGCACAGCCTGGCTGGATGGGTTCCTTCCTGCTTCCCTTCTTCTCCTTCTCCCTCTCTGCCAGTGGATACTAACTCATAGTAGTACATGCACATTGCACGTAGACAGGTCTGTGTGAATATGCATGGCCACTAACCACATGTCCCCAGCATACCACAGGGCCCTTCCCACCCTTCCCACTGTCTTTGACATTGGGAACATTCGGTTCTGTTCCTGAACTTTGATAGAGTCATCCAGAATGCACTTTTCTAATTTATGACCTTTGTTTATTATTTTATTATCTTTGTGGTATTCATCTGTGGTTTTCAATCCAACAGTTCTTTCTCCCTTTTCATGACCATGTAGTAGTTCATTTATAGCCACATACCATAGACGGGTATTTGGGCTGGTCCTGGGCATTGGCTTCATGAAATAAAGTAGCTATGAGCATTCTAGCACATGCATGTTTATATTTCTGTCGTAACATGACTAAGATGGAAGACACTGACAAATCTAGAAAAGACAAGAAAATGCCCCGCATCTCTGTCTCCCAATAGAGGCACTTGTGATTGTCTAGTCTGCATCCCAGGATGAAGGTTGTCAGTGGAAATCTCAGGGAAATGTGACCTCCCAACGAGACCCAGCATGCCCCAAAGCAGTCACTTCTAGTGATCCTGTGGCCTGACATCATCTATGCCTGCTTACCATCCACTCACAGCACTGGGCACCTCCCAGACATTTAAAAAGTTCTTCTGCCCTGTGCTATGGTTAGCTGTCCCACTGTCCTCCCTTCTGTGACTGAGCTCTCTGCAGGCACCGGCCATGTCTGAAATGTGGAGTGTGGTGCCAGGCGAGGCCCACAGTCCCGTCTCTGCACAGCTTGACCAGCATTTGCTGGACGGCCTTTTGTTTCCACAGTCAGCAACTTGTTCCCAGAATAAGTGTTCCCAGTGCTGAAGTTAGTTATCAGCAAGTGCAGCCACTGCTCTATAAAGGGGAAGCTGCTGTTCCTGTGTTTTGTATAGCCAGAAAGTGCCATCTTCCTCTTTGGCTCCCTCCCTCTTCAGGTGAATACCAGAGAAGAAGTTGAGGATCTCTGCCGCCTTGACAAAATAATAGATCTGATCATTCCTAGAGGCTCCTCCCAGCTGGTCAGAGACATCCAGAAAGCTGCCAAGGGGATCCCGGTGATGGGCCACAGCGAAGGGATCTGCCACATGTATGTGGATTGCGAGGCCAGTGTGGACAAGGTCACCCGACTCGGTGAGCTGTCCCGGGGCTCCTGGGAAGTGAGGGAGAAATCTTGGTGAATCCCCGGCGCCTGTGGATCGTGTACACAGGACTCATTCTTTGCTCTTCCTTTCCTTCAGTCAGAGACTCCAAGTGTGAATATCCAGCTGCCTGTAATGCCTTGGAGACGTTGCTTATCCACCGGGACCTGCTGAGATCACCCTTATTTGACCAGATCATTGATATGCTGAGGGTGGAACAGGTACGCTAGACCCGCAGGAGAGATCAGAGCAGGAACAGCGTCCAGGCGGTTTAAAACAGTGTGTTACCCTTGGGCTGTGCGTGCAGTGCTGTGCTGAGTACAGGGGTGAATAGGACGTCACCCCTGCCTCCTGCAGACTGCTGTGTGGATGGAACTGACACACAGATGGCTGCACGCATTACAGAGTGCGGCATCAGTTCCCTGCTGCGAGGGTCCGAGGGTAATGTACACATTGCACCATACAGAGTGGGATTTTACAGCAATGTTTTATTTAGCTGACAAAGTTATATTTCCAACTAGGCATTCCTTTTATATAACATTTTAAAAATTGTGCGGAAGTGTTTTTGGTTTTGTTTTGAGGGTTTTTTTTTTAATGGGAAGGGGGCAAAGTGTTTTTACTCTTTTATGTGTGAGTGTTCTACATGTGTCTGTACACCACATATGCCCTAGAAGGCCAGAAGAGGGCATTAGATCCTCCGTTAACTGGAGTTTCAGACATTTATGAACTGCCATGTGGATGCTGGGAATAGAACTGGGGTGATCTGGAAGAACAACCATTGCTCTTAACTGCTGAGCTAGTCCTGTAGCCTCAGAAGTGATTTCAGAAGTAAAATGGATACGCATTCATGCCTTCCCTCCAAAATGTCTTCAGCTGCCGATATAAACACGATTACTGAGTGGCATTCAGGATGAGCAGCTTGAATAGTTTCCTTTTGGATTTTTTTTTGTTAACTTGTCTTCGAGGTTGTATATAAACAAATTCAGTAAGTTTTAAGTACAAACAAATTTATGCTGTCCTAAATTCACAGTTAAAAATTTGTAGAGGGTCTCGTGGCCAAATGGACAGTCTATTAAAAGTCCTTTGTGGCTGCATTTCCTGTTCTCACAGCAAGTGTGAGTGAGCTCTTACGTAAGCTAGTGCAGCCTAGGGAAGCAGCCTGCTCGCCTTGGTTGCTGTGACCCTGACTTGGCAGCCTTTTGGGTATCAAGGGAAGGATGCTTATCAATACAGTATGGCCTCAGTGAATAACTGTGTCAGGTTTCTGTGTCACTATAGCCACACCCAACACTCAAGAAAAACAACTTAAAAGACTGTAACAAAAGAAACAAGACTACATGGAGGACCATTCATAGCCACAAAAGAAAAGCAAATACCTAGAATATCTGTCTGAGCACAGGACTGTATGTCAGTCTAGTCTGAAATGCAGAAGAAAGGCAGCATTTCAGTGGAAGTCTGGGGAAATGTGACTCCCTAATGGGAACCCGGCATTCCTCAAGGCTGCAACTAGAGAGCCTGAGAACTGACCGAGCAAATGCTTCTTTAGTTACCCTGTAGCCTGGCACCGCCTGTAACTCCTTAACTTGGCTCACAGTTTCAGAGGGTTCATTCCATCATGGTGAGGGAGCAGCTTACCTTGTGGAAGCCAGGAAGCAGAGAAAGAAATATGTCTCCAGTGGTATCCTTCCTTAAGTAGGCTTATCTTCTACCTTTTACCGGCTCCCAATTAGCCATCCTACTACAGATCCATCAAAGGGTTAATCCACTCATTATGCCAGAGGTCTAACGAGATCTAAGTTTCTCTGGAAACCCCATCACAAACACATGTAGAGGCATGCTTCACTAATCCCCAATCAGTCAGAACTATATATCCTGAAATCATAGAAAGTGCACCCCACAGAGTAAAGGGGAATCAGAACACACATGACTGCTGGAGTTCAAGTCTGTACGCTAGTAGCCCACCTGATTGCTGGCTACCTGTAGATGCCAAATATCACAGTCACCTTCCTACATGGAAGGAAAGGTGTCCTTGGCTAGAACCGAGCCCCCTCACCCTAATGTGGGCAAACCCTTGGCATCCTCAGTGTCAGAATGAGGATTTCGATTATAGGCTTCAAACCAAGATGAGGCCATGTGCATGCTGCGCGTAGCACCTTTGTGTGCAGGAACTAAACCCTCTGGGTGATCTGATGAAAGATTGGGTTCCCCAGTCCTGGAGAAAGTGGAGTGCCCAGTAAAGTCACAATCAGGGCCTCAAGCCACCAGGCAGAACAGATACAGCTTGTCATAGCTGGAGCCATGACCTGAATGAATCAAGGCATGAACTTAGCCCTGTGCAGACCGAGAGAGCAAGGTCTGTGTGGGATTAGACTGCGGTTAAGTCCCTCCGTGGCCAGCCCAGAAACCTTACATTCCTCTAAGTAGGAACAGGGTCAGTTTGAGAGCCTGGAGCTGGTGTGACAGGCCAGAATTGTACAGGTACTTAGTTTAAGGTACTTAGCCTTGAGCACCAAGCCAGGCCTCTCCTGGGGTGTAGGAAGGGAAGATATATATATATGGTGCCGCCTCCTTCTCATGAATCCAGCGCAGGTTCCACTTTATATAGAGAATGGGATATATAGGAACATTTATGATTAAATGTTCCTTCAGTAAGAAGCCAGAAGTCAGGGACTTGTGTGCCTCATGCATTCAGCATTCATTTGAATCCTGCTCCAGCTTGCTCAAGGGCCTGCTGCTGGAACAATGGCCAGCAAGCCCTGGCCTAGCACCAGAGCAGAGCATGCTGGTGTGAGGAGGGCGAAGTCACCCTGCAGGGCCTTGGTCTGTTACCCAGGCTCCTTTTCACCCAGCCTCGTCATTCAGGCCCAGCTGTTGGCTCCTATTGCTGCTGTATACTTCTTGGTTTTGTATCAGATTTCCTCTCTGACAGGTAAAAATTCACGCAGGCCCCAAGTTTGCCTCCTACCTGACGTTCAGCCCTTCAGAAGTGAAGTCACTCCGAACAGAGTATGGGGACCTGGAAGTGTGCATCGAAGTGGTGGACAGCGCCCAGGAAGCCATTGATCACATCCATAAGTACGGCAGCTCCCACACAGATGTCATCGTCACAGAGAACGGTCAGTTTGCAGTGCTTCAGGCATGTGGTGCCACGTCTCTTTGCTCTGACCCTCAGTTGGTGCTGCTGCTCTCAGTCCCTCTGGCCCCGCAGGAAAGCACACTCCAGACTGGCCAGTGACAGTCGTAGCATTGGAGACAGCTGACAGCTTAAGCCCTCTCTGATCTCCCCATGGGTCTGTCCCAGTGGCCTCCCTCAGCAGTGCAGGAATGACGGGTACTCCTCTAAAGATGGCTTCCCCTGCTTGAGAGGCATTACCTTTTTACCCATGCAGCTGCCCTACCAAGTAGTTCAAAGCCAGACATTATGACTAAACATCTGTAATCTCAGAACTCAGGAAGCTAAGGCAGGAGGATTGACACAAGTTGCAAGCCTGACCAGCAAGACCCTGGGTCCAAGAAAAGGAAAGTTGTAAAAAATGTACAGCTGAGGAACCCAGCACCTGGAGGTTAAGAGCAGGACAAACTCTGCACACTGATTCATTTAACACCCCAAAGCGTATCAGAGGTCCCACCAGGGCATCTGGCTCTGAGGCCTGGTGGTAAAGGAAGCCACATGGCCCCTGAGGAACTCATAGCCGATTTACTGGTGCTATAACCATAGCACCAAGGAACAGCAACCATTAACTGACCACTTACCATGAGGCATTGGGGTAAGGGTTCCCAGGGCCCAACTGGCTTCATCCTCCACATCCTGAGAACCAGGTAATGTCCTTCCCTTCTCACCCAGGCACGTGGATGGTCACTCGCCTGCTCAAGGGCACAGAGCTAATGGGTGTGGACTTTGCCGTCTACCTAAACAGGGTGTCCCAGCATGGAAGCATAACTACATAGAGACCTGATTCACCATCCCTGACCATGGCATCTGGTTTGCCATCTTCCTCTTCAGAGCTGTCCTAAGCCTGTGTGTTTGACGTGTGAGAACATGCGAGGCCAGATCTGTTATCAGGGAGTGACCAAAAGTGGGCGTGTTCACCATGCGTCATCCTCATTTGCTTTCTCTTTCTCTTCCCCGTAGAGAAAACAGCTGAGTTCTTCCTCCAGCACGTGGACAGTGCCTGTGTGTTCTGGAATGCCAGTACTCGATTCTCTGATGGCTACCGCTTTGGACTGGGTAAGAAAGACAGGGGAAAGGAGTCCTCCTGTGGCTCTCCCACCACAGGCTCTAAAGACCGTGGCAAAGTAAAGACACCTCCCTCCAGCCGAGTGCATGACCCAGATATGGAACAGACAGAGAATCAAGGATAACCCCATTCACCACCTGCGCTGGTGGACCTTCCACCTGTGAAGAAGCAGCTGCTCTTAATACCTTATCCATAGATGGGGAAACCAAGAGGCAAGTCAAGTAACTTGCCCAGAGTCGCAGAGCCAGTGTCAGACCTAAGGTACACAAGGCTGGGCTCCCCCACTACAGTGCAGGCAGGCACAGCTTGCCTCAGTTCACAAGCTGCCGTGGTCCCCGGAGAGCATGCCATGGCAGACGCACAGCTTTCGAGTGGCACAGAGATTAAGAGCCACAACGTAGGACGGGAGGTGTGGGTACGTGCCCAGAGCCTAAGCACCACCAACTGGGGCCAGCGAGGAAGTGTGCGGGGTTCCACCTGAAGCACATGCTTAGAATGCGCAGGGCTCTGTCTTCACCCCTGGCACCTGCACAGACAAATGTGAGCATAAGAAATAGACACCCGGTCCTTCCTTGACTGATAAAACTTCCAGCTCTCCATAGAGTTGTTTGAACAGTCTGCTGTTCAAGGCGAGCATTACACAAGCATCCAGTAAGACATTTGTGGCACATTCTGTGAATATTTGAGGTGTGTGTGTGTGTGCATGTATCATTGTGCAGGTGTTTGTATATATGCAGATACACAGGCACATATATACTCATCTACATAGAGACCAGAGGCCCCCCCTAACTCCAGTTCCAGGGGATCTGACCATTTCCTCTGGCTTCCATGGGCACTGGCATGCATATGGTACACATACATACGTGTAAGTTTACACATTCAAAATAAAAATAAATGAATTTTTAAAAAAAATAAATAAAAACTATTTTGGCATAATGGGCCATACCCAATGTCCTAACACTCAGGAGGCTGAGGCAGGAAGATCAGAAGTTCGAGGCCGACCTGGGCTATCCAGTAAGATCACATGTCAGGGGAGGGAACGGTTTAGGGAGATGAACTCCATTCTGAACATTATTGTAAGCCCCAGATGTTGAGATGGGGTACACGATTGAGATGCCTAGACTGATGAAGAGGGCTCTTCCTAAACACTCAGAATACCCAGGATGAAGGACAGTAAAAGAGGCAACATACACACTGACAGGGGACACACCAGTGTGGGTGTGGAACACCAGGCGCCCCAGAGGATGGGGCCAGAAGTTAGCAGAGAAGATACCCATTGTAGGCTCATGGGTGAACAGGCAGCAGCTGCTGGGGAAAGCCACAGCTTTCTCCATGATTGTTTTTTTTTTTTCTTTTGTTTCTGCTTTTTAATAGGAGCTGAAGTAGGAATCAGTACATCACGAATCCACGCCCGGGGACCAGTAGGCCTTGAGGGACTGCTGACTACGAAGTGGCTGCTCCGAGGGCAAGACCACGTGGTCTCAGACTTCTCAGAGCACGGCAGCCTAAAGTATCTCCATGAGACCCTCCCTGTTCCCCAGAGAAATTTCAGCTGAGAGGAGCCCGTCAGGACTGTGCTGTGCAGTCTGGCACAGTTACACTACTCGAGAATCTCCAGAGAGAACCTGCTCTTGTCCCCTGCTCCTCAGAAGGGTCTGCCTTCCCGGCAGTTCACCTGTGCTTCTGGCTCAGCTCAGCACTTCCATCTTAGCTATTGTCCACACTCCATTCCAGCCTTCTTGTGTGTCTGTCTTTGCTAGGAAAAGGCCCTACCACTAGGCTGTCCCCTTACCCCCAGTCCAGTCTTGGGACGAGAAGCTTTGTTGCAGAGGGAGGCTTGGCTTCTCCCAGTCCATTCCCCCTCAGAGGTAGAAACTAAGGGACGCCATCTCACTTCAATGACAAGGGAAAGTCCTGGGTGCTCGGATCACCTCAGCGAGGTAAAATCTCTTGGTGTTTGACTGGGACCAGCCCTGCCATCCTCAGCCCTGTCATTTCCATGTGTAATTTCATTTCTTTTATATACGCTCATCTTCAGAAAAAGAGACTGCGAATTCTTGAGGGGCAACTCGCTAAAACCTTTAACATTTTCATGAGAAACAGTGACTAAAGTGGACTAACCTATACCCACTGGGAAGACTGGCCTTTGTGTCTGTAAAGTTGCATCCCGGACATCTGCAGTCTGTACCTGGCCAGGGGCCACACGGTACCATTGATGTAGTTGGAATCTGGGCATCACACTGGAGGTATAAATTTCAGGATGTTCCTAAAGTGGGAGGAAGATCTACAGTTATGCTTGACCTTTTTATATGAATTATTTTGTCATCCTATTCTTGACCTCCAGAACAAAGACTAGAGGATTATTTTAATACTTTGGATTCTTTCCCCCTTTTTGAGAAATAAAGTTCTTATAAAAGCCTGTGTGCACGTTTAAAGTTTTCTCCCTTATTTGTTCTTACCCTCTCGTCTTCCCTCTCCCTTCCTGGTGACCATCCTGTCCTGCTGTCAGCATGTTGTTCTCTGGAAGTTGGCCGGGGCATGGGGGGAGGGCAGTTTCAATGGAAACGGGTGCCGTGGAACCCTCTGGGGAGGGACTCAGGCTTGAGAGGAAAAGAAAACAGGACAGTGGGCACGAAGAACGTGTAGGCTGGGTATATGATGATCCGATGCCTGCGGCTGTGCGGGAGATGAACATGTTTGCCTCTGTCATGTCCCACGTCTACAGCTCTGGTTCACTGTGGCTCTAAGTAAATTCACTCTTCTGACCTATCAGGTGTCTCTAAACACCTCTAATTCCCTACCTCCCCTCCCATTAGCCCCACCCCCACCCCCAGCCTTAGAGTCTTTAGTACTCTACAGCCTGCGTTTCAAAGACTTTCTGGAGGGCTTCCAAAAGAAGCGAGTATTCACTGACATGCTACCTCTGCGCCTCAGAGTAGTTTTATGGGCATAAGAATTATGGTGTCGTGTGGATCATGTTCCCAGGCTGGCTCCTGGCTCTACCTCTCATCTAGACCCTTACATGGTCTGGCAAGTCACCCAGCCTGCCTGCCGCATGAAGGGGGAGTTCTGACATAGCTTGCCTGAAAAGGCAATAAGCAAGGTCCAGCTGAAAAGACAACACAAGAGACAGCAAACCAGCTCCCACCACACAAACAGATGCTCCAGGAGTCTGAAGTAGCAGCCAAGAGAGCTGAGCCCTTTGGGAGCTCACTGAGAACACAGGCCAGGATGTGGGCCCTTTGGGAGCTCACTGAGAACACAGGCCAGGATGTGGGCTCTGGGGAGCATAGACTCTGGGACTGACCGGTGGCAACACTTGTAGGCTACAAGTTGGGACAAGCAAGGTGCAGGGCTAAGATGAAACCAGTGAGTCCGGAAAGCAGTGACTGCTGAACTAGGGGAAAAGGGCTACGGGTTTCAGGAAAGTGTCACAGCAGAGGTGCTGGTCTCATCTGGAGCCTCCATTTTCACAGCATGGGACAGGGATGGGCTTTGGCCTGGAAAAGGCAGCTGGGACAGCCAACAACGCCATTTCCTCTATCCAGAAACCTTGGCCATGTCAGTTTCCACAGGGACTGGATCACCAACACCCTCCCTTTCTCCATCCAATGTGAAAAGAAAGTGACCATACCTGGGTGGCTTAGTATTTACTGGGTTGTCCTATGAGAAAGGACAACTCTTATCCTGAAGCTACTCCTGAGGTCCTGCTTCCTACCATCGATTCCCAAAACACACGTGCCACAGACCCAACCAACCTGGAGCCTCCCAGTTCCCACAAGGGGCAAAAGAAAAAAGTCCCCCTGGCATACACGAGTCCATGTTCTTACTCCAACGGCAGCTCTGCTTGGTTGTAGAGTTTCTGTTATTACATCCCATGGCAACAATATGGAACATATCACTGTTAGGAGATTGTTAAACAGGCCATGAGGACTGCATGGGAAGAGGTATATCTACCCTTCATCCCTTACCCTATGAACCCATCTCTCCCTGGTCTTGTCAGGAGCCTATGAGTTAGTGTGGTTCAAAGCGGGCCACTGCTGACCCTATGCTACAATTGGTGCTCACTTAAATCAGGCGTCATTAATCTAAGCACTCTGCTGTGCATGTGGTTTAAACTTGACCAAGTAGCATGTTGGTGGAATTTTTATGTAGTTATCTTGTAAATAATTATTCATATTTCCTATTAGTATATCTTCTGGTAAAGCTGCTGTTAGTCCTAAGCAGCTGTAAAACCAAATCACCACACAGAGACTGGGTTTATTTAGGTAACCTAGAACACAGTGCTGGGCAATAGTTACTCCCTCCTAAACCTCCAAGCCCTCACAGTTTCCTAACATTTAGATTTCCCACATTGTACTTGCTTTTAGTGATACATTAGGTCTGGTTCATTCTCTCCATGCTGTTCCAAGGTCTCTCCTCCAGCTCTGCCTTCTCCTAGCTCTCCTAGCCCTCTCTCCTCCCACTCTTTCCTGTCCTGTGGCTCCTCCCAGCTCAACTTTGTCTAGTTGCTTTATTTTGTTTGCACAGAGTTGAGACAGGATACTTAGAATAAATATCACAATAAAATATCCGGATTGAAACCAGAGAGTGGGGTGGGGGTAGAAATCAGCATTTGAATGAACAAGAGTAAGGTGTATACATTCCAAAGGAACATTATACCAACATAGTTATTAGGAAAAGCAAGCTCTACTCTCCTGGGGCCATAAAGTCTATTTCAAGGAAATTGAAGCCGATTGTGTCCAGTCCGCCCACTATGTAGGGTGAGTATGTAAAAGTCATCCAACAGAAGGCAGAGGCTGTGTAGTTGGCTCAGCTCCTTCCATCTGTGTTCTGAAAGGCTCTCCTATGGCCAGCTCGGTAATCCAGTTCTTTTGCTTCAACTAGTTTGAGCTGGCTTTTTATTTTTCATGTTGAAAGACAGGAAGATGTGCCTGGGCTCAAGTCTCTGCTCTGCCACTTGGAAACTGAGTAGCCTAGGCAAGAAGTTCAGCTTGTTTCTTCTGGGGACTATCGCTCTGCCCGCTCCATAGAAGGTACCGTTGATAGATGGCACAGCATTGCGACAAGAAGATGGCCACTTGCTGTGAGTCCTCAAGAGCTCGGTGCTGTGCGCAAATTCCTCAAGTTCCTTGCTACTATGAGGGTACATTCAAAAGTCAGATTTTCCTACCCTCTCTGCATCTGCTTCCCAGAAGGCCAGACTAGTCCTCTCCATGAAGAGTAAGCTACAGAGCCCGGAGTCTGACCAAACATTTAAGCATCTGGCAGCGTGGGCAACTGTCACTAGAGAGGGCACGGAAGCAACAGAGATCTCATTTTGAACCTAAGAGAAAGTGAGAAGAATATTGCCTAAAGGCATGGAGGTGATCCTGAGACGGCTGAAGGGGAGAGGGTGGGAACAGAGATGAAAACAAGGTTTCTAGATACGCATGAGCAATAAAGTATGGTGTGGAATAAATGCAGAGAAAGAGGTGGCTCAGCACACAAGTGCTGCCTACACAAGTCTGACAACCTAAGCTCAACCCCTATATAGAACCCACAGTGCGAGGGGAGAATGGATTCCTACCTGCCATCCTCTAACTTTCACACATGTATGTGCAAATGTCCTCTCCCCAAATAATAGTACAAATAAAACAAATGCAGAATTTACATCTCAGAGCAAACAAAACGTTTCTGTGTGTTTTTGGTCATCCAAATTTTAACCAGCTCAGACATTCTGTTAATCAAATTCCTCCCCCCTTTTATAACTATGAGATGTTGTTTGTGTTGTTATTACTCTAATGCCCCTAAGTTTGTGTGTTGGATAGTTTTATGTAAACTTGACACAAGGTAGAGTCAAAAGAGAGTTGGGAGCCTCAATTAAGACTGGGATGTAGAGAACCCTGTAGAGCATTTTCTTAATTAGTGGTTAAAGGGGGGGGGGGAGTCCAGCCCGTCATGGGTAGTGCCATCCCTGGGCTGGTGGTCCTGGGGGATCTATAAAAAAAAAGCAGCCTAAGCAAGCCAGAAGGATCAAACCAGTAAACAGCACACCTCCATAGGCTCTGCACCAGCTCCGGCCTCCAGGTCCCTTCCCTGTTTAAGTTCCTGCCCTAACTTCTTTCAGTGAAAGACTAAGATGTGGAAGTGTAAGCCAAATAAACTCTTGCCCACCTCCAACTTGCTTTTGGTCTTGGTGTTTCATCAAAGCAATAATAACCCTAATTAGGACAGATGATGTTTTTTTGTAGGAGTAAGATCTTGTGCTCTGTTGTAAAAAAGTCCTCCTGTACCTGGGGAATGTTTCCACGTACAAGCAGCAGGAGGTACAACTAGTATAAAGAAAAGTTGTATATAAGTTGTATTTGTTTACGTAACTAAAGAAGTCCAGAGGTATAATTCAGACATGATTCATTCGGACTTTGATCCTATTTTTCTGGAAATCTCTGTAAATTGGTGCTTCTCAAACTTTTGAATTTTCAAAACAGTTTGCAGAGCTTATTAAAACAGATCACTGAACTGTGCTGCACGCCTGTGATCCCAGCACTATGGGAGGCAGAGGCAGGCGGATCTCTGTGAGTTCAAGGCCAGCCTGGTCTGCAAAGTGAGTCCAGGACAGCCAAGGCTACACAGAGAAGCCCTGTATTGAAAAACTGAGAGAAAGAGGGAGGGAGGGAGAGAGAGAGACCAGATCACTGATTCAATAGGTCTGTCACAGGAGTAGAGATTTTTCCCATTTAGTTATGGAGATACACTTTCAATCACTAAATTGCAAATTTTCAGTTCTTCATGTGTGACATTTATTGAAGCCCAGGTGTTGTGGGGAGTGAAGGGACATTTGAAAGATAAGTAAAACATCTTTGACACTCCTAGACAGACAGGCAGGCAGGCAGGCACACACACACACACACACACACACAAGGTAGTCAACACTGAGTTTATGGGCCTTAGATAACTTCACACTGGCCCAAAGATTATCACAACACAGAAGGACCATCTAAAACTGCAGAAAAACAAGACTGTCTTCTACAAGCCAGGAAGCAAACCTCACCAAGAACTGAATCTTGGACTTTGGACTTCCCAAGTTCCAAACTATTAGAAATAAATTGCTGTTTGTCCAGCCACCTGATCTCTGTTATGTTGGATATTTAGAAAGGGCTCCTATGGGGTCAGCTGCATATGCCTTTGTCCCCAGCACTATGGAGGGCAGACACAGGACTTTCTCTCTCCCCTCTCTCCTCAACTCTCCCCCCACCCTTCTCTGTGTGTTTGTGTGTTGGAGGCCTGGGTGAGGCTGCTCTCACTCCCCCTGAGCCACCTGACTCCGAGATCTCTCTAACACTAGAGGGCAGTCTAGCCCCATGGACCTGAGCAAGCCTGCACTTCTGCTTTTCCTTAGTCTACCAACCACTTCTCACCCATTCCATTCTGCTCAGCTAGGAATCACTACAATGCATCCTGAGGTCCACTCAGCTACAGAGGAAGGACATGGGATGTTTTTTAAAACTTACTCACTGCTTAACTTAGGGAAGGTATAACATTTCTGAACTTTTGCAATACTGATCCATAAATGAGTTTCTTGAGATCCGATATGAAGCACTCAACATCATGTCTAGAACATGGTACACTGGCTTAATGTTACAATGTGTACTTCTAAGGAACAGATTTTCCTTAGCTTTAGACATTGCTCTGGATGTTCAAGCATCCCTTCATAAGAAATAAGGAAATGCCATTCTTTGGACATGGCTCCTAGGTGTCAGATGGCATAGTAGGATACTGCAACAATCTGAGAGAATCACTATTGTTGCTTTATAGATATAGAAACTGCTGTTTGGAAAGCTTAGGCATTTTGAGGGCACATGGGAAATGGTTGCGGAATCTGGATATAAACAAAGGAACGTGGGCTTCACTGGGCTATTACTGAAGAGTTTCCCTAGAAGTTTCTTGAGCCTTAGGTTCCAGGCAAGTCCTATGGCTGAAGGAGGTTGCCATAGCTACTAACCGGACCCCCTTTCAAGTAATCATATCCTCATTTCTGCTCCAGCTTTGCAAGAGGAGCTGCTGGTCTGGAAACTTTTCCACACCTGCCCTGGGAGGGAGCCAACTGCATCTTAATTATTTAGGGAGTCTCTAGACACTTGATATAATGAGCAGGTGTGGATGCTTCACTGACTTTCTGCAACATGCCTTTACTTACCCCCGTCCCCTCCCCCTCAATGCCTGAGGTAAAAGGGGATGGCATTCTTCTCCATCCTGTGTACGTGTCTGGCTTCTCCTTCCTTCTCCACCCCAAAATCCATTTTGGAAGACATGGACCAATTTCATTGCAAACTTCAAGTTGCACCTGCTGGTGTAGATAGGCCCCTAAGCAGCAAATGGATCACTCATCTTTTTCTTTCTTTTTTAAAAAAGATTTATTTATTTTATGTATATGAGTGTTCTATCTGCATCTGCCAGAAGAAGGAATCAGTTCATATTATAGATGGTTGTGAGCCACCATGTGGTCGCTGGGAATTGAACTCATGACCTGTAGGAAGAGCAGACAGTGCTCTTAACCGCTGAGCCATCTCCAGCCCTATCTTTTTCTTTTAACACACTTTTCCTTTCCTTGACCCTAAACTTACATAAGTGAAGCCCAAAGATTGAGTTTACACAAATGGGGGAAAAAGCTACATCTTCATAGTGAGGGTCTCAGCTATGTGAATGGGGGGGGGGGGGTGATGATGGTGTGTCCTGTGCTTTAGAAAAAGGATCGGAGGGAAATACGAATGGAAAGGGTGGCAAATGACCCATTGTTCTTAGGCCCATACACATGATGGATTAGACTAGCTAGGGTCAGGCATGGCCTTTACCTGGGCACTCACATACAGCCCAGACTTAACTGCTCAAGTCCCTTTTCCTCACTTCCTTTTTAGGAGCTGTTATTGCTGGGGTGGTAGGAGTGGGGTGTGTGTGTGTGTGTGTGTGTGTGTGTGTGTGTGTGTGTGTGTGTGTGTGTGTTGGGGGTTGTCATTGTGCTACTTGAAGTTGATCTGCAAGAAGAGCTGTTTTCAGATTTGTTCAGGATTCTCCCTATCAGCCTGTGACTGAATTGTTCCTACCATCTTTCCTAGCCACCCACCTGCATTTTAAAGTGAAATCAAATGAATCTACTGAGTTCTAATCATGTGCCTCCTTACAGTGAGATAATTAATCATTAAAAATCTTGCTTTTATCATGCTGGTTAATTTTTGTCAACTTGACACAAACTAGAGTCACTTGGGGAAAGGGAACCCCAGTTGAGGAATTGCCTCCATCAGACTAGTGTGTGGGAACTGATTGATGTGGGATGGCCCAGCTCATTGTGTGTGGTACCATCCCTAGATAAATGGGCTTAGGCTCTCTAAGTGGCTGAGCACACCAGTAAGCAATGTTCCTCCATGATCTCTGGATCAGCTCCTGCTTGAGTTACTGCCCTGAATTCCCTCTGTGATGGACTGTGACCTGGGAGTCATAAGATGGAATAAATCCTTTCCTTTCCAAGTTGGCTTTGGTCATGGTGTTTTATCACAGCAACAGAAAGCAAACTAGAATAAGTATTTATTGACACTGAGAAGAAGCTTATCATAAATGTCAATAGGAAAGCTTGGCTATCAATAATAACAGTCTGTCTCAGGTCGGCAAGATGATCAACAGGTAAGGGCGCTTGCCAGCCGACCAAGCCTGACATATCTGAGTTTGATCCCCAAACTCAGAGAGAACTGACTTCCACACACTATCTTCTGATTTCTTTCTTGATGTGGCACGAGCTTTCCTCCCCACACAAATAAAAGCTTAAAAAAATCATAGTATTCCTCAATTGCATTAAACATAGTTGTTTATAAGAGCTGAAAGAAAATATATCAAAATGTTCCTGAGAAAATCCTATTGGGCAATGTGACGGATAATATCGATTGTTGGCAGGGACTAGACTCATTCCAGAAAAACCTCTGGCTAGGTCTGAGAGGGAGTTTCTGGATTCGGTTAACTGGAGCAGAGAGACCCTTCCTACTGTGGGTGGGACCATGCTCGGGCTGGTGTTGTGAACTGAGTAAGAAGAGGAAAGGGAGCTGAGCACCAGTGTTGGTTTCCTTCGGCTTCCGGCCTGGATGAAAAGTGACCAGCTGCGCCAAATTCCTGCCGCCATTGCTTTCTTCCTCATCACGCTGGACTGTATAGCCAAAGTGACCCAAAGTAAACCCGTCCTTCCTGAAGTTGAGTTGTCTGATAGTTGTCATAGCAGTGAGAAAAGGAACCAATATAAGCAGTGAGAGTACCATGAATTTTATCTGTATCATTATTTTTCTAAGTTTTCTACTTTAAGACATTTTTTTGTTTTCATAGCTACTAATATTTTTCCTGTGATTGGCGTGAGCAAAAAATTAAAATGAGTCATACTGGTTTTTTTTTTTTTCAGTCAGAAGAAAGACTTCTTTTCCCTCCCATCCCTTTTATAGTCAATCTTTGAAGATGAAGAAACCATGGCTTACGGGCACTTAGAGACATAGCCAGTTGAGAGAAATGTCCAGACTGTGGCTCAAAAGAGCCCTGCAGGAGCACTGGGCCTCAGAGGAGACTAGACTGGAGTTCTCGGGTTTCTTCCAGCCCAGACTCTGTCTCTCCATGGCACTAGCTCCGCACGGCACTCGCTTCACCCAGCACTCCTATGCCTCAGAAGGCCACTGGATGCAGGAGGGGTGGACAGCCTCTGCTCCAACCGTATTTTAGAGTTTCTGTTGCTATAATGAAAAACTGTGAACTAGGGAAGGAGGAAAGGGTTTCTTTGGCTTACACTTCCACATCACAGTCCATCGCTGAGGGAAGTCAGAACAGGGACTCAACAGAGCAGGAGCCTGGAGGCAGGAGCTGATGCTGAGCCCAGGGAGGCTTGCAGGCTCCTCATGGCTTACTCAGCCTGCGTTCTTACAGATCCCAGAACCCACCAGCGCTAGCACAACCCGAAATGGTCTGGGCCCTCCCACTTCAACCACTAATTAAGAAAATGTCCTACAGGCTTGCCTCCAGCCAGATCTCACGGAGGCATTTTCTCAATGAGGTTCCCTCCCTTCAGATGGCTCTAGCTGTGTCAAGTTGACATAAAGCTAGCCAGCACAAACTGCTTCACTCAACTTCAGCTTTCCCTCTCCAGCTCACTCATGAGGCCACATCTTGGATTCTGTTTGCAGATTCTGTTTCACTGTAGACAATTAGATGATAAATAATTGAAGAGAACGGAAACTGGCAAAGTGGTGTGTGATGTCCAAATAGCTCTCTTGTTTACTCTCCGGTGTAAACTCAAAGGCTCAACTGCAAGCCAGGAGACCGGAATGTAGGTGAAATGTGCAAACACAGGAATCTCCTGTTTTCCTTCCCAAGTTTACAAGCCATTTGAGGAACTCCTCTCCTGGTTTGGTTAAAGTCAGAAACAGCATGGCTTAGGCAGACATTCAGAGGACATCTTAGACATATCTGAATCTCCTCCCACATGGGGTTGTGTGACTCAAATCCAGAAGCTCCAATTTCTCCTGCGAAGACTCATTATCTAATAAAGTCAAGGGCTCAGTCCATCTCCAGCCATGCTCTCTCTTCCTCCGTGGCGAGGGAGGCACCTTTCAGCAGGCCCTGCCAGACCTGTCTGTCACTAAAGCAGCAGTCTTAGTTAAGACTCTGAGTTACAGGTAATATAAACCACCTCCACAAAGCTTAAGAAGAAAAGGAAATGAAAACTGAGTGTCCTCGAAGCCCAAGAGTGGGTGTGGACTGAGGATGGCCCCGCCTCTCAAGGGCCCGGAGTCAGCTCAGGCATAGAAGGGAGCTGTGTAGCTCAAGTCATCAGAGCACAGAAAAAGCAAGTGACAAGAATCAGGGTCTCCAAACCCACCCCCAGGCGCTGGATATAACCACACTCCTTCCCAGGGTGAAGGCTTCACTTCTGTAGCCCTTGGCTCCAACTTCTTTTTTTTTTTTAATTTATTTATTTTATGTATATGAATGTTCTATCTGCATTTACACCTGCCAGAAGAGGAAATCAATTCACATTATAGATGGTTGTGAGCTACCATGTGGTTGCTGGGAATTGAACTCATGACCTTTGAAAGAGCAGACAGTGCTCTTAACCACTGAGCCATCTCTCCAGCCCCTGGCTAACTTCTTTCAGACTATACTCACAGCTTTTGTCACACTCCTTTCTCCCCCCTCCCGCCTCCTCCCCTAGCACTTCAGGTTAAAAAGATCCTAAGACAAGTCGTGGTCTTCTGACCTGGGCTGACTCAGCCACGTAGGTATGACCTTACTATAGTTAAATATTTAAAAAGCTGTATGGAATCTCCTCTTCTGCATGTGAAGTGTGCTGCTGAAATGTTTATAAAATCTAGACATGGTATAAAAAAATCATACTTTTAGGGACACAGAGATGAGGACTAGTGGACTAAAATTCTGAGAGAAATGAGTCCTTTCTGAATGAACTAGTCACATCTGATGATTGTGTTCCCCCCTTTTTTGTTTTTTTGTTTTGTTTCTTCCAAATTCAGGTGCCAGTCAAAGTTACAGAATGTCCCCAGTGTGAGGTCGTTATTGGGACAAAGAGAACATAGTAAAATTTGATGCTTCGTGTGATTAAGGCACAACATTACCTCTGAACACACGGACGGTTTGCCCCATGGAACATTCATTTACCTTAGTAAATCCAACGGAGCAGCAGAGGCTGGGCTCTAATTGCAGGGAACATTTCCCATGGGCTTGCGGTATACAAGAAACAGAGTCCTAATGGAAGCAGGAGGCCTCTATCAAACATAAGATGAGTGTGCTTCCCAAATGTTTGCCAAACTTGGGGTAATCTACCAAGTAGCTTGCTTAAGCACAAGCTCCTAAGAACAGAACTGAATATTCTCCAGGCTTTCAGGAGTTAGAAGGCAAGAGACCTGCCGGGCTGTAAGTCTGGAGTGTAAGTGGGCTTCATTAAACCACCAGAAGGACTCAGAGACATACCAGGATCATACCAGGACCAGTAGAAGCTGGTCCAACTCAATTGACTATGTAACCGGACTGACCTGACCATCCCCTCACCATATCTGCTAGCAGATGAGAAGGAGCATCTGTCAGTACCTGCTGCCTCTGGTTGGGCAAAACGCAGGAAAATTACCTAGCAAAATTACTTAGAAAAAAAAAAGCAAACATGGAAACAGATTTACATAAGTTAGCAGACCAAGATGTTGTAACATAGTAAAGAAAATAAAGGGAACACATCATGTGAAAAGATCATTTCAACTGACCATTAGAATCTATAAAAACAGAATAAATTAAGTGTTGAAAACTGAAAAATGTAATATCTGAAATTAAAAGCTCAGTAAGCGAAATATTTGCAAACCAATGTATCTGTTAACACCTGAGTTCCTTACCCACATTCTGGCCCACACTGGGACATACAGGACATACACTGGGACCAACAACTAAAGAGTAGACAGCCAGGGCCTTGGGAACCCCACCTCTCATGGCAGCACAGGCCTTTTCTGATTGGTCTAGATCTACACTTTCCCAGTAGTAAAATTTTTATGTTATTTTTTGAAAGTCCCCACCAGATTCAAGTGACTGATGTATCATAGAAGGAATTTCCTAAAAGGCACAATCTCAGAAGGGAGGCGGCCATTTAGACATGGAAAAGGGTTATTGCTCGTTGATGATTTGTACACAGAAAGCCAGAAACCTGGGACCAAAGCCTGCTATTGGCTGAGTTAATGTTTCATTTCCACCATGATTAAGGGACTCGAGTGCACCATCAGATCAGGTAGATGGCCAAACAATTTTGCTATGTTGTTTAGTCTCCTGAGTCTGGCTGAGTGGCTGTCCCCATGAGAGTTCTTCCCATGAAACTCATGACAGCCTTGAAGACATGAGTTCCCCCCAAATTTCTCAAAGGCAAAACCTCAACAGAGAACCCTCATCTCATCTGTTATGCTCTGAACGATGGTAAACAATCAACCTACTGTTACAGTTAATTTTCTATGACTCTGTTTCTCTTAGTTTTCACTCTTAGCCAGGCTATCATATGAATAATTGAAACTCTGTATACTTGTTAATAATATGCTTCACAGCACAAGAACTGAGCAGTTATTACTCTGTTCTTGACCCTCTAAACTAATCTGGTTTCCTCCCAGTGCACACCTCAAGATACTTGCATTGTGTAGCTTTTCTGCTGAGCGCTCCTGCCTGGTGTCTTGGGCCCCTCTGCCTGCACCTGAATCCCCTTGATAAATCCCCTACTTCCTATCCTCTCACTCCTCCTCCGCTGGCAGCTAGGAAGTCCAGCCCTATTCTCTCCCCTGCTCAGTGACTGGCTGTAAGCTGTTTTATTGACATAGCAGAGGACCACTAAGACAGGAGCGTCTCAGAACAAGGTTTGCAACCAGAAATGTGGAGGGATACAGAAATCAGCATTTGAATTATACAATAACCTTATGCCTACACGACTATTTTTTTGGGAAGAGTCTCATATAGCCCAGGCTAGCTTTGAACTGGCTATGTAGTCAAAGATGACTTTAAATTTCTGATCCTCCTGCCTCTACTTCCCGGTTATGTGGCACTAGAGATCAAATCCAGACAAAACTCTACCAAATGAGCTACATCTCCAGCTCTCAATCCATTTGTTAAAAAGGCAAATTCAGAAAAAGGAGCAGCAGAGCTATTCTTCCCTTTCTTTCCTCGTGTATAAGATAAGCAGAGATTTAATGATACTCTGCTTTCCCTTATAGATATATCTCAGCTAATAAATGAAGAGGAAGTAAAGTTAGCATATCTGCATTTTGCTGCTCTTAGTGAAATAATATATCTAGATAATGATGATCATTAATTTCTAGGATCCATATAGAAATACATAAATACAAGTATGAGGCATTCTTGCTGAGAATTTGAACCTGGACCTCATCCAACTTTTGACCTCACTACCAATTTGTAGAGAATACAAGTGACCCTGTCTCTTCAATAAGTAAGTCAAAAGCAGTCAAGGATAGAGTAGGGCTCTAGATTAATTGATTTAGAGTAGGGCTCTAGAGTAATAGAATCAATATACATAACACAGTGGTGAAACTTAGATCTGAATTATAGCAAATTATTTTAAAAATCATTTTATGGCAAATCAGGAAAAGATGAGCTATATTTAAGAGCGAATCACAGATTTTTAATGTGATAATGACATTGTAGTTTTTATATTATTTACAAAGTATTTCTCTTTTAAGATGATACCTTGAAGCTGGACATAGTGGCACACATTCATAATCCTAGATTCTACAGGTTGAGGCAATAGGATTATGAGGTCAAGTCCAGCTTGAGCTATATAATTCAAAAACTAACCAAACAACAATGATAAAACTAGAGCACATTGAAAGGTGAGGTTTGGGGTCACTTAGTGGGAACACAGGAAAAGGGTGGCCTTTGGGAAAGAGTCATCAGATTGGGTGATGGTGTATGTAATTCCATTATATGTTCTTTCTACATCAATGTGTTTGAACCCAACAAGTACGTCATTGTCCCTATGCACTAAGGAGGCACATGCTGGAGATCAAAAGAGTCTGAGATAATGCAGGAACCACAACACCATACCAGTTTTAGAGTGACTTCAGTCTGCTTCCTAACTGAAAACAAACAAACAAACAAACAAACAAAAACCCTCTTGTGTCAGGGTCTCACTATGTGATGATGTAATCTAGGCTGGCCTTGAACTTGAAATCCTCTCACCTCATCCTTCGAGGGTTGGTATTACAGGTGTGTACCACCATGCAAGTCTCGTCTCTCACACTTACCACTCAGTTTGTTTCACTAGCTTTTTTCCCTCTTGCCTCCCACACCCTGTGGATCACTAGATAAGTGTGTTTGGTTTGTGATGGTTTAAAAGTATTTTATCTTAGGGACTGAAGGGATGATTTAGCTGTTAAGAGCACTGGCTTCCCTTTCAGAGGATCCAGCTCTGATTCCCAGCACCTACATAACATCCATAACTCCATTTCCAGGGGACCTGATGCCCTCTTCTGACCTCCATGCACACCAGGCATGCATATGGTGCACAGACATCCATGCAGGTCAAACACTCCACACATAAAACAGCAACAATAATAAGCATTATTATTTTTATAGTATGGATATTCCAGGTTTTTCATGGACCCTTAAAAGAAGTCTTGACGAGGAGTTCCCCAAAGGGCCCAACTTTTAAATGTTACAGACACGGAACCTGAGACCTACAGAAGCAGATTGCCAAGGCCATGTGCAAGCAGCGGTGAAACTGGAACCCACTCTCCTGAGGCCAAGTTCCTTGCTTTTCCAGTACAGCACCACTGGTTGAGCACAGAGGAGGTTTGGAAAGGGCAGATGATCTTGTGTTCTATGCGGGAAGTGGCTGGTATGATAGACTGTCACCTTTTTCTTCTAAAGCTGAGCTGTGCCAGCTCCTTCAACCTTTTCTTGTAGATTTTGTTCGCTCTCCCCCTTCTGAGACTGTTCCAAAGCTGTCTGACACGTTGCTGGCAAGTCTAAATTTCCCCTTTACGACAGGTTGCAGAACCTGTATTTTTCTCTCTTCAGACAAGAGCGTGACTGAGGAAGAAAGACATGCACAGTCGTCTCTTGGTTACATGAGGCAGGTTGACCAATTATCCATTGATCGTGGTCACCATAAAACACAAGCAAGCGTATAATAGAGGCAGACAGGATTCAGTGGAGGTGTGTCCAGAGTGTGAAAGGCTTAGTCCCTTGCTCAGCATTACTGGGGGACCGGGAAAGTGGTGTGTGTGTGTGTGTGTGTGTGTGTGTGTGTGTGTGTGTGTGTGTGTATGCAACATTGATGGGAACTGTACAGCCCACATGTCATCCTTTCCCTCTTTCATTCCCACAGTGAGGTGAGTGGTTTTGCCATTCTGAGTGTTCTGTGATGTGCTTCCCTCTAACCAGAGGCTTGCAAGAATCTTCCTGTGTAACAAAGACTAAAATCTCCCAAACTGAGCTGAAATGATCTTTTTTGTCTAAGTTTATTTGTCTCAGCTATTTGATACAGTAGCAAAAAGCAAAGGAATACCAGAACTTTGTCCTTAGGAGGCGAGGCTCTCTCCCTTCACCAGCCTTGCATCAGGCACAGGTTGGTTTGTTGGGAAATGACCGTGTGTGTTCAGTACTTGCTTTGGAATCTTATCAGTTTTGCTGGAGTCCCTCCAGTGTGATATGCCCCCCCCCCATCAATGTTTTACCAGCAGCACCTTCTTCCAACAGTCCTTCCTGTCAGAATAGCAGAAACACGCCCTAGGTCCTCCCAACCTCTTGTCAAACCGTCATTGTGGAGTGAACAGCCCACCTCATATGCCAAGGGTCCCATATGCAAAACTGAAATCTTTACATTTTAAAATGGTTTAGATACATTTGCCCTATTTTATGCAGACGAGTGTTTTGTCTGTGTTCAAGTATGTTCACTACAAGTGTTCCTGGTGCCCACAGAAGTCAGAAAAGAGCTTTGGATTCCCTGGAACTGGAGTTACAGATGGTTGAGAGCCACCATGTGGTTGCTGGGAATCACACTCAGGTGTTCTGCAAGCACAACAAATACTTTAACTGTGATCCGTCTTTCCAGTCCAGGACTGAGCTCTTTAAAAGCCCCTTTAAATGGTTCCGTAGTCAGGTCTTGTCTCTGCTGGGAACGATTTGGTTTCCTTCCTGGATTTTCTTGGTGGGTGTGTTCTAATTTGCCCATCAAAGAACAAGAACTGGCTTTCAGGGAGCTGATTGGAATGGACAGAGAGCATCAATCTATCTCTAAAAAAAAGCTTCCACATGAGAGGAAGATGGAGTTCCAGCTATTTCAGCTTTAGCCAAAATGTTTCTTAAAAATCCAGAATTGCTTCTGTAAATTACAAGATCTAGAGCCTGGCTTTGTTGCTACTATACCCAAGGGTCCACTAGAGCTACACTACAATGTCTCTATTTATGAACTAAGTGTGAGGGTTATGTGGACCATGACAGTCTCTGAGGACAGGATGCTCCTTCATCCCCAGCCTGGCTGCCTGGCCTCAATCCTTTCTTCTGATCCTTCCCAGCCAACCTGCTGAGGAAGTTCTGTTTATTTCATCTTCAGTGCTCTAACTCTGTCTAGAAACTCAAAGCTGATAAACTCAACCATGTATCATCCTAGCTCAAAAAGTATATAGAAGGGAGCTCCCTCCAGTTAGATAAAAACTATTTAGCACAAAACCTAGTTGAGTGTGTAGTGGAGGGAGCAAACTATCAGAGGACTTTCTGTCACCATGAAGCGTATGACAGTTAGCTCATTTTGGATTGCAGCTCTAATGTGAGGGAGAGAAGCTTCAAGAAAGGTGTGGAGGATCCCAGGTTGTCTAACTCTCCTTTGTCCTTAAAGATGATGGTTCACTTCCCATGCTGACTTTTACCTACAAAGAGAGGTAGGCAACGAGTAGATGCAAATTAGCCACTGCTTAAGATGCCTATGTGTCAGGGCATGGTGGTGCATATCTGTAATCCCCAGCACTCTGGCGGGCAGAGGCAGGCAGATAGCTGTGAGTTCAAAGCCAGCCTGGTCTACAAAGTGAGTCCAAGACCACAAAGGCTACAAAGAGAAATCCTGTCTCAAACAAACAAACAAACAAAAGATGCCTATGTGGAAAGAGGTGAGGAAGGGAGAATGGATACATGGAGGTGGAGTAAGAGGTGGAAGAGAAAGGGAGAATCCTGAGGTGAAGAGTCTGATGAGAAAATGGGAGAAGCAATAGCTAGGAAGTCGCCAGGGAGCTTTATCACAGGAGGTCTAAGACGAAACAGGATTAAGGAAGGACTTGTTTGGGAATAGTAGGCCAGATGGGAAGTTCAGGGAAGCTCTGGTGTTTAGAAATATATCAGACACTCTGCTAAGGGGTTTACATCGATTGTCTTTAGTGTACATTGGTATTCTGCCTGCTTGTATGTATATGTGAGGGTATCAGATCCCCTGGAACTGTTATAGACAGTTGTGAACTGCCATGTGGGTACTAGGATTTGAACTTGGGTCCTTTGGAAGAACAACCAATGCTCTTAACCACTGAGCCATCTCTCCAGCCCTACAACCATTGTCTTGATCTGACCCCAACTGACTCTGAAATGTGGGTGCTCTGGTCTTCTTGGCACAGGTGGAGAAACTGAAGTTTAGAGAAATAAGCATTTCACTCAAGATGGCCCCTCAGTGATGTGCAGGGTTAGGATTTAAATCTGGGTGTGCAGACGCCAGAGCTCTGGTTGCTCGTCTTCAGCCACTCTTGCAGAAGCTCCCCTGTTTCTCCCCAGATTACCTTCCAAGACTACACAGATTCAGACTGGAGTGCTATGTGTTGTGTGGATCAGTAAAAAGAATCTTGTTAGACTAGTGGACTTCTACATGCCAAAATGTAAAAGTCTAAAGGCTAAAACCCATGTTGAATGAGGAGGTTTTGGGGAAGATGTGTAGATTAGCTTGTGACATAGAAAGGTAAGACACCGGGAGAGTGAGGGGCTGATAGAAAGAAGCAATCATTGCCGGAGAGACCTGCATTCAGGGAGACCAGTTGGTGCAAATGATGGAGATGTGGATTAGAGTTTAGTCTTCGGTCTTCAGTCTTTTTTCTTTTTCTTTTCTTTCTTTTTTTTCTTTCTAAGACAGGGCTTCTCTGTGTAGCCTTGGCTGTCTTGGAACTCGCTTTGTAGACCAAGCTAGCCTTGCACTCACAGATATCTGCCTGCTTCTGCTTTGAGAAGGCTGAGATTAAAGGTGTGTGCCACCAATGCCTAGCTTATAGCTCAGTTTTGAGACAGACTTCGAAGGTTTTCCAAAAACGGTGGTGGGGAGGGTAGTGGCTGTGCGCTGTAGAGGCTCCCCATTACCGAAGTGATGTGCTCAAGATCCCATCGTTAATTTATTCCAGCGGTGCTCGTCCTGCGGATCCTAACCCCTCTGGTGAACTTCTATCTCCAAAAATATTTGCAGTATGATTCATAACAGTGGCAAAATTACAGTTGTGAAGTAGCACTGAAATGAATTTTATGGCTGGGTGTTGGGGGTTGGCCTGATGCTTGTATTTTGATGCTATACTGGCCCTCAAGATCTTGTTACTGCTCAGATACACCTATCTTTGTTGTGTAAACCTGCCGAAGGCATTATTCCTGTTAGGGTAATTTTAAAAAGGCCTGTACTTGGGCAGGGTGGAAGGAGGTATGCATGGCTAAGGTTCCTGGGCTTAGGAGACAGGAGAATCAAGGGAAGGGACAGAGAGATAAGAGAGGAAGAAGGAGGATGCCATTTTGGGTTATCTGGAGAAAGAACCATGTGGGCTAGGGGAAAGGACTCCAAGAACGGTGTAAAAAGAAACTCCAAGATAAAAAATACAAGCAAGTATTTATAAGATTAAGGATAGAAAATAGCCCAGATAGGAATGGGAAGGCAACAGCATGGGATTCAGGCTGCGAGGTTATTGAGCTAGCATAGATGGAACTGTCTGCCCAGCCCAACTGTTACAAGGCAATTATAAAATCTAAGAGGTACCTGTGTCTTATTGATTGTGATGGCGGGTTAGAGAATACCGTTGTAATAATTATAGGACTAATTATAAAGCATATTTGGCCCGATACAATTAATTTTCAACAACAGTTGGGGGTCACCATAACATGAGTAACTGTATTAAAGGGTTGCAGCATTAGAATGGTGGAGAACCTCTGATCATTCTCATTACTTATGTGGAGCAATCACAATATACCATACATGTTCTAGAGACGGTAGTCCAAAAAGCAATAAAGACAGACATCTTATTTGTGTGTGTGTGTTGGGGGTACAGATAACAAATTATTACATTAGTTACTTATAAGCCAGAATATGTAACATTAAGAAAATGAACAAGGGCTGGAGGTAGGTCACAAGTGAAAAGTCTGGAATGTTCTGCTGAGGTTCTCCTGGATTTCCTTTGTATTTCTGGTCTATCAGTCCCTGGCTTCTCTGTGTGTATAGTTCTTAGTACCTACAGCTTTGCTCCAATGGCAGCCCCGAGTCTCTAAGCAATCTGCCTGTTAGCAATGGAAAGTTTCCACAAAGCCTCCTTCGTCCAGGATTTTGCTAGTTCAATGAGAACATAGAAACCCACCTTTGGTTTTGGGAAAAACAAGGTTCTAGACATAATTTACAACCCCCAATTTCCCAGAGGAGTCTGGCCTAGGCTGGAGCTATGCTGGGAATGTAGGCTTTGAGGGCTGTTCCCTGACTGCTGTCTTCTCCTTCTCTATGCTGTCTCCTCTTGTCCTTCATGCCTACCTCCTGAGATATTTTCTAGGTAAAACAGTGGCTCCTGAGTCCTTATATCAGGGTCTGCATCTTGGAACTCAGCTCATGACAGAGAGAGGGCCATGGCCTGAGTCACATTTATAAAATGCACTCTGGTCCTTCTGTGTGTGGGCTAGTGACTTAAATGAGTGATGAAGGGGGCGTTCTTTGGGAACATGCCAATGGTGATAGAAGAATGAGGGGCCTAAACTTTGTTGTTATTTTAAAATTTTTAGATTAATTTTATTTTATGTGTATGGATATTTGTATATATTCCACATGGGTGCCTGGCCCCATCTAGGTCATAAAAGGGTGTTGGATCCTTTAGAACTGCAGTTACAGATGGATGTGACCACTATGTGGGTGCTGGGAATTGAACCCAGGTCCTGTTCAAGAGCAATACATGTTCTTAGCTGTTGAGCTACCTCTCCAGTCCCCAGGGTCTGTTTTGGAGATAGAATGAACGAAATGTCCTGGAAAATGAAAGAAAGAAAGAAAGAAAGAAAGAAAGAAAGAAAGAAAGAAAGAAAGAAAGAAAGAAAGAAAGAAAGACAGAGATCCAGGATATTTCCTGAATTAGGTGATGATGTTTAGAGATATTAGAAGAGAGAAATCTCTTTTCTGGGCTAAGAGAGCCTCAAAGTTCATGCAGTCATTTGAATATCCACCTGTAAATCCAGATTCAGAACTGAAGAAAAGAGAATCTAGCAGTGGTTTCACAGAAACTCAAAGCACAGAGAACACACATCTAGATTGACAGGTAGCTGCAAAAATCACTGAAGCTGCCCAAATGCCTTTTGAGTTATCTAATAGGCTGCTTCTATTTCCTGCTCCTACTGTTCTCCACCCATTTGAATCCAGGTCATGTCAAGCATTATGAAATGAACAGAGCCTTTAGGTAAAAACGCACTTGTGCAAGAATCATGCCGACTTTCTTAGCACCTTTGATGACCTTGCATCTGAAAAGAGAAAGGTGTCTTATTTTTTAAAAATGATCATTATTGGTAACCTTAGTGAGTATTAAGTAGCAAGTGCTTTGCTTTGCACTTTGCCATTGATCTCATTTAACTTTCACATTGACTCTTTGAGGTGGTGCTCTGGGCTTCCCCTATTGGCGTTCTAGCCATTATGGCTTAGCCATTCCTCCAAAGTGGGGATAAAGTTAATTGAGTTTAGGATTTGAAGTAGAAGTCTAGTACTGAACCCCAAGACCTCAAATTGTGACTTGATTAAATCCACTGGGGGGAAATATACTCCAGGAATCCTGAGCTTCAGGCTGTGGGGCCCCAGGGCAGCCATGAAAAGTAGCACCTTCTCAGTCCCCCACTCTCCAGCTTCTCTCAGAGACACGCACACTGCCCTCTGGCTCTATCTACGGTGGTTAAGATTGATTATCAGCTCTATGGGATCCAGAATCATGGAGGAAATGAGCCTCTGAACTTGGCCATGAAGGATCCTCTTGATTTTATTAGTTAAGATGGGAAGACGGCAACTAAAACTGGGCACCATTCCCTGTGCTCAGATACTGGTCTGCATAAAAAGGAGTGTCTAGGTTTCATTTCCTGTTGGTATGATAACAAAATATTCTGACAAAAGCAACTTGAGAAGGAGTTAATTTTTGTTCACAATTCCAGATTACAATTGGAATGGTAGGAAAGTGGTGGGAACTTTTGAGAACTGGTCACCTTACCTCGACACTCAGAAGAGAATAGTAATAGATGAATGCATATTTGTATTCAGCTTTCTTTCTCCACTCCTAGACAGTTCAAGATCTCCTGCCTAGGGCTGGAGAGATGGCTCAGCAGTTAAGAGCACTGGCTGTTCTTCCAGAGGTCCTGAGTTCAATCCCAGCAACTACGTGGTGGCTTTCAACCATCTGTAATGGAATCTCATTCCTTCTTCTCCTGTGCATATACATAAAATCAATAAGTCTTTTTAAAAATCTTAAAAAAAAAAAAAAGATCTCCTGCCTAGAGAATGGTGCCACCCATGGTGGATGGGTCTCCCTGCTTAATTAATACAATCAAGGTAGTTGTGCTGACCATGACCACAGGCCAACCTGATCTAGATAATCTCTCTCTCAATAAAACTCTCTACCTGAGTGATTTTGGAGTATGTGATGTTGAGAGAACTAATCACCACAAGGAGAAAGACCGAGGGACCTCCGTAGATAAAAGCAATCTCTGCACAAGTGAGACAGCCTGAGTTTGATTCTTGGAACCCATGGCAGACAGAGGGTATTCACTCCTTAGTATTTTCCTCTGATGCTGTGGCACTCACCAGCTCATATTCACACACATACACCATACTGTTACACATGTAGTATTGATAGTTTAAAATTGTATATAAAAGAAGGAAAGAGAGAGCCAAGTGTGCTTATGTAGGCTTTTTAATCTCATTTTGGGGGCAGATACCTATGTCTTTGAGGCCAGCCTGGTCTACATAAATTAGTTTCAGCTAGCCAAGGCTACATAGTCCTATTTAAAAGAGAGAGGTGGTGGCTGCGGCAGTGAGGGGAGGATGCACTAGCTGAGCATGTATCACCAGCTGTTTCTAACTGAATACAATGTGTCCAGCTGTCTCAGTCTTCTGCCTGTAGGACTTCCACACCCTCAAACTGTGAGCCAAAATAGAACTTTTCTTCTTTTAATTGCTTTTGTCAGAGAATTTTATCACAGCAACAGGAAAAGTATTTAAGGCATTCATCTCCGCATGCCAGCTCTTTCTGGCACCCTTTGGCTCTGATCTGCAAAGAAGGGCCCTTCGCTACAGTATCTCTTTTCTTGTTTTGTTTGTGTTTCTGTATACATCTATGTGTGCGTGTGTTGTGTATGAAAAGGCTCATGTATACCTGCACCATGCTTGTGGAGGTCAGAGGTCAAGGTCAGGTGTCTTCCTCGATATTTACCTTATTTTTGAAACAAGGTCTCTCCCTGAACCTGGAGCTCACTGAGGGCTAGCGAGGCTGGCTAGTGAGTACTAGGGATCCTCCTATCTCTGCACCCCCTTACATTTAATTCTGGGGTTACGGCTGCACCCTGGATTTTTAAGTGGCTGCTGGGTGGATGTACCCATGTTGGTTATCTCTTTTGATTTTGAGTCATGCTAGCACCACCCGAGCTCAGGAGTTTCCTCAGAGACACCCTTGTTCTGAGAATCTTAGATCCGCTCAACCCCTGCTCATCAAGTGCCTGCTGGGTGCTAGACTCTGTGTTTGGCACTGAGATGAGATGTGATAGACCTAGGCTTTGGCTGCCAAAGACCCAGAAGGAATGCTAGTCACGTTGTCTAGGTGATCAGATGAGAAGTCTGTTCCCTATAGCCTTGTGTTCCCCGTTGCCTGTAGACTTCAAGGGCCTTTCTAGTTTAAGAGGAGACTCAAAGCCAGAATGAATTCTTGTCCTGCAGTAAAATATTAGTTAAATCATCAATTCATTATCATAAACCATTAAATGTATTGCTGTTATAAACTATTAAATGTATTGTTATAAACCACAAAATGTTCTTGCAGTTTGTGGTTCAATATCTGCAGTTCTTGCCGATATCGAAACAATCAAGAAGGCTAGGGAGGTGGCTCAGTGGTTAAGAGCACTTGTGTACAAGCAAGAGGACCTGAGGTCAAATATCCAGCATTCACCAAAAGCTAAATGTGGCTGTGCACGTGCCTTGTTCAAGGAAATACCCTGTCTCCAAAAACAAATGAACAAAAACAACAACAAAAAAGGAGAGTTGATAAACAGAGACATCTGACATTGTCCTCTGGCCTCTGCATGCATGTGTACCTGCACATATGTGTGCACACAACACACACACCACCGCCACCACCACCATCAACACTAATAATAACAACAATCTGAAATCACATGGATTTTATACTATGTTGTTGTGTGGAAATAAAGAGAACATAGTATTGCACATTATGAACCCACTGAGCGGGGGAAGGTCAGTTGTTTTAATGATAGTGATTATTTCAAAATATTGAGTTCTGGTGTTGCTTTCATTATAATTGGCTTTAAAAAATAATTTATTAGCCTACCCATCACTCCTTACAGAACCTGCCATGAGAAAGCCCACTACCTGTACCATACCAAGAAAAAAAAGGACTGAGCGCAAAAAAAAAAGAGCCTAGACGATGGAATTTTTTTTCTTTTTGACTTAGAGAAGACTACTCCCGAAGAGAAGGCATCACTGCCATGGCCGGGCAACGGCTGACAACGCTCTGCTTGACGGCAGAGAATGGGAGCCTCTTGTTAGGACTGGGCTCTGAGGTGCTAGAATCTCAGGTATAGAACTGTAACGTTTTCATCATCCTCGACCCATTAGCTCATCTATTTGTTTTCAGCCCACCTCCCTTATTTGGCTCTAGACAAAGGCTAATCTACTTTATGTTTCTGTAGAATCCTCTGGTCTGCCTAGTTTTTATGAATGGAATCATACAATATGCAGAACTTTCGTGACTGATTCCTTTGAACTCTTGGTAAAGTGTCACATTGTAATCTGTGTTAATACTTCCTCTTATGGTCAAATAATATTCTCCTCTATGTATATACCGTATTTTGTTTACCATTCATCTGCATTTGGATCATTTGGATCATTTGGATCATTTCTGCATTTGAATCATTCAGAATAATGCCAGTCTAAGCTTTATGTGCAAAATTTTTTTTTGCAAGCATATGTTTTTATCTCTGTTGTGTATGTACATTAGTAGAGCTGCTGGGTCCCATGGCAACTCTATGTTTAGTTATTTGGAGAATTTTAGACTATGTTCCAAAGTGTTTATACTTTTCTGCATTTTTACTACCAGTATATGAAGGTTCCAGTTCTCTACATTGTTCCAAATCATCACCTGGTTTTTCCAGACATGATTTCTCTTTGTAGCCTTAGCTGTCCTGGACTCACTTTGTAGACCAGGCTGTTCTCAAGCTCACAGAGATCTGCCTGCCTCTGCCTCTCTGAGTGCTGGGATTACAGGCGTGCCCAACTGTGCCCAGCTCTGACTTTTTTTTATTACAGACAGGTGGTATCACATTGTAGTTTTATTTTCTATTCCCTAAATGATTAAGGCTTTTGAGCAGATTTTTGTATGTCTCTTGGCTATTTGTATATCTTTCTTGGGGGAAACATTTATCCAGCTCCTCAGCCTAGATCTTATCTCTTAAATAGGATGCTGCATTTATCCTTCCTGCTAGGAAGCAACATGCATATTCAACAGTCAGCACTTAAAAAAACCAGTAATGCAATTGGGAACTTTGTACAGGGTATGTTTGTCAGGATTCCATCATTACAACAAAATCTTGGAGAGGATTAATTTATGAAAAGAAAGATTTATTTAAGCCCACAGTTTTGGAGAGCCCACTCAGTGTTTCATAAGTATTGTATCATGGCAAAGGGTGCCATGCAGCAAAACCAGTCACATCATGAGTCAGGAAACAAACAGAACAGGACTTGGGGCCCACAATCCCTCTCGTGGGCACACCTTCAGGGACCTTCCACTGAGCCCCACTTAGAAAAGAGTCTGTCACCTCCCAACAGTTCCACCTTAAAACCAAGTCCTGAACACATGGTCTTCCCAGAGACATTTGAGATCTAAACTACAGCTCAGGGTCTTTAAAGCCTTGCTGCATTTTCCTGTCCGGCTTTTGTTGATGCCATTCTTGCTTTTGTGTTTTGGGAGAATGTGTGTTCATCTGTACTCCAGATTCTAAGCATCTTTTAAGAAACTGCTCCAGACCCTTGCTGCTCTGGGTTCTTGGTCCTCTGTAAAGTCCTGAAATATTTTGGTTTTCCCACAAATGAAATATGTTGCTTGGTGTTTAAAATGTTACTTGGAGTGCTGGGGAGACTGCTTACTGTTTAAAGGTCTTGCCTAGCAAGTGTGAAGACTGGAATTTGGATCCTTGGAATCCAAATGCAGGGTAGTGTGGCTGCTCACTAATAACTCCAGCCTGGGAAGGCAAAGACAGGGCAATTTCCAGACCAAGCTGACCAGAGAGACTATCCAGATCAGTGAGCTCTAGTTTTGACTGAGAGACCATGCCTCAGTGGATGAAGTGAAAGCATGATGGAGGATGATTCTTGACATCATCTTGGGCTTCTGCAGACACGCACACACATGTGCCTACACATATGCAAACATGCATACACACACAAGTGGAAAAAGAAAACTTCATTTAGAAGCATATCTGAAAAGTTCCCTGCAAGATTCCAACTGCCTGGGGTTCTAGAAAAGGAAAAACGTCTGAGTGGGGAGACAGATTGCCAGGGCTGCAAATGGAGAGGGGTGTGATAGACTTAGGGCAATCCTCCTGTCTCAGCTTCCCAAGTACTAGGATTGCTGGAATGCATCCCTGTAATTCTATTTTAGGTTATTTTTAAAGAGAAATAATAAATTACAGAAAACTCAGTCCCTTTCTTCATTCTCCAAGGAAATTATTTTTGTTAGTTTTCTAGCCATTTTACATCTATGATTGCTTTAGATCCCTCCCCTAAGATGGCCCTGAAATGTCTGTCTTCCCAAACTACTTTTTAAAATTAAGCTTCACAGGTACTTATTGCACACGAATCTTTTCCTTATTCATCTTAACTGCCATGCACCTTTCATTGGATGAATAGGAAGAGAAGCTTAAAAACACTATTTTAGTACATATTTTAAAGATATGAGAAAATGTTAATGGTGATTTATATTGTGAGATTATGGATATCTTCTATGTTTTCTAAATCTGTGAAGTAAATAAGCGTCGGTTTTGCAATGTTTAACAAATCTGATAAACAGAGACAGGAGCGTGAGCTCTTGAAACCGTCCTGTCCTGCCTGGCCTCCCCTGGCAGCGCCCCCTGATTATCACCATGCAGTCCCAGCCGGTTTCTGCCCAGCTGCCTCATAGGAGCAGCTGATTGGTCCCTGCCCCAAATCTGCATCTCCTTGGTCTTGGCAGCACACTGGGGTAGTGTTTGATGCCTGATTCCCTACCACAGGGTCGGGTATAATTATGCCTGCTGTGATATTATGGGACTGGATATAAATATTCTCGCTACACGTGAACAGGGTTTATTTCTGTTCAGAGTGTACCATCTGGCTGTGGTACACCCTCTCCTAGCAGAGAGGAGAGAACTTCGTTCAAGCCAGGGAGAGAATGAGAGTTGGATCAGTGATTTCAATCAACTTGTCGACAATCGTCTCGGCCTGTGTGGTGCTGGTGCTGGCGGCGGGGATAGAAAGCCAGCAGCACAGGGTTGCGCAGACCTGTTTTGCACATGGAGCTGAGCAGGCAAGCAAAAATATTATCTCCATTTCGTTCCCTGTTCGGGGCTTGGGCAGGCTGGCTCAGACCGTCCCATATCACGGTGGCCCTGACGCCTCTCTTCACAGAGGTACCCGCGTGGCCGCCTTCTGCCTCCAACACCCTCCTTGACTCAAGTCTTACCTCCCTTTCTGGTCTCTGGCTAGTTTCTGTCTGTCTACTCTGATCTATCATCAAACTCGATCTGTACAATGCATTCTCAGACACCTATTCTAAGACTTCCTATTTCTCTTAGTTACAAAGGCCGTGATCCTGGTTACCTAGGGGGTCTTTGTTTGCTTTCTGCCCAGCCCCTTGTAGCTCAGCAGAAGGTAAGTCTTGCAACACTTTCCCATATCTCACACAGTTCCTGGTTCTCAGAGATGAACAACTGAACAACTATTTGTTACCTCAATGAATGAACTGATGCATGAGATGCATCTTGATCTCCATTCCCCTGGCTGCCTCCCTGGCTTCAGCCCTTATTACTTCACACTTGAGCTGTTGCAGTCATCTCTCAGCTGGGTGCTCTGTGCCTCGGCTTTCTTGGCACTACTTTCTGCTATTGCTGCCACCAGACAGGCTGTCCCTGTGTGCCACCTCCATCACGCTATTCCCTGTTACAAAACTTAGAAATTTGGAGCTTAGCCTTCTAGGCCACCATACTCTACCTGGACTACATCTCTAACTTAACATTCCGAAAACCTCTTATTGTTTGTTTGGTTCCCCACCCCAACACCCCTCTGACAGGGTCTTGCTATGTAGCCCAGGCTGGCCTCAAATTCATAGCAATCTTCCTGTCTCAGCCTCCTGCATGCCCGGGATGATGGCACATGCCACCCTATACTGCTTGTTTGGTTCTACACGTCCTATTCTTGACCTTCTCCATAACCACGCCCAGTCACCTGCTCGGTCTCAACAGACATTCTCATTTCTGTGTTCTCCGAACCTCACCATCTCACTGTCCCACCTCACATTTATTTTCTTATATCAAGTTTCCTCAGACCATTTTGGCCTGGTCTAGAATTTATTGCTTGTGCCATTGCGGGGTAATCAGTTATGATCTGAATTATACCATATTTTATTTTGTTGCTGTGAACCTATTGCTTAATCCTGTGACCTCTCTCTTTCCTTTCAGTTCTTGGCTTAATTTAGTATATCAGATATTCCTGCAAGGGAGACCACTCTGTCTTAAGAACTTTTTTGTTTAAATGCTTTTGTGTTACATTTCTATCCTTCTGTGAATCCCCATCATTGGGTGTGACACAGGCTAGCCAATCCCCTGTCCCACTGTTTCAGGGATGACTGGCTGTGGTTCATGACCCCAACTAGCTTAACCACAATCTTCTAAGGCATTGTCATACTGGAGCTGCTGGGGAGGTTCACCTGGGTTCTGAGACTTGGAAGGGTGTCAGTCCAGAATCCCTAGGGTGTAGTTAGGCAGCTAGTTAGTCTGCTGTGCAGTAGAAAAGGCTGTAGCCAACATTCAGAGAAAAGCAGAGATGAGAAAAAGAAGTCTAATGACAGCTCTGGTGTCCTGAGACTAAATTATGCCTGAGCCAGAGTTGCCCTTGACATTTGAATTACTAAGCAAGTGCATTTCCTCCTTTTCATTTGGACTAGCTTGAATTTTCTGTGGCTTTAACTGGCAGAAGCTAGTACCCTGTGTGGAATGAGGTGAATGAGTTTCTCCTGTTATTTTCACACATGCCATTCTGTTGCTCTAACCTATTTTTATTTTTATAAGTTTGCGGAAAAATATGCTACTAATAATTTTACATTATTTTGAAACTGCAGAAAAGTTTAAAGTAAAAATCAAAAATCATGTACATGCTGTATGTGCGTGCGTGCGTGCGTGCGTGCGTGCGTGTGTGTGTGTGTGTGTGTGTGTGTGTAAGCCAGAGGTCGAGTCCAGGTGTCTTTCCTAGGTTGGCGTACGTTTTTATTTGAAACAAGATCTTGTGCTGAACCTGAAGCTCGCCAAGTTTCAGGTCTCCGTGCTCTCTCCCAGCCCTGGGGCAGCACATGCAGGCCCGTGTGTCCATGCCCAGGTCCTGGGAAGCCAAACCCAGGTCCTCAAACTTGAATGGCAGGAGAGGAGCTTTCCTAACTGAGCAATCTCCTCCTCTGCCCATCCACTCTTATTATAATGTAAAATCATAATACTGTATGTTCAGAGCAAGAGAGAGCAGAAGAGAAGAGCGATATTATAAAAGAGAGAAAGAGGAGAGAGAGGAGGTGACACTTGTTTGCTTTAAGCACATGTTTTATCCTTCCTGATTCCCAGGAAGGATGAAGGTGCTTTGTAGTGTGGTCTTAAGCAGCTCTCTGGGAGTTCCATGGCAATGGCTGCTTGGGCTGCTGTGGGTCCATGGGTCTGTGTCCCAGTGGGTGAGGAAGAGCTTCTTCTGCAGGCTGCAATTCAAGATGGTCAATTTGCAATCCTAGCAAAAAATCAATCTATTGGAAACTAATGAGGCACAAATAGTTCATGCACTTTGAGGCTGATCTGGCAAATGAGATAAACAGGGTTCAATCAGCAGGGAAAATCAATGATGCAAAAATGCATTTCAATCTAGCCTCATTTCCCTTCGGGATGCCCACGACATCACATTCTATTGTTCTGCTGCTTCTGTGGCAATTCTGGTCTAAGCCTCTGAAAGCCAGGCTAGGGCGTCCGCACCCGCAAAGGCTGGTAAATGCCAAGATTTGGTGCTAAGACTGAGAAGCCCAGGGATGCCAGTATGTGCAAGCAGTGGGCATTTTCTGTTTTGTAGCCAACCACTGGTTTCTGTTTCTAAACCTCTCTGGGCATCAGCAACACAATTAGCAAGTGACATGTTTTATGAACTCTCTAGGAGAGTAAATCCCAAGAGTATTATGTCGTTAACTTGTTATTAATTTACATTTACAAAAAATGGGGTGATGTTTCAGTCTTATAATATTTTGTGGCACTAAGCTTCTTTTCCCTTAAATATGCTAGCAAGATATTATTATGAAAAAATATAGAAATTACTGACAAGCAAAAAGAAACAACTTAAGTACTCTCTATTAAATTAGATGTGTCGAATTTACCTCTGCACATAATTATTCTTAAAAATAAGGGGAGGATGGAGCGAGAGCTCAGCAGGTAGAAGAGTGTACACCGTTCTCTGTGTTTGATTCCTAGCACCCACACAACGCCTATAGCTCCAGTTCTAGGGGCTCTGATACCTGTGGCCTTTGCAGGCACCTGCAATCATGTGCACATAGACCCATATATACATAGTTAAAAATTTTAAATATGCCAATATGATATATGCTATTCTATAATCTACTTAAAAGTCTTAATATATACTGACCCCCCACATATACATAATTTTAAAATGTAAATATGACAATATATGTTATTCTATAACCTACTTTAAAGTCTTATTATATTGGAGCAGCTAGTCCAAACAGGACTTTCTTCTGTTGTGTATTATGTATGTAAAATACTTTGTGTATTCGGAAGCCACTAGGTCCTCAGGAGACCTGACTGGAGTGAGCTTTCCAGGGAAGTGTGTGGGGTATTAGAAAGCACCAAGTCTCATCCTAGCTAGGGTGTCTTACAGGAACTGGAACCCAGCAAGGGCCTGGGTGCCACAGGCCTGGTTGGTCAGCTGGCACCAGGTAACCAGTGGCAATAAACAGGCACACAAACTCCCCCATGAGGTCATTAGGTGAAGTCCAAGGGTGGTTAGAACACGGAAGACACATTTGAGATCCATGAGCCACACTGACCGAGAAGACTCAGGGTCAGGCCACCTGGGGCTCTACAGAACCAATGGATAGCCTGAAATAGTTGCCTCTTTCCTCAATCAATTTGTCCCAGCAGTGTGGGAAGGGATGGAAATTTGGTAAGCAGCGGTTAAATAAAAGCTTGCGGCTCTGCTTTTTCTTGTCATCCTGGAATTAGCTCCTCCAGCCAGGCATCTGTGGTAAACACCCTCTACTCATCCTCTCTACCCATCCGGCCCATTCTAAATGGCACTCTCCTTTGCCATGTACACAAATACATGATAAAAATGACAGTCTAGTTGAGGAAGACAGAATCTTTGAATAGATATCTCTACAAAGAAGACATGCAAAGGGCCAGAAAGGACACAATACTCAATATTGTTTGCCCAAACCATGATGAGGTACCACTTACGACTCATTAGCATGGCTACCGTAATAACTGTAGACAGTAACATGTATCTGTGAGGTTGTAGATTACAGCCCTGCTGAATTGTGTGAACAATACAGCTGCTTTGGGAACAACTTGTCAGTTCCTTAAGAAGTAAAATGTAGCATGTGACCCATTTATATGCCTAAAAGAACTGAAAAACACGTGTTCATATCAAAAGTTGTTCAGTAAGGTTCATGGCAGTGTTGTTTATGATAGCCAAGCAACAGAAATAATGCAGATATCTGTCAAGTGATGAGTACATAAGACTGTAGCATGTCTATAGGATGGAATAGTATTCAGCCATGAAAAGGAACAAAGTACTGATACATGCTACAAAGGTGAACCTTATAACTGAATGGAGCCAGGCAAAAGGGCTGAATTTATTTGAAATGTTCAGAACAGGCAAATCTATAGAGACAGAAAGTATAGTAGTGACTGCCAGGGACTGAGAGGAAAGGGAGCTTGTGGAGTAACTGCGGATGGGGACAGGAATAAGACATCTTTTTGCAATGATGAAAACGTTCTGTAGTTAGATAGCTGTGTTAGATGGTCGCACAACCTCACAAACTGGCTTGCTGACTGCAGTAACAACCACAGTCTTGCCACCGACTATCAATCTATCACTCTTTCCCACTAGACTGAGCATGGAGGGGAGTGGGCTTTGTGCCCATTTTCGGGCTCTCCAGCTCCGAGTGAGGATCTAGAAAGGAGTAGGCAGCCATGTAATGTTTGTAAACTGAATGCCCAGAGAGTTCTCTTTCCGCACCCCTGGGGTGGCTTGTCTGGCTGTGTTCCCAGCCTTCATGACTTTTGGTTTTTAGAAGTCCAGACCCAGAAGCCTCTGGAGTCAGAGTGGGACTCACCGACGCAGAATCCGCTCCGCTGTCTTGTCTAGGCTGGCACTGAGTCCAAGCAACAGAGCTGCCTCCGGCTTTGCTGGGGCTCTTCTTTTCCTCTGTGGAGTGCTTACTGTTAATCCAGAAATAAGTTCTGTCCAGTGATAGTGTAAGAACAAATGGATTTTGTATAAAAGAGAAGTGGACAGAAATGCCTATCTCATTTTAGGCCAAGAAGAGCTTGTGGTTGAGGTAGAGCGGAAAAGCAAGTTAGAACTAGGTTTCCACAGCTGGATGCAGCCCAGAGAAAAGGTACTGACAGTAAGTTCTCCACAGAGGAAAATAAGAGCCCCATTTGTTCATTCATTCATTAATTAATTCATTCATTCGGTTATTTATTTTGGTGCTGGGAATTGAACTTAGGGGCTTATAAGCATGCTAGGCAAGCACTCTATCACTGAGCTTATATTCCCAGCCTGATTATTTCCTTCTTACCTGCAAAGCCAGCAGGCCATCCAAACCCTTCTCTGATCACCAAGAGCCCCTGGGAACAAGTGACTTTCCCATACTTCCTCTGACTGGTGCCTTTGTGCTCAAGATGAACTGTTGGGGTCAGCTAGTCAGGGAGGCAGGTAGTAAGATCCGTGAGGGTCATGGCCTAGGGACCACACTGCTGTTCTGGGCAAGGGGTTGAGGTAACAAAAGCATTAGGCTGCACTGAATGGGTACAAAACAACCAAGTTTGGGACAGGACAGGTGTGCTGTAAGGCACTGGAACCCTGGGGCTTCCCCAGCCGTCCTTCTGTTCTTTCCCCTCAGTATTCCTTTTGCTAAATGCTCAAAAAGTAGAATTTCCCATCCTGAAACATCCTTGTGACTTAATTTGGTCTTCTGAAACAAGTCCCTCAGTGAACTCTTTCAATTACCTCTGATAAGTCTCCCGCAGCTTCCAGAATGTCAGTTGTTCTCTTTAAGCATCATTGCTGGTGATGTTTAAAACCCTTATTAAATTTACATTTGCTTAGTCAGATAGTTGCCCCATTTTTTTAAGTTGCTGTATTTTTCCCCAAGTCCATCCAACACAGTCTCTCTGGCTCTCCAGGTTTCCTATCCTTTCTCCCTTTCCCAGTGCCAGACCCTTCGCATATTCCTCCTTCCGAATCCCCCCACCCCTTCTCCGGCCTCAATCAGAACACTTCTTTGAGAGCTGTCAGCTTGAGGTGCCCACCCTAAGCGTGGTTTTCTCAGTTTCCTCGGTTAGGTAAGTTACTTTACAGTAGATAGTCTTCTGAAGCTCAGCATGTTCTAACCAATCACTTTCCAGTCCCAGCCAGAAAAGATACATCTCTTAGCAATGCCTTCAGCAGGTGGCCTTGTCGTCTACCTGCCGAGTCTCCAGCCAAGGGTGGTGGACTTTGCTGTAGGGTCACACACGAGCCACACACTGTGTCCACACAGTGATTGACAGCAGTACATACTGATTTTTACCAGGTTCCATTTGGGACATTTAAAAAAAATCGTATTTAGTTTGACTATCTAACAGCTTGTGAAAATATTCAAGCCAGCCCTTACACACCTGGTCAAAAACAATACAGCACTTGTGGTTCTGTCGTGTATGCACGCCTTCACCCAAGGAACAGCACTAAACACATCTGGGTGAATGTTTGTGAGCTGATAAACACAAGCCTGGTAGCTGGACTCTTAGCGTTAGTGATTTCTATTTATCCTGAGTATTCATCCCTATTACTCTTGTTAGTTTCTATCTGGCTCCATAGACGTGTCCTGACCAATCTCCAAGTTGCTTTTTTTTTTTTTTTTTTGCCTTTCTATGGTGCTGGGGATGGAACCCAGGCACTGAGCTCTCTGTCTCTCTGTCTGTCTCTCCGTGTATGTGTGTGTGTCCTGGCATTTATGTCAGTTCTGTACTTTTTAGGCACATGTTTTGTGATAGTCCTTCCTTCCCCCTTCCCCTGCTCTACCATGCCTGGATGGGAATCGATTCTTTGAGGACACTTTGCTGTTTCTCTAACTTGCCACTGTCATTCAGAGATTTGTCACTAACCCTGTGTGACCCCAGGGACAGAAGAAAGGCTGACATCCCAGCTTGTCAGTAAAACCTTGTTTCTCCCTCTCTTGACTCCTTATGTGGATGGCCTGTGGAGGGTTGCTAGAACTGGGCATGACGGGTTTCTGTGCACGACTCTCCTGTTTCCTGTTTTTATTTCTCTTTCCAGTAGTAGGGACACTGCTGGGAACAAGCTGAGACACATGAAGAGAAAATGAGGAGTTACTAATGAGATAAAATTAAACTTAAGTGAAATTTTGTTTGCAGGATGCAAGTGAGCCCCATTGAGATGAGCAGACACAGGCTGAGGCCTTCCGCATTACAATCTGTGTAGAGAGGGGCTAAGGAATAAAATTACACAGAAATACACATGAGGTCATGTGGGATATGCTAAGTTCCACATGAAAGAAAAGGATAAAGTATATGGGGCTGGAAATCAAGGGCCACCCCATATCTCGGGGGAGCTGGGAACGAGAGTGGGCTGTATAACAGTTGTGATGTAGAGAATGCTAAATGTCACTCAAGACCAGTGGTCCTCAACCTGTGGGGTCATATCAGATATCCTGCATATTTATATCATGATTCATAACAGTAGAAAAATTACAGTTATGAAGTAGTAATGAAATAATTTTATGGCTGTGGGGAGTCACCACAACATGAGGAACTGTATTAAAGGGTGGCAGTAACAGGAAGGTTGAGAATCACTGCTCTAAGCTCTGTCATTAATGTACTACTTAGGCCTTGGCATCTCCTCTCCTTAAAACAAGTTGCATAATTTATAGGGCCCAGTTCTTTGATAAAACCCAGGGCCTAACTCTACCACTGAGCTATATCCTTCACCCAAGTATTTAGTTCAAAATAAAAATGCAGGATATTCTATGTAAAAACAAGGAACTCAGAGAGAGGCAAGCACAGCATTGAAGCCAGTGTGTGATACTTCTCAGTATTGGTTGCTCGTCTTCAGCAGTCACGGTTCCTGTTCCTGTGATGAAACACAATGATCCAAAACAGCTTGGGTAGGAAAGAGTTTATTTGGCTTACACTTCCACATCAGAGTCTATTGTTGAAGGAAGTCAGGGCAAGAAATCAAACAGGGCAGGGACCTGGAGGCAGAAGCTGATGTTGAGGCCATGGAGGAGGGCTGCTTACTGCCTTGTTCTTCATGGCTTGCTCAACCGGCTTTTCTATAGAACCCAGGATCACCAGACCAGGGATGGCACCATCTCCAATGGGTTGGGTCCTCCCGTATCAATCACTAATTAAGAAAATGCCCTACAGCCCAGTATTATGGAGGCCTAGTCTTAACTGAGACTCCCTTCTCTCTGATGATGATAGCTTGTGTCAAGTTGACACAAAACTAGCCAGCACAGCATCCATGAACTTAACTGGGTCTCTGCTTCCCTGGGCCTCCCCTTGGGGCAGCAGGGAGGCAGGTCTGACTCTTACCACATATGAATCAGTGAATGGCTGGAGATAGGGATGAGTTGGTATAATTAAACTTAATGATCTCTTAGGTTGCTTTTATTATGAACTATTATTAGATCACAGTTTGGGAGCTGCTCTTTGAGATGGGGTCTCATTGGGTAGCCCAAGCTGACTTTGAATTTCTGCCTCATCCTTGCAAACATTAGTATCACAGGAGTGAGCCACCATACCTAGTCTTCATGAAAGAGATGTCTGAGGTATGTTTTGTGGTACAAGACTTTGCTTTCTCTCTGTTTCTCCCACTTGCCACCTTCCTGTCCTTCCCAGAAGTCTCTGTTTCTTTTATACACCACATTGTATGATTTCCAGTGAGACATGGACAGGTACAGAAGCTACTAAGGAGTGTGACCTCAAGATTTCAACTATAACTTAGGTACCTTGAGGTAATTTCTCACTTCTGGGAATGGCCTTGACTAGAGTTCAAATTTCCCTCCACAGTCTGGTGTTTCATTTTAAAGTTATTATTATTATTATTATTATTATTAATTTCCACTGGACAATTTTATAGATTTTTTTTGTTCTTGTTTTTTTGAGACAGGGTTTCTCAGTGTAGCCTTGGCTGTCCTGTCCTTGGCTTTGTAGACCAGGCTGGCCTAGAACTCACAGAGCTCCACCTGCCTCTGCCTCCCAGAGTGCTGGGATTACATGTGCCACCGTGCCAGGCAATTTTATAGGTTTTTGTTTGTTCATTTGTTTATTTTGTTTTTTGAGACAGGGTTTCACTGTATAGTCTTGGCTGTCCTGGAACTAAGTCTGTAAACCAGGTTGGCCTTGAACTCAGAGAGATCCCCTAACCCCTGTCTCTTTTGAGTACTGGGATTAAAGGTGTGCACCACCATCCACCCAGCTTAATAAAGGAAAAATCATAAAAACAAAGATGAACAAAAATAATTATACATAATTCCAGAGGAAAATTTTTTTTTGAGACAGGATTTCTCAATGTAGCCTTGGCTGTCCTGGACTCACTTTGTAGACCAGGCTGACCTCTGCCTGCCTCTGCCTCCCCAAGTGCTGAGATTACAGGCATGTGCCATCACACCTAGCCAAAGGAATATTCTAATGGGATTTTACACCTCAGTTTTTCAAACAACTTTCATATTCAATGTCATAAGCTAGGTCAACAGTTGGGCATGGTAGCCTGCTGATGGTTGTGAGGAATGGTGTGTGTGCTAGAAACTAAGCCCAGGTCCTCTGCAAGAGAGTAAGTGTTCTGGACTGCTAAGCCAATTCCGAAGCCTTCCCCAACTTCTTAAAAAAATTACCCAAGTACTTCCCCATTTTTCATAGCTACCTGGCATTCTGTCAAATGGCTGAATTGTTATTTTCTTAACCAATCCACCCAAACTGAACATTTAAATTGTTCTGACTTTTTTTTTTAATTCTAAATGTTGTTGCCTGGATTTGGTAAGGAGATAACAGACTGAGTTTCCCTGCCTTTTATTTCCTACCTCTTTGGATAATCTCCTAGTATTGATAATGTTTTGCAAAGCAGTAGGATGAGGTATGGGTGAGGCAAAGCCCTGGGCCTAGGAATTCCTGAGTTCTCTGGTGGTTTCTTGCTTATAGAGTTAGCTCTCAGACAGCTAGGAGTCTTCAATTAATAAAACACAAACAAACAACATAGTGGAGGACAGCAGGTGCTCAACAAGGACTTGTCACTGTCCCCTGATACCTGCGATCCTTTACAGATGGGGTTCCCCCTGCCTGTGCAGTCACCAAGTTGTGTCCTTACCAGGCCACACAGCCTGCTGACTGGGGACATGCTTGGGCTGGAAATTCTTGCCAAAGGCAGCTGAAAAGAATTAGTCGTGCTCAGCCTGAAGGGTGAGTGTCCTCCTGTGTTGGATAGTTTGACGTCAATTTGACACAGGCTAAGGTTTTTCTGAGAGGAGGGAGCCTCAATTAAGAAAATACCTCCCTGAAGTGTAGGCAAACTTGTAGCCCATTGTGGGTGGGGCCATCTTGGTCCTGGGATCTGTGGGAAAGCAAGCTGAGCAAGCCCCGGAGAAACAGCAATCCTCCAAGGCCCCTGCATCTGCTCCTGCTTCCAGCTTCCTGCCCTGCTTGAGTTCCTGTCCGACTTCTTTGATGATGAACAGTGCTGTGGAAGTGTAAGCCAAATAAATCCTTATCCTCCCCAAGTTGCTTTGGTCATGGTGTTTTGTTGCAGCAATAAAAAACCTGACTAGGACACCTAGGGATGTCCTAGGGACAAAACTGCACGCCCTGCCTGTCTTTGCCTGTGCTAGGTTATTACTCTAGCTCATTTACAGGCGATCCGGTTTATTTGTCCCACTCTCAGATGTAAGCTCCTCAAGGGGACGGTCCTTTTAGTACCCCCAGCGCTCAACTCATCCACGCCCACTGAGCCTTGAATATAGGTTGCACTAATAAAATCTCAGTGCCAGGCCAACAGAGTGGTGCAGCCTATAATCCTACCATTCCAGGGGCTGAGTGAGGAGGATGGCTTGGGGTGTGGGGGTCGTTGAGGGTCCGGTAATTCCAGCATTCAGAAGGTGGAGGTAAGATGAGAAGTTCAGGGTCATCCTTGGTGAGTTTGAGGCTACACGGTGAGTTTGAGGCTACTCTAGAATACATGAGGGTCTGTCTCAAAAAAAAAAAAGACTGAAACAAAAGAAACTATTAATAGGGTCTCTCTCACAAGGCTGTGAAAATCAAATGAGAAAATAGGAAGCGTTAGGCACCTGTTTGGTAGAACATAACCAGAGTGACAGCGCCCAGGAGCAAGCTTCCTACAAGAGTCTTTCATATGTTAAACGTGCTGTTCGCTACAGTCTACCAAAGGGAAATTATTGTGCCATTTTACAGATCGGCCAAAGGGCACAGGGTTAAATAATTTATATATAGCTAGGACACACTGGCTGTTGTTTTATGCTTACTGCTCCTTTCAAGCTCCCTTTGGGCAAATCCTTAGAGGGACCACAGGACCAGCATCTGGAGGCACTCGCGGCCAGCCCAGGGCAGAAAGGGTTAGCGGGTGCGCGCGCGTGATACGGGGTGGGGGGTGGATCCGCGGGGGCGCGCACCGCTCCCAGGGACGCAGGCTTGGCGGCGGGCTCTTCCTCGCCTCTCCATTGGCGCACACGCCCCTTCCTGTCACGGCCGGCCAGGCCCCGCCCCCTGGGCGCTGCGGGAGTGGACGGTTCCAGGCCATGCTAATGAGGGGCTGGTCGCCGCCGCCCATTGGCCGGCCGCGGAGTGTCGGTGAAGTCAGCTCTGAGTAGCAGAAAAACAGAGCGGGGCTGACTGCAGCGTGGAGCGCGGGCCGGGCTGGACGCGCGCAGCCCTTGCCGGAGACCGGCGAGGTAAGCGGGCGGCGGCGGCTGCGCTCTCCGGCGGCGGCTCCCGGGCGGGCGCAGCGGGTCCCCGGAGCGGCGCCTTTGTTCCGCGCGGGGAGGAGGTGCTTTTAAAGGGCCAGCTGTTGGAGGGACCTGGGGGCCCCCCTCCCCCAGAGCATCCCCGGGTGGCCGCCGGGGACCCCCGCCGAGCCGTGCCTTCCGGCTGTTCCCTGTGTGTCCCACATCCCTTCAAGGAAAGTTGCTAGGACGCGGGGAGCTTGGGAGACTCCAGGTTTCTTTATGCCTTTTCGGTTTTGGTAGGTGAAGGTAAGCGCGATCATGGCCTCTGCTAGGAGGGAATGTCCGCCCGCCTGAGGCTGGCTGCAGTGTGGGTGGATGGAGACGGGAGAACCCGGGTGGGTTTGCCTTGGAAAGTGAAACTACTGAGGGTCTCCCCTGCAGCGGACAGAGGAGGAGGGGAGGGATCGGGAGTCGGGATGGAGGCATCTCAGGTGTGTTCATTCATCAGCAACCCCTCAGTCCCCAAAGCCGAGGGCGGCGGCAGGAGGGGCGCAAGGACTACCGCTGCTGGCCCAGACCCCCTGTACCCGCGCATGCTGGTGGGTGTGTGTCCGGGGATACCGTGCCTCCGCTCATCATCCAGGCCCTTCATCCTTCTCGTGGGTGACAGCATCTTGCAAGACAGCCCATTACCAAAGGGACCAAAAGCTACTCCTTTCTCCTATTTCCCGGGCAATCTCTCCCTGCTTTCCAGCGTGGTTTCCCAGATAAGCGGTGGTGACATTCAAGATAGAAGGGAAAACAGGCTTAAAGTCATTATGCTCCTTTGAAGGGCGATGTGCTGTCGAATTCTGTATCCTGGAAGCTCTGCCTGTCATACTACGGCTTTGAAATTCATCAGTGCATGCTTTTTTTCCGGGCAGATAGAATTTATTATGCATTGCTACATAAAAGCAGAAGGGATCCCTCTGAGCGGGCTCGTTCCATCCAGTCCGAGGGTTTCCCCAGCATGTTCTAGATGAGCCTTTGGATTTTTGTTTGAATCGATGAGCTCTGGGTTGCCCCCGTTGTCACAGTCCCAGGGCCGACGTACTGAAATTGCTCAAATTGATTTCGCTGTCAGTAGGCGGGAGCTCATCTAGAGACACCATAGAACTGCCCGGCATGTTAGGCCTCTGACTGCATCTCCCCACCCACCCTCCAGCCCCCCACACTGTTGTGTCTTTTTTCCTTCTAGGTGAAGGCCAGGGATAGCTTGTTTGACCCCATGCTTTTTTTGATTTTTGAATACCTCTCTTTAGATTGGAGTGTGTGTTTTTGGTTGGAAAGATAGTCTGGTGGTGATTCAAGGGTGGATTAGAAGTGGGGTGGACAGCAGAAGGGGACAGCAGTGTCAATGACAGAAAACAGACCTTTGGAGATTTAATGGCTTTAGCCTTTAGTGAGATGTCTACAGAGTGAGGTGTGTGTGTGTGTTGGCTGTGAGGGGGAGGGGTGGAGGAGGAAGATACTGCCAACAGTTTTCTGCCCCACCCTCCCCTGCTGCCTTAAATAACTCCATGCCAGCCCAGTCCAGAGGTCTCTCTCTTGAGCCTGAGGGGAAAGGGTGGTCTGTTGGGCCACCCATCCTCCAGGCACCTTTGAAGAAGGTTAGGGAAGGGCTAGTTTTTGTTGGGGGTGGGATAGGGGGTCAAAGATGGCATCTTTCTCAGCTTGAGGACCTGTGATAACTGTCTGGGGACTTCCCTGCAGGTGCTTAGTACCTGATGCTTTCCTTGTGGGGTAAAGGACCATCACCCTCTACTGTAGAATCTCTCCCCCCCCCATTTGTTGGCTCTGTCTTCCTCTTACCTTTTTCCCCCCTAAAGCAGTTGAGTTTCTCTAAACTTTGTGAAGAGATTTGGGATATTGGGATGGGGTTGGAATTATGGCAAAGAAGAAAAGAAAATTCCTTCTTCCTGGCAGAACAAAGACCCGTTCAGCTCTTCTTTTTATTCTCCAAAATAGAGTTGAGTGCATATAGCAGAGTGTGGACAGATAGGGCCCCAGGAAGAGAGCTTTGTCCGTGTAGCCCTGGTAGCATTCTGGTCATCCCAGCTCCACCCTCTCTGGACCCTTTTCTGGATGTGGAAGCAGAGAGCAACTTAGTATTTACCCAGTCTGTCTTTGAAGGGGAATGGGTGATCCTAAAAGAACAAATGGCTAAAATGGTTGTGCCAGAGGTGGAACAGCTGACTGGCGTTGGTTCTGGTCAACACATTCTGGGCCTCGAGCTTGTGCCTTATCCTATCTTGTTGGTACAGGGGGAAGCTTCAGAGCAGTGACTTTCTAGGGTTCCCAATAGCACTCTATAATTTAAAGTCACAAGTACATTTTGTGATGGTGATTTTAGATTCTTTCCTGTTTGCTAGTCAGATGTTAAATTCTCAGTATTTAGCAACAGTACTAAAAAAGCACTTTAGAACTTGGGCTTCTGTTGGATTCAGACTACCCTTTCCATGATTGCTGCGATTCATGTGGTTTTAGAGTATGTAAATAATTCATTGCTAGAATGATCCAGAGTGAGAGATGCAGACCTCAGAGTGAGTTGGTGTGTGTGGGGGAGGTGAGGATGGGATGACAGATTGCCAGGGAAAGGGTGTTTCTATAATTCATTCTCTCCCAGTCTATGTTTTATTTATGATTGCACAAGTGAACATTTAAATATTGGGAATATGAGGAGGGGGACTCCTGTGATGAATCTGTTTAGCAGCCTTCACAGAGGAGAGAGTGGTTGGGAAGTTTGGTCATTTGTCTGAGGTCACCCAGCTAGCAAGATGCAGAGGTGATAAGAATCTGGGTTTTATGCTCAAGAGGAAAGCCTCCCTTCAGTGATGGGAGCCTACTATGGGAAGATGAGTGAGGAAGAAAGGGGATGAAGGGGAGGCTGGAGATGCCATGGCTTCGGCCTCTGGAGCCAAGAGTAGAGCATTCCTGTGTCCTTGGAGTGAAGAAGTAAGGAACAGAGCCCCTTTGCTTAGACGTGTGTGTGTGTGTGTGTGTCCGTCCATCCGTCCTTCTGTCCGTCCCTACGCGCGCGTGTGCACATGTGGGTGTGGAATTGGGGAGGTGTTGACTGATCCTGCCTTAGATCTTCCTGCTGACTCTCTGTAGAATGAGGTTGAAGCTGCTTGGTTTGGAGCCAGAAAAGACCTGTAGCCGGAGCAGGCAGAACTCTTGAACATGTGGGGAGTCAGGTGTGCCGGGGGTGATGCTGGTGAGAGCTGAAGTTGGGACCGGCTCTGCTGAAATTACAGTTTCTTTTTGATGTGTGTGCTTTTTAATTTTTTTTTTTTAATTTTCAATACAAAGCTAAAGTTTTCCATGGAATGAATCTCTTTTTAATGCAGGTAGCATTTCCCTCTCTAACTTCCATCATACATTTTTATGAGAGAACATTTCATGTATTCCCTTTTCAAAGGAGAGAGCTGGAGGCCCGGGCTCCTGTACTGCGGCTCGTCTTTGGGAGGTAGGGCGGTTCTAGCCTGTGACATGCGCTGTGCTAAGTCTCACAGTGTTTCAGCGAGCGGTGAAAGGGCTGTGAGCAGTGGATGACCAGAACATTAACCATTCAAAGGCAAGAAGAAAAGATGACAACACTTTGCAGTCTGTGGCCCAGGCCAGCAGCATGCCTTTCCCTGGCTGGCTCACGGGCACTAGGAAGTCTGTCTATATTCAGGATTCCTGTCTTAGGTACATTGTGAAGCCCTGGATTTTGTTGCTTTCAAGGATTCTTCTTCTTTTTTTTTTTTTCAGTCTGCATCTTCTTTCTCTAGCCATTTCTTTTTCTCTCCCTTCTTGTTGTGTTCTTCCCCTGCTCTCTTCCCTCATCCTGTTAGCAATACTTCTTTGCAGTGTGTTCTAATGTATTATTGTCTCATTAAAATTTCATGTTCTCTGTTCCTAATTTAAAAGCAGTTTAGTCTTTTTAAATATATGTGTGTTTTACAAAACAAAACAAAAAAAAAGCAAAATTAAACTGTTTGATTTCTGCGTGGCCTCTTATTGATTTTGTCTCTCCTTTTTTGTCTTTGGTCAGTAGCAGCTCTTCCTAGAAAAATTTTTTTCTCCAAGGTCTCTGTCATGTGGTTATTGTTTTAAAAACAAAACCAGCTATAACAGCAGAAAAAGTTTCCACCCTTATATTGTGAACCACCAGGGACACCCTGTCCCAAGAGATGTATCTTGTCTCTTGACTTCCTTCGACGGAAGAACTATCATCAGTGTGTTTTATGAGAAGGCTTACACTCACTGGAGAGACGGCTCAGAGGTTAAAGAAGGCTTACACTCTGCAGGGGCTAATGGTGGATGTGGGTCTCTTGTCAGTGTGTCTGGTAATGCTTAGGGGTAGAAAGCTGGCAGGCTGCTCCCAAGACAGTCCATCCGGGGAGAATTCAGTGTGGTGGTTTTATGTTTCCAACGCTATACCAACCCAAGTAGCTGTAGCAGGACGTAGAACCCTCTAGAAAAGAATGGGATACCTGTTACCTTTCCCGTGGATGTTGGGTTGAACTCAGGGATACCCTGTGCCTACCTTGGGCAGAACCACATCGACAGGTTGCTGGTGTGAAATTCTGCATGCTGTGATGGAAGTGTACTGGTGACGGTCAGAATGTCCTTTGGTTCCAGATTTATTACTGAGATTGAGTCTCTTAAACATGTTGTTTAATTTAGTGTGTGTGTGTATGTGTGTGTGTGCGCGTGCGCATGCCTCTGCAGATGCCTTGGAGGCCAGGAGAGGGTGTCAGATCTCTAGAAGCTGGAGCTATCGGCAGTTGTGAGTCATCTAACATGGGTGCTGGGAATTGAACTCAGGTCCTATGCAAGAATGGGAAGCACCCTCCATTGCGGAGTCGTCTCTCCAACTCCAAGATTGAGTCTTGGTGCTCAGTGGTCAGCGAGTTCAGTGTCTAAAGGGACCATCAAGAGCAAGAAGGTACCTTGAAGTCTCCAGTTTTTAAACTAAAAAAATCCACCTGAATTTTGTTTTCAGCTCTATAATATAATATATGTGCCAAATTTAGTGTAAATGTATTTACATTGCTTTGCTCTTGAATGCATTGGATGGTCCAGGAAAAGGCTGTGTTTATCTTGGGCTCCCTCCAAGTATTTACAGCAGTCTGAACCCAGCTGGAGAAGGCAGGAGTTGGGAAAACCTCAGACATGTTGCTGTTGAGAACTACCTTCCAGCCTTACTTGCTGGCTCTTCCACATCCTCAAGGCCAGGCTTTTTCTCATACTAAGGTTTGTTCCTTCACCAGTGGCCTTTCCCTTTTTTTGTGGTGCCTCCTGCTTTCAGACTCCCTCATATCTGAGAGACATTTATTCCTCTGCTTACCTGTTTCTGTTATTCTTGCTGTTTTACTGGTCTTCTTCCGCCATATTGGCAGATCTGGAAAAAGAGAGGACTCTGTACCTAAGTGTTACACGCACACGCACACACACACATTCCTTCTGTCTCCTTCTGCCTCTTTTGGTCTCTGTCTGTCTGTCTCTCACACATACACATAAACACACACACGGAATTAATACTATGAGAACAATGTGAAGACATATAAAGGAGGCAGTATCATCCTGGTAACCCATTCCCTAGGGTCGGTCACTGAGCAGAGTTTCCATTGCTGCAGGAACAAACCCCATAAGCTCAGTGATGTTCAGCAACCCAGACTTCTGGTAGCTTCTTTTAGGACTCTGAGAAGGGTCTCACATGGCTAATGTCACAGTGTTAGTCAGACTGTGGGCTTCCTGTGAGACGAGCCTGATTGCTCACTGGTGCCATCTTCCAGAGGCTTGTCTACATTTTCTACCCAAGGGTTCCTCTGTCTTCAAAGCCTGTGTCTTAGGATTTCTGTTGCTGCAACAGAACACCATGACCACAAAGCAAGTTGAGGAGGAAAGGGTTTATTTGCCTTACACTTCTGTGTCATAGTCCATCACTGAGGGAAGCCAGGACAGGAACTCAACGGGAGTTTGAACTTGGATGCAGGAGCTGATGAAGACAGAGGGCATGAGAGGTGCTACTAACTGGCTTGCTTCCCAAGGCTTGCTCAGCCTGATTTCTTCCGGAACCCAGGTCCACCTGCCCAGGGATGGCACCGTCCACAGTGGGCCAGACCCTTCCACTTCAATCACTGATTAAGAAAATTCCCTATAGGCTTGCTACAGATTGACCTTATGGAGGGAATTTTTTTTTTTTTTAAATTGAGGTTCTTGCCTCAGATGACTTCAGTCTGTGTCAGGGTGTCATAAAGCTAGCCAGCACAGCCAGGGCCAGTGTCGGCTGATCGAGCCATTCTGCCAATGGCTCTGATCGTTCCTGTTTCATCATTACCTGATTCCCTCTTCCACCGTTAAGGAGCTTGGTAATTACCGTGGGCCGCCTAGATGATCTAGGGCAACCTCCCATCTTAACATTAGTTGATTAGCAACTTTTAAAAATAGAAAATTTTTCCATTTATTTATCTCCTTTTTTCATTAAAAGGTACTTTTAATTTTTGCAAAGTACATATCACAGTGTATTCAAACAATAGTGTTTATGGAAATAAAATACTTTGAAGTAAAAACTATTATAAAAATTAATTTTCTGGTAGAAGCTAAACTGCTATAGAATGTAATACAGAAACTGGAGACTCCTTACCGTAGGATGAGAAGTATGTAGTTATTTAAAAGTAATTAGTTCAGCAAAGGTATGCATGAATGGAAGGTGATGGGAAGGAGGAAAGGAATTAATTTTTCCAAAAGGCACTTTATTTATCTCTTTATTTATTCTCTCTGTGTGTGTGCGCGCACACACACATGTGCATGTATATACAGGTACCTGCAGAAGCTAGAAAATTTGTTGGATCCCCTGGAGCTAGAGTTATGTGCAGTCCTGAGCTGCCTCATATGGGTGCTGGCGACTGAACTTCTGTTATTTTGAAAGAGCAGCAAGTGCACTTAGCTGCAGAGCCATCCCTTCAGCCCCCTGATTAGCAATCTTGATTCCATTTGCAACCTCAATTCCCCTTTGTCACATAACTGAACTATTGGGGCTTAGGTTCTAGACACCTTGAGGGACCATTATTATTATTGTTTTTTCTATTACAGTACCTTTCCACCCAGTATTATTTCTCCTGATATCACCTTTATACTTACAAATTGCAAGAACGTCAGCTTTTCTTTTCCATCCTTTCAGTATGGCAACATCACAGTTTTCGGTTACATTGAAATAGTAAATAGTTACATTGTTTTGACTGAGCAAATAGTGTTTATGTCTGAGCCAGCCTTACAATATACTTTAATGGTACTTTCTTTTGTAATTTACTGACTTAATGACCTTATTTCTTCAAGTTTTTTTTTTTTATTCCCCACAGTCTTACACAGCATTTTCAAATGTCTGTGGTTCTAATGTGCTTTTATTTTGTCACACCCGCATTCCTTTTCAGAGCCTTCCACCCTTCTTCACTGTTCTTCATGGTTGACCTGTAGGCCGGTGGCATGACTCCTGCTTGGACTCAATGCATAGGTTGCTGCTTCTGTTTCTATCTTTTTGCTTAACCCTCTGAGAGAGGGTCTGTGGGAGCTGATCATTTCAGACTTGCATACTGTACTTGATAGGTGGGGTTTGGCTTATCTAGACTTTTTGGTGTAAAGGCATTTTCCATTATAGCTTATCACCATCATCATGATTATTATAGACATGATCTCTGTATCCCTGGCTGACCTGGAACTTACTATGTTGACCTAGCTGGCCTTGAATTCACAGGGATCTGCTGCCTCTGTGAATACCCCCCAACCCCATGCTGGGATTAAAGGTGTGATACCACATCTTTATCCCTTCATGAAGGCATTGTTACACTGTCCTTTAGCTGCTTGTGTTGAGGCTGAAAATTAGTGTATCATTCTTATTTTTGGTCATTTATGGGGAACTTGTTAATGTTTAGGTTGTTCTCTCGTTTTCTGTATTTAAATTTTCTAGTTTTAAAAATTATTGGTGTGGGCCAGGTATGAGAGTGCATGCTTGTCATCTGAGCACTTGAGAGTGGAGGCCTTGGGGTGAGGGGTGCACGGCCACCTTCAGATACACTGTGAGCCTCAAGCACTCTGGACTAGAGAAAACCAGTCGCTGAGACACACAGGAGAATACTGGCCCGTACTTTGCTATGCTCTTTTGGTGAAGGCTTCCATCCTTCAAAATCCGAGAAATTTTCTAGGTGTGAATATTCAGTTTTCTTTTCTCCACTGTCCTGTATTTTGTCTTCAGAAGTCCTTCCTGTTAGTTAGGCTTCCTGGATTGAGTTCATAATTTTAAATTGCAATTTCTTATTTTCTTTTTATTATTTTTATATTTTGAGGGGTATCTTCATCTTCAACCTTTTTCAGTTTTTAAAGTGCCTATATTTGTGTTTTTACATGAAGCATGTGTACATGTTTTACTTCCTAAGAATGCCTAGTTCCGGCAACATTTCCCTCCATCTTTCCCTCTTTTTCTCCTCCTTTCCTTCTCCCTCCCTTCCCCCTCCCTTCCTTCTGTATCTGAGGCTAGACTTGAACTCCTCCAGCCTCTCTCCTTGCTGGCATTACAGATGTTCCTCACAGTGTCTGGCTTCTTTATTTTTATTTTTGATTGCTTTTGGAAATTTTTGCTGATCTCTGCATTGTCTTTGTTTCTCCCAAGTCACCCTTTCTGCTTATTTTGGTTGCAATGTTTCCTTTTGGAGCCATCTTCTTATGTTTGCTGATCCTTGCTTGTTCATTTATGTTTTAAGGGTGGCACTTAAATGTTGGTCAGGCATCTGTGGAACATGGGAGGGACCTGTTAATTTCCGTGTAGGGTTACCCAGCAGAGAACATTTTTATTTATTTCCTCATGGAGAAACCTAGGTATCAGTAGATATTTCTGGGGCTTTCCTACAGAAGGTTTTCATAGAGAGGATTCAGCCTGCTCTCTCTCTCTCTCTCTCTCTCTGTCTGTCTCTCTGTGTTTGTATGTGTTGTGTCTGTGTATATGTGACTGTGTGTTTGCATGTATGTGTGTGTGAGTGGGCTACTGTTACCTTGTTTACTTGAAGGCTTTCACTCCGTCCCACTGGTCTAAGGACTGCCTACCTTTGCTGAGCCCAAGGCTTCTGCTGACAGTACCAGTCACTGATGTCTCTAGTTCCTGAGCACTCCTCAGGTTCTGGGCCAGGGTTGGGTACTTGTTTAGTGGTTCTTTCCCAGCTGGAATGTGGCAGAGCAGACAAACAAAGCAAGATCCCAAGTCAGCTGCTATGTGGTGGTCAGCTGTGTCTCCCGAGGCTCCGCTGGCGTATCTTGGCGTCTGTTATATTCTTTCCATTAAGAACCAAGTCTTTCTTTAGTTCTTTAGTGGGATTTGAGAAATAGAGGAAAGACTGTTCAGTTTCTGATTTTGTCAGAATTTATTTCATCTCTTTAGCCAAGCTCTTCAGCTAATGCTTCCTGATATTGAGTATGTGCCCAAGAGATACTCGTCCTGTACACACCTTTGTGGTGCTGTGGGTTGAACCCAGAGCTTTGGGAATGCTAGCAAGTACCCTACCACTCGGATGTAACCCCAGGACTGAGATGGTTGCTAATACATGTTTCTAAGGGAGTAGGCATACAGTCATTACACTTCTAGACAGACCCAATGATGCAGTTTTACAAAAATAAATCATGGTTTATTTTGAGATAGACACAACCGCAGGCAGCCTAGACTCACACTATGCAGAAAGAGAACCATGAAGCATCATCACGGACTGTTGGGATGAGTGGTGAGGCTCAGGAGCTGAATTTTGCCCCATACGCAACCACCGCATGGGTTATCTTAAGAAATCTGTTAGCCTAGCTGGGTCTCAGTTTACTCAGCCCACTTGGTCAGGTGTTGGCTTAGTTCTCTGTACTGGGGAGCTGCTGTATGCAGAGAATGTGTGCTGCATAGCTTTCTGCCAGCTTGACACAAGCTAAAGTCATCTGAGAGGAGGGGACCTCAATTAAGAAAATGTCTTCATAAGATCAGGCTGTAAGCAAGCCTCTAGGGCATTTTCTTAATTAGTGATTGGAGTGAGGGAGGGCCCAGGAGGGCCTACCTCATTGTGGGTGGTGTCATTCCATGGGCTGGTGGTCCTGGGTTCTGTCCGAAAACAGACTGAGCAAACCATGGGGAGCAAGCCAGTAATCAGCACCCCTCCATGGCCTCTGCGTCAGCTCCTGCCTCCAGGTTCCTGCCCTGTGTGAGTCCCTGTCCTGACTTCCTTTGTTGGTGAAGTGTAAGCTGAATAAACCCTTTCCTCCCCAACTTGCTTTGTAGTCATGGTGTTTTGTTGAAGCACTAGAATCTGAAACTACGCATGGTATTAGGATCCTTGCAGAGCCCACTGCTCGGAAGCCTTGCAATGTTTTGCATGTTCATCTGTTGTGTAACATTGGCTCTATGTCTTCCTCCAAAGCTTAGTGTCTCCTTCATACATTTTCTCTCTTACTCTTTCTAGACAGTGACCACCTTATAGGGAGGCATTATAGTCATCTTTCTATTTTTGGCCTCTACCATAGTCCTCAGCACATAGGATATTTAGAGTAAATGTTGATTTTTTTTTCTACCAAGAAGTACTTGAAAAAACATGATAATACAAGTCTGCCAGAATCTACAGTTTTCTCAGAGGAACGGTTTATAAACAGATGAGAAGTTCAGATGTGTCCAGTACTGAGGTCAGTGGAGATAATGGTTCAGGATGGTAGCCCTAACCCTAGAGGACTGTTTTCCCTCAGCTGGCTTGTAGTCATGAACTTGTTCAAAGAGCCTCACATTGTTATAATGTAAGATGGATTTCCCCTTAACTATGACAATGAATTACATATAGATTACACAGAGATAGGTGTTTAGAAACACTTAGGGACTTTTTCATAGCTTGCTTCAGCTTTCCTAAGCCTATGAGCTATGTGCCAGGACTACCAAGTGCAAGTTTCTGGGATTGACTGGCTCTGCTGAAGACCTTTCATGGTGTGGGTGGCTCCCTGACAGATTGCATGGGGAGGCCTGGGGCACCTTTTCAGGCAGGGCTCTCCTCCCACTGACAGAAACACTGGAGAATCAATACCTATAAGGGAGATGAAATGCTATTGAAACATCAGAGCCCTGCTTTTGATTTTCTCAGTGAGTAGTTTTGAGCACCAGGAAATGTACTGAGTTCTAGGAATATAGCCGTGACAGGGAAATGGTACCTGCTCTCTTGGCATTTATAGGCTAGAGCACATTTGTCCAGCATGGTAGCCACTAGCTGCTTCTGACTATGTAAATTGATTTAAATGGACTACTGGTATAAATTCAGTTTCTCCGCCATATGTACCACAGTTGAATGCTCAGTGGTTCTCTGTGCTTGGTGACCATTCTGTGGATAGTACGGGCCTAGAACTCTTGTTTCATTTTAGACAGTTCTTTCAGAGAGACTGGATCGCAGATGTAAGACTTCAGTTCCTACACCATACATTGGTGACTAGCTTTGCTTTACAGTGGGTACACAAGAGGCACAGAGAGTTGTTTGTTTAAGGTTATACAGTTGATGGACGGAGCTGAGAATAGGTATCTTCTTGTTGCATGTGGCTCTCTTCCTTGAGGGATGCAGAGAGAGACTAGAAGTGTGGACTCTGTTCTCAGGCTACTTGGTTCCAGTCTTGGCTCTACTGCTTCCTGGATCCTGACTGAACTCTAGAACAACTCAGTGCCTCAGATGTGAAAATAATAGTACTTCCCGGAAGAGGATTAGAAGACCTAAGAATGCAAGTGTTAGGACCTGGGCATAGCTGTCCCAGTAAATGCTGGTCACTGTCATTACTGTTGACAGAGAGTCTCATGTAGCTCTTCCCTGGTCGGGATTGCAGGCGCACCGTCATGCTTGCTTTCATGTGGTGCTTTGTGAGTCCTTGGCAAGCATTCTCCTGGTGGAGCACCATCCTCAACCTACTGTAATCATTGTTACAGAGAATGAAATGAGGGCAAGAATTACAGAGCCCATGAGCTATCTTCAAATAGAGGTCTGGAGACTAGAAAAGGAATATTGGTAGGTGAAGCTGTGCTGCGGTCCCCACCGGCCACCGGCAGCCGGGCAGAATTGATGATTTCAAAGCCAGGCTGTTTCGGTCATGTAAAAGTGCCAGCATGCTCAGAGTCGTTGGAGTCCTCAAGCTGGTCACTCATATCCTGGATCTTTTTCTGTCTCATTCTTCCTGACTTGCCCCACCTAATTCTGCCCTTTCTCTTGTCCCTGCAGATCCCTCCTCTCATCCCCGTCCTCTGGGGTCATGTCACACGCTAGAACAGAAGTGTGCACCAGAGGGGTTCAAATGAGAGAAGGGACAGAAGTTGGGTCATTTAGCAGTTGGGGCTTGATCTGTTCTTTAAGGTTTCAGGTCTCGGTGATGTCATTCCCGCCATTGCCCCATCTTGCCTGCAGGCCTGTCTAAAGTAGCACAGTGCTCTAGGGATGACTCATTTTCTTGAATGAAGAGAGGGTTCTGACATTAGTCTCAAGGATGGTAGGTAGAACCCTGCTTTTATATGGAACTTTAGCTTAGGAAGTGTTGTACAGCTGGTGGCCAGTGCACAGCTATAACCCCAGAACTGGACTGTAGCTGGAGGTCAGCTTGAGCTACATTAAATGTCAAAGAGAGAGAGAGAGAGAGAGAGAGAGAGAGAGAGAGAGAGAGAGAGAGAGAGAGAGAGAGAGAGAGAGAGAGAGCCAACCTCTAATATAGTTAAGGATGTAGATCAGTTATCTAGCATGTGCCGGGTCCTGTCTTTGAACCTCAGCACCACTACTGTCTATTTTGTTCATTAATCAGGTGTTGTTAAGGGAGCTAGGCAGGGCTTCACCCTCCTGATTTATTTCCTCCTTCGTACCAAGAAAGTAGGGTCCTGGTCTCCACTGGCAGGCAGTCAACCGTGTGTTTCTGGTACTGAAGTGGAATGGGAATATTTGCTGTGACAAGGTAGGAATGGGAGACCCAGGCAAGAAGGGCACCTCAGACATGTGTGAAGGATGTGGCATCATGTGTCGCCCAAGGTGGGAGTGTAGGGCAAGCGGTAGGTCTAGTGACGTATCTGAGGCACATGTGTATAAATGGCTGACCTGGCACTGACCTGTAAGGGGACTGTCCCCAACAACCTGAATCCTTAGGGTGGGGAAGGGATACAGGTTGTCTGAATGCAGATGCTCAGGGGCATTAAGTACTTAAAGCCTAACCTGTAACTGGCTCTGTCAGCTCATTTCCCATTTTTTGCCTTGATGTTCAATCTGGGTGGGAGTTATGGCTTACGTGTGGCAGCTATAATAGGAATGAGTGTTTAATAGATTGTGGAATTACCCTTCTGCTCACAAGTCAAGGTGAATGCTCATTACTCATTTATATAGTACCTTACGTATTGATTATTGACAGCTGTCTGTTGTCTGACCTTTGAGCTCGGTTTCCCAGTATGAAAGGTCACGCATTGCAGAATCCAAACAGTATCTCCTATTGCCTACAGTCTGAGTGGTACCTGGTGGCTGTACACATGAGCAGTTTCCTTACACAAATGTACAAATTCATTTGCAGATTGTTCTTGTCTACTTGGAGATTGTCGTTAGGACAATGTTGGGTGACTGTCTCCTGCGAGCACAGGGTATACTGGTCAAGGCTCACAGTTTATTTTAGCAAGTAGAGTGGGAAATGAGGACATTTTCCTGGTGTGTTGTTGTTAGGGAATCTTTCCAAGGCCAATGCAGCACAGACACTGCAGGCTCTCCCGCACTTGGCCTTGCTTCCTAGACAGTGAGCACGACAGACTGTGACAGAGGACTGGCAGGGTCTTGAGGGTAGGGATGAGGTAGGGCGCGCTGGAACTGGAGCTGGGAGATCTGAATCGCCCCAGTGGCCTGGTCAGTGGAGATCTGGCTAGAGAAGCTAAGGCCACAGTAGGAACTGTTTTTAAGCAGAACAAAGAGAACAGAGGCCTGGGAGAAAGCACAATCCCAAGAGGGACCGAAATTAGAGTAGCTGGAGGAAGCTGGGAGAGCCTCAGGCTTCCGCAGGGTTTGGTGGAGACTGTCAAAAATCAGATTGCCAGGCCCGCAAACGCTGACCAAGGCACTGGTAGGCATTTTCGGACCGTTTTATGTTTGCTTTGTGGGACATGGTACATAAGTGAGCCAATGCTGGCAGGTGTGAGGGGGTGAGGCCTCTTGGGAACTGGGAAATATTAGTCATCCCTGCGCACTGATAGAAGATACGTGCCGTGTCAAGACAGCTGCTGCGGGAGGCCCCGGCTGCCAGCCAGCCTGCATGACAGTCCACGTTCTTGGCTTTATCTTTAATTATTAAAGTTCTGGGCTATTTAAATGCTCACCTGAAGCATCCCCGTGAATAATTTTCCCTTCCTCGGCTCCAACAGAGAAGGGGTTTTGTGGCCTGTGGTTCTGCATCCCGCAGGTGCCTCTCACAAGGAAGCCCCGGGAAGACACCCTTGATTGCAGGGTGCAGACCTTGTGGGCTGCACTTGCTTTTGAATTTATTTTGAGTGAGTCCTTAATTTTGAGAATATAGTGTTTCTTTTTACCATGGGCCAGGCAGAGAGACTGCTGTTGGAATACGTAAAATAGTTAACACATCATTAAATTGCCAGGAACCTTTGATTGGTAGTACCCATGGCAACCTGCATAGTTTTCAGGAATGTTTTGGGAGCTCCTGTACTCCTCAGAAAAGATGGGGCAGGGAGTTTGTGGTACCTGAGAGCTTAGCTGCTCTGCTTTCCCTGGAGGTTGGGGTTAGGGCAGGGCTGAGCTATTCCTTCAGAGGTTGGAGTAGACTTTTTGGGCAGGTGGAGAGTAGTATTGGAGAGGAGACTCACCATTCCTTTAGTTGTTCCTTCATTTAGTTTTATTGGCTTCTGAGGCCTGGCGCTTACTACTGTCTGTCCAGCCACAGGGCTTCAGCATGCGTAGGTTCCTTGGCCTCTGGTACTCTTTCCTCCCTTCACTGTGGCTCTGGTCGTCCTCAGATCTTTTTGGAAGCATCATGTGCTTGGGGAAGCCTCCTTCGACCCTACAGACTCAGCTGACCTCTTAGTCTCTCCTGGTTCTGGAGCTCTGGACAGAACATTCTTCACAACATTTGTCCCAGTTGCTGTGTCAAGGCTTTGTAGGTCTGCCCAGCCCACCAGGCTGGTGGCTCCAGGAAGAGAATGGCAGGGTCCTGTCCTGTCATCACCTCATCCTAGCAAGTGTCTGGCTCACAGCAGGTGCTCTGCTGTCTGTAGTGTCAATTAATTCATTTGATTATTTGATAAGTTTTGGGGTTTTATACAAGATTCCGGGAAAATGAAGAAATGATATCCCCACCGCCAATAATAATGATGATGATAATGATAATAATAATAACGATAATACCAAATTAACACGCCTGCTTCCTTCAACAGAACCTTCAAGATATCCACTGAAGTACAGGAAAAAAAAAAGATTATCAGTTGAAGTTCTATTTATTCTTTAAAAGAAATGCATGGATTTTCTATTTATAGTGGTACAGATTTTATAATTAGCTTGTAAGTAAATATACTTAAAGCTATTTAACTAATAGGAAGGCGTGGTGGAAGACCTTGGTGACTGTTGCTCTCAGGAAGAGGTAAGCAAATTGAAAGGTTTTTATATTAATGTGATGTGGACTGTGTTAGGCAAGGGTGACATGTGAACACAGAGGAAGGGATGGGAACTCTCCCAGCAGATGGCATTCCTAGCAGATGACAGAGGAACTAGGGTGTGCAAAGGCAAGGCTTTTAGTGAGGGCATGTACTATAACAAGGCAGGAGAAAGGCCTGCTAGGTGCCTCTACTCTGGGAGAAGACCAGATGGGGAAAGCTGGGAGGGACAGATGTGGGTTAGTGGGGAGGAAGCCAGTGTTGCAGAGGTGCCTTGGGAGATGCCAATGCAAGGACTCTCTAGGATTCCCAGGAGGGTGGTCATGTGGTAGGAGGGACCACACTGTAAAAGCCGAGCATGCCCAAGATCACACAGGCCTCAGTCTGCATTGCACAATGAATGTCCTGCCTTTTCCTAAGACCTTCATCAGACCCCTCTCTTTGAAGTTCTTATTTTCCTCTGCTTAGCTTAATTTTAATATTAATGTGACTTAGAACCCTCGTCTGGGCTACCCAGCATTGCAAGTGACATACAGTATATGTAAATGTGCATATTTAGTGTTTCCTTGCCTGTGTAATCAAGCTCACTCTTTTCTTTTCTTTGTTGTTTTTAAGTCCAGGACTTGAAGTAATTACGTAATTAGAATCCACATTGAGTGTGGCTAGATAAGGTGTAATTAAAGAAGAAAGCCTAATTTTGGAAGAATGATAAGAGGTCATTTGACTCAGTCTGGGCCCAAATCCAATCTTGGAAGAACAGTAAGAGGTCATTTGGATGTAGGGAGCTTGAGGCCACCCAGGAGCCCAGACTGGCCTGAGAGCCAAATGGATTCTGTTTCAGTTCACGGTGGAAGCCATTCAGTGGGCATCTTCTTAGTATGAGGCATTATGGGAGGACCAGCTGAGTCAGTACCAGAAGTCCTGGATTTCAGGGAGGACATGAAGGGACATGGGCTTAAGAATGGTTAGGACGTTCTAGGCAAAGACATCAAGATAACTGGGGTGGACGAGGGGGTCGGGGTAGGTTTTCAGGGCAAGGTGCCATTTAAGCCGTGCTTTGAAAGGTAAGGAGAATTTCAAGTGCAAGGACAAGAGGCACCTGGATATTTTTGGGATGCATGCCAATGCCAAGGTTGGCAGTTGAAGGGACATGGCCCTGGTGACAGCGGTTGTTTTGTGGTTTGGTGAGGTCATGCTTCTATGGCCCTGGTGGTAGAGTGACTGACAGCTGATAGTGATTATGCAGTGATGCCTCTGTGGAGGAGTCAGAGTTGTAGGTGGTTGAGGTCAGGGCAGGCTTCCCTGAGAAGGGATCTTAGAGTTTGAAGGACCAGTAGGAGAGGGGAGGTGAGGGATGGGTTCAGAAGGAGAGAATGAAGTTGCAAGGGCTCAGAAGGCCCCGTTCTTACTGCAGCCTTGCCTCTGAACCAGTGGAAAGACCTTAGGTCAGTTGCTAACTTTCCTGAGCCCGGGAGAGTCACTGTTATGGTTTGGGCTTCTTTCAGACTCTCCAGTCATCACAGTCGTGGGCTCCGGGGCAAGGGGGAGAATCTGAGCTGGGGGCTTATGGGGCCACCCGAAGGAGGTGAGAGAAGAAACCATGCGGTCCTTTTCCTTGTCCTCACCCAATGGGCGGGAGGCTGGGGAGACACTCTGGTGACCAGGCTTGAGTCATCTTCCGTTTCAGGGTGCTCTTGAGACTGACATAATATATGTAAAGCCTTGTTGAATGCCAGTGTTGAAAATTAAGTGCTCCATTTTGGGGTGGAGTAGAGAAGGGCTTAATCTTCCTGAATTCACAGAGAGGAAATTCTTAGGTTAAGGACCTGATGAACTTGCCACATCCCTTAAGGCCAATCTAAGGAAACTCATGCCTCAATCTTGAAAATGTCTGTGCAGAGAAGGCTTCCTGGCAGGGGAGGACTGGGAGAGCCTTGAAGGATGGGTAGTGCAAGGAAAAGAGAGGAGAGACTTTCCAGAGAGAGAACCATTGGATCTATAGTGTAGACCTTACTGTAGTGAGTCCAGGAAGAAGGAGGGCAGACTGCGCTCTCCTTCATGTTTGCTTTTCTTGCTTGCTTGTTTTTGAGATAGGGTCTCACTGGTTAGCCTTGACTAACCTGGAGACCAGGCTGGCCTCAAACTCCAAGATCTGTCTGCCACTGCCTCTGGAGTGCTGGGATTAAAGGTGTGTGCTGCCACGCCCAGCATACTTTCTGAATACTCAGTGTGTGTACTAGCTGCCTCAGGTCCTTTCTGGGTCTTGGTTTCATAATTGTGATGGCTAGTTTTGGTTGTCAGCTGACACACTTGGGATGAGAGAACCTAATTGAGGAATTACTTTTACCAGACTGACTTCTGTTGACTATTTCCTTGACTACTAATTGATGTCCAAGGGCCCAGCCCACAGGGGATCATGCCACCTCTGGAGCTGAGTGAGACAGGGAAAATGAGCCAGTAAGCATCGTTCCTCCATGGTCTTTGCTTCAGTTCCTGCATGGCGCTCCTGCCATGGCCTCCCTCAATGATGGACTCTAGTCTGTAAGCCAAACTGAGGCCTTTCTTTTCCAAGCTGGATTCATTCGTGGTGTTCTATCACAGCAACAAGAATCAAACTGGGACAATAATCTTTCCATCATTGCTGCCTCTGTTATTATCCTGTGCCACAGATAAGGCTGTGGGATTGGAGGGAGGAACCTATTTCTCTAGGGTCTTAGTGGTGGCATGGTATTTCATTTTATTTGTATTTCCAACTCCCATGGCAATAAATATCTGTTATTCTGCTGGCTGCCTTGGGAATGTAGGGCAAAGAGAATGACTTGCTTCTGTGTCGCTCATGCCCAAGTTAAGCGCTTACCTAAAACATGGCTTTAACTCCTTTTCTTGAGACAACATTCCAGTAACGTTCAAAACTCTAGTAACTGCTCCTGGGGGTCACTCAGAGCTCATCTTGGCCAGACCCCTGATTTACAGATTTGGAAACTGGGACACAGAGCAGAGAGAGGATGTGCTGAGGTCAGCGGCAGAGTAGAGATGAGAAGTGGAAGTCTGAAGACTGGTCCTTAGAGCTATTTTAAGGCTCCCTGTGGAAAAGTTTGTATTTAGACAACAATGGAAACCTTTGTCCAGAGAGTTGGTGTGGGCAAGGGTTGAGTCTGAAAGGTCCCCTGTGTGTGCGTGCGCACATCTGTGTGTTTCCTTCACTTTGACCTCAGATGCCTTTGAACCAGCCTGAAGGATTCCTTCAGACCAAAGGCTTTGAACAGGTGGAAAGCGCCTAGGAGGAAGGGGAAAGATCAAAAGCCACAGAAATAGAAGAATAAACTGTAGGCTCGGCTAGGGGAAGTTTTCATTGATTGAACACTGGGTGTACAAGGCAGTCTTTTGGTGTCATTTTAAGTAATTTTCATGGCTTCAACATAGAGTAGGTATTCTCCCCTCCCACTGTTTTCAGATGAAGGAACTATTAAGAGATTGTGTCCTACCCAAAGTCATAGAATTTGTAATACCAAACCAGGCTGCTCACCTTTCCATCACTGTGATAAGCTACCTGGGACAATTAACTTACAAGGAGGAAAGGTATATTTTGGCTTATAGCTTCAGAAGCCTTAGTCTGTGGCTACATGGCCTTGTTGTCAGAAAGGCCAGGCAGCACGGAATGGTGGAGGCACATGAAGAAGGAAGCTAATTTTCTTATGGCAGCCAGGAGACAGAAAGACAGGATGGAGCCCAATACCCTTTTCGTGGGTATTCCTCTGTTTCTTTCATTAGGCCCTGCCTTCTAGAGATTCCACCATTCCCCAGTAGCATTGCAAGCTGGGGACCAAGTCTTCAGTTCTTAGGCCTTCAAGATCCAAAGTATAGATGGGCGTGGTGGTACACTTCTTTAATCCCAGCATTCAGAGGTAGGTGGATCTCTGAGTTTGAGGCCAGCATGGTCTACAGAGTGAGTTTCACGACAGCCAGGGCTACACAGAGCAACTGTCTCAAAAAAGAATGAGAAAAACAAGCAAAAACCCCCATTGAAATATATCAAAATATAGCATGGGGCCTGCTCAATCTAATGCTTTTTCTGTCTTTACCTCCACATTGTCTTGCTGGACTAGGAATTGCAGTGGTTTGACCTTTTGGCACAGTTAGGGAGGTTTCTGTTTCTCAATAATTACCAGGGGTAATTGCACCTACAGGGAATACTATCTGGAGACATTTGGGTTGTTACAAGTTAGGAGGTATCTTTGACATCTCGTTCACAGTGGCCCAAGCCTCCTCCTAAACTTCTTACAGTGTAGAGGATAGCCCTCTTGCAAAGAGTCACCTTTATAAAATGTGGAGGTTAAGAAAATTGGCCCATTGGGGGCTTGGTATTGCACAGGTGGGTGGAAGGGCCTGACTGAGAAACTTTGGTCCCACCTGACTGTTTTGGGCTTCTCACTTCCTACTCCGAGGAGGACTGGTATGATGTGGTAGTAGGGGGAGACCTGGAATAAAAGTTAAAGCAAGACATGAGGGCCTCCGTGGCTCAGGGCTGCACAGGAGCTGAGCAGGTGACAGGTGGTAGAGTCCAGTCCAGGCTGCTGAGGATTGATTGGGCTAATTTACTGTGAGTGCGGAAATAACTTGGATCCAGCTAACTGAACTTTCTTTCCTTCATTAAACTAATGCTGTGATTTACTCACCTAGGGAATTGTCTAGGGATATAATCCAGTGGTAGAGTGCTTGTATAGAGTGCTTGTAGCCCTGGGTTTGGTCCCTAGCACTACAGAAAACCAACCAACGACACTCATTTCAGACTAAGTAAGCAGTATTGTTTCGTGTTAATTCTTCATTCAGTAATTGTTTGCAGAGTGTTCAGCATGTGTCTCTAATCTCATAGCTTTGTGGAGTGGTGTGATTCTTGTGTATCACTCTGTCCATCTCCAGTGGTATGCACATACACACATATAGGCAGCACGTGTGTACACACAGGAGAGAGAGAGATTCATCAGAGCTAGAAATGTTTTAGTTTTGTTTTTGTTTTTGTTTTTCCTAACACATAATAGGCAACCCATGCAATGGAGTCTAGAGATAGTAGGCCTAAGGCATGCTAGCCTTTGGTGGCTGGACCCTGTGATATGGTCAGGATGCAAAGGATGGAAAGTTAGATGGGGTCAGAAGGTGGGGAGCTGGAATTCAGGCCTTCGTACGGTGATTGGGTCTATCCTATAGGAGGATGGCCTCACCTTCCAGTTTTCTGGGGGTGGTATTGCCATTTCTCCTAATGTAATTGCTAATGGTTCCCCTGCCAGTTTCAAATGTTCCTGTTTGGATGGTAAATTTCATGAGACATTGTGGAGCAGAGTCTGTGTGGGTTCTATAGTGGGACATGGTTGTGCAGGCTTAGGAAGGACAGTGGCCCTGGTACCTGGGTGTCTGGATGCAGGTGATGAGGTGCCCTCTAGGCTGACACTTCAGGCCTGAGCCTCAGTAGCTGCAGTGGTATCAGGAAGGAAGGGAGTAGTTCTGAAATGACACTAGGCAGAGTCTCTAAAACGGGTCCAGGCAGCTCTTCCAACAAGCATTCCTGTAACTGGAAGTTATGATTGATAAGAAAAAGAAATACTACAATGTGCCCATTTCCTGAACAATTAAGAGTCAGAGAAGCTTCTGCCCAGCTTCTCAAAGGGCCTGGCAAAGCCTCAGCTATTCACTTTCTTAAACCCACCATTGTCCTCTGGAATTTAAAATAGGCTATGAATGTGCTTGATGTCAGAAATGATAAATCTGTGAGGAGGACTATAGTCAATACATTTCCTTTTTAAGTAGAAACAATATAAAGAGCTTAATTCAGTCCTGAATCAATCTCACTTTGTTGTCATGATTGTGTAAAACCTGGGCTGCTCTGTGTCTGTGTTACACTGCTTCAGTTCCCCTCCGTCCCTCCGTCATTGCAACCCCACATGGACTCCCAGCCTTTTTAGGCCATGTACAGTTCTCCTCACTCAGGCTGTTTTCTTGAACCCTGCAAAAAGGTGGTGTGAAGAATGGCGGGTGATTTTTTTCTCTCTAGAGGAGCTCTTCAGGATGACCATTCAGCTGTGTTTCCAGATGAACCTTTTGATCTGAAAAAGTTGGGAGGCTAAATTCTTAAGCTTTTCCCCATCTAATAAAATATGATTAACTTTTTGAGTATTGGATGTGGACAGAGTTTGGAAATCAGAACACTATAGGAATATATGGATGACTGCAGCAACTTACCTTCTGTGTCTACTCCCCTCCCTAGGCTGGGTTAGGTAGAGTGAGCACGTATTCCAGTTTTCCCAGTACGATTCCAGTGTTTGTTTTTTGTCCCAGTTTATGGCCAGTACATTCTTTTTCTCAGAAGTAGTTATATGACTCAACAGATAGGCAATCTCTTTTTATTAGTTTCTTGTGTATTCTTTCAGGACGTCCACAGGCAGGTTCATGCATAGAGGGGAAAGGTGAGACAAGTTGCTTGTATCACTTAACAGTGTATCCTGGAAACTATGTGTCCCCATTCTGCTACATTTGTCAAGACTGTCAGCAGTAACTATTAGTTACTAATTAGTTACTATTTAGCAGGTATATCTGTTTATGTAAGAAGCAAAAGCCTGTAGGAAGTAACGACATCTTTTTTAAGACAAGTGAGTTCAGTAGTAGGTTTATATATTGGAAACGATTAGCAGACAGCAACTTTTTGTCTGACATGGACAAGGCATTTTGGAAGAAGTGGGTTTTAAGCACACTTGTCAGAATCCTGAAGGCAGTGGTTCTTAACCTTCCTAATGCTGCTACCCTTTAATATAGTTCCTCATATTGTGGTGAACCCCCAACCATAAAATATTTTGTTGCTACTTCATAACTATCATTTTGCTACTGTTATGGATTTTAGTGTAAATATCTAACATACAGATATCTGATATGTAGCCCCTGAGGGGTCATGACCCACAGGTTCTAGCTCTGATGCCTCAGCCCTTTAGCAAGGCTTTCCCGACTCACTGGCCACAATTCTTTGGTATCTCCAGTCCTCCACTCATCCCTCCCTCCTTCCATCTGTCTATCTGTCTATCAGTTTTACAAGCCAGAGTTCAGTGAGTGCTTCCTTTGTTAGGTCTACACTGATGAAGAAAATGATGTGAACCTTGCTCCGAGAGTCATAAGAATGATGATCAGGTAAGACCAGTGCCCCATGGTGGCCGTTCTGATAACCTTAGACCCAGGGTGCGCAGGAAGCATGGGAGCAAAGGGTGCCTGGCCTCTGTGGAGCTTAGAAGGTCTGGGGATGCTTCTGAAAGTGGCACTTGCGTTTTGGTTTCTGTTACATTTCCCTTATCTCTACTGTTAGGTCTGTGACCTTTATGTTGTCTTCTGGCCTGGTCTCTGTCTTCTCGCTGTAGCCCCTGGTGTGATGTTTTGCATTTAGTAGCTATCTAGGCATTTCTTGACAGCGTGAAAAGAAAAAAAGCCCACATTAGTTAGATGAACCTAAGATCAGATGCATTAGCATTGAGAGGCAGAGGTGAGGTGTTCTTTGCCCTTAGCCTTCATGTTCTCTGTGGTCAACTGGTATCCTCCAAGTTAGTTCCTTCCTCTCCCTTTAGTCTCCTTTTCTATCAACCCAAGCAATCTTTTTCCTCTCTTCCACATATTCGCTGTGCCATCATGAGAAAATCTACTTCCTGACCGTGCCACGGGCTCACCTCCACTCTCGAACGAAGGAGGTAGCTGGGATCCCTCTGGGCTCTTCTGTCTGGTGGCCCAGCAACTCCTCCTTTCATGTCATAACTTCAGCTTCCTTTGTAGCTTCCTGGTGCCACTGGGTTGATCGTTCTAGGATAAGAAGCAGTAAGTCCAGGAAATTGACCTTTTAGTAGAGTTAAAAAGGCCGCTGAGAGAATGGGGATGACCAATTGTATAGGCTTGAGTCCTTCCATGCTGTGGACTGTGGTTATCATGGCAAGCAAGGTCCAGGTGATGTCCCCAGCTGTGTTGGCTTAGAAACAGCAGTAGTATCAAGTTGTCGTGGGAAAGGCGTTTGGCCAGATGTTAGCAGCTGCATTTCCTAACTCTGTAGAAGCAGCCTCTGGGAGGAAGAGGTGAGATCTGTTTAATAGATTCCTGCTTCTATTCTTTCCACCACAGCTTTTCTCAGGGAGGTAGGATGGGCTTTCTTCCGGAAGTCTGTCCTCAGTCGAAGTTTCAAATGCAGTGTGTGTTGGTGCCGCTCTGGAGTCTCCTTGGTCTGGAAAATCAGTTATTCTTAAGCTTTGGGAAGTAGGGGTGCAGAAGTACCCTTTGACTGCATATTTATCTTGTGTATCATTCCCTGTTGGAATGTAAAAGCGTCCATTCTTAACATGTTCCCTAGGCTATGCAGGCTGTATCTGGATATTCTCAGGGTGAAGTCACACAACAAAACCTAAGCTAGAATGGCTAGCAACTGCAAAACTAATTATTTCTTAATAGGAGGGGCTTCTTGTAGACTGCACTATGAATTGTGCCCTCCTGACTTCAGACATAGGGTGGGCCTTGGAGTTGACCATTTTGATGTCTGATTGAAGGCAGCAAGTCCCCAGGTCCTGCAATCATTGCAATCATTGGCATTGAGGGCTGCAGCATTTCCACAAACCTGTCAGGCTTGAAGGTAACAGATAGACGCTGGCACTTCCTCAGGATGTAGGGAGCTTTTGGAAGAACACCGCACACTCTTCCATCTTACATTATAGGCTGGATTCAAGTCACATGTCTTTCTTGAGCCAATCATTGCTATTAGAAAGGGATTACACTTCTTGTAAGTGGAGTGGAGAAGCAGAGGGTGGGGGTGGGGTGGGGTAGGGGATGTTTCTGAGTCCAGATGTAGGGTGGGCTTTACTCTGTGGTAAAAGAGGGCCAGTACTCAAACAAACAGAGGCTTGTTCAGGAAGGGAGAGGCAGGATCCCAGGCTGGCAAGGGTCCCGCCAGGACCCAGTGCCCAGGTGCTTTTCGGAGCACACCCAGGGAATCGGGACAACACTGACTATGATGTCCTGTGCCCTCCCATTGCTGGAAAGGTTATCTGTGTTGTGCAGCTGAGGAAATGAGGCTCAGTGGGGCTTAGTGACTTGACTCAGATAAGGGCATAGTGCGGTTGTGGGGGTTGGGATTGGGAGAGGGAAATGAGGTGCGTGAGAGGCCTTTAGCTCTACAACTACAGGCATCATTAACACCTCCCGTGTCGAAGCAGCCGCCTTCACTTCTTCTCTTCTATGACTGTAATTATTCATGGCAGGAGGCCTTTCTCAGGACAAGAGTAAAATCTACCACACTTTCTCTACCTTCAAGTTGACTATGCATGAAAAACGGTGAAATGTTCTTTGGGCTCCTGTTTTGTAAGGAAGGTCAACCTGTCAGCCCTTGTGCCCCACATGCTGTGCTGATGTTGCTTCAAATCTGGGCAGTCTAGGTTTGATGTATCATCCGTGCTCTGTGGATGGGGAGACAGACTTGGAGGGGTTGTGGCTGGAGGGGTGTCACACAGCTTAGGAGGCCAACTGCCTGCCTCCTGGCTGTGCTGCTTCTCCATGCAGTCCAAGGCTTATCAGTGGTGGCCAGCCTTGTTATGCCCCTGAAGGAAGGCACTCAGGAAAGGGGGTTTCAGTGTCACAGGTTTCCAAAGGAGCTGAATGTTCCCCATGGGGATAATTCTCAGGGCATTAGGAAACATATCCTGAGTACAATAAACACAAGAGAGTCAGGAAATCTTGTTTCTATATAGCAGTTAAAATGCAAAGGGAGGGAGGGAAACCCTCAGAAAGGCATAAAGGGTTGTTGTCTTTGAAAATAGGAGGGTCTGATTGAGGGTAAGGAGGCAGTGCTGGCCAGGTAGACTTGTGACAAATGTGGGCATCGTGGCAGCAGTAGGCAGGACATCTAGGTGCTTCTCTGTGAGCTCTAGTTCTGCTGCCCTTCTTTCTGGGCAATGCCCATATGTACAAAGTAGCATCCAGACTGGCAGCTCAGTGGGCAGAGGGATTAGGATCAGAGAGGTGAAGGTGGGGCCAGCCGTGCCATCTGTGCAGAGCCCTGCTGAGCATGGCACAGGGTTGACACTGCCATGTTGTACGCTTAGTGCAGTCTCCCTGGCTGTGAGCTTTCGGTTGCTCAGAGTACGTGGGCTCACCACATCTGGCTGAGGGCAACAGTCTGTCTTTGGCCTCTCTTTACAGTGGAATTCTTTGTCTGGAAAGCTCCTTTCTAGCTCTGTATGTTTGCAGTCTCTCCCTTGGCCTGTGCCCTGCACAGGTCTTAGATGGGAGACTGCCACCTTGCCAGAGGCCTGCAGGGAGCTAATGAGTGGCATAATGAGCAGGGATAAATGCCCGTGCTCAGTGTAGGGTACACAGAGAGAGTACAAGTGGTCATGTTCAGGGGAGCCCTAGAGACTCCTGAGCAGGATATGGAAGAGTGAGGAGGGGGTCGTTGTGTGTGGAGGGTGGGTCACAGGTGTGTGCACAGGGGCATTGGCAGGGAGGCTTTTTCCAAGTGCAAGCAGACTCTAGTCTGATCACCCAGGCTCTGGAGAGAAAACATCCTGATATTTTTCAACTATGAACAACAGAAATAATAGGCACCTGTCCCACCTCCCAGGAAGACACATCTCCAGCTTTGTAGGGCTTTGAGTCTGTGCCGGTGGTAAGGCGCTGGGTTCGTCTCTTCCTTTCTCTTTTTCTGCCCACGTCCACTCATTAAACACCTCTTAGGCGTCTGTTGTGCAAGTATAACATGGCAAGCCGAGGTCTTGCCGACAAAAGCCATTGCCCTTGAGGAGCTGTCTCGTAGGTAAACAAGATGATTACAAAGAGGTGTGATAAGTGCTAACAGGCTTGTGCAGGGTCCTGTGGGAGAGGGAGGAGGAAGTGCTTGGTTGTGCCTGGTGGAGGAGATGGCATGGACTAGGCTGGGTGGGAAGTATGCCAAGTGCAGCAGTGTCTCTTGGAAGGCGTCCTAGGCAGAGGGAAGTAACAGCATTCATTCCTGTGGTGAAAAAGTTCCTGAAGACCTGCCCTGTGATGGAGGTGGCTGGTGTCCAGCCTGTGCCCTGCCAGTGCTCTCTCTCTCTGGTGAATTGGAAATAGCATGACGAGAGCGTGTACAGAGTTCTCTGGCAACAGAAGAGCTCTGTTTAATTCAGTTAATATTTACTAGTCTTCCTCAGAGGGGATCCTGTGTAGGATCTTTGTGCAGCTGACAGTAATGGCTTAGTCATCTACTATAGAATAGGTTAAGTTTGGGTGCTTTACAAAGAAAATAAAAAAAAAAAACGGTTTATTTAGGTTCTAGCTCTAGAGACTCAAGAGCTCGGCCCCTAGCATCTGCTCTGCTTTGGAGAGGGTTGCCTGGTGGGTGGTATCATAGGGTGGGAACACGTGAGGAAAACATGGTGAGACAGGAAGCATGAGGCCTGGGAGGGACAAGGCTGGCTCTTTATAAAAGCCTGTTCTCTTGGGAATTAACTCACTCCAGTGAGAGTGTATTAATCCATTTCTGAGACTGAAATCTCCCTGACTTAATTTCCTTCAACTGGGTTCCATCCCCTAAAAGTTCTAGTTCCTCAGTACTGCCACAATGGGGCCCAAGGCTTCAGCACTTTGACTTTAGGGGACAATGAAATCATATGTAGATCATAGATATGTTTGGACTCAGGAAATGTGACTTGGGCAAGCCATTTTACCTCTGTGGCTTCCATTGTTTTTCATTCATATAAGTAGCGTATTGGACCAGTCCAGTCTTTGGTACATCTGTTAGTTCAGTATTTGCTACTCACTTGATTAGATAAACCCAAGAATTAGTGACATCTTTCTTTTCTGTTGAGGGAAATGCAGCAATTGGTGTAAGTTTACACACTGAGGCTATTGATAGGCTAGTTAGCCAAGAATCACTTATGGCTTATAAAGCACTCTGTCTCTACTGTAGCACACACAAACTCAGTATAGCTCTGTGGAAATGTTAGAGGTGGTGGATGTCAGCCTCGTGCTGTCTTAGAGTGAATAGATGCTTTGTGGCATTTATGTCACCTAGCTATTTATCCTCCATTTATTCCCTTGAGAATAGGAGCCCTCTGCTTACTTAGGCAAAGCACTGTATTTTTGGATATGTCTGAGGCAGGAGGATTAAGTTTAGAGTCATCCAGGCTGGCTTCAACTTGCCACACCGCTGAGGTTAACTTTGAATGTCTGATCTCCAGAGTTGTGTGTGCCACTGTGTCTGGCTTTCTGTGAGGCTGAGATGAACCTAAAGTTTTGGGCATGTTAGGAAAGTGCTTTACCAACTGAGTTATATCCTTAGCCTAATGAAGCTTTAATATGAGCTAAATTCAACCTTTGTTCCTGTGTCTTTTCAGCACCCATGATTCACTGTTGTTTTTTTTTTTTTCTGATGTGTGTGTGTACATGCACATACCCATTGTGTAGGTGTGTGTGTGTCCCTGTGTGCATACAGAGACCAAAGGAAGGATACCCTGCCCTGACACTGCTTATGTTACTCTTTGATGCAGGGACTATCTTTCAACTTGGAGCCGAGCTGGTGGCCAGCAAGCCCCAAGCTTTTGTCTTTTTTTCTCCTCATTCGATAGAACACATTCTCACTGGGCTTGCAGTGCAAGTTCATTGGTACGATACACCTTGTAAAATGTTATGTGCTAATTACTAAGTGTAGTGACAGCTCTTTCTTCTAGGGAGTAGCTCTTACAGTCTTGTCTGGTCCCTGGGCCAAAGCCATCAGTATCACCTGGGAACTTGTTAGAAATGTAGATCCTCCAGCCCCACCCAGACCTGCTGACTCAGAAACTCTGGGGTGGGTCTCCCAAAACAGTTTTACAAGCTCTTGGTAGGTGCTTTTGATACTTGGCCTAGTTAGAGGACTGCGGTAGGTTAGAACAATAGCCCCTAGCCTTCTATTGCTGTGATAAAGACCATGACCAAAAGCAAAGGATTTATTTCATCTTACTGTTGGCAGTCCAACATGAAAGGAGGGCTGGGCAGGAACCTGGAGGCAGGAGCTGAAGCCGAAGCCAATGAAGAGTGTTGCTTACTGACTTGCTCAGTTTCTTTATTTGCTTTCTTTTTAAATACTTTTTTTTCCCAAGACAAGGTTTCTCTGTGTAACAGTCCCGGAACTCACTTTGTAGACCAAGCTGGCCTCAAAGACATAGAGTTCTGCCTGCCTCTGCCTCCTGTGTGCTGGGACTAAAGGCGAGCACTGCTACGCCCAGCTTTTAAACACATCTTTAATTAAAGTACAATTAAATCACTTCTCCTCTTCCCTTTCCTTCTTCTAGGCCATTCCATGCCTTTTTCCTCTAACCTCTTCGATGACTTCCCCCACTCTCAAATTAATAGCCCTTTCAATAGTTACTGTCAACTATTATGCAGGAACGTAGACATACAGTTCGATGAGTTTATTTTTGTTGTTTGTGTATATGTGGTTTCAGGGATGATCACTTTGGATTGGATAAACAGGGAGCTCATGCCCGGGAGGGGTTAATTCTCCCTCTCAGCAGTCATAAGTTGTCTGTAGTTCTTTGTCTAGGGGTGGGGCTCTGTGAGAATTTTCCTCTTCCGTGTTAGTATATCTGTTGATGTTGTCATTGTTCACATCTTGTTTATGCAGAGGCAGTTATAGGAGAGATAGTCTCACAGAAGACATCTTCGTATTCTGGCTCTCATGATCTTTCTGCCTACTCTTCCACAGAGCTCCCTGAGCCACAAATGCAGGAGCCGGGCTACAAATGTTTCTTTTTGGGCTGGGCTCCAATCTGTTTATTTCTGCATTGTGTCAAGTTGCACTTTTCTCACTTTGCTTTCTTGCATATCCCAGGACTATCTGTCCAGTCATGGCACGGCCTACAGTGGGCGGGGCCCTTCCATGCCAATCAGCAATCAAGAAAATGCCCCACAGGCCTGCCTACATTCCAAGTTTGTGGATGCATTTCCTCATCTCTCTTCTCAGATGACCCTAGCTCGTGTCAAGTTGACAAAGAATTAAGCAATACATGTGCACACTGGGTTCACCTGAGTGGGGAGTTCTTAAAGCTATGCCTGCTGTCCCCTGAAACAGTGGATAAAGGTCTGGTAGTGGACTGATACAGCCAAGGCTGAGCATGCCTCTCTGACGCCAGGGCCCAGTCACGAGGGACAGGGTTGTGGAGTGAGGAGCACAGACTGGGGTGTCAGACTGGCTTGGTTTGAGTCCAGGTTCTTTTCTTTCTACTGCTGAGTCTTTTGGCAAGAGGACCCTGGCCTGGGGTTCATGCCTGCAACTGAGGGATAAAGGTACCCTCCCCAGGATTTCTATGGCAGTTGGCGGGATGATGAATAGAAGCTTCCAGTGCTGTGTTGAGCACATGATCAATAGGACCGGATGCTCTGGTGCTAGCCAGCTGAGTTTGGAGATAACAGTATTCCCTTTCCACCCTTAGCCCCTCTTCTCCATCCTACAATTCTTTAGGTCAGTGGTTCTCAACCTTCCTAGTGCTGTGACTCTTTAATAAGTTCCTCATGTTGTGGTGACCCCCCCAACCATAAAATACTTCATTGCTATCATATATGTAATTTTTGCTACTGTTATGAATCACAGTGCAAATATATGCTATGCAGTATACCTGATATGTGACCTGGTGAAAGGGCTGTTTGACCTCTAAGGGTTCATGACCCAAAGGTTGAGAAACACTGTTTTAGGTCCCCCCACCCCGGGGCCAAACACTCAATTTATTTTTATCTATTATTCTTTTTTAAAAGATGCCATCCAATTTGACAGTATTTATTTGTACGATAAAGTTCTATTTATTTGAACTTTATAAGTAAATTTATAAACTTTATTATAAATTTCCATTTATTTATTCCTACAGGGTAGTCGTATATTTGAGAAAAGATATATGTACATGTTCTTTACAAAAGTGTGTCTAGAAAAAAAAAACAGGAGAAACCCAAAGCCCATCAGCATAAAATTGCCACACAGGGGAGGACGTGCAGACACAGAAAGCAGTGAGGTAGCTCAAGGGCTGACGTAGGGCTCTGAGGGATTGGAACGCTGTAAATGGTGTACATGTATATATTTGCTTCCGTATGCATAGTACCTCTAAAAGTGTCCATGAGAAGGGGCTGATGTTGACTGAGGGGACCCATCATGTGCAAGGCCCCGGTTCCCATCCCTAGACCACAGGAAAGGAAGAATAAAGAACGTACCCTTACCACCCAGGGATGATGGTTCGTATTTTAGCCAAAAGTATTGATGTGTCCCTATACTCTTAGCGCTTGAGAGGCTGAGGTGGGAAGATCACACAAGCTGAACATCAGCTTGGGTTGTCTGGTGAGATGATGTCTCAAAAAGACCAGAGGAGCAGGGAGAAATAGACACCAAGGAGTAGGGACTTGTTACCACAAACTCTTTGGAGCCTTTTCATGTATATACTTGGAGTCTATTAAAAATACTTTTCAAAGTGTGATGTCCCTAACAGAGACCCTGTCTGTGACCTGAAGGTGGCAGGCTGTGGAGGAAGTGGTACTGGGCTTTGTGAGCTGGACGCTGTCCTGAGGAGATTCTATTACCTGCACTGTGGGCTCCCATGGACCTTGCCACACTGTGTCAGTGTGTGGACTTGGGGAAGTTGAGACCAGCTCTCAGCCTGTACTTGCCCAGTTGTCTTTGTTTGGCCTTGAGGCTGGGCTCTTAGCATCATCTGAATCTTGACTCTGTTCCCTGAAGCATTAGCTCTACCCTTTTCTGTGCCACCCGAGGTCTTGATAAGCCTACCTCCTGTGTCTTTAGCCAAGTCTTTGTTAAAGAGACACTGGATAGGGTGTGGCTAAGAATCAAATCCTGCATCATGCTGCCAGCAACCTTTTCCTAGCTGGTCATCAAGCGGATAGTGATGGCACTGTTTACCTATTCACTCCCTAAATGTTCACAGTGTGCCTGAAACAGGTTAGTGCTGAGGACCTACAGAGGAAGTAAGGCCACCTCTGCCTGCAGAGATGGGTAAGCTTATTCTTGAAGGTCAGTTCCTTGTGCTCCATTGTAAGCAGTTAACTCTTCCTTTGTCATGCCCAACTAGTAGCAGGCAGCTTGTTACAGAATAAAACTATGAAAACAGGGAAGGTCAGAGGCTGGACTTTGGAGCATGGTTTTTAGACTCCTGGTTGTAGGAAAACAGATGGGTAGCCCAGCCGAACTTAAATTCATGAGGGGTATGTGCATGTGTGATTGACCCAAAGGAGGGAAAGTTCAGTGAAGGTGGTTGTTACCTAGCTTAGAAAGACAGTAGTGAAAATTGCTTGGTTTTCCAGCTTGTATGAGTGAATCATGGGTGAAGTGTGTGTGTGTGTGTGTGTGTTTATGTTTGTGTAGGCCAGAAACCAACCTCAGGTGTTATTTTTCAGGAACCATCTACATTGTTTTCTGAAACAGGGTCTCTTACTGGAACTTGGATTAGATTAAGCTGATAGGTGAACAAGCCCCACGGGGCTGGCTATCTCTGCCTTCTCAGTACTGGGACTACAAGCACACACTACCATGCCTGGCTCGTATGTGGGGTCTAACAATTGAACCCAGGTTCTTATGCTTTCATGGTGAGTCCTTTACCAACTAGCCGCTACTCTAGTTCCTTATAAAAGGAAATTTTAGACATTGCTGAAATAATAAATCTCTTGCACTTCACTTGGTCTATCAACTTGATAACCATTATATGAAAAAATGATTGTTTTGTTTTGCTTTTTTCTTTAGGCTATATCTTTGTGTACTCATAGTGCCCTTCCTCAGTATCATTTGCTCTGTAATAATGTCAGGAATCATTGGCTTATAGCTGTCAGGGCTTATTTATTTGTAGAACATCCACTTTCCGATTTTAAAATAGCACATTGATCCATGTCCCAGGTCCTCAGAGTTCTTTCTGGCTTATGTGATTTTACAGTTGGTCAATAGTAGTTCTAAGAAACGTTTATTATCATTTATTATAATCAGTTAAATATGCATGAGACAAATTACATTCTGTCTGCAGAAAAACTGAAAATACATTAAAAAAAGAAAATGGAAGAATGGCTAATTAGCCATGGCTGCTCCACCCTGGCCCATGTTGACATATGTCTTGGTTCTACCAGAAAAAGAATCAAAGCTTACAGTCAGGTTTCCCAGGAAGGGCTGTGCTTTATGGAAGATCCTGTTGAGTAACCTAATTAGTAATGTTTCAGAGGGGTGTGACTCAAATGTGTTCAGAGAGTGGCAGCGTAGAAGAGGAAGAGGGGTCTAATTCATCTGGGCAGGGAGGTGGCTGGAAAGGGGGAGTTGCCATAGGACCTATGACTCTTGATTATCCAGGCAGAATAGAAGTCAGAGGAGAAGAACACATAGAATTGTGTATAAGCTGTGGTCACAACCACATGCCAAATATTTACAAACAACTGTAAAGAAACGTCCCAAAATAATACTGTGGTAGGAATGTTGATAAATGTGGTTTTATTTTCTCTGGTTTTTGAAATTAGAGTTGATTGCCACTTGTAAATGTTTTTCCATACTCCATACATCCACTCAGTTGTAGGAGCTTTAGGGTACAGTGCTTGGCTATTGAACAGTGCTAGTGGGCACTTTGTTTGGGCCTATATCTCCACCATGCTATATTTTCGTATTTGGTGGCCTGAGATGAAATAGGAAAGCCAACCCTGAGAGGAGTCTGGTAGTATTCACTTTGCAACTTGAAAGTTGTAGTCAAATCTTGGGGGGTGGAAAATGGTGCAGATTGTTTCCTTGTCCCCAAAGCCTGATTAGGCCACTCCTTGCTTCCCTGTGTTGAAGTTTTACATCGCAGGAATGGATTAAATGTCCAAGAGCAGAACTGTGAGGTAATGGTTTAGGAGGTGAGCCACCTTATCATAGTCATGGAGAAGCTGTTCATATGCTACTTCTGGCATGCAGGTTTCCTACCTCAGCATTCATTGCCCCTTAAGACAGGGTGTCCAGATAGTCTAAGGCCTGCCTCCTCCTTCATCACCAGGAAGAGAAGTGTGCCTGTTTGATAGTCCTGGATCTAGATTTTTTGTGTTGTCTTTTAATTCATTTTGTGGCGTGGGGCTGAATTTCCCCCTGTTCCCAACTTGAGCTGGTAAAATTGGCCTAGGATTTGTTGTAAAGGTTGATTTAAGATGTATAAGCACCAGCCAATGCCTGACCTATAGACAAGGGCACAATACGTAGGAGCCAGTTTTTCCTGTTGCTTAGTGCCAATCCTGTAAATTGGCTCATGTGTGTCTTCTAGCTGGTCATGCAGAAAGAACTCTGGCCCTGCAGTTGTTACTGTAGTATTTTGTACATGTAATACTCTGCTCCCTAATTCTGAGTATTGACATGAAGTTGTTGGAGTGTGGGAACTAGTGGGATTTATGATCCAAAGGCATAAAATGACATTTGGCACAATTTCTCTTCGGAGGTCTTTTCTCTCTCTCCCTCCCTCTCTCTATCCTTCCCTCTTTCTTTCCTCCCTCCCTTCTTCTCTTCCTTCCTTCTTCTCCCTCTCCTTCTGTCTCCCTCTCACTTTCTCTCTTTCCTTCCTTCCTTCCTTTCGTTCTTCATAGGAGACTTTCTGCAAGACTCCTAAAGGTGAAGTTTATGAAATGTCAGGGTCTGGGTACAGTGGCATTTCCTTGATGAAGGAAGTGCTAACTTAGCAAACATACAGATGTTAAATAAGGCTCAAGGAATATATATTGGCACTTGGTTTGAAAATGCCATGATGATATATAGTACCTTGAATGCTAATTAACAAAAGAAAAAAGAAATATGTGTTAGACCCAGGCCTGGCAATACAGGCCTGTAATGCAAACCACTGGAGGCAAATGCAGGAAGACTGTAAGTTCAAGGCCTGTCTTGTTGTTGTTGTTTTTGAAACAGGGTTTCTCTGTGTAGCCCTGGCTGTCCTGGAACTTGCTCTGTAGACTAGGTTGGCCTCGAACTTAGAGAGCCACCTGCTTCTGCCTCCTGAGTGCTGGGATTAAAGGTGTGTGCCACCACCACCTGGCTCTGTTGTGTCTTTTCTGCTTGATATTTAGGTTAGAATTTCAAGGCTCGCTTTCGAAGGGCCGTGGTTAGTAGAGCGGGACCAAGGCAGCTTCAGGACGGGGGGACTTGACTTGCTCTTTCCACATTCTTTCGTTCTTTCTTTAGCTTTCCTTTCCTCTCTCCTCTTTCCTCTCCACTCTCTCTACTTCCTTGCCCCAGGGATATTGTATGTGTTGCTAGGTTTAATGCTTGACAAGGAAGGTGGATAGTCCTTTTCTTCCCCTTATGTTCTTGATGATCCATTTCAGAGACTGCCTTTGGCCATTTCCCCCTTGCCTTGCTATACTCGTTAAAGTTGCTGCAGGCTTTGCTTTGTAGAGTGTTAGGCTCAGGGGTCATCCTCATGTGAATGACAGCTCTTTTGTGTCTCCTATTATGGTGCAGGGAGCTGGGGGTGGCTGGGCACCGGCGGGGGCTAGGAACCAGTTCAGGAGTAGGCCTGTGTGCTGCTGAAGCCGGGCCAGCACCAGGCTCAAAGGCTCAAGTGCTGCCCAGTGCTGACTCCACGTTTTGGCTGTTAGGCTTCTGTAGTGTCATTTGTATTGGCCATTTAGCCCGGGCTGCTCCACAGCCTTTTCATCATAGGAATTACACAACGTGAACGTTTTTGACCTTGTAAGGCTTTGTAGAAGAGACTGTAAATTCCAGCTCTGCACAGCAGCGCAGGGGATGAGACTAGGGAGACTTAGTTGGCGGATGGCCCTGGCGTCGGAAGGCCGCCCTTGCAGTTGTGCATATGTTGGGCACATCCCAGAGGGGCTTGAGCTGCAAAGGTGACTGCTGATCAGTGTCAGCCCAAGGAGGTCTGGGGATGGATACGTGCTCCTTTCACAGCATATATTTTCTTCAGCTTTCTGCTGTAGAAGGAGAGGTTTGGGCTTCTGTAGATAGACGTAAGCAGCCTCCTTTCCCTTAGTGTTTATTGTTGGCTTGTTCCAAGTTCCAGGCCAGTTTCAGGGGGGCTGGTAAACAATTTGTTGGCCTCTGTCATTTTGAAAAAAGTTCCAAGCTTCTAATAACCCCCAGTTTGGGTGAGAGCTTAGCAGCTATGACATGGCTGGGTCCCGGGCCAGGGAGGTGTCATTTCCTGATAGATTTTGATTGGTAAGCACTTTGTGGGCTCAGCACTACTGTGTCTCTTCTGAACTGGTCATGTGCTGTACTCTTACATTACTGAGGAGGGAGTGTCCCCGGAGCCTGGTGTGGTTAGGTGACTTACCCTGGGTCACAGAGCAGAGCAAGAGCCCGAACTGGAATTGTCTCCTTTCCACAAAGACCGAAATTCCATTGGGTGATTGGTAGCTGAATGTGGCCCAGGTACATACTCTTTGCAATTGGCTTGTTTGGGTTCTAGTTTCTGACTGTGCTACTTATTTATTTTGCTTACGAGCATTGGCTTAACCTTCCTGAGTTCCAGTTTCCTTGTGGCATGGGGACTGCTTGAATCAGTCGGTTTTGAAGATCTCCCAGGATGGCTCTTGGTGCACATAGGCACTCAGTAGCTGCTCTTGCCAGCATTATTTTCCATGCCTTGCTACAGGCTTCTAGCTGGGCCAGGGCTGCTCTAGGGAGAGTGTTGGTAATCCCCAAACTTTCAGGACATCCTGTACCATCTACATTTCATGTAACGCAAACCAAGATCTGGGGTTGGTGTGCACCCATTGGAGGAGAAGGCCTGTGGATTTGCTCGCCTTGCATTTCACCGTAAGCCATGTTGGCTCAGAGACGTACAAGCAGATTAATTGTGTGTGTGTGTTCATGTGTGTGCATGTGGAGGTTGGAAGTCAACTTCTGCTGATGTTCCTCAAGTGTCATTCACTTTGTGTTTTGTAATAGGCTCTCCCAGTGGCTCTCCCAAGTATGCCAGGCAGGCTGATCTGTGAGCCTCAGAGATGCCACCTTCTTTTTGTGGGTTCTGGGGCTCAGACTCAGATCTCCATACCTACACAGTTAACTCATCACTGTCTGTGCTATCTCCTCATCCATAGGCAGATCGTACTGGGGCAGATCGTAAAGTACTCCAGTAGAGTCACAGACCTCTGACTTGTGAGCTATCTGCACAGATGACTTCTTCTTGCCTTTACCTTTTCTTGCCCAGTGGTTCTAGTTATGATTCAATCTACAAACATCTGAGTGCCTGCTGTGTTCCAGGCATAGGGCGAAGTGCCGGAAGGAAAACACACGATGAACCTGGGATTGATGAGTCCTGTGGTTCATAGGAAAGACATTAATTCAATAAGAGTAAAATCATTACAAATCATTGTGAGGCTATGATAAAGAAGTATTTGAGGCCATTGAAGCACATACTAGAGATAGCTGACCCTGTTTAGTGGGCTAGAAAAGATTCTTAAGGGAGTGACTTGAGTTGATGGCTGAAGAAAGTCCAAAGCAGAGGGGAGCAGGAGATGGTAGAACAAGCTCTGAGCTTAGCACTCTACTTCTTTCCCCTTAGTCTTTTTGGAACCAGTCATTTGTTGAGTGTCTTTGGTGTGCCAGACACCATGTACACTGTCATCTGCTCCTCCAAATCCTCCTTCAAGGTGGGTATGGTGGCTTCTGGGTGAGGAAACTGAGGCTCGGGATGCTAAATGATGTGGGCTTTGGTCTCATGTTGGAAGCTGGAGTTTGAACCCTTTGGCCCTCCTGCCTCTGCACAGAGGTTTTTGTGTCTTGACCTGCTGGTTTTAATCACATCATGTTCTAGGAAGATGGACTTTGAGTTCCAACCTCCCACCTGTAAGTGAACTTTCCGCCCTCAGCCTGCAATTCGAGGGGCTGCTGTCTGTGTTGGGCCAGCTTTGAGACTATGTAGGTCTGAGTCTTAGTGGTTTTAAAGTCACTTTTCCTGCCCATTGCCATAGTCTATGGTGGTTTTAGAAGTACTCACTTGGAGGTACCAGTGGACTAGGTATAAAGATAGTGAGTTCCATCCCTGCTGTGAACAGTATCTCTGTGGGATGTGGAGGAAAGAAACTGGGCTGATAACATTTAATTACCTGGAGTTAAGTCTCTGCCAGGGTTTGTCAGTGAGTGGGCTCTAGGGCTCTGGGTAGGGGTAATTTGTACCAGTCCTGTTCCTTCCTCATCTCGTTATCTATAAGGCAAGATAATGTTGCTGCTTTATTTATCTCAGCTTTACTCTGAAATACTAGGTGAACCACCTAGCCCTGGGATCCAGAGAGGTATCTCTAAGGTAATATGTTAGAGATTGTTCTGTAAGCCTCTTCAAACGATGCTATGTTTGTTGATTTAGCATTATGGGTCATATTATCAATAGCATAACCACTAGTCCCCAGACTTCAGCTGTGTCAGAATCACATGGAAGGTTTGGAGGACACAGGTTGCTGACCTCTTCAGAATTTCTCACTCAGTGTGTCTGAGGTGGGATCAGAGGATTTGCATTCAGTGTGGACATGGTTTTGTAGTTTGATCTTTTTGGTTAGCATGCCAAATAATGCATTTCATTATGGCATTTTCAAATGTATGTGCCATTCTTTCTTTTTTTCTAATTGCTCATTCACTGTCTTCTTCATATCCCCCACATCCTTTGCTTGATTCCTTTCCTTCCCTAGACAGCCTCTCCCACCCCCACACCCCGAGCAGCTCGCCCATATCACATATATTTCCCCCTTTCCTCATCTCTTAGGGAATCATTTTAAACAAGGACCCAGTTGATGGTGGCAGACTGGTAATCTCTTTTTTTGTGTGTTTATTGTTTTATTTTGTATACTGTTTGCTTGCTTCCCTGTGGGCCACTAAATTTGAGTGCTTCCTTGGCGATGGGATTGCAGGTGTGGCCCATCATCGCTGGCTAGGTGGTCCCATCTGCCACTCATGTCACCTGCTTCAGCATAGCCTTATGCCTCAGGAGGGACAGGTGAAATCCATGTTTTCATGAATTTTGTAGCGGGGAATTTTGCTTTCTTTGAAAACCCAGTTATGTTACGTGAGTATTTTTAGTTTTAATCCCATGTGTGGGATATGGAACTCTGATTGTCTGGTGCTTTAGGAGGGGCATGATTTTTGCCCAGATAGTTTAATTCTAGGGACCCTGGAGAGGGTATAAACGGGAGGGCCCCGAGAGGGCCTGTGACAGCTGCTGCTCCCCCTGCTGCTGCTGCTGAATCCTGCCGTTGTTGGTTCCTGCTGCTGTGTTTGCTGTTGCTGGATTTCTGGATTGCTGGGTATTCTGACAAAGAAGATTGGGCTTGCCCCTAGGAACCCAATGACCCTGGTCAGCAGGAAGTAGTTTAAAGAGGTCTACATTCCCTTTCCCCTCTAACCTTCTTTCTTGCCTTAGTGTTGGGGGGTTGGAAGGGATTGGGGTGGAGAAGGTTGGTATACCTACAGTAGGTATCAGCTTAGGGGTGTGGATTAGCTACAGTGAGCTGAGCGGGCAGTGGTGACCCTGGGTCAAGGGCTTTGTCTAGAGGGAATGGAGGCAATGTCCATGGGAACTTGGGTTGACCTCACGTAGCTGCTCTCCTCTTGCTTGTGGTGCTGGGGGAAGGCTCTTCTTACTGGTACTTTAGACTGACTGGAACAGAGCTCTGTCCACACTGGTGAGTGCCTTCATTCTTAAGGCAATGTAGGTCATCCATGCTCAAGTTCTCAACTCCTGTAAAAATTCTCCTGTATCATGACCCTCAGGTACAGTGACTGGAGAATTTTAAATGACGTTGGATGGCTGATCATATTATTTCTCAAACTCTGTCTTCCCAATTGCCCCCAGCCACTTTCTTCTCTCTTACAGACAGTGAGTGATTTCTTATTAAGTCTCTTTCCTAATTGATAAAGCCAATCCTTTTCTTAATCACTCCCACTTCAGGGGCTGGAGAGATGCCTTAGCAGTTAAGAGCGCATACTGCAGTTAGTTGTGGCGCCAAATGCCTTTAATCCCAGCACTGAGGGAGGCAGAGGCAGAGGCAGAGGCAGAGGCAGAGGCAGGTGAATTGCTGTGAATTTAAGGCCTGCCTGGTCTACAAAGTGAGTCCAGGACAGCCAACGCTACACAGAGAAACCCTGTCTCAAAAAAAAAAAAAAAAAAAGAGTGCATATTGCTCTTGCAGAGGTTTGGTTCTAGCACCTATGTTGGGTAGTTCATAGCTGCCTGTAACTTCAGGGCACCTCTCTATCCTTCCCAAGAGACTTCGCTTATGTGCACCCCCATGCACATAATTAACTGTAATAAAACTCTTAAACAGAATTAACCCCATTGCAGAAGAAGGTAGCCTATTCGCAGTGATTCTTACAATTTTATGCTGAGTGGTTGATCATATTCAAACATTTTGATTTCTCAGGCCTAGAGAGATCTTAGGGATTCTAATGCCAGGTAACCAAAGAGAATTTGACTCACTTTGAGTTTCTGACATGTGGTCGGTACCGCACTTGCCACAACTGTCCAGAGTCTGTACTTGGCTAGCCAGCCTTAGGGTTTCTGTTATGACTTTGAGGAGGGCTTTTAAAGCCTGGAGTGCCTACTGTCAATATACTGTTACCCAGACTCCACTTCTGCCTCTGGGCCTCGAGGGCATGTGAAGTTTGGCGACCTTTGTAGTTTACACTTAATCCATTCTCACAGCTTCTTGGTGGATATCAATAGGGTTTTGTGTTTTGTTTTGATTTGTGTGACTGACTGGTTTGCTTCCTCTGGGCTGATTTTATCTCCAAAATTATATTGTAAGCATGGTAGAAGCGATGGAATTAGTAGAATGCTGGGTCTACACATATTTTATTGATGATGAGACATATAGATTGGTTCACCATGATGTTTCTAAGCTAGAGTGACTTTCAGTTGATTTGTGTACACATCTCAAATTCATGATCAAAACTAAGTTGATCCCCTCAGTTACGATCTTCTTGGATGGAAAGAGATTATCAGTGTTCCCATAGTCCTTCTAAGGAGACCCCAGGCAAGTTTGGGTCATAACCAAAGTAGGGTATTAACCAAAACAGAGCAGCATCAGGGTGGGAACTGGCTAGACAACTCCCTCACTGTATCAGTGTATGGCAGAGGCTGCTGGGCATCAGCTGTGGCAACAGATTGCTAGCTGAGCCTGTGTGAGAGAGACACAGGAACAAGTGTTACTTCAAACAGCATTCTTTCTGGGTCTCTCCCAAGGTTGTGTTTTTTTCTTTTAAATCAAGCCCTTACCCCCTCTCCTCTACAAATAGTCAATGTTCAAGATTGTGTTAAAACAAAACAAACAAACAAAAAACCCCCCCAAAACAAAAAACCACTAGAAAACAACCCAAGAACCTAGTATTCAAAAGGGCTTGGGCAGAGTCATTGTGTTTTGTTAGTGGCTCTTTCTTGCCTAGGAAGAAAGAGAATTTCTGTCCTAGCATCCAGACCCATCAGGCAAGATTGCTCCTTGCTTTGTCTAGTCTTTGCCCTTAGTCTAAAGTAACCTTCCAACTCACGCTAGTCCTTGTTTATTTTCTTGGTTTATGGTGTTTGGGTGGCTTGTTTTAAAAGTGAGAACAGTAACTGCAACCACAGGCTCAGAGAGTTGTAAGACTCTTTCCAACCGCCTTTATCTGGCCCATGGAGATGTCTTAGAGCCTTAGGGCCAGGGTCCCGTGCCACAGTGTTCCACACCTAAGTTTGATCTTCTTCTCCCTCCTCTGAACTGCTGTGGCAGAGATCCCAGCTCCCTTTTGGTCCTCTTCTTGGTTGCATGGAGGTGTGGTCAGAAGAGAGAAAGGGCCTTCTGTGTCTCAGGTTGATGGAACAGTTAAAGTACAAGCAGACCGATGAGGAACAGACCATCTCTCAGATTGAGTTTTGAAATGGGTTGGAAAAAACACTGGCTGTGAAAACATTATCAAAAATCTGCAAAATCAACACTCTTTCTTCCTGGTAAGCATGAAAGGCTTGGCAGCTGTACCTCCCTCATGCGTGTTAGGCCATTGCGTCTGTCTCTGTGGCTTATGGGTGCTGATTTAAGCCTGGATTGGCATTCCAACCCCTTGCTGGATAGAGCTCTTAAAAGCTGTGCCAGTTAATGGTGTAGTTGAACTTCACTGTACTATATAACCCTCCATCTGGGGTCATATGGACCCCATATCTCTGGTCAAACCTAGTACAGGCAGAGGCCCTGATCTCTTGTTCAGGCAAAAGTGAATTGTGGGTAATCTCTTTGCATCAGAACCATCATCCTTTTAGTTACCCCATAACCTCTGTAATTCAAGAGAGTTTGTTTATCAGAAAATCAGCCCCTAAGGTTTGCAACAAATCCAAAAGGGACACTTGCCACCATGTGAAAACTCCTATCTTCCCGCTTCTCTTTGGGAATAGGTCTCTCTGACCTTTGGGCCCGTGGAAAACTTAAGTTTGGAAACACAATGGCTTGTTTCTTTCAACCAGAGCTGTCTCTTGGTTCTCTTGGGGAAGTAATCTGGGATCACTGAGCTGCTTGTTGTGTGCCTTCATGCCGGTCCTTCTTTTTGTGTATCTTCGTCAGGAGATGGGCTGGGAGCCATTGCCAAGAAGAGCACAGCAGAGTGCTCCACTGTAAATCTTTGGAGTGTGAGCTTTGCCAAGTCCTGTCTTGTCTTGTTTAGTCTTTCTCTTATTCCCTTCCTTTGTTCCTCCCTTCCTCCCTCCATCCTTCTCTTCTCTCTCTCTCTCTCTCTCTCTCTCTCTCTCTCTCTCTCTCTCTCTCTCTCTCTCTTTCTTTCGCTCAGACTAGCCTTGAACTTGTGACCCTCTAGCTTTAGCTTCTCAAGTGCTAGAATTATAGGTATACACTGCCATGCCTGTCTCATGGTTCTTTCTTGACATGGACTGAAGGTTATGCTGTAGGTACTATACAATGTGTTTATTGGTACAGTAACATCTGACCGGAAGGCCCTATTAGGAACCTATGCAAGTCGATTCAGGGCTGTCTAAATTAACAGATGAGATTTGTATCTTTTAATGGGGGCTTCTTGTAGGGACTTGCAGCCATTCCCCGACCTGTCAAGGCTTTTTCTGAGACATGTTGGAGCTCTGAAAAGCAACCAAGTAAATTGCACAGATTTCTGAGACATAGAGACAAAGAGGAGGGGGAGAGAGGGAGTGAGGGAATGAATATGAACTTGTTTCAGAGTCATTAGGACCTAAAAAGCTCTTGTAAGATGAGTCTAGCATCTAGAGTATCAAAACATCATATGCTGGGTGTGGTGGTGCATGCCCGTAGTCCTACCATTTAGGAAGTAAGTGGAGGTAGGGCGATGAGGAACTCCAGGTCATTTTCTGCTTCATAGTAAGTTTGATGCCAGGGTGGCTTATGTGAGACTCAGTCTCAAAACAAAGTAAAACAGTTCTATACGTATAGGGTAAGGATGACCTGATTTAAGAAGCTTGTGAGGGAAGAAGAAGCAGACGTTTGGAGTGATCAGAAAAGGACTCGTGAATCCTCAGTTTCAGTGCCATTCCTCCCTAACAGTGAGGCAGGTCCTCTTGCTTCATTTGGGTTTGCCTTGTGGTTCTGTTGATGACTTCTGTACATGGGGTGATGCTGGGCTGGTGCCCCAGAAGCAGTGCTCATTCGGCTGACACTAGTTAATCCCCTTCTTCCCTTGTTTCTCTTCTAGGAAGATGTTCCTTTCACATGCAGTGATCCCCCAGGTCTTTGCTGGTGTCTCCAGGCGGGGGCTAGGCCTTTCTCTGTGTGTGTGTTTTCCTGAGGGTTTCATACTCAGGCCTAGGCTTCAAGATTGGGGCTGTCTCATCTATTAAAAATAAATCCCCCAGACAACAGCAGAACCTAGCGGAACCATGTTGGCAATGTGAACTCCACACAATAGATGCTCAGAATACAGTTCGTGACAGTTTTAAACCCCAGGACTTTATTCTGCAAACTTAAAAGGCACCACAGCAGCGCCCTTAGCTCCGGAGCGTATCAGGCTGGAAAGGTAGGTCGCAGGTCCCCACAGGAGAGGACAGTAAGATAGGAACTCAGGGTGTGGTGGAAGGAAAGCCAGTGATGGGTAGGAAGACGTTTGCCGGGAGAGGGGAAAAAATGCACTAGAGGCTTCCTGACAGAACCAGAAAGCGGTACAAATGGGGGTGAAGCCAATTTGCAGTAAGGATCCCGCCTCGTTGCTGCAATTTACAGATGGAAATTCTTAAAAAAACAAAACAAAACAAAAAAACGCACCCTCACTTTGAAAAAAGGAATTTTTCGTTGTTGCTTGTCTGCTTCTATGACCATACCATGTATAATGCCTATCCTCAAAGAGTGAGTAATTGACACTGATAGTATAAGAAGTAAAGGCCCAGTTTATTTAATAATGCTCCTAAATGAAATAATTCCCCTTTTGCCACACACACAAAAAAGCAAAAGCCTTATTGTTTTGGCGCATGTCTAAAGACCTTAAGAATATTGTGCGTTTCCGTAGTGGATGTACATAAAAGTGGAAACCCCTCTGCTTCATATAGTAGTGTCCTCCCACGTTTATTTTGTAGAGGGGAGATTGCTTTCTGATTTTTCTAAGCAATGGAAAAAATATTACTTTAATCAGGAGGATAGTTATAATATAATGCTCTTGGTGAAAAAAATAGGGTAAAACACTACTTAAATATCTTTTCAGTGGCGTTACTTTAAGTGGCTGGAGTTAGAAAAGATCTGCATTTGTGGTGTCTTAGCCCTTTCCCTTCTTTTCTCTTTTCGAATGTTTTTCCTGGTGTTGGGGAGGTGGCTCAGTGGGGAAGAATACTCACTGTGCAAGCACAAGGACCCGAGTTCAGATCTTGGCACCCACGAAAAAGCTGGATGTAGACATGTGCACCAGCCTATAACGCCAGCATGTGGTGAGCAGAGGCAGGAGGATTGCTGGAGCTCAGGGGCCATCAGCCTTAACCCCAAGTTCAGTGAGAGACCTTGTTTCTATTGAATAAGGAGTGACAGGGCAAGACACTAGAGACCCGCCCTGGCCTCCAAGGGGACATAGACTCACACAATCTCCTACAGTTTCACCCCACTCCCTACAGTTTTTCTCCCAGTTACACACACATTCAGTTTTGGGAATCAAACCCTGTTGCAGTGCCATGGGCCTTGCCTTCTCTCCCCTAACACCTTGATTTACGCAGGTAGTATCTATTTTGTATTTTTGTTTCTGCACTTAAAAATAGCTTTGATGCCTTGCTACTTTCAGGACATTATCTGTTGACTCCCGTTATGGAGCCTGAGGGGTTTGGCTCGTTTCCTTCTCCTCCTCTTTGTACACCACCCCCTTTTGTTTTTGGAGGAACTAAAATAGTGTCTTGCTCTTGTGAAAGTCATGAGTGTCACGCCTATTCTGAGGGGACAAGGGTTCCCTTATGTGGAGTAACATGCACAGCCTTTGGCCTTTTGGGATTTTGTCAGTCAGTTTTAAAGTCTCCAAAATTCTAAGTTACAGGTTTGAATCTGTCCATGTATAATTACCAGCTCTATCAACCAGAGAGGGAAGGGCCTGTCAATCGGGACTGAAGTTAAGGCATCTCTGGGGGTTGTTCTCCAGACCAAATTATTATGAACACAGGGCTCTTTTTATTAGTTTTGACTTTTATTATAAAAGCTGAGTGTGGAGGGAATATAATGCCCCAGTGAAGACCTTGCCGGACTCTGGTTACCCTGGGGAGGCAAGAAGGTGCCTTCCCTGAGCTCTTAACTACAGGATGCTAGCTCTGTTTGTATTTGGCTGGCAGTGTCCAGGATTTGTGAGCCGTGGGAAGATGCCAGGGTCTTGGGGACAGGTTTTAGGGTATAGCATGTGAGCTATTTTGAAGCATTGACAGTCTCACTTTGTTCCCAGGACCACCCCCAGCCATCTCTGAATTCTTTGTCCATTTCCAGAGTCCATTCCTCCAGGCTTATCCTGTTTCCTCCAGGCTCCCACTGCCTGTCCTTTGCTTTTCTATTTTTGGCCCTTCTGGGTTCTGGAGAAGGCTTCACTGGGGCTTATGTCAGTGATCTTGCCATCTTTGTCATTCTTGAGGCATGAGAGAAGCCAACAGGAGCAATGCCCTGTGGTTTCCACTGTAAAATACTTGAAGACTGGGAATGTGCTTGTAAGGACACTTGGAAGCCATACAGTCAATGCAGCTCTGCGTTCACACCTCTGGAGCCAGGAGCTCACTTCTTGTAAGAAGCCCCCGAGCTAGAGTTCTTAGGGAGTGTTTTTCCTGCTAAACTAATATCCTCAACGGAAACTCTCATCCACCAAGGAAGGATGAAAACATCCTCCTCGTTAAGAAACTGTTCTTTACCGTCTTTAATCCCAGCACTCAGGGAGGTAGAGGCAGGCGGATTGCTGTGAGTTTGAGGCCAGCCTGGTCTACGCAGTAAGTCCAGGACAGCCAAGGCTGCACAAAGAAACCCCGTTGGGGTGTGGGGAGGAGGAGGAAGAAACTGTTCTTTCTGTTCTGGCAGAAGTGATAGAAGGTGAATGATAGGCACGGTAAAACATGTCACGGACATATCACTGTACCAAGAAACATCAATGGACTTGTATGACCTAGATAAGTCAGGCTTAACTTTCTGCCTTGTGTACCGCACTAGTCTGATTTGAACTTACAGAATCTTGTGTCCCATTATTCCAGAACATTGCATTAACCTATTTTAAGAAAACTGTCTCCCGGAGCTTCGTTTCATCCTGTCTTTATTCTACAGAAGTCTCAAATAGTGATATAGGATAGTCTGGGCTGCCAGCTGTTTGGCTTAGGTCCCTTTCATTTCTTTGTGTCTCACTTTATTTTCACAGCTCTCCCTGTATGTCACTATCTAATTTTAAATCTTTTTAGAAGAATAAAAAGGGGCTAGAGGGAGGGCTCAGTAGTGAAGAGCTCTTGCTGTTCTTGCAGAAGACCTTAGTTCAGTTCCTAGCACCCGCATCAGGCAGCTCAGAACTTGTAGCTACAGCTCCAGGGAATCTGCCACCTTTGGCCTCTGAGGGCACGTGCACTCACACGCACATGCTCACACACAGATACACACACATAACTAAAAATAAATCTTTAAACATATGAAATAAAAATCATACGATGGTAGCTTTAAAATGACAATCTGAACTTGAATGTTATGATTGATATATGCGTTTTAGTAATTGAAATCTTCTAAGAGGGGTAGGCCATTTTGATGTAAGGGAGTTTTTGGCTTTGGAATGAAGAGACAAGGTAATGCTTCAGAAAGGCTCTTGGGCTGACAGGAGATCACTTTGATCCCAGGGCAAACCCGTCTTTCACTCTTAAGTGCCAGCGACCCACTCAGGTCCCCACTAACAATGAGGCTGGCGTTGGGGGACCATGTTTTACAAATATTATAATAGACACAGGTGTACCTGAGCAGTGGTAAAGGCGAGCTTGAGCCTTTGTGGCAGCTCAGGCCTGTAATAGCAGCACTTAGGAGGTTGAGGCAGGGGGATCTCGAATTCTGAATTTGGGGTTAGCCTCAGCTGAATTCTACAGCCTGTGCATAAGCCTGGCAGACAGCTGTTTCATGTGCTCCAGCTTGCCATAGGGTTTAGCGTAGTCCTCTTATCCTATGATACTGTAATCTCAGGGAAAACCTCTGAGGCAATGGAATGGTGAACAAATAGTCCTTCCCATTGTGGTGACATAAACTGTGTCCAGAAATGGTTTCATGAGGTAGCCCCGAAGGGATTTGTCATTCCTTTTTTCTAAGCAACCACAGTGTTACAGAAAGATTCAATTTTATTTTTCTTCTTCACTGTGATTTTGATTTATGTGAGTCTGATAGGATGGTATCAGTGACATCAGAAATAGTTAAAGTATCTTTTTTGAAATTCTGTCTTAGAACTGATCCAGCTTTGTGCCAAGGTACACATAAAGAGGTTTTTGATTTAAAAAAGAATGTTTTCAAAAATGTTTCTTTGAAATGGTAGACACTTTGATACTGAAAGAGCATTGTTTTAATGGGTGGGGTTCTTTGCTTTCTTTTTCTATATTTTGTTTTTTGGTTTTTCAGAACAGGGTTTCTCTGTATAGCTCTGGCTGCCCTGGAACTTATTCTGTAGTCCAGGCTGACCTCGAACTAAGAGATCCACCTGTCTCTGCCCCCCAAGGGCTGGGATTAAAGTGCATGCACCACGGCCTACCTGGGGTTATATTTTTGATGCTCAGGATTAAACTTATTAAATAAGGAGTGCCCCTCATTATATTCTGGGGGTTTCCAAGGGTATAAGAGGCGAGACCTGGTACATGTGTGCATCCGTTCATGCTATGGGAGTGAGTATACACTTGCATTGGCTCCACTCCCCAGCCAGTCTTAGAATGTTTTCCGCTTTTACTGCTTTTTATTGACTCATCAGAAATGCTTGCCATCTTAGGAAACTCAGTGTAACATTCAATCTTTCAATTAAAATTATTTGCCTTAAGGCTGGAGCTGGAGGGTCAGGGCAGCAATAAATTAACGAGTGGATGGGCGGATCTGTGCGTTTATTTTGAGACCGCCATTGTCTTTCTTGCTTTCTCTGATTAGCATGCGCTTCTTTTATATTGGAGAGAAATTGTTTTGTTTCAGGAAAAGCGTGAGTTCTTTTGAATCTATTGTCAATATGTCTAAAGGGTAGTAGCAAGGTGGAGAATATGGGAGGGATAGCAGATGGAAACAAGGACATAGGGAGCCAGGGCTGCTATGGGAACTGTGTCCCCAGTTTTTGTCATTAAAGATACCTTTTGTTGTTATTTTTATGCTTATTTACTTCAAAATACCCTTTGCTTTGAACAGTTTTTATTAATAATACATCTTTCGTTGCTGGTCAATCAAAGATAGATGTAATGGCCTGTTAGAGGTTCCTGACTTGATTTAGTGGAGTTGGTGCTGTTTTAGCTGAGAGCAGATATATGATGTTTCTGTTGGCTCTTCTGTTAGACACTCACGTCCTCTGTCTTCATTGCTACCTGTGTGGAACTTTCTAAGCACAGTTCTGTGGTTAAGGCGATTTTGAACCTGGGTCTCTATATTCCCGTGTGCTGCTGTTTCTCCCCATAAACCTGCCTTGGCTTTAATCTTTTTTAAAAATGTAACAATATTTAACAGTCTAAAACCTGTAACATGCTAACCTTTGTCTGCCTCATTCCTCATTGTCCTTATAGTCAGGTAACTGAAGTGATAGGTGCCATTAATCACGTGAGCCCATACCATGTGTCAGATACTGTGTCCAGGGTCTGTACAGATAACCTCATGTGATCCTTACGACTCCGCTGTGAGGCAATGACAGGTAATTACTTCTCCTCAGTTTTATTGATGGGGAAATCGAGGCTTGGGCATTGCATGGTTTGTTCAAGGTCTCAAGGTTTGAAAGCGGCAGAGCTGAGATTTACGTCACTTCTCACCTCTTACTGCTTCTGTCCTTTCAATCCTTTTCCTACCTAATCAGCTCCCTCAGATCGGGACCTCAGCTTTGGGTCATCTGAGCATCCCAGTCTGTCATCTCACCTTCCTGTGTGTCTGCCGTTCCTCTGCTGTGTGTCACAGGTCCTCAGAAGATAAGGTGACTAGACACGAGTGTGCCAGGAACTTATTTTCTCTGGGACTGTGGCCTTAAGCAGTCCAGGGACGCATTTCCCAGCCACAGCAATGACTCTGCTTTGCTTCAGTGAAGTTCATTGGAGTGCTTTCTCTTTTGTCCTGTAGATTCAGGACTGACTCTTAATTCCTGTTTCCTGGAGAGATAGGGAGGCTTGGGGAAGTACTTCCTTCCTGAAGGATGGCCCTAGTTGCATGCCAAGGACAGGATGCTGAATAGCAGGTCATACTTTTTATTGCACTATGAATTTTCAGTATTGGATGAAAACTTTGGTCTCTTTTCCTAAAAGTAACAGTCTTTCTGTGGTATCCAGTGTGCTAAGTGCTGTTATGTTACCCATTTTGATCTACATAACTCCATGAGGTGTAGGTCTTACTGTTTCCCCACTTCTGCGGATAAGGAAACAGAGTCAGTGAGATGTAAACGTTTTGCCCATGGACAAGTGTCTTTGCATATGGTTTCAGTCCCAGTTTTAGCACGGTGGTTCCAGAGCCACCACCTGCATGACATCTCTGTCCTCAAGGCTGGTGACCAACCTGCCTGTCAGGGCAGTGGAGGGAAGAAAGGCTGCTTTGGGCTTCTCTTGTCTTCTATTTTCTTAGAACATTTGGGCGCGTTTGTATGTCGGTTTCTAAGTGGCCATGTCTCCCAGGGATTCTACATAGTGACCTCATTGGCATTTCATGTTTGATGGAGAGTCTGGCACTGTGGACTTCTCTTTGTTCTGACGCTGTCAAGGCTGAGCCAGCCTGCTCTGCTGTCAGTCAGGAATGGCGGGCTCTGGCCTTGCTTAGGACAAGGAGATCCTCACCAAAGCGAGTGGAAGCTACTGCCCTTTAATGCGCCTTCAGTGTGCCCCACAAGCAAAAAGTATAGCATGCCCGTCCTTTTGCTAAGATTAAGGGCTCAGAAATTGACTTGTGATTACTGACTGTGCTTGGCCTTTGGTTTAAAGCCACAGTGGATATTTTCTTCGAGCTATAATCCACCAATAATAACAGATTTTGTCAGAAAATTTGTATACCTTTTCCTGTCTTCCCTTCTCTGTACCTGTCTGTAATTCCCACAGCAAATGTTCTAAATATTATGGTATTGTAGAATAACTCCTGCAGAAGAACGCAAATACTTGTAGTCTGCCTTACCATTTTGGGGGACTCGAAACAGGCCCAGGGATGCTGGAGCTTGCCCAAGGCCCCGCAGCCAATTTATAGCAGTTCCAGAACACAGATTGTCACCCTTCTCCAGCACCTCCGGCGTTATCTCTTTCCTTAACTCCCCTCACAGGCAGATGTGACAGGGAACCACTCTTTCCTTATATGGCTCTCATCCTCTCCGCTTCATCCTTGAGAGTAGACGCTGGGTCAGTTCACAGTTTCTCCTTCTTCCCCTAACTGCCTCCCACACTTATCTCCATGCATGTGAAGCCAGGCCTTTTTATGAAAAGAGCCATCTCCAAAGTTCTGAATGGTGTATAGGCTCACAGTTCTTACTACAGTCCTTGCTAACTTCTCAGGCACGAGGGTAGATCTCTGCTGTAGACTGAATCCCAGAATTACCTCTGCCCATATACTGCCTTCTCCCATTTAGTGTAGTGGTGAATACAGCCTAGCAGGAAGCTATTGGAAGGCTGGGTGCTGTGGTTGATTAGTGGCTGCTTGGAGGGCCCTCTCCAGCAGAGATCTGTCCTGGATGCACAGGATGTCTTTCTGGAAGTTGGTAGGAGTAGTGGTGTTTAACATGCCTAGGTTGTAGCTCACTCTCCTCAGGGTGTACCTCTGTGAATGTTCGTGGACTTCTCTTCTTTCTGCTAAAGAGAATTCCATTGCCTATTACTCAGCTCTCCCAGTGACTCTGCCTTCTAAGGACAAGTTTGTCTTGGCTAGCTCTGTTTCTGGGCTTCCTCACATAGAGACAAAGCAATGAGTAGAGGCTGAAATCAAAGGACCAGGGGGTGGAGAGGGTCCGGGTTGCACGTCAGTGTGCGTAAGCAATGGCTGTACTTGTTTCTGGAAAGGTTCAGTACTTGTGTGAGAGAAGAATAAACAAACCAAAGTCAGCAGAAGAGAGAGAAGAGTCTTTGACGAACAGTCTGGGTGGAGGGAGGGGGTAGGTGAAGATCAGAAGAATCTTTGGAGGAGAACAGGCCAGCAAAAGGTAGAGAGAGACACATGAAGGACTTTAAAGACACCTTTCTGTGCATCAAGAATTTAGACTTTGTTACATGGAAGCCTGATAGTATTTGGGTTTCTCCAGCATGCCCAGTCTGGAAGGTGGAGCTGACGGCGGAGTGGGTTCCATGTGCTGATATGTTGGAATCAGCTTGTGTCACCTTGAAGAACTGCAGGTCACTTTCCTGCCTCTAAAGCACAGAAAACAAGGCTGAGGGACGGTAGAGTGTCCGCCTAGTGTTCATGACAAGACTGGTTCCATCCCCGTATGTCATAACTGGGTTTGGTGGTGCTAGTCCTGAGTAGGCTGGAAGGAGGAAGATCAGAAATCCAGAGTTGTCTTGGCTATATAAGGAGCTGGATGCCAGCCCGGGCTACACGAGACTGTCTCAAAACAAACAACAACAAAGCATGGCAATGTCATTTTCAGATTCAGTTGCTTGTTCACTTTATACCCTATCTTCAAAAGCAGTTTGTGGTGATTTGGATTTAGTTGGAGGAGTGTGACAGTTCATTCAGCTTGTGTGCTTACCATCAACAGAAACGAAATTTGCTTTAAGGAAGAAAAGATTGAGTTTCTAGGCCACATTTTAGTCACAAAAATATTCTTGGGGAAGGGGACTTTAATTTCTGTTCTTTAAGAAATTACTCTTTTGTACTTGTCTGAGGTGGAGTGTTTTTTAGGGCAAGAAAAGGAGCAGGGACTCTTTGGCTTAGATAAAGGCTGCTTTCTTCTGGCAGCCAGCCTCCTGGGGTCCAATCGATCTGTGCGTGCTGTCTGTCCAACATTCATGTTCCATGATGATTTTGTCTCTGAGGAGCTAAAGGCCCAGAATCTTTAGGCTGCTGAGACTTGTAGCTTTGTACTTGGAGCCCTTTGAGTTGACTCTGGGGACAGACGGGACAGCACTTCTGCAGAAGAGTAGCTTTGGCAAGGATGGATGCCACTGGGTCATGAGGCAGGGGCAGAAAGAACATGTGCTCTGGGCCTCCTGGTGTGCTGCTAATGGAGGGCCACACTGCAGTCTTGTTAGGTGCTTGCCAAGCTGTTAGGTGTCATGGCATTATCTGTAATATGTGTGTGTGTATATATATATATGTACATATACATATGTATATAGAGAGAGTTACATATGTGTGTATGCATTTATGTATGTATTTTTGCAGTGTTGGGGATTGAACCCAGGGTGTTGCACATGTGAAGTAAGCTCTCTGCCACTTTGCAATACACTCAGCCTCCCTGTCCATACTGTTTGGTCACCTTGACGACTTGTGTGAAGACAGGAAGTACCAGATCCTTTCTTACATTTGGAACAGTATCGAGAGCAGATAGTTATTTCCTTCCTAGGTTTAAAAGAACCTGACAGTCTGCTGCGGAAAGGCTTGTGACCAGTTCCTTCCCTCTCCACAGACCACACTTCCCTTGCTCAGGTTGGCCTGTCTAACTGTTGGCCAGAGAAGCCCAAGGCACTCCTGATAGTACTGGAACGAATTCCTTAGCTGTGGGTGACTCCTAGATCAAAGCTCCAAGATGCTGCTTTCATCTGCTTGTGTATAGTGCAGGTGCTATGTGTACCGTGTTGTTGGAGAACCGCTGTGTCATCTGCTGCTGCTGTGCAGGACGGGGGGATAGCTAAGAAATCAAATTTTGCCTTTTTTTTTTTTTTACAAAGTAGGGAAGAAAGAAGGATGGATGTGTGAAATGGCATGTAGTGAGTGTTTTCAGTTATCTTCTCTTACATGCTTTGCTCCAAACCCAAGTCCAGTGTACAGGATGTTATTATCATACCCACATATGGAGAAAGCTGACTACCTGGGAGATGGAGACCTTGTTTAGCATCATGTAGTTGGTGGCTGTTGGCTTATGTTCTCTTTTCTATTATGGATATGACCTAAACACTAGAATGAGTCTCTCTCAAGCCTGACTGTGCAATAGAATATGATGCAATGTAAATATATGAGTTCCTGATAGTGAGGTTTACAAAATCGGAACAGGTGGAACATATTTTAGCATGTTTCAGTTTTAGCAGTACCTAAAAGAATTATTTCAGTGAGTGAGCAATATAAACACATCAGAGATCAGGGAGCCTGTAGGGGTCTGCTAGGCCCTCTGCATATATGTTATGGTTGAGTAGCTAGGTGTTCTTGTGGGATTCCTAACAGTGGGAGCGGGGTCTGTCTTTGGTTCATTTGCCTGCCTTTGGGATCCTTTTCCTCCCATTGGGTTGCCTCATCCAGCCTTGATGTGAGAATATGTGTGCCTGATCTTATTGTAGCTTGTAATATAGTATTTGGTTCAAGTCCTCTCGAAGGCCTGTTCTTTCTGAGGGGAAGGGGGAGGAACAAGTCTGGGAGGAAGGGGAAGTGAGGGAGGAGAGCCAGAGGGCAGGGAAAGGAGGGAGGGGAAACTGCCATCAGGATGTCATTTATGAGAGAAGAATAAATAAAAAGGAAAAAAAAAACACCACAAAATATCAGTGAGATATTTCATAGTGTTGAATCCTCAATGTCCACTATATATCTTAGCTAGGCCCGCCTCAAGTCATACCAGCTGTGTTTCAGCTCTGAAGCCATGTGAGCTAGTAGTTTTTCTAAAAGACAGCGTGGTTCTAGTACATCGTGATTTGAGAGATGTGTTCTACCTGGCTACCCAGGTAGCAGGAGGTCACAGTTTTCCAGATGACTGATTTGCAAACACCTCAGCATGGGCTAATGCCAGGCAGTCTGTGTGTCTGTCACCTGAGGGGGATATTGACATTTCTCCACCAGGCTGAAGCCCCAAGTGCTCCTTCCATGCATCGTAATTGGGACTGGCTGTGCCTTAGACATTCACTGGGTAGTTTCCGCTGCTTTTCTGTGACTGTGCCCCACCCCCTTTCCAGAGATTCTTGAATTCCACTCACCATATTTGAGGGGAACGGTGGTTTGGTAGGAAGGGCAGGGAATGTGCACCCCAAGTGCCCTTTCCTACCCCTGCCAAACACAGCTCAGTTTTTTATTTATCTAGATGTGATCACATATTAATGGCGGAGAAGGAGCCTGCCAGGAAAGACAAGGCCAAGAAACCAGCATATTTAGGGAGAATGGGATACTGTGTACTTAAGAGGTGTTTTTCTCTGGTGGTTTGTTTGAAAAATGTGTTTGCTGACAATCTAAGAACATTGGTCCTAAAGAGCCACAACCCAAGGGTATGAAATCTTAAATCCTTCAGAGACAGGTAGCTTGGGAGGAAGGCTAAGATCAAATCTGGTGGAATGTTCTTTGTTTTCACAAGAATGTTGTGGTTGCCTTCATTTGGGGGATGGGGACAGACATAAGACACCCTTGGTCTTTTTTTTTTTCCTATCTATAGAGAAATTCTCTTTAAGAGAGAGTGAGTACATGAATCCATGATAAATGGCATTTTCATGGGGCTTGGTGTTGGACAGATGACATATACACTTTGACAATCTAAAAATGGCTCTAACCAGCTCCATACAGCTGTGACCCTTGAGGTTTAGCATTACCACGTCTTGCTATATTTTTTAATATATTTTATATCTATCTATCTATCTATCTATCTATCTATCTATCTATCTATCTATCTATCTATCTATCTATCTATTTATTTTTACAATTTATTCACTTTATATCCCAATAGTAGCCCCTTCCCCTATTTCCTCCCGGTTTCACTCTCCCTTCCTCTTCCCCCCTCCTAGACCCCTGAAAGGGGAGCCCTCCTTCCCTATTATCTGACCCAAGCCTCTCAAGTTTTAACAGGACTGCCTGTGTCCTCTTCCTCTATAGGCCTGGCAAGGTCACCCCGCCAGGGGCAAGTGATCAAAGAGCAGGCAACTGAGTTCATGTCAGAGACAACCTCTGCTCCCCTTACTAGGGAACCTACATGGAGACTGAGCTGCCATGGGCTATATCTTAGAAGGGTGTCTAGGTCCTCTCTGTGCATGGTCCTTGGTTGATGCATCAGTCTCTGCTGGCTCCCACGGGCCCAGATTTTTTGGTTTTGTTGGTCGACTTGTAGAGCTCCTATCCCCTCTGTGTCCTTCTGCCCACCCCCCTTCTTCCATAAGACTCCCTGTGCTCTGCCCAAAGTTTGGCTGTGAGTGGCTACATGTGCTTAGATCCCCTGCTGGGTGGAGGCTTTCAGAGGATATCTGTGATAGGCTCCCATCGTGTTCCCTCTCTTCTACTGCTTCTGGTGTCTATCCACATCTTGCTATTTTTAAGGCGAAGCCACCCCATAAAATTACATAATCTTTGGCTTAATAGTTTAAAAAAATTAGAAATAATTACAGACTGATAAGACGTGGCAAAGTACCACTCCTTCAGGTGGGAACCTTTGGGATAACTACAGTACAGGATCTAATACAGGAAGCTGACATTGCTACAATGTAGTCACATTTGTTATACAGACTTTATTGTAGAACCTTTTCCACTGGGGTGAATTTGCGCTCATTTGTGTGTGGGTATGTTGTTCTGTGCAGTTTTATTATGTGCACCATTTGTACAGTAACAGCTACAATTAAAATATTTGGGAGTCTGGGATAGTAGCATATGCCTGTAATCCAAATACAAAGAAGTTAGAAGCAGGAGGATGAAGAGTCCAGATGTAGCTTGGACTGCATCGTGAGAGCCAAGCTAGCTTGGAGCAACTATGTTAGATTCTACTATACACACACACACACACAACTTTTAAGTTGTTTGTGAAAATCAACTGAAAACTCTTGTTGAGATCCACAGAACATGCTGTAACTTGTCTTTAGTACTTTGTGGGCTCTTCTTTTCCCCACTCTATCTCCCCCCTCTCTTGGTTCACTCCCTATCACTAGATAGGAGAGAAAGAAGGATAGAAGGGAAAGAGATAGAGATCATTTAATCTGTTTTTTTTTCCTCTTGTTTCTTCTCTGAGCATGACTGCTAACAAACTTCAACCAACCCTCCCATCCCACCCCTAAACAACCAACAAACATCCACACCACTTATTGGGACTCTAGCATTTATATCCCCTCTGAAATATTCTCAGAATTCCAAATGTCACACAGTCACAGGATTTTTTTACACCTGGCAAAACCATGCCTGTGCTATATATCACAAGGCAAATCATAGTCAGCTGCTACAGACAGCCCAAAGCAGCCCTGTGTCCCCATACCTGGGATAAAATGAAAACAAATTCTTACAACATTTCTGTGTGTGTGTGTGTGTGTGTGTGTTTTAAAGAAACCAAAATTCCAGAATTCTCACTATACCAAGGTCCGGTAAGGCCTGACGAATCTTTAATTTTCAACCTCTATTCTAGTCTAGCTGTTTTTGTTTTTACAAGTGAGATGAAATCACTATTCAATCATTTCCAAATAGGCATTTTCTAGCATATTGTTAGGTTGGGTACTGTTGCCATATTTTTTTTCAGCATGCCCTAACGAAGTCCCTTGTCCATTAGCATTCATCTCCATTCTCCTCTTCCCCATCCTCTGGCTTCCAGTAATCTGCTTTCTGTCTCTGTGGGTTCATCTATTCTGAACATTTATGTAAATGGAATCATAGAATATATGCTTCTTTGTTTCTGTCTGGATGTTTTCATCTTACCAAGGAAGAGATTTGAGACCAGAGAGGGAAAAATAACATTTCTATGATTACATGGCAGAGGAAAAGTTGTCTGTACTTAACCCTCTGTGCCTCTGTGTCATTCTCTCTTCAGTATGATGATCATGGTCATGATTTCTTCTGGGGAGGCTTGAACAAATACGCTTTGCAATGTGGCACTTCTTGTTAGTTGTGTTGAGGTTCTTCAAGGAGGCACTACGGATATCGGAATTGTAAATTAGAAAACGAGGTTGTGTGGTCCAGGTCAGTATATTTGCATTAAATACCTACTATGTGCCAAGCTCAGAATTAACAGGGGCCTGATAGATTAGGGGCTGACCATTAGGGAAACAGACAGAAGAAAGGTAATTTTGGGATATAAGTATTATAGTAGCGGCGAAGGACACCAGCCTAGACCCGTGTGGAGGAAGCTAGAGGGTTGGAAGGAAGGGAAGAGGCAATGAGGTGGCAGAAGGAGGTTTAGACTTCAAGAATGTACTCCATAGCATTATTTTATAGCATAGAACTTGTTATTGTAAGTTTATCATCTTACAGTGATGTGGAATATGAAAGTGCGGCTCCAGGCATGAGTTGGAGGCATGTCAGCTACTCCAGTCCGTATCTCAAGTTCTCAAATGGTACATGGCTGATGGAGGCAGAGTAGGAGAAACCCAATTTGATCTTTGAGTCTTTGTGGGAACACCAGTCTGAGCAGTTAGGGTATTCAGTGGAGGTGTACATGGGAACCAGCATCCAAGCAGTGACAGAATTGAAGAGTCAAAGCCAGAGGTCTCAGAAGACTCATCCGAGAGACCATAACAAAGTCATGCCATGGAGCATCTTCAGAGAGCCCTGTTTCACCCACCTGCTTGCTTGTCTACATCTACTGAGCATGTGTTATGTGCTAGGAACTGTTGTGGTCCTGAGGTTATAGAAATGGACGTGTCAGACGAGATCCCTGCTGCTTTGAAGGCGATGAATATGATAGTAATGGGCCATGGTGGGTTCTACCAGGAAAGGGGGCTTTGCTGTTGGTCAGTCAGAACTGGCCTTGGTCAAGAGGTAATGTTTCCTCTGAGCTCTCAATCCTGAGAATGCCCTGTCCTTGTCAAGGGAAAGAAGTTTTTGTTATTTGTTTTATTTTTTTAGGTAGTAGAAATAGTAAATTCTATTACTACTAAATGCAAATAGCATCAGGGTGTGTGAAGGGGTTAGGCTCTGGCCATTGTGTTTGTGTGTGTGTGTGTGTATGTGTACGCACCCTTGGCTTTGCTGAGATGTTCTCAAGGGCCCCAAATCAGATAGAATAGGTATCTGTGGAAGCCAGGCCCTACACACAGTGTCTAAGGATGGGGAGCAGGGAGGAAACCATCAGCTTGGGGGAAACAAATGTATATGCAAGTAGAAGAAAAAGCATAGTCACTCTGAATCATTTAAAGTAGGCGTGCTATTATAATTTTTTTTGGAGGGAAGCTAAATTTATTTATTTATTTATTTGCTGGTGATTCTGTTGTACTTTATGAGCATTGTGTCATCCAGAGACCTTGGAAACATTCATTCTTCCTCCTACCAAATTTGTAGAGTAGGTGGGAGAGCTTTCAAAAGGCTCCCAAAGATCCACTTCCTCTGCCAATGGGTGTGGGAGGAAGAGGCAGTGGGACCAGAGCAGGGAGAGCCACACTAGTGTGGAGCCTGTGGGAGCTTCAGTGGAGGGCAAGCGCTGGTGATAGCCCCTGCGATCCCAGAAATCCCTTTAAAAGGGGGTTAATTTTCCAAGTCGTAAAGTGGTCTTAAATAGAATAACCAATTTATTCTATTGTGATATAAAAGCAAACTGGAAGGGTTTGCTTTTTTGTTGCTTTCCTAACTTGGTTGGCCTTGCAGATTTTCTCTCTTCGACTCTGGATTTCTTGCTGGTAGAAGTCTGCCATGATCTTGGGAGGCAACTCAGGCCTTGTATTAAGAACATACACACACACACACACACACACACACACACAGAGAGAGAGAGAGAGAGAGAGAGAGAGAGAGAGAGAGAGAGAGAGAGAGAGAGAGAGAGAGAGAGAGAGAGAGAGAGAGAGAACAGCCAAGTCTGGCTGGGTAGCATGAAATTTGGGGTATATTTTGACAGAAACCAGAGTTTTGAGGTACTATGCCCTGTGGTCAAACTTGAAACTTGAAAACAACAAACAGCACCAATTAAAAGGCAAAGCAGAATGGGACAGATCCTTGTCCATCTATGGGTTGGGCCAAAATGCAGTGTGAAAATAGAAGTGATCTGTGCTGTGAAGGAGCTGTGCAGTGATTGCTGAGGACCTTGGGCATGAGGGCTCCGGTTGAGCTGGAATGGGTTGTCTGGTCTGGCTGATGTTTGGTAGGAATGAGGGGGGCTGAGATGGATGCACAACTGTAGCACTGCTCTGCGCTCTGTGGTCTTGGGATGGAGTAGACAATAAGAAGCTATAGATGGGGGAGGCAAGGACTCAGGTCTCCAGCAGGGCGTGATAGAAAAACTGCCATGTCTTTTGAAGCCCTGAACTAGAGAAGTGTCTTGTTTGGGGCCAGGGTATGTTACAACTGTAGAAAAACGAAAGAATCGTTTAAAAATTGAGGGCTACCAGAAGGGGCAAAGTCCTTTTACTTTCCCTAAACTTCCTGCCATTGCACACACCACCCATAACCTTCAAATTTGATTTCTGACTCCAGTGAAGGATACTTGGGTTGGAGTGGGATCCTGGGAGTGTCTCCTTGTTATGTTGAAGGATAGTGAGGCTTGTTGCTTGGCCTCTTGTTCAAGAAGGTTGACCTTGGCTTGCTGTGGATTTCTTGGGATTCTGGGAGTGTCTCCTTGTTTGTTGGAGGTTAGTGAGGCTTGTTGCTTAGCCTCTTGTTCAGGGTTGACCTTGGCTAGCTGTGGATTTCTCTGGTGTTGGCTCTCTGAAGGTCGCCTGCTAGCACCTGGTGATGTCAGGAAGAGAACTCTTCAGGCAGGTCCATTCAGTGAAGTAGCTTGCTCCAATCTGTCATTTTTGTGGCACATACATTTACTTTGCCGTCTTTGGCTTGGAATGGCTCAAGCCATTACATGACCACAAAGTGGAAATCTGCAAAGAGAAGTGCTCACTGGCTTGGCAGATTGCCACGTGTTGCACTTATCTGCAGTGCTTGCCCTTTGATGGGCAGGAGCAACCTGGCCAGAATGCTCGTGTCCTGAATCTGTTCCTCGAAGGCCATTTGATGTCTCAAGAGGTGTAGGTCTTTTGTCCTGTTGGAGGGAGACTGCACAGGTACGTAGAGGTGCAGGTCTCCCGCTGGGACTAGGCAGCCTGTGTTTCATCTGAGAACACACAGACTGTGTGTATGCAGCTATAAAGAGGGAGGCCTGCTTCACCCAGTTGCCATTCTTGCTGCTGGCATTCTGTCCTCTACTTAATGGAGTTAGGCAGGGGTGTCATAATGGAACAGAAGTTAGATGGACATGCCGAGAATAAGTAAATCTCTTATAAGCAGAAATTATCGGTGCTTTCCTGAAGGATGCTTAATTAATGACTTTGAAGAGACTGTTCTTTTTTTTTTAAGTAATTTATTTATTTTTATATTAATCACAGGTTATGTACTTTGTATCCCAGCCGTAGCTCCCTCTCTCATTCCCTCCCACTCTCCCCATCCCTCCCTCATCTTCTCCCTGCCCCCCTCCAAGTCCACTGATAGGGGAGGACCTCCTCTCCTTCCATCTGACCCTAACTTATCATGTCTCTTCAGGGCTGGCTGCAATGTCCTCTTCTGGGATCTAGTTAGGCTCCTCCTTCCTTGGGGGAGGGGGGTCGAAGAGCCAGCCATTGAGTTCATGACAGAAATAGTCCCTGTTCCCCTTACTAGGGTAACCAGTTGGGTACTGAGCTACCATGGGCCACATCTGAGCAGGGGTTATAGTTTATATCCATACATGGTCTTGAGAATTTCGCGCTCCTGGGGAAAGTGTACATACCAACAGCTGGGTGCCAGAATCATCTGTGCTCTTGGTAAAGTGCATCAGCCCCCAGCTGGGTGCCAGAATCGCCGGTGGGAGGCTTTTGGGCTGCCAAACCAAAAATAAAATTATTTTTATTATAGTCTTTTTAGTCCCCAGGTGATTTTCATTTTCAGCCAGATACAGAAACCTGCCAAACAGCTGTGCTTCCAATGAAGTTCTGTCCACTGTTTAGGGGGGACTGTGCCTTGTTCCCTCATCCTGCATCTGTTTCCACCTGAGCTTGAGCTTCCCCACACATTTGGCCTTCACTCTAATGCTTTAATGCTTTCCATGCCCTCCTCTCCTTGTGTGTGTGTGTGTGTATGTGTGTGTGTGTGCACGCGATTTTGTATTTGCATATCGAAGCTAGACAGAGGTTTTTGATACAGAATCTCTCACTGAACCTGGAGCTCATCAATTCAGATAGGCTCCCTGGTCAGTAAGTTTCAGGGATGTCTTCCTGACCCCCTGTCCTTTCCTCTAGGGCTGGGATTATAGAGCTGACTGCAAAGCTGGGGTTTTTCCATGTGAGTTCTGGGGATTCAAACTCAGGTCATCACGGTTGTACAGCAGACACTTTGCTGGCTGAGCCCCTCTCCCCAGCTCCAAGGCTGGTGTTTGAACTGCACTTTATGCCTCAGCCCAGGATGGAGCTCATCTCTTTCTGACGAAAGAAAAGGCTCCACTTGGAGATTTGGATGGACAGGTATTCAGAGATTTTTTTTTTTTTCTTGTGAGCATTCCTGGATATTCATGGCATTGGGTATGGGGATAGGTTTCTCAATGTTATAACTGGTGTGAGAAAAACTCATCCTTCTCAAAGACTTCAAGAAAAGCCCCTGGTTTTTGACACGGTATTTCTGAGGCCCTCCAGACTCTGATAAATACTAGTTGTCCCTTAGGCGCTCATGAATAGGCATTGCTAGGGAACAAGACTTGAGTTGGCAGTATTCTTGATGTGGACATTTGGGGCTGCGCACAGATGAGAGTGCACATGCTGTGCTATGCATCACAATCCTGCAAATGTTGAGTTACATTATGTAAGGCAAGGGTTGGGTTTTTTTGGGGGGGGGGAAGAAAGGGTTTATTTCACTTATTGTTTTTTGTTATAGTCCATCAAAGGGTTGGGTTTTTGTTTGTTTGTCTTGTATGTGTTTATTGTTGTTTAAGATCAACAAGGTAATAAGAGAGCTGGACAAAGCAAAAATAGATGGCTGTTCAAATGTCCTTGCTTTTCTCTGCCTTGTCCCGGGGGCTGGGATCCACACCTCCCCTTTTCAGCTACTTTCCCATCCAGACTTTGGAATCTTCCCTGACCTCTGTTTGTGCTAGGAAGGAGTGTCTCTTTTCTGCTGCACTGGGTGTGGCTGCCCAGTGCTCCTGCACCTCCTGAGCATTCCCCTTAGAGTGTCTAGACCAGCTTTTTTCTCAGGACAACTGAAGGGCTGTGCTGACTTGCTGTCTCTGACACCTCATGCTTTCTGGTATATAATAGAGCTCAGTGAACAAATCAATAAATTCTTTGAGAGAATGATATAAATAACTCTTACCACCTTAAAGCTGAATGCTGCTAATGTATTATAATGCTGGTATCGTTACACATAAGTGTATATATAGTCGTGTCCTTTTTTGTTTACTTTTGGAGATCGAACTCAGGGCCCTGCACATGCTAGGGAAGTGCTCTACACCTTCAGCCCTTGGGTTTTTCGCTTTAAAAATTTATTTTCATTTATGAGTGTATGTCATCATGTACATATGCACATCATATGCTTATAGTGCCTGTGGAGGCCATGTGAGGGCCTCAGTTACCCTGGAACTGGAGTTACAGAATGGTTACAGGTTGTAGTGTGGGTGCTGGGAACTGATCCAGGTTCTGTACAAAAGTAGAGGCAAACGAGGGTTTTCTGTGTAGAGAAAACAAAGAATGCTAGGGTTGGTACTCAGAGCGTGCAAGCCGGCTTATAAAGGGTGACGGCTGCATACTAACCTCTGTCTGGCACGAATGTCGGCTGTGTTTACAGATCTTCTGATTTGTTTGGCTTTTAAAGAGAAGCCAAAAGGGTGAAGCTCATCATCATCATCATCATCTTAATTTATTGCTTGTGTGTGTGTGTGTATGTACATACGGAGGTCAGAGGACAATGAGAGTTCTCTCATTCTACTTCGGTTTCTGAGGATTGAACTTAGTTTCTCAGGCTTATGTGGCAAGAATTTTTCAGGCCCAAAATGCCTGATGTTTTATGTGGCGTTCCTGAGTGTGCCTCTGCAGGCTGAATGACCCTTTGCTTTCAGTTTGTGACTCTGTTGTGGGTGATCTCTGGAGCTTCCTTGTACCTGAGTTCCTGTCACTGGAGTGGGAACTGTTTTACATGTGAACTGAAGATTATGGGTTTGTTACTGGAAATGTGGCTGAGCCAGAGGTTTAGGTTGAATGAGAAGCGTGAGGGCTTTGTGCGTGAGTCGGGTGCCTGGCAGTTGGGTTGAGATGAGCCTATTGGGGGAAGGTCAGTGTGTTTGTGGTTTACTCATGATGTTTTATGTGTCGTTTCAGGAGTTGGCATTCATTGGAAGAACCTGAGACCCTCTCTGCCCAGAGCTTCAGGACCAATGCGTCTTCATACCACCTGAAAACACTGGTGAATACATGTTTTGTTTTTTCCCTCCTGTTGTAGTGAAGGGAAACATTGAACACACACTGTGACTTGCAGATAATATGTTCATCTCTTCTCCATGGAAGAAAGTCTGTAGGCTGGTGTGTTAGTTACTTTTCTGTTCTGTGATAAAACACCATGATGACCAAGGCAGCTTCTAGAAAGGGAGGGCTTACTGGGACTTACAATTCCAGGGGAGTAAGCACACATCATGGCAGGGAATTATGGCAGCAGCAGGCAGCATGGTATCAGGAACAGCTGAGAACTCCCACCACCAGCCACAAGTAGCAGGAAACAGAGAGTGAACTGGGAGCAGCATGTGGCTTTGAAACGGCAATGCCTACCCACACTTCCTGTGGCAGAGTCACAATTCTTAAACCTGTCCACAAAATGCTACCAACTGGCGACCAAGTATTCGAACCTCTTAGCCTATGGGGGACATTCTCATTCTCGCTGCCACAGCTGAGTGTAGGCGGATCTAGGTTCTGTCACTTTTACTGTGGGAGCTAGAATAACTTTGTGATTTCAGGGGTTCCAAACAGCCTTGTTTACGCTGCAGGGTTGCTGGATTTGAAGAGAGAAGAAGATGTATGTGAAAGTGCTTCACAGAGAGTGAGGCATTGGGCAAATACTGTGGGGTTCTGAGATACCCAGCCCTTCTCTCTCACACACTTCGTTACTTTAAGTAGCCTTTCCAAGCTTCTCAGAAGTAGCTAGAAGAAAGAGCTGCTGCACTCAGGTCACTGCAGCCCAGGGCTGGATGGAGTCTTCCTGCTTGGCTTTGTGATGCTCGTGTCCTTCTTTATCTGCTAATCCTGGGAGACAAGACTCTACAGCTTGCCATGTCTGAGTTAACTTAACACATTAAATGCGGATAACTAGATATTATTCTCCCATTATATATAGGCTGGTAACAGGGGTTTTAACTACTTGCTTTCTGAGACCTCTAGGATGGTTCTTAATGATATTTGCATTTTTTAAGTTTGTTATTACCACTCTAGTTCTGTTTTATATTCCTTATATATTTTATTTTTTAAATTGTTCTTTTATTTTCGTTTTTAATTAAAAATATTTTTCATACAAAATATGATAATAGTTTCCCCTCCCCCAACTCCTCCCAGAGTTTAATCCATACCCCTCCTCTCTTCAGAAAACAACCAAGCATCTAAAAAATAATAAAATAAAACAATAACAACAAAAATCAAACCGGCAAAGGAACAAACCAAAAAATAAAGAGCCAAAGAAAAAACACAAGAAAGACATGTAGACTCAAACACATACATGTTCATTCTCACAAAGTCGGAAACCATAATATATGAGCAAAAGACTTATAATGGTTTTTTTTTTCTTAAAAAAAAGCTTAGACATGGCATTATGAGACAAGAACCCTCTAAAAATACCATTGAGTTCACTTTGTGTTGACCATCTACTGCTGGTCATAGGGCCTGCTCGTAAATGTGGTTTGTGTATCCAGTGAGACTCAGTTTGAGATAACTAATTTTTCTGTTGCATAGCTCTGTGTATGGTTTGCTTATGTATGTATGTATGTATGTATGTATGTGTGTGTATGTATTTATGGTGAATAGATTGCATTTCACAATTACCTTCATGTTTACTTGTGATCAGATCATTTTGTGTTCCGTGAATGTTTCTCTGTGGGAGAAACTTGTCCATCGCAGCAGGCAAATATCCTGCCTCCATAGCAGCTGAAATAAGTAAAAACGCACCCATAGCAACCTTGTGTTCAGCGCTCAACTAGGAACAGTTGCCCAGGTGATAGCTAGTGCACATTGAAGGTGTCCTGTAAACTGCAGAGGACAAGGACCCCAGGAGCCAGGGAAGCTGTGTGACCCATACATTTGATTCTGGCCACTCTGTGGAGAAAATCTGACCTGTTTAATGTCACTGCCTGGTTAGCTCCCATCACACGGATTGGGTACCCTTATGACCCAGTGAGGTAAAGCTTAATGACACAGCCCCTGGAGGAGCTGGCTGGGTGCTACGGTTGTAAGCAAGGACAGTTTAGTGGGACATTCAGGCCCTGGAACCCAACTCAGCCACAGAGGCTGGTTTTGTAGATTGCTCTCAGGGAGCATGTTGGGACTTTTGGGTCCCATCTTGAATCCCATCAGGTAGAAAGAAGACTGTATTGTGGAATCTTCAGGGAAGAGGATGAACCTTTAATCCAGTCAGCAGACGTCCATGTCAAGGCATTGTTCTGGATCTGGGGGTTAGCTATTCACCAGGTGGGCCAGGTTTGCTCCTTTCTGCTGCTTAGGCCTGAGTGATCTGATGACAGATAAGAACACGAACTCCAAGGCGGCTGAGGTTTCTGCTTACTTCACTTGCTCCAGTACCGTATGTGGTTGTGAATGGAGCCAACAAATAAGCTAAATGTAAGATGTAATTCCAGCGAATAATAAGGGCTTTGAAAAAAAAAAAAGACCAAGTGGGAGAATGAGAGGGGGAGGGGGAGAGGGGGTTCTATAGAAACCTGAGTAGAGTAAAGGGGTTTGGGGAGTAATGTCCCAAAGCCTGACATGAGCTGCGCTTGGCATGGTGGAGGAACAGGAAGTTGGCCAGTTTGGCTGGACTTGGGCTGTAGGTGGCTTAAGGAGGGAGTGATATGAAATGAGGTGAAAGTGTAGGTGCAGTAGGCCATGATAAAAAGTTTGGGTTTTACTCCGCGGGACTGGGTTGTACCAGAGAAGTTTGAATATAATAGTTGATGTGACCCTGTACTTTAAAACCATTCTTTTGGATCCTGACCGGATGATAGAAATGAGGGGCAAAAGGGTACTTGGGGTAACTTTTGAGACCTTGTAAGTTGCTAGGCAATGGGTAGAGGTGTGGCCTGGACCACAGAGTGATGATAAGTGGTCAGGTGATAGTTTGAAGATAGAGTCTGCAGTTCAGTGTGGGATCTGAGCAAAGGGAAGAGTCAAAGGTAAGCTAGGATTTTGGGCTGGGCAAATGATGCCACCACTTAATGAACTGGGGAACAAAGGGGGACCCTAGAAATTTGGTCTCAAGGCTGGAGGTGTAGCTCTGTTGATAAGAGTACTTACCCGACATGCATAAAACTCTGGGTCTCATTCCTTAGCACCACATAGACTTAATCCCAGCATTTAGGAATTGAGGCAAAAGTTCAAGGTCAGCCTCAGCTGCAGTAGTTTGGAGGCCAGACTGGACTATATGACACTCAGAAAAAAGTTTTGTTTGAGCCATATTGATTTTTAAAATGCCTGTTTGTCACTCTCGTAGAGATTAAAAGTTGCCCAAGGCTGGAGATGATATCTGAGATTCATCCACTATAGATGGTATTTAAAGCTAACACCAGATGAGGCCATTCAGGGAGAGAGAGATGTGTAGGATTTTGACAAAGAAAAAGACAAAGGGTCAATTTTTTGGATAAAATTTAAGAAGTAAATTAAGGACTGGCGAGTTGGCTCGGAGTGTAAAGGCACTTGCTGCTAAGCTTGACAACTGGAGGTCGATTCTCAGGACCCACATGGTGGAAGGAGAGGGTCAGCTCCCTCACATCATCTTCTGTTTGCTTACACCGTGGCAAGTGCACAGGATACGCATGTGTCCACACTGCATACACGTAATGAAATTTTTTTAAAGAAGTAAACAAAGGATACATGCAAGAGAATATGGTTTGATTCCATTTTCCTACGAATATACACATGAATTACAGATGAAAATCGCAACAAAGCCTCACCTTGTATAAAAAGCTACAACGCTGATTTCTTCAAATCAAGAAAAGTTATTTTAGATTTGCACAATTTAAAATCTGGTTTGCTGAGAGAATTTATAAGCTGCATTTGTGCACTTGGCACATGACTGTGCTTTTGTCTGGCAAGCAGAAAGACCAGTGTCCTTTGCCAATAACCTGTAAACTGCATTGGTTTTTATATGGGCTGGGGCTTTGGCAAGCTCTATTTGCGGCTGACTTTAATTTGCTGCTCATACCCTTCAAATTTCTTTCATCCCATAATTATGTTATCCAAGAGTGATAAACTGAAGGAGCACTGCATGTAAAACATTTCTGAAAATCAGTTAATTTTCACAGAAAGAAGTGATAAAATTGGGTGAAAAGGAGCTGGAGCGGTACCTCAGCAGTTAACAAAAAATACTGTTCTTGCAGAGGACCCTAGCTTAGTTCCCACAACTCACATTAGAGGATTTAAAATTGCTTCTATGTCCAGTCACACAGGAATTTGACACCTCTGACCTCTTAATGCACCCACACATATATGGGTCCACACAGACACATACCTGTACACATTGTTAAAAATAAATAATTTTTAAAATCCAATGAAGAAAGGTAAAAGGCAGCATAGGACCACAGTAACTTTTGAGGCATCCTCAAAATAACAAACAAATGTCCTAGCATAAAAAGCAGAATAAATATAACTGCAGTACACATATGTGGGGTTTATTCATCATCCATATCTCTTATGCACCACATACTCATTGGAGCGAGCCAGTTTTAAATCTCATATATTTTCATCTTATTTCTGAGATTCTGGCATGAAATGCAGGTGCTCTCTGCCAGTTTCATTCACCATTTCCTGTGAATCACCCACTAAGCTTCCTCAAGATCTCACTGGTCTCCTTAGTATCCCCATTTCAGGCTATCTGTACATTTCTTTGGTTTTTCTCCAGCTTCCATGGACCTTCCTTGTTCCCTTCCTATCCTTATGTGTTTTAAAGACTGTCTTCCTCCTCCCTCTGCCTTCAGGATAGCTCTACTCCTAACCCCAAGTCTACTGAAGATCCAGAGCTTCCTTCCTTCAGTCTGCCTGGCCTGCTCAGCCCTGTGGGGAGAGGATGCTTGCACAGAAAGCCTTTGAGGAGCAGGGTGATGGCAGTGTTTCACAACCGGCTGCTTCAATCCCAGGCGCATGACTTGTTTGGGCAGGTGCTTGAAGATGCCAAGTTTTTAGGGAAAAATATTCAGAATGAGCTTCTGGTACACCTGGTCTCAGGAGGGTATGTGTGGACTATGTGGCATGCTGCCTTGGGCAGTGGGGACAGCCAGCAAAAGCTTCAGTGGAGTGGCGTTCATGGTGTGGGCATCAGCCTTGCTTTTCATGTCTTCTGTTCTCACAGAGTATAAACTTAATGAAAATGTAGCCATTTCAACTTATTATTGGCAGCTGTTGGGGGAAGGTTTCTGCTCTGTTTTGTTCTTTAGTAAGTGATCCAAGGATTTTTAAAAGTATGGTATATTCCCATGTCCCTGGAGATTAAGTGTAATAGAGCATTTAAGACAGTAATAGGTTGATCAGATGGCTTAGCTGGGAAGCACTTGCTATGCAAGCCTGACAACCTGAGCTTGATCCCTGGAACCCACTCAAAGGTGAAAGGAGAGAACTAGCTCTGCAGTTTGCCCAGACCTCCACAAACATGCCCACACTTACACATCAGATGGACGTATAAAATAATAATCTAATATAGGTAGACAGACAGACAGATGGGTAGGTAGATGGTATTTTTTGAGACAGAGGTTCTCTGTGTAACAGCCCTGGTTGTCCTGGACTTTGTAGATCAGGCTGGCCTCAAACTCTCAGAAATTCACCTGCCTCTGCCTCCCAAGTGCTGGGATTAAGGTGTATGCCACCATGCCCGGCCTTAAAAAATACATTTTGAAGTAACATCTTCCTCAAGTTTTTTTCTTTTCTTTTTCTTTTTTCCTGGTGGGGAGAGCAGTGATGTGAGAGGGGGAGTAAACCTTTCACTATGTTCTCCTTGGTACTTCATGCTTTTTGCATTCCTTATTACCTTTATGCAGGTCTGCAGTAGCATCCATTTGATTTTAATTATCTGAGAGAATTTAAGTTCTTTTATCTCTTGGTCTTTAACTGTTCATGCTCAAATTATCATTGCTTGTTCTCAGTGCCTGTTGTCTTTTTTAGGTCTTCAAGTTTATTTCTGTTCTATCCCCATAAGGATTCATAACTTGAGTTTCAAAGTTTTATATGTATCGGGTATGTCATTCAGGCCAATTTCATTCCTTCCTCTGTTTGTGATTTCTGAGAAGCTAGAAGGGTATAACCAGTGAACATTTTATTTAACTGCTTTTGGCAAATCAGGCTCTTAGGTGTGGTTTAGTTGCCATGATCTGGCTCACGGATAAGGTCATTTCAACTGAATTTCACCACACCGTTTAGAGCAAAATCTTAATTTAAAAAATAGATTTACTTATTTTGTATGTGTGTTTTTCCTACATGTTTGTGTACTTTGTGCCTGCCTGGTCCCTATCGAGGTCAGTAGAGGGGGTCAGATCCCCTGGAGCTGGAATACAGATGATTATAAGGTACCGTGTGGGTGCTGGAAATGAATCTAGGTGCTCTGCAAGAACATCAAGTGGAGAGTGAAATCTTACTGCCACTGTAGAACAGACCTTGAGATCTGGAATCCCTTGTAGTTTATGGTTTCTAATCTCAGAGTTCAGATGAATTATAACACAACCCAAACTCTTTTCCCTGTCTGGCTCAGAGATGGTTAAGAACACTTTCTGCATGACCACAAGACCTAAGTTCACATCCTGGAACCCACATAACAAGCTCGGTGTAGTCTCACTTGTACATGTAACTACACTGTTGAGGCCAGAGACAGGGTGATCACTGGGGCTTAATGGCTAGCAGATTAGCTGAGAAAAAAAATAAAAAACAACACAAGTTTCAGATTTAGAGAGAGATCCCATCTCCAGAGAATAAGGTGGAGAGTGATGGAGAGTGATAGAAGATGGTACTGGATACTGTCCTCTGGCCTCCATGTACCCATATATGCATGCACCTGCATATGCTTGTACTGATCATTCCGTCCCTCCTTCCCTCCCTCCTTCCACTCCCCTCCCTTTCTTCTTCCCTAAGAGTAGAAAATGCTTCAGGTTTAGGGAGAGACCCTCTCTGAAAAGGTGGGGAGTGATAAAGGGTGACCCTAGCCAATGTCCTCTGGCCTTCCTGTACCCTCATGTTCACAAATTTGTACACAGGTGTGCATAACATGCACACCCACACCCACACCATTTCTACTATCATAGGAAAATGCTCAAAATCTAGTTTGCGTAAGTTGATGCAAAGACATGAGGGATGTAGGAGAGTGGAAGTGAACTCATCTGGTGCCCATGGTGCTGATCACCTTCCTGCTGTTGGGTAGTTTCTGCAGCTTCATTGTCTACAAGTATTTCTTAGGGCTGCGACTTCATTCTGTTACCAGAGATTTGTAAATCTATTTTCTGACCAAAATTCAGTTTGTGAAGCATCGACATTCTTAGATATTGATGTTTTTCCAAGAGATTTACACATTTGATTTTACACTTTTTAAACAAGCAGGAAATTATGTCGCATTTCTTGGCATGTGTGGAAACAAGATATTTTCTCCTGTCTAGTGACTATTGCAACTACAGATAAAAGAAAGTATTTTATTTTATTTTATTTTATTTTTCTTTCCTGGTTTGGGAACATAAACAGTAAGGTTGTCACTAGAACAAGGAGATTTATATATGTCCAGTGATTACTGCTCATGATAGGACAAAGCCATCTCGATTGTTCCGGGGAATGACTTAGATTAAGCACCTTCTGATACTGACAGCATAGTAGTGCCCTCATCCCGTGGTCCCCTTGTCAACAGAGATGACTCACTCAGTGACTTCCTCAAACACAATATCTCTGCTTTACTCATAGCTTGGTTAAGTAAGTAGTTTCTGTAGAGGTGCGATTAAAAAAATAAATAAATGCATTTCTGTGCTTGTTGAATTAACCTCATCCAGCTTCCACTGCCGTGATCTATTTGGTGTTGGTTCTTGCACCTTTGTGGGAGGGGTCAAGAACCCCTTTAAGGTGTGCATGTACATATCTGATCTGCATATAGAACCCCTGTACATTTCCAGGAGGTGATACTCCCTGCTCAGTTATGCTTAGTCACACACAGTTCTAAATGTGGCCACTTCTGGATGCTCTGAGTGGCAGGCACCCACTCCAAGATTGCTCTGTGATTAGAAAGAGCTGTGCTCAAGGCAGCCTAGTTTCGGTGCAATTTGTAGCTTCCAGAACTGTCCCAGTATGGACTCAAAGCCGGAAATGCTCTCTTATGTAAGTTGCTGTTGCAGAGACGTCATTGCTGGTGTTTTTTTTTTTTTTTTTTTTAATTTTCTGACAGCCAATTTTGTTTTTTCTCCCAGGCTCATTTATTCCCTCTTTAGTCCCTTATCTAGCCGAGAGAAAAGCTCTTTTTATGCATATATTTTACATTACATGGAGAGATCAGCCGACAAGAGCCATGGCTCTCGACACTGCTGATCTCTGAGGTTGTCATCTTGAGAGCATGTTTTCCTCCATGGCAGGTGCAAGCTAGATATCCATTTTAAAAGGTTTTGAAGTGGAGGCCAGAATATTAACAGTCAGAAATTTTCTTTCATGTAATTTGGTTTTTAGTTGCTTTGGAAAAACAAGAACACCTATCAGGTTCAGGTGGAATTCATGCATGAGCATTAGGGTTTCTTGCTGTCCTTTTATGGCCTTAGGATGACCTGTTCTGGTTGCCCTGGCGTGGCTTTTGTAACTCCTGACTTAATGTTTTGTCTCAAATTGTATCGTCAAAAATCAAGGGATCTTTAGGGTCAAAAAAACATTTTGTTTTTTTCTGCTCTTAAAATTGGGAAACTCAGTTTTAAAACAATAGGGACAAAACAGTTGGATTAGTTGGACAATTTGTATGTTTTGTTTCATTTTTTTCTTCTTCAAAGAGATCTAGCTAAAAGGAAAGGAAAAAAGAAAGCAATAATGTAATTTTTGTATGTTATTATAAATATGAAGGCAGTATGTTAGTTTTGAAACATAATAAACTGTATAATTTGCTGATGTGGTTACCATGTTGGAACTATTTGTACAAATTTTCTAATTATATTATTTGCTCTTAAGTAGTCTTAGACTTCTCTGTTATATAATAAACTGCTGAACTTGAAAAGGCTGATCATGTCTTAAGGGCTTTTTTTTTTTATAATACATGGACAAACATAAGGCAGATCAATAGAAGTGGCCATCTTTTTTGTTTTTTTTAGACAGGGGTTCTCTCTGCCTCCCCAAGTGCTGGGATTAAGGCATGAGCCACCACACCCCGTGAAGTGACCATTGTTTTAAAGATGTAGTTTTATTTCTGTTTGAACAATCGTTGTATGTGTTTATAGGTAAAGAGTGACATGTATGATAATCAGGATCCAGGAATAGATTCTCTATTCTTCCAGGTATTTATGTTTTTTGTTTTTGTTTTTGTTTTGCATTGGGAATATTCAAAGTCTTCTCTACTAGGTGCTTTGAAATATTTAATTAATTGTTGTCAACTGTAGTTATTCTGTTGTTAAGAACATTAGAACTTAACCCTTTTATCCAACTGTGTTCACTACCTGTTGCTGCTACTCACAGTTTAATTTCCTTGTCTTTGTCTGTTGTCTCTCTATCATTCATCATGTATTGCAATGCCAGGGATTGAACCCAGGGCCTCATACATGCCTGCTATGCAAACATCATATGACTAAGCTAAGCCCCAGTCCCTGCCAACAGTTTAACAAGACACAGGGTTGTCTGGTATTTGGCAACATTTTCCTTTCCACTGTTTCGGTAGTTAACAGAATAGGAGGTTCACAACAGTAAGAAAAGACAACAAGCCTCACCTAAAACTTCAATGGTCATTTGGACAATCCAAACCATTTACATTTTACCAGTTGTCCTGGTCAAGAATTTTTGTTTCTTCTGTGCCCTTTCCCTCCCTTGTGTGGTCTTTACAAACCTTTGAACATAAAATAGTAGCCAAGATAAAAGAACTCTCAGCCCTTTCCATTTTTAGTTTCTTGTTTGGGAGTTAGAACTCTCCAGACTCTTATGCTGGGCAGGGCATAGAGAGACCGGAACCCTCACCTTGGCCACATGTGAGGCCCCGCCTTCCTCCTACCCTGGGACCACCAAACCCTCCTTTGTACATCCTTTACTTTTGATAGGAAAATGAGACTTGTATAGTTCAAAATGCCCGTTTGTTTACGTGGAGCATCCTCTTAAGGGTGGGGGCAAGTTCTGGGAAACCGGGGGCCCTAGCTCTCTGACAGCCTCTGCAGGTTTAAAAGAGCAGGGTTACGGTGGACAGCCCCTAAGCCCTCACGTTTTCTGCATGGCTACCTGTAGTACTCACAAGGAAGAGAACTAAGTGGGAAGTTCCCGTGTGTCAACACATGATGTAGCCATTTAATAGCACTCCAGGGAGGAAATTCTCTAGCCATTTGTGGAGGAATGAGCCAGGCAGACGGACTTTTAACTCTCTTGCATTGTGGACAGATGTACAGTGATACCTGCTCACCCATATTCGTGGTTCTCGTGAGACTTAGACCACCTAGTACTTACATGTAGGCTGATATTTTTATTCCTTTGTGACAGGTTCAAGGTCAGTTGTATTCTGTCCCTTGGCTATGATAAGACAGAAGTGTTGATCAGAACAAAAAAAGAATGGTAAAGACGCTTCAGTAGAGAAACTTAAATCTAATAGAACATGCTCAAAACAGGATAGTGAATGCAGGCTACTAAGGGTGTTGTATATGGGCTTGTGTTACTAGTCATGGGCTAAGAGTACTTAAAATATGGGAAAATGTAAGCACACACACTCCTACAGCTACACCTACACTTACACCTTCACCTATGTAAACACACAGTGTAGCTTGTGTGATAGCTCAGTCAGTAAGTGTTTACCTTATGAGCATGAAAATGAGTTTTATAGAAAAATTGAGCTATTGCCTCACTAGAAGCTTTGCTCCTACTCTGTGGTACTCTGCATGATATTGGAGGAGAAAAATAATTATCTATATTACCCAGTAACAAACCCTGCAACCTACAGCAGTGACTGGCCTGCCAGCTATACTGATGGGATAGTGGCACAGATATTATAGAAATAACCAACCATTTTTTGAGTGGACTTAAGGCTCCATGGAATGGAACCCAAACCTCATACTGTTACAGGGAGACTACACACACACACACACACACACACACACACACACACACTTTTGTATGTATATGTATGTATAAAAGTTATATATACTATATGTATGTATATAAAACTATGCTAAAAGAGCATAGCAATAAAATGACTCCCAATGACATACTGATATATCCATAGACCTGTGCCTTCCTTGCTCAGTCCACATCAGAGAAGCTTCTTGTCCCGAATGGGAATTTACGCAGATACTCACAACAAGACAGTGTGCAGAGAGTGAGAGACTTCAGAGCCCGCAGTCCTAGATGAAATATCTTTATCAGGGGTGTATGTGGAAGAGGGGGTAGATGACAATAGGGAAATGGTATCTTCCACACACAACACAACTAATGCACATATGAACTCACAGAGATTGGTAATACCCACAGGGATGGCACAGGTTCAAGGCAGATGGGATCCTATATTGAAAGGAGGAAGTAGAGATGGGGTCCTACCAAGAAGCTATCTAAAGTTGACACCAATTGACAAAGGGAAAATCAGTTTTCTCCAGAGGAGTCTCACTGGGTATATCAGCCACACTTCAGGGCAGACCCCATGCCCAGGAATAGTTGGCTAACACAACATGAACTCAGTAGTATTTTTGTGGTTGTTTTTATTTCATTTTGCTTTGTTTTGAAATTTTAATTTTGTTGGATGTTTGCTTGTGTTGATTTTTATTTTTGTGGAAATTTTTGGGTGTGTGTTTCTTGGTTTTTGTTGGTTTTGTTGTTGTTGTTTTGTTTTGAAAGAGAAAAAGAACTTAAAGTTGGGTAGGTGGAAGGTGGAAAGATCTGGGATGGATTGGGGGAAGGGAAAAACAGAATCAAAATGTATAAAAAAAAATTTTCAATTGAAAAAAAATGTGAGTTTTATCCCCAAAACCTGTGTTTAAAAAAAGTTGGTCATGAAGGCATGGGCTTCTAACCCTTGAGAAGGCAGAGCCTGGTGGATCACTAAAGCTTAATGACTAGTCAGCTTAGTAGTCTACTTGACAAATCCTAGAATAAGAAACTATTTCAAAAAGCAAAGTAGATAATTGAGGATGTCTTACCTCCAGTGTATACACTGCATTACACAAAACTCATAGTATATTGTGTGTAAAATACATCAAATGTGTTATATGGCATATATATGTTTTATACTAAATATATTGTGTTAGTTTTAGAAAAATCATTTGCAAAGGGTAGACACTAAAATGACTCAGTACTGCTTGGGTTGGTTAAGTGGAGCAAGTGTGAGGACGGAAATCGAGACTTGCAGAGGCCTTGCTTGGCACTGTGTTTTGGAAAGGATTTGCTTGGCAGAATTCTAGGTTATATTCTTGGTTCACTAGCCAACCGTGCCACGTATGTTTGAACTCTATAGATATCCTCTTAACATCAATAGTGTTGATTTATTTACTAGTTTTACTAGTTTATTGGACCAACATTTATGTATCAGCAAGAAGTATTTGCATGACACTTAAGTAAGCTGCTCTCAGTGCCTACTTGAAAGTCAACAGCATTTGTTGACTTACATTTCTGATTTTATTATTTTATTTGGTTAGCTTTGTTTTCACTTTTTGAGTCTGAGTCCTTTGGATCCTAGGGTGGTGCCCAGCATATTATGTAGCCAAGGATGGCCTTCAGCTCCTGATCTTTCTGCGTGGGCAAGAACCACCGAATCTGTATTACTTCTGTTTTTTAATAACCATCCTACTTTTTTCAGTACTTGTAAACAGAGAGCCCTGTGGCTTTATTTGGGCCATTTAGGAAGAAACATGGGCATGGTGGGCAGATTGAAAGTATTACCTTGAGATTTTTGCTGGATACCCATTCCCTAGAACAGAGGAAGCAGAGATTGTCTTCTAAGTGTGAAAGTGTGTAGGTGGGATATGGTTGTGGCTTTGAGGAAGATGGAAACTATTTGGAACAGCTGACATGGGTTAGACACCAGTAGCTGCATAAGAGCTGAAAGCAGGCCTTCTGGGAGCCTGAGAGAAAGCCACCATGCCAGCAGGCACAGTGTGGCTGTTCAAGAAGTCAGCTGAGACTTGGGAACTTTGAAAGTCCAGGTCTGGGGCAAGAGCTAGGTATTTGCTGTGCTGTTGGTTTAAGTAGGTCTGGTGTGATAACTGTTTCTGACTCTGAGAGGTGGCTGTCTAGGGAGCCTTTGAGGTGAACAGCAGGAGAGATAAGGGCTGAGTAATGCTGGCCTGTTGCTCTTTCCAGCATGGCGTGTAAGGCCTTTTATCTCTCAGGTCTCCTCTCATGAGGCATGTCATGTTGGCCATTCTTGAGTTCTTTTGGACATGTGGTTTCTTTGCCTTTCTTTAGCTTGAAACTTTCCCAGATGAGCTGTCCTAGGCCCCATTTCTTCCTTCCCTTTGGCCTACTTAACTCCTACCTCACGTCTTGGCCTAGCTTCATTCCTGGGAAACTGTTGACAATTACTTCTTGTTCTGCTCTTTTGCTACAACCCTTCACCCTGTGTACAGACAGGTGCATTGTCCAGGCTGGCTCCGGCCTCTTGTATTTGTAGGTTGTCAGCTTCCTTGGGTATAAGACTGTCCATGTACCTAGCAGAGCATAGTACACACTGGGTGAATGTGTGTTTCCCTACACAACTGGTAGTAAACCAAATGTTAGAGCTGCCGAGAAACCATGAGTTTAGCAATTCTAACTCATTCATTCTGTTAATTATGTGTATCTGGGTGCATCAGTGTGTGAGAATGTGCATGTGTGTGCAGGTCTCCCTGGTGGGCAGAAGAGGGTTAGATTCTCTGGAGCTGGACATGGCTGCTGGGAATCAATATTGGGTCCTCTGCAAAAGCAGTATAAGCTCTTAACCACTGAGCCATCTTTTCAGCCCCAAAGCTCATTCGCTGTATGGTTTGCAGAGACCTACATCTCCCAGCTAGTACCAGGTAGAGCAAGGACTCAAATTCTCCTCCTCTTGTTCCCAGTGCACCATGCCATGATTTGGTTTGCAAATGTATTTGTGTGTGAAGATGGTAGCTTTCTGTCTCTGCTTAGTGCCTAGCTACAGCAACTGTTGAGAGTGTTGTGGCCTCTGATTTTCCTCCTGGGGAGGGAAATACTGTCCTGACAATGCTGAGAGCTTTTCCTCTGCACGGTGCCAGGTTTATAGCAGCCCTTACCTCACTGCTTCCCCTTCCCTTTCCGGGTTTGTCCCGGTTTATCTTTGGACAGGGTAAGTGTCAGCAACCGTTGCTAAGTAAATAGAGGAATTGCACATTCAAGGCTGGTGGTGTCGTATCCCAGGCCACTGCTTTCACCTGTCCTGGCTGTTCTCACTTAACTCCTGTGCCCCCATTGCATGTGTTGAAGAGGAGCCCACAGTGGAGGTCTCATCTGACAACCCTTAAAGCAAGGGGGAGGCAGCAGGACACTTCTGTATCAGCGAAGAAAGTGGATCTGTTGGTTTCCAGACCCGCCCTTGGAAGTGGGATACGAGGTGGGATGAATAGAAATGCCTCCTTGGACATTTCTCTACTCACAGCTTATTCCGAAGCTTCTGGATAACATGACTTTACCATGTCTGTCTATTAAATCTTCTGCCTGACTGAGGATGTGGTGTGGCTCATTCCTTTACTGCCTAGCCGTGGATGATTATACAGTTTTGTGTTGTTGATTCCAAATCACCATGGCTCATTGAGCTCCCCATCACCACTGATCACAAGTACTGAGTGTCAGTACAGAGTTGGCCGGTGACATGACTGGTTTGAACCTTTAGGCTCCTTTGGTAACTAACCAAATAGTAGATGTCTAAAATTGCCTCCCCCACCCCTTCGGAAAGTCTCTGGAGATGAGAGCCTTTTGCTTCTTTTGCTTTTTGTTTTGTGTGTTGGGATAGGGTCTCATCCTGTAGTCCAGGCTGGCCTGGGACTCCAGCCCTCTTGCTTCAGCTTCCTGAGTGCTGGGATTATAGTCCTGAGCCACTGTGCAAGCATTATGTTCCTAGGCATTTCTGTATGCATTTCCTTTTTGCCTTTTTTTTTTCTTCAAGTAAGAACTACACTTTGTACAGTGACCTTTAAGCTCACAGGATTTAGAAATCCCGTGTCTTGGCAGAAGTCCAGCATCTTCGGTCTTAGGGATTTCTGAAACCACTTTAGACCTTGTTGGCTTCCAGCCACCTGGTAGCGTCAGGTCCTCCCTGGCTTGGTCCCGAGTTCCAGGCACTGAGCTGGAAGTGCATCAGCTAAGGATTTGGGCTGTGTCAGGAAGGATCTTACTTTCTATATTCTCTGCCTGGCATTTGCTTGTTTCCTCCAGGGACGTTCCCTTCCTTGGAAAAAATAACTCCAAAGGTGTCTTTCTGACTGATGAGCTAAGTAAGAAGTTCAGCCAGGCATTTCCATTCAGGGATCATAACTTGTCAGTCATAGGTCACTGGGTGAGCAATGTGTCACCAAACTTAAAGAGCTTCTGACATTCCCTTCCCTCTCCTGCCCACAGGAGCTCCTACACGGCCTGTTTCAAGAATGACGATCTGAAATCTGGAGATAAACCAGTCAGCATTGGTTTAGAAACTTCCTGGGCTGTGACCTGAAGGGCTGTTGTAGGTGGCAGCCATCCTTGTGCCCTAGACTCTAGCCCCGCTTCAGCCATGTGTTAATTTTTCCATGTGGTAATAGGGAACTGTGTTTATAGATGGGACAGTTAGAAGGGCTGTGGTGGAGGGCAAGAATAGCCTTAGAACTGTGTGCTGAAGTGAGCCTCTCTGAGTGCCATGATAAGGGTCTCAGTGTATCTAAGACATTACCATTCCTTCTGGTAAGCCAGAGGTCTGTGGAAATGCTCATTTCTCAGGTTCTCCTGCTACATGTAAACTTTATTTTTATTCATCTTTAATTTTACCATATTAGGCTTAATTTATTTCAAACCTGTGAAGACAGTGCTAGGGAGACGGCTCAGACATTGAGAGGACTGGTTGTTCTTCCTAAAGTCCTGAGTTCAATTGCCAGTAGCCACATGGTGGTTCACAACCACCTGTAGTAAGGTCTGGTGCCCTCTTCTGGCGTGCAGGCAGAACACTGTATATATAATAAATAAATAAATCTTAAAAAAAAAAGAGTTCTTTTTTTTTTTTTTAAAAAAAAAAAACAAACCTGTGAAGAAATTTTGCAGTCCAGTAGTAACAGGATGTAGCAGGATAGTGATCCTTTCCTCAGCTGGTCATCTATAGACACATGTTACCTATCAAAATGTACAAGACAGGGCTAACTCACATGCCTCCATAGGATGGTGATATTTAGGGCATGGTGGCTTAGTTGGATTGCTGACAGTTCCATTATCATGTTCTTTGGGAGATTATGGAGCCCTGTTAAAGATGAGTTCAAGTCACAGGTGATGTCACACTCAACTGAACTATTGGTCGAATAAGTCTAATCTTAAAAGGCAACTCATTAGTTCTGTAAGCATTCATAGTGGCCATGTGTCAGTTCATGGCAGTCAGTGTTTGCTTTTCTTAGGTCTATATTTAATTATGTAGGGTAGACCTGCTCTGGATGCTGATGTGAGACTTCTTGGTATGTTTCTAGAACCTTCTTTCAACACTGTTCTCCACCCTGAAGGTTTTTGAAGGATTACTGACATTGATACATCCATGGCAGCTGTGTCTTTTTCACTGCCAAGGATCTGATGGACCTGAAAACTTGCCATTCCTCAGGCCGCTGCAGCTGGCCTAGCTCCACACCTGCCTTTTGTCTCCATTGCTCTCACGGGTTTTTTCCTTCCAGAAAGATCCTTCTTGTAGCTGGAGGGGGTGGGAATAGCATGGCAAGTTTTTCTTACACTGCAGTGGCCGCCTCAGCATCCTTGTTACCTCCTGGCCTTTCTTCTTGCTAAGAGAACAACTTAGACACTGCAGAGAGGGCTGGGGAGGCAGCTCAGCTGGTACAGTGCCTGTGAGAACCTGAGTTCCAGCTCTGGAACCCACATCAAAAGTTAGGCGGAGTGGCTCCTTCTAACAGTCCTAGCTATGGAGAAGCAGAGACCAGATCTCTGGGACTTGCTGAGCAGCCAGCCTGACCTACTTGAGTGGCCAAGCAAGTGAGATACCCTGTCTTATAAAAAACAAAACAGTGGAGGAACAACACCCAAAACTGTTGCTGCAGGGCTCACACATAGTCCCTCACTCCTGAAGGTTACTCGTATGGCACTCGTTTTAACTCATCCTCTGCCTTATCTTTTCCCAAAGCACTTTGTTCAGCTTCTATTTCGTTCCCTTTGCTGTGGCCCCGACACAAATAGAACATTCCAGTGCTAGGAGTGCTCTGAGAGCACTTCCCAGAGTTCTGTAGCTCTCAGCCTTCCAGTCCTCTCTGAACCAAATTCTGAGCTCTGGTAAACTTGAATTCCCTACTTCCTTCCCTTCCAAGAACTCAGCATCTTACTTTCCTCTTCCCTCCAGATTTGTGGCTGGCTTTCTGGGCTGCCTGTTACAGCTGTGCAGGGCAGAGGTAATGATCTCCTTCAGGATCTAGCCCTGCTGACCACCCAGAACTTTTCATCATACCCTTACTCCCCAGATGACTTGTCTCCCTGGACTCCCACCCAGGGCTGGGCTGGGCTGGTTCAGGCTGATCCACTGACAACTCCGTTGTGGTTGAATGTTCCCGGAGCATTTGGGCTTCTCCCTGAGCTGAGGCACAGGCCCAGGGCTTCTGGACGCCCAGGTCAGAAGCCAAAGGAAAGAACAAGCTTGGGATGGGCTGGTACAGAATGCTCAGTAGCCTGAGAGTGGGGAGTGTGTGAGGAAGGGAGGAGAGGGGGTTGGAAAATCAGTGGTGACCCCTCAGCCCCGAAGTCCAGCTCCTACTGTTCTGCAGCTTGAGACCCATTTCATTTTGGAATGAGTAAGTCTAAGGAGAAACTCTGAGCTGGCCTAATAGAGGAAGTTCAACTCTATTGTTAGAGATCTGGAATCATTAAGACTCCGGCTCTATTGAAATTGATCTCTTCACTGTCTATGGAAAAGGATTTAAAGAGGCAAATCACAGTAAGGGGATGTTTGATTTAAGGGAAGCTTTTTGAAGAACCCACTTTAGGAATGTGCATTTGCATACAAACAATGAGGGTGCTAATTAAAATGATTCTCACATAGTCATTTTAGCAGTGCAGAGGCTGCTGCTTGGCAACACTTCCATAGCAGAGAAAACCATCTTGTTCCATCAGTCTAATCAACTGAGATGGATTGTGGACCATTTATCTGCAAGGCACTGTGCTAGACAGAACCACTGTGTGCTGGATGGTCAAGAGCATCAGACCTAATCCTTGCCTTCTAGGGTGACACTATAGGAAAGTCCAGGTAGACGCTTTGAGTTGAAAGGTTAGTCGGAAGGAATAAGGGGAATGCGCCACTCGCTGAGATAGGACATACCTGTTCACAGTAATTTGGACATAGCTAGCATTCTGCCCTGTACAGCATTTCCCCCTCTAAACTGACTTGTCTCATTCCCCTTGGAAGCCATAGCTCAGCATTTACAGTATTTCTCTCAGGTCATCATCTTTGCTGGCTGGCATCGGCAATCACAGGGCACCGATTGTTTGCGGCTGGTTTGGACTTTGCCCCAGGAGTGTGGGAAGGGATGATCTGGCCTAGAAGTGACGTGAAAAATCTTTCAGCTCCTGGAGGAAGCTGCTACCTTCTATCTTTAAAAAATAAATAAATAAAATAAATAAATAATTCAGATCAAGTCTGGAGCTGCGCTGATACAAAGTAGATGTCTGTGGACTGAAGTTTGTTCACTGGTTGAGAGTACGTGTTTGGTAGTCATGTGGATTGGATTTCAAATCCTGGCCATTTTCCAGCTTTGTGATCTTGGCTTATGACCTACCGCTGAGCCTCATTTTTCCCGTTTGTGGAATTGGGATTGATGTAAGGGTAATCATCATATGACGATGGCAATAGCGGGCGTGCGCAGGGTGATGTACAGTAGCATAAGCCCTGGAGCTAGGCTGCTGAAGTTCAAAATCTCTGAGGTATGTAGTCCAGGAAAGTTGCTAAACCTCTCTGTGAGAAGTACATAATGGTACCCTTACCAGAGGGTTGTTAAAAGTAAGAATTATAAGTGCACTCCATGCCTGTGATTTCAAAGCATTTGATAATCATTAAGCACACACACACACACACACATACACAGTTTTGGTTTTCAGAATTCTTGAAAGGTTTGACCCTGGGCAAGTATTTCTCCAACTCTCACAGCCCCTGTTTGTTGTTGTTTTTGCATACGGGAGATATCCAATGTTCTAACAGGTTAAAACATTTCCCCAAAGGAATATTGGCTCGTAACCACAGATCTGGGACCAGAACCCATGTACTTGCTTTAAAAATAGCTGCAGGCGCACCGGTACCCATTTGTGCAGGCAGATGGCTGTATATGAAAATATTAAGCCTTTTATACCACAAATGAGTTGATGAGCAAAGAGCCTGCCTCCTCTTCTGTGCCACCTCCCTCCTACCCCACTTTCTTGTGCTGTTCTCTGTGGGGCTGTTGCTATCTGATGTCATTTTCAGCTGTGACTTTGAGCCTGTGGCCTCTAATGGGGGTCTCTGGGGCACACCAAGGTAGCTAGCTAGCTCTTTGGTCTTAGTACCTCCTCTCTTTGAAGACCAAAAGACCAAAAGAGTCTGTTGTATTGTAAGACCTGACTTCAGGTATGACACACTTTGGAAAAACCCTAATAGGAAGGTTCTGTTACTCTCTGCCTTCATGCTTGGGGTTGAAGCTCAGAGAAACTTAGGGAATCAGTGTGTTCAGGAATAAAAAAGAAAACAACGACACCAACAACAAAAACCAGCTTTAACACATTTGCTGATTTCCTGCACTTATACATCTTTAAACATTTTTCATGTTTGCTGACAAAACGGACACTTTAAAAAATGCTCTGACATAATGTATTAAAACACAAACATTATCCTATATGAGTGGTGACAGAGTCCTATTTTGGGCTTCGGGAATTCAATTCCTTCCTGTTGCCAGCTGAACCTGATGTATTAGATGAAAATATATCCCTATCTTCAAACGTGGACAGCAGGACATTCTGTCCTCTGAATTTCAGTGTTTGACTTGGGTGTTGCAGGAAACTTGGCACCCTCCCTTTTCAAAATAATAAACAGACATGATGTGGCCTCGTGTTTCATCTGATGGGCTTAGATGCTATTGCCTCATGAAGGCTGATTCATAGACAAATGGGAACTAATTATAGTAGCTTAAAAATAATACCCCTGTTTAAATTTGGCAAGACAAGATGCCAGGCATGTTTTGCAGGACATGAGAGAATCTCTTTCTTTGGTGTCATGAAGGTGACATACACTTTTCTATTTTAGCTGCTCAGTGGTTTGCTGGTTCATTAACTGCTGTCTTCATTTACATTTTTTGCACCTCCTCTATGCACAAAAAATGATACGCTTTTTCTTGCTAGCCTCCCACCACACACACACTCTATTTATTTATTTATCTATCTATCTGTCTTTTGTTGCTGGGGACATTTTATTCATTCTTTTTTAAAATAATTTATTTAATTTTATTTCATGTGCATTGGTGATATGGTGTCAGATCTCCTGGAACTGGAGTTACAGGCAGTTGTGAGCTGCCATGTAGGTGCTGGTTCTTCTGGAAGAGCAACCAGTGCTCTTAACCACTGAGCCATCTCTCCAGCCCTCATTCATTCATTTTTATCTGTCTGTTTGTCTATTGCATGCTGGGGAGGTAGCTCAGGACCTTGTACATGTCGGGTAAATATTTTGCCACTGAGCTACTTTCTTAGCCCTGTTGATGACATCTTAATGAAACAGTGTCTTTCTTGAAGGAAGGAAGTAGATTTTTTTTTCCCCAGTTCAAAACATTTAGAATCTCTCTGTGAAAAATTTCAGGAAATTGTTTACTTCTTCATGGAAAATGTAAAAGACATTTTAAAGCATGTCTTTAAAAATGGGATTTATTATTATTTGATGTGCATGTGTGTGGGTTTGAGTATATGTATGTGCACTGCATGTGTGCAGATGCCCTTGGATGCCTGAAAAGGTCATCTAGTCCCTTGGAACTGGAGTCATAGGAGTTAGTGAGCCACTGAGCCTGGGGCCTCTACACGAGCAGAAGTGCTCTTCACTGCTGAGCCATCTCTCCAAAGGATTGTTGCCATAGGCTACTCTCATCGCTTTGACTTGACTTACCCACCTCACTGAATATTAATTTTACTTTGGAGATGGTATGTGATCATGTATAAAAATTAAAAATTTAAAAAGTATCTGCAGTAAAAAGTAAAGCTGCCCATCCTGTGTTTGGATAGCTCTCCTCAGAGGCAGTCAGGCACACACTTTCTTGCATTCTGTCCTGGAGTGCATTCAGAAGTACCTCTGAGTTTTCCCATTCAGATGCTGTCACACCCTCTATCGTATTTTTAACCTTGCTGTTTCATGTTTGTCTTTCTTTCTTTCTTTCTTTTCTTTCTTTCTTTTCTTTCTTTCTTTCTTTCTTTCTTTCTTTCTTTCTTTCTTTCTTTCTTTCTTTCTTTCTTTCTTTCTTTCTTTCTTTCTTTCTTTCTTTCTTTCTTTCTTTCTTTCTTTCTTTCTTTCTATCCATGATTTTGGAGGTCCTCCCACTTGACAGGTTGAATTGTTTAGTTTCTGAGAACTAGTTGTTTTTTAAAAAATAGTAGCTGTGTGATTATGCACAAACAATTGTTGACTGTTTCATTCTTCTTCCTGGGAAGCTATGCACGGTATGGTGTGGATAATGGTGTCCTCCCACAGATCTGTTTTGCTGCTATAAGCAGAACTCTAGAACTCAGGGGCATTAGTTGGAATAGAACTTTCTCCCGTCACTATTGTGCTACATGGTTTTAGCCAGTTAATCTTTTTGTACCTGAGCTTCCCCATTGATACAGTGATATTTATCTTAGTGTCAGGATATGATGATTAAAATTAAAACACTAGTCTGTGTTGCGTGCTCAGCCCTAACTGGTACATCTGTATTAACTTTGCCCCTCCAAGGCTCAGGAACATCGCTGAAGAGGGAAGTTGAGAAGAATATGCGTCAGATGGGGGATGTGGAGAGTGCTACGAAATGTGCCTTCTTGACGTGACATAGCCGTTGTACTCAGAAATATTATGGTTACCGGTATAAAATCAAGCCAACAGTACCAGCCATTCCACTAGGCAGCACCAATTGCACTCATGGGGAGAAAAAAACAAAACAAAACACCAAACCCAGCTAAACAAATGCCCAAAACAAAACCGGAGTGGATGGGGAGGGTGTGTTCGGGTATTTGGGTTGCTTGGAGGAAGTGGGAGGGAGGAGTTTGGATACATAGGATGAAGATGCATTGTTTACAGGTATGAAATTGTCAAAGAATAAATAAAGAAAAATAAATATTATAGTACAAACAAAGCCCCACTAGTGTATATAAAACTGATACAGACCAGTGCTGGGCATATGACAAGTGTAGGGACACACGTATCCTAAGATGAACTTAACTTCTGCGTGTTCCCGAATGGACCTTCGTGACTTTTAGATGCCGTAACACAGTGTTGTGTCTGTGGGTTATATGTGTGTCTTAGATTTGCTTCGATTTCATGTTCATCCTCTCCCATTTCCTGATGTTTTTGTATGATATCCTAAAAGAGGAAAGCGAAGATGGCATTTCAGACCATCACACTCATGGTTTCACACTCCTCAGAGGCATGTCTAAAATAAGTGATCTTCCCCACAGATGACCAAGTCAGTCCCTTATAATAATCAGATGTTCAGATTAGGCAATCTCATGTATGCATACATGATTGAGCATTTATTGAATTATTTCAGCATGTTTTAGGTTATAAGTAAAGTCTTTAGAAATGTCTAGAAGGTGAACTTACTCTGATTTAGTTGTCTTTGGTAGCATGAGTTCTTAGAGCAGTGAACACTACTCCATTTTGGATTCAGACTGAGCCGGAGCTACTTGTTTGTTAGGTATTTGACTTGGGAGAATCACTTATTCTTCTTAGATTTGCTTTTCCCCTTACAGATGGGTGACAATGACAGGAGGAGACAGATGAAGAACCTGACAGCGCGTGGCAGGTGCTCGTGGGCCATCTGTTCTTTCCTCCCATCCCCTCTTCACCCTGTCCTTGCCTCAGGCTCCTGGGAGTCACCTCCTTGACCTCAGCCTCATTCTCCTCCTGAGTCCCGGCCTGGATGCTTTCAACAGCAGCACCCACCATTGCATCATGCCAGTTGCCTCTCTCAGTGAGTCAAGGAAAGTTTAAGGAGTGCCTACAAGTGAGTGACTAGAGGGAGGTGTAGCTTCTCCTAACGCCATTATTTAGGTCAGCAGTGTTGCTTTGAAAGCAGTGGCAAGCAGCAGCTCTGTGAAGAGGAAGGGCACATGGTGCCTTGTGGTAGCCTCTGAAGTTCTTCAGAGAGAACTTCCAACCCTGGCTATCCCTTTGAGGCATTTGACTACGCCACCCCATTGGAAACCCCTTAGCCAGTATTGTGCTGTTTGAAGAGAGTAGTAACTTCATTTCGTCTGTGCTCCATTAGTATGACACTTGTGGAAGGCTACTCTGGCTATTTAGTCTTGCTTTTCTCCAGAACAGCACGTGCTGTTTGTCCTTCAGACCTAGTGGCCAGCATAGCTTGGTTCAGGGATGGGATCGTAGTCAGACCAAAGGGGTGCATAGAGAAAGGGAAGGGGCAGATAGAAAGGGAGCAGAGGGCCTTTTCTAGGGCCTCAGAATCACTTATTTCGATAACAGCTACTCTATTTAGCAATAAGTGTTTTGCTATGAATTTTTGAAATAGTGGTCACACCCTTATGTAAATGTAAGAACCAGGCATTCTCCAAAGACAAGCAGGCCAGGCCCTTCTGCCTCTGAAGTCCTGGGCACCTTAGAAACCTTATAGTCACTTGGAGGCTTTTCTTTTTTTTCTCTAGTCTCTCTGTCTTTTAAGATCCACCCCAGTTCCTACTGTCCAGCTGTGGGAGTTCTTTGACTTCAGACTACTTGTTTGGTAATTAGATATAGTGTTTCCTGTAGAGCTGCGAGTTGTTGAAGCTCTTGTCACTTTTAGTGCTATATCTTGGCTTTCCCACTAATTCTATTATTTAGGGCAATTGCTATTAACCCTGTCTCAGTGCTGCACAGGGTGTTGCAGCAGCAGTAAACAAGCTAGAAATACACATCATAACCATTAAACTCGAAAGTCTGTTGATTTCTACTGCTTGCTGTGTCACAAGCTTGAGTGATTCTACTGTGGGCCAAAGTTTGAGAACTTCTACTATAGTGAAAAGCAGGGGTCAGGGCCCCAGAGACCTGGTGGTACAGCCAACTCCACCATTACTGTCTGACTGACCTTGAGAAAATAGTTTTTCTTTCTTTTCCTTGGAGTACTTTGTTGTCTGGGTTGCTAATGGATGTCCTACTTGTAGGGATGCATGTGGAATTCTGGGTAACATGAAACAAGTGCTGCTTTAGTTAATTTAAGCAGGAGTTTTTGAGGATGAGGGGTGAAACATGGTCCCCTTATGTTGCTGAAAGTAGTTTTGAACTCCTGGACTCAAGCGATGATCCCGCCGTCCACCTGCATAGGAGTTGGAACTGCAAATGCCATTGAGCCCACCTTAAACAAAATTCTTTATTGTACATTTTTTTCAGATGTCTAGATGTGTCACTGATGGTGTTTGAGGTCCCGTAGGTGGGGTGTAACAACCTTGTTACACCCTTTGCTTTATACCTTTGACTTCCCTGGGAACAGTGCTTTGTGGGATGTATTTTGAGAAATGCTGGCTTAGCAAAGAGTGATTTAAGAATGCTTTGATCCTTGAGGTCTTATAACCTCATAAATCATTGAGAAAGAGACTCCCAGTGCAGATTAAGTCAGACACAATGTCAGGGTTTATAATTTGGGTGAGCTAGATTTCCAGAGTCGTTGAACATTGAGATGGTATGTGAATGAAAAACAGAAATAAAAATAGAGGACATGACTGCTCTTAGGTATAGTGGAGGAGAAGGTTTTATTGTAGACATGGGGGAGAGCACAGCCAGAAGCAGGGACATCTGGGAGAGTCCAGAGTGAATGTGACCCTGAGCTGGACCATATGAGGTGGGGTACGGATGGGGATGGGGAGGAGAACCAGGGGACCAGAAGACCAACATGCCAGGAGGGTAAAGGGTAGATAAAGGACTAGGTAACCAAAGTGGCTGGATTATATAGGGTATGCCAGCCATATCCTGTAACAGGAAGGGACTGAGGGATTCTGGGAGACCCTGGTGGTCAGGTCTGCTTTGATAGGTTAAGTATGTACCTCAGCCATTTGTTCAGGAATTGAGACCTAACAGAATGGCAGTAAATAAACAGTAAAGAGTAAAGTGTGTTTGTGTGTGTGTATGAATGCGTGTGTGTTAGATTTACTTGTGAGTTTTTTGTTTGCATGTATGTGTGTGTACCATATGCATGCTTGATGCCTATGGAGGTAGAAGAGCACATCAGATCTTTTGGAACTAGAGTTATGGATGGTGGTGTATATACTGAGAATCAAACTCTTTACCTCTACAAGAGCAACTGGTGCTCTTAACCACCGGGCCATCTCTCCAGCTCCAAGGTTTTATTTTTTCAAAAGAAGCAAAAAAAAAAAATTTTTTTTTTTTTTTTAAGAAAATGGTACATTTGGAGGAGGTAGGAAAGACGAGGAAAGGAAAATGCCACTTTCTGAGCTTATCTGAGGCCTGGCAGGAAACATATGGTACATTCAAGTCAGGTAATTTAAGGAGATTTTTAATAAAGGAACTATTTTTAAAGGGTGTGGGCAGGAGTCGGGGAAAGCAACAGCGGTAATGGTGACGCAGGGCTTGATGTCTTTCTGTACCCAAGGCTTTCTCTGTGCCACATTCAGTGATAATAACAACCAGGTTAGGTGTGATGACATCACCCTTTGTAGATAAGGAAAGGAAACCTGAAGTAGAGGAGTCAGGCTTGCGCTCTGTCCTGTTGGCCCCGAAGGTAGCTCTGGGCATCCAACATTTTGGCGTTGCAATATGACCTTGTTGGGCCACATTCATAGCCGGGGTGCTTGAGGCCCTGAGCACCTTTCTCCTTCATTCTTTCTCAGTGTGATGAGACTTTGTAGAAGCTCATGTTCTGAGATGGATGTCCTCAGGACTTGGGTGAGACAGCTTAGCCTGCAGGGGCCAGGAGGAGATGGAGGGAAAATGTTGACGACCTGTGGCCTGTCCAGCGGGGTTTGGCAGTGGGAGTAGAATAACATGAAAGGGCACACTGTTCATGCTGCAGTGCCTTCGCTGACTGGAGAAAGAGGTGGGCAGACAGTTGGCAGAGGGGGTCATTATGGGATGTGGTTTTGAATTGGGCCATGTTGGCCCAGTGAAGTCTCTTTACTCCAAGCAGGCCTTTGCCAGAAGTTGATAAAGATTAACTTTTTTTTAAATGAGAAATTTTACTTTTTACATTATTTATTTTATGTATGTGTGCTTGCCTGTGGAGGTTGGAGGACAGCTTGGAGTCAGTTCTGTCCTTCCACTGTGTGGGCTCTGGAGACCAAACTGCAGTCGTCAGGCCTGGTGGCAAGCACCCTTTGTGCTTAGCCATCTTGCGGCTATGGAGTTGGACTTTTAAAGAGCTGGTTTTTGCTTCCTCTGTGAGGTCCCAAAGTATGTGAATACTTCATTTCTCTTAACCCCTAAGAGAACTTCAGTAGTACTTCTGTGGGGTGTGTGGGTCTGAATTTGGCTTGGCCTTTAGTACTCGATTATAGTACTTCTCACAGTGAAATACTTTCCATATCAAAAAAAAAAAAAGAGAGAGAGATAAAAACACCTCTCAAATACTGTGCACAAGACCTGCCTTTGAAAACATCTGGTAAAAATAACAAGTTGTTTGGAAGATTGTGATTGTCAGATGGACCCCCACCTCGCCGTCCTCAGGGAGTCTCTGGAGTAAACCTTTATTTCCTGTTGCTTCTACACAGCAGGCCCTTCATGGAAATATTTCACATGTTTTCTCAGGCAGCAGGAAACTTTGAAGGGCAGACCGAGGGCTGAGGCCCCAGATAGGAGCAGAGCCCGTTGCTGCTTTCTACCACCCCAGGGTGCACGGGGAGCTAGCCTGGCCTTGCTGCTTTGAAGTTGGGCCAGTTCTTTGCCCCAAAGTGCTGAAGACTCCAGCTTTCCCCAGGCTCCATCAACGCTCGACCTTGCCACACCTTCAGCCAGCTCTTTGGAAAGACAGGCATATTTTTCAAATGGTCTTAAATGTCAAATAACCCTTGTCCCCCACTAACCTGCTCAAGACATCTCACAAATCAGAGACTAAAGCTAATAGGAATTCTTAGAAATCAAGAATTCTGGTCAGTGGAATTCTTTCATCTTAAATCTTTTTTGTTTCTTTAAACAGTCATTGCTCCAGAAAGTTTTTAAAAGTTTATTTTAAATTCATTAAAAATAAAATTACATTAAAAACAAGTAAAGTAGGGGCTGGAGGAGATGGCTTAGCTATTAGGAGCACTGGCTGCTCTTGCAGAAGACCTAGGTTTTATTACGAGCACACATGTGGCAGCTCACAGCCATGTGTAACTGCAGTTCCAGGGGCTCCAACACTCACGTGTGGCCTCTGTGGGCACCAGGCAAGCAAGTGATACATAGACATACATGCACATAAAACACTCATAGCCATAGCATACAATGAAATAATTAAAGAAATATGAAGTCATGTCACAAACTAAAAGCCGGGCACAGAAAGAACAAGTTAGTAAGGTTTCCAGAGAGACAGGTCTAATTAACCATAGAATGGAATCTTTCCTAGTTTCTTAAACAAACAAGAACTTACTTTTCCTATTTCTAAGGCGTCAAAACCACTAAATGAGTTAGTTGTTCAGGCACAAAAGCTTCAGCCCTCTGGTGGGGTTTAAGTAATGTCAGAAATCAGTGCAGTTAACCATCTTATCAAATTGTATTGCTTCCCCCTTCCTTTTCCTCCCTCCAAGCTGGTCCTTTTGCCCCTCCTTGCTCTCTTTCAAATTCATGACCTCTTTTTTCAAAAATTGTTACATATGTGTGTGAATATATGTGCGTGTGTACATGCAATGCATGTATTTCTAATTATATAAATCCAAGTTGCTCAGTCTGATGTTCAGGGCTGACTGACCATTTGGTATGGGGTAACCAATTGTGGTGCTCTTTCCTGGGGAAGACGATTTCTCCTGCTCTCAGCATTTCTTTTACATAAACTAAAAGATTGTAATCATGAACCTGGATTAGTAAAATCTTACTACTCTTGATTAATAGTTCCAAAGGCTCTGTGATTGAAAGGGGTGTCACTCTGATCACCACCTACAGCTACAGCTCCTTGAAAAGCACCCCTGGGAAAGAGGCTCAGGTGCAGATAGAAATGCACACTGCAGCAACACTCCTAAACCGCGCACCTTCCACAAAGTACGTCCCTTTTCTTCTTCACTCGGGAACTCATTGAGGAAAACCATTATACTGTAGATGATTTCCCAAAGACCATGTCTGCAGCTTTCTTTGAAAATTTAGATCTTAGCTGGGTGTGAAGGTGAGTGCATTTCATCCCAGAACTGGGGAGGCAGAGGTGAGTGGATCTCTGAGTTTGTGACCATTTTGATATACAGAGCGAGTTCTAGGACAGCCGGACTCCATAGGGAGACCCTGCCTCAAAATTTAAAAAAGAAAGAAAGGAAAGGGAACATTGAGATCTTAAGCTCCTTGATAATGAGCTGTGTCTGTTTGAAGAGTGTGACATTCTAACATTTGACTTTTCGACTTTTGAGATGATTGAACCACCTAATATAGAATGGGAAGGAGTTTGAGTTCAGGGTTTTCTGATCTTACCTGACCTCAGATCACACCTAGAAAGAGATGGTTTGTTTTGTTTGTTTGTTTGTTTTTAAGAGAGAAATCTGTGGTATGTGCTTTCTTGCATTTGTTTCTCATGAATAAGGCTAAGTCATTGGTTGTTGAACTTGCATTGTTGTCACACTGTCTGAACAGTGGGGAATCTAGTCTGTCACATGTGTGGCTGTAAATATAATCCACTTGTTTTGTGTCCACAGGCTTCTGTAGATAAGCCCTTAGGTCTGCCCTTTGTGGCTTGTCAGTTGGTTAGGATTTGTGTCTGTGTTTATTTGTAATGCTTACTGACTTGATTCATTCAGGTACCAAGTTCTGAAAAATTAGAATTTAGGAAAGAATTAATGACTGATGCAAAGAGATGGAAACTTTGAACCCAAGGTACTTCTAATAAATCTGGGATATATGAGGCAGCTTGGGAGCAGTCACCAATGTCCACAGTGGTACTCTCTAGAATCCTCTTACCCCATAAAAAACCGGAAAAAGATGCTATCATATTTCACTCTAGGTCTTATTCTTTAAATGTTGGGTTTCCAAATTCACCAGAGTCTTCCCTTATCCGGAATATTCTGCTAGTTCTTTTTGGGCAGCAGGTGTTTGTATGTGGAAGGAATTTACACAGAGAGTATTTCCTAGTATCATTTGCCTTTTCATGTAAAATCAAATCAGCATCATATTTATTACTCCTTTACTACACCCAAGGCACTGTGTTAAAATTCAGAAAGAATATTTACAGTGAATAAAGAATTTTGGTTCTTTTTAAGGGTACTGTTCTCCCCCCATGAAGGTAAACACGAAGGTAAAAGCTTTCTTTGAAAATCTCAGGACTTTTGCTGTGTTTGCAACTGAGAGGCCCATGCATTGATGGGAAAAGTGGGGCGGAGAAGCTTTCTTTCAGTCCTGTACAGGTCTCACACTTACTCTGACCTTGTGGGCGGTTTCCTCCTTCCTTACCCGGACTGCTTTTTCATTAAGATAGTAGAAACGTCAATCGAGGCCGTTTCTAATGTGTTTCTGAACCGAAGAAACCTGGCCATGATTTTTATTGAAGAGCTTCACTGTGTAATGACTGAGGTAGGTCCACATAAGTGTCTCTTACTCCTAAGAGTGTCCAGTGTCTCACACAGCTGGAACATCCAAAATCGCAAATATTGAGTGTTCTAGAGTTCTACGGTGAACAGAGAAAAACACCAGGACGTGCAGAGTTCCGAGCCCAGCCTTCAGAAAGGGATGCTTCTGTGGAGAGAATAGATGCTGTAGAAGCTGTCGCATGTGTGGGACGTGGAATGGTGCAGACATCAAGCACCCAAGTAACAGTTGCAGCTTTTAAAAACAGTTTATTTTTATTTCAGGTACATTGGTTTTTGCCTGCATGTATGTCTGTGAGTGTGTCAGGCACCCCCTCCCCCGCATCTGGAGTTATAGACAGCTGTGAGCTGCCATGTGGGTGCTGGGAATTGAACCCAGGTCCCAGGACTTTTAACTGTTGAGCCATCCCTCCAGCCCCACAGCTGCATTTCTTAAGCACTCACACTCAAAGTATTTTATTACTGTTATCCCAACCGGCTCTGTAGGAACAGCAGATGAATGCTGAGTTTATATCATTGTCCAGAGGAAGAAACAGTTAATTTGCCACAAGGTTGCACTGGTAAGTAGTAGGGCTGATGCCTGAATTAGAGACCATATTCTTTTAAACAGTTTTAAAGCTTAAAGTTAATTTTTACTTAGGTCGTGAATGTGCTTGTGTCAATGTATAATGGAGCGTGAGGACTCCTTCCAGGAAGTGAGATACTTTTACAGTGGTATCCAGTGGGGATCGAATTCAGGCATGTGTGGCAAATGCTTTTACTGTTACAGAAATGATAGGCCTTCCCCCAAAGCTCTTCGGTGCGCTTGCCCAGGCCAATGCTCAGAGAAGAGACAGCCTTAAATAGATTTCACTAACTTATATGCCCCTCAGGCTTGTGCATTTTGCATATGCTCTCACCCTTAAATCTCCAGGTTCTAATTTGAACAATTTGAACAGAGACCCGAGACTATAGGTCTGGCCGCTTGGGCAGATGGGATATTTATACAGCAAAGCTAGCGCCAGAATTATTTCTTAAGTACACTAGTGTTGTTCTTTTTGAATAGTTGTTACCTGGGGTCATGTTGCCCATCTGGCAGAATTATGCTTTTCTCAAGAAAAGGCCTGGGGCTGTATGGTGGGCCAGGAGTTATTCTTGGTTGTGACCCTGTGCTGTCCCCTTGAGTTGCCTGTTAAGATCCATGTTCTTTGGGGATGGGCCTAATGGCTGGTCAGTCTTGCTCAACAAATACTTGTAGCCCAGCATCATAAGTTTTGCTTATCTCTAGCAGGCCTGGTTAACTCACTGATCTTTGCAGAGGTTTGGAGGCAGCTTTCCCTTAGTTGAGTTCTACTTTATGTGATTTAATATCTCCTAAGCAAATCTACTATTAAATCTTTATAGCAGCAGTTCTGCTATTTTCAGCTTTTACCTTATCCCCTGATGAGCCGTCTCATGGGCCATAACCTATATTCTTTTTGGGGGGTGGTGATGGTGAGTGGGTATTGAGACAGGGTCTCACTATTAGCCCCATCTGGCCTGGAAATCACTATGTGGACTAAGCTGGCCTGGAGCTCACAGAGATTCTTCCACCTGCCTCTCCCTCCCAAGTTCTGGGATTAAAGACATATGTCACCACACCTGGCATGGCCTATGTTCTTATTTTATTTATGTTTTTGAGATAGGGTATCTGTGTAGTCCTTGCTATCCTGGAACTTGCTCTGTAAACAAGGCTAGCTTTGAACTCAGAGATCCACTTGCGCCTGCCTCCTTAGTGTTGGGATTAAAGGTGTGTGCCACCACAGCCCAGCTCTATAGTCTTAATCACTGTGTGTGCCTCTGAGGGAAGAGGACAGCATGGTAAGCATCTCCTTGTCTTTTTAAAAGAAAGAAACATTGTCCATGAAAAGGGGACATTTCTGATGAGGCACCAGTCTGGGCCTGTCTGTTTACTTCATCTTGGTTAACTCTTAATGTCTTGCTAATACCTAAAGAAAATTTCCTCCATTCAAGACTTTGGCCCAAGGTGGGCCAAGACCCCACGCCCTGCCAGCCCCATTCTAATAGCTCTGCCAGAGCTAAAAAGAGCCCCATGTTTACGGGAACTGGGAACATGTCTGCCACAAAGTTGACAAGAGCCAAGACAAAGGAGGAAACAGCTGGACTCAAGGGCGCTTGGTATTGGAAGGGAACTCCAGTGGTGTAACTGAACAGAGTTTGTAAAAATTTCCAGTTTTCCCAAAACTTTGATTTTTTTTCCCTCCCTTTCTCCCTTCTCGCTTCCTCTGTTCCTCCCTCCCCTCTTCCCTTTTTTGTCTCTCTCTCTTTCTTTGTCTTTGTTTTTTTCCTTTTTATTTTCTTAGACAGGGTTTCACTATGTAGCCCCTGCTGTCCTGGAACTCACTTTGTAGACTAGGTTGGCCTTGAACTCAGAGATCTGCCTGTCTCTGCTTCCTGAGTGCTGGGATTAAACACATATGCCATCATTTCAGCTTCTTTATTTCACTTATTATTTATTTATTTTAGGAATTTTTTGCTTTCAACTGATGTGTTCATTTGGAGCTCCCCATGTTTCCTGTTTTGGAATCTGTGTTCTAGTGGGCCTCGGAGCAACCAATGTGAAGAGGCCTTCACCAGTCCTCATTTCACTTACTGGATGACAGGGCTCGCTTAGGGCTGCTCACAGGCTGTATTAGAAGCTTCTTCCATCACTTTCCGTGGGCGTCACATGGTTTTAAAAATAAATAGCAGCAGCTTACCATGAAGTAACCTCTGAGCCCTAGACTGTAGGCCTGTCAAGGACAGCAAGTGACCCTGGGAGCACAGGGCATGGTGCCTCTCAGAGACTCCTAGGAACTGTGTAAATGTGTTGAGCAGTTTCTTTAGAACCTTCTTCAATTCACCAATAAAGCAGATGCCACAAAAAGGAGTCTGAAGTAGAAGGATTCAAAAATGCAGTGCAAAGCTCAGCCTTGGAGTTTAAGGAATGACTGACTGAAGGGCTCCTGGAGGAAGGTCAGACATAGGACTTCACAGTCCTGTTTCTTGTGGGTGTAATGTCCCTGAGAACTCATCACTCCTTTTTCTTAATTGACGGTGATGGTTCCTCTATCAAACGGCTATCAGGATTAATAAGATGGTCTTTGAAGAGTGCCCAGCTTTGGATGGTAACAATAGGGTTTCTCCCTACTAGAAATAAGTTGGGGGAAGATTTGGATAGCTTAAAAGACCTGAGAAGTGGAACTTGAGACCACCCCTCCCACACCAAAGAGGAAGCATTCTGCATCGCAGATATGTGTGCGTGGGGAGTTTCTACATGGAATTTTGCAGAAGTCTGTGTCAGGTAGGTTCATCAAGGAATGAAGTGATGTTTCTGGAAAATTGCTCTTGGATTTCTCTGGGGACAACCTGGTCTACATAGGCAAGTTCTAGGCCAACCAGAACTACAAAGTGAAGCCTTGTCTGAAAAATAAACAGACTGAAATTTCTGGAGTTGGATAAACTTAACTAAGAAAGAACAAACAAAAGAAAACATGTACCACTAGAATTTTACTTCAAACATTTCATAGCAAGAAAGAAATATTTTTATTTTTTGGTTACACAAATGATATTTTATTATTTGACACTTTTCCTAATTAAAGCTACAACACATCGAATAACAGTTACAAAATCAGAGAATTACCATATGGTTAAAAGAGCCCAGAATGGACCCAGAATGGACTGGTTCTACCATTGGCATCCGATTTGAATAAGCTGCAAGAAAGAAATATTTAAGAGGAAATACTATACATAATTATCATAACCAGATAACGTAACAAAAATTAAAGCAAAATCCTATGAGCTGTGTTAGAAAAGTGACACTGTGGGTTTAATTTTCAAACATTTATGTGCGCTTATATCCATTCCTTTTGTAGTTGCAACAATGCATAAAAAATAAAACCTATTTGAAATGAAAAATGATTCTCTATTTTAAAAAGTAAAATATTTGAACAATCACTTTAATTTTTTTGTTTGTTTTAATATCTTTGCAAAAAGAACCTCTATTGTTGAATGATGGCACTGTTTTTCATGAGAACAACTGGAGAAGGGAGTTTTAAGAGTTTGAGGCAATGAGGAAAGGAAGTAGGCATGACATCCGAGGCAGAGCTGGGAAGCTGTTGGTACTTGATGGCTGATGGAGAAGGAAGAAACACTTTTCATTAAGAGCGTCCCTGGCCACTGGCAAGTTTACCACACTCCAGTGGATGGCCACAAATCCAAGAGTATCTGGGCAGGGCAAATAGAAATCATTGGTTTAAAAAAACAAACAAACCAAAAAACCAACAAAACCAACCAAGGACACAAAATTGGGTGAGTAGGAAAGTGGGGTGGATCCGTGAGGAGTTATGGGAAGCTGGGTAAATACCATCAAAATACATTGTATGAAGGTCTCAAGCTGATTGAGAATGGGCGTTTGATGCAATGTGAAATTTAACCCTTACTCTAGGTGTGATAGGATTACATGGACGGGTATAAATGGAGAGTTAGAAATACTTTAATGAAAATCAACATTTAAAAAATTATGATGAATTATGATGTGAAAATGGCCTCCTATTTAGGATTCAATTTGTATTCAATTTCCCAAACATCCAGCCTAGACATGTTAAGATTAGAAATGCGTGTGCTTTTACTAAATTTCTCTTTTGCAACACAGTGCCAGGCCGTGTGCAGATGGGATGGCAGTCATGACTGGAAAGCCCTGTGAGTGGAGCTGCATTCACACATTGTTTTATTCACTCTGAACATTTTGTAGGAGAAGGAAAAAACTGTCGCCCTGCTTAAAGGACAGCCTGACGCAATTAGTACAAATTATAAATACTATTCAGATCGATGGAACAAATTCCTTCGAATCTCCAGCTCTGTCTCGTGTTGTATATAATTGGTTCTGTTGATCAGTGTTTCTTAGCAAAAAAGCCTTAAACCTGCATGTCCCAGGAGTGGAGATGGCAGGCCGCACGGGGCTCCGCAGGCGACCGGGAGCAGATCCGACAAGACTTTTCCAGCAGTGTTCCCCCAGCCTGCAGTGTGAGCAGTTTCCCTGGCAGAACCCCTGTGGTATATCAGCAAGAAATGCAGGTTAAGTTGTTTTCCAGTTGGAAATGTTTACTTTTTTAAATATAGAGTTCAAATTTATGCCGTAAAATTGAGAGCAAAGTTGACGTATTTTGAGTCCGTGATTTTACTAATATGAACGAGATTTGAAACTTCTCAATTTGAGCAATAAAATTGATTTTTAAAGTACAAGTTAAAAATTTTTAGTGGAAGGGCACAGTTAGAATGCTTTTAAAAACTGTTACTGCTATTTTTCTGAATTTCATAATTCACCAAATAGCAAGTTAAAGTGCATTTTTACTGTCTAGAAGAAGACTTGTATTGAGATATCATTTATTATTAAGGCACTTGTGAATTTGTAAAACAGCAAATGTGGAGCAGATTACTGACTTTGGGGGGAGGGTTGGAAAGAGAGGTCCAGTGTTTCAGCAAAGCTCATGACCACTGCTGAATTCAATAACAATGTAATGTAATTTATGTGGGCATAAAGTTAAGCCACTGTCCAGTTCTTTGGTGGGGAAAATGATGGTTTTACTAGTGTCTTCTATCCCCGTACTTAACACAGAGCATCTCTTTGGTATTACGTTTGTCGTGAAATCAAAGTCTAAGAGGAAAATTTGAGTCTGGTCATGCTTTGTATAAAGATATTATCCGGGTGGGTTTATTTATTTATTTATTCTCTTTGGTTTTCTGAGACAAGGTTTCTCTGTGTAGCCTTGGCTGTGCTGGACTTGCTTTGTAGACCAGGCTGGCCTCAAACTTCAGACATCCGCCTGCCTCTGCCTCCCTGAGCGCTGGGATTAAAGTCACACACCATCATGCCTGGCTATGATGTTGTAGTTTTAATTATCTTTAAGAAACAACAAAAGGAAACCAGGATGTGGCTATGAGAGAAACAGTCACTTTATCTTTGACTCAAAACAATAAGAAACCCAAACCAAACCAAACAAACAAAAAAACCCCAAACAAAAAAGAATTTCAGATGGGAAATCTGTGTGTAAATGAAAACTTTGTCCCACCACATGTAGTTCAGGCTGGATTTGAACATGTTGTCTTTCTGCCTCTTCTTGTCCCGGATGCTGGGATTATATATGTGAGCCATTATGCCGAGCTTGAGTGGGAGGTGTTTGTTGTTGGTTTGTCTTTTTTGGGATGGAGCCAGGACCCTGTGCATGCTAAGCAAGCACTGCACTGTTAAACGACACCCCGAGTCCTATAATTTCATTGTCTCACTTATGTAGATTTTACTAACAGGAAATGAATGAAATAAGGTTTAAATAAAACTTATAACCTTGATTCGTGAATAGTTTGATAAGTATCTAAATTTCTATAAGTGTAGCCAGTGGGTGGTGGGGGCACAGGCCTTTAATCCCAGCACTCAGGAGGCAGAAGCAGTCGGATCTCTGTGAGTTTGAGGCCAGCCTGCTCTACAGAGAGAGTTCCAGGACAGACAGGACTACAGGGAGAAACCTTGTCTGGGGTGGGGGTGGGGGTGGGGGGGAGGTGAGAAGGAAGGAAGAAAGGAAGGAGAGACAGACAGTGTGGCCAAAATATATAAGTTCTCTTCATGTAACTCATCACCGTGTAAATACATATCAATAAAGACCAGTAAATACACATCAGTAAATTAATAATTTAATAATTGCTCTCCACCTCTGCTCCCGTAAGCATTATCTGGGCCAGGATAAGCATTGATCCACTTCTCATTTCTTGTTTCATTTGTCT
>CM053762.1:51356175-51372512 GCA_028658305.1 Pachyuromys duprasi | reverse complement strand
TGGAAGGACTCTGACACTTTTTCCTATAAAGTAATTGCCAGTGTCTGGGTTGCTCCAGGAAGGAGCCTTCCCAGCCCTCTCCCCTGTGAACAGGGCACAATCCTCAGACTCTCTGCTCTACTCCTTTTAAGATTTGGGGTAACCATCAGCAAAGCATGAAAACATTTTAAATGACATACATTTGCCTTCTGGAGTCCTTGGGGTTTTTTAGTACCTTGTCTACTGCAAACAGTTAAGCAAGCCTGTAAATAAACTTGCATTATCGTTCTGGATTTCCATTGACCCAAGGCCCCATCCTACCTGATTCTCTGAATTTGAGTTTGCTAGATAGATGATGAGCTGTTGCTTTAGCATATGGGAACTTCAAGTGCTTCCTCACCATTCTGAGAGTTCAAGGATTTCTCATTTCTGCGTACAGTGAGTGCTTTAGGCACATTTTAGACCCCCGTTACAATCTTGGTTTTGCACTGTTTGGAGTAAACCAGAAGGAAGTCCACAATTACAGGCGTCTGAAGCTGGATTTCCTCAAGCGATATGATGTATTCACCAAAAGTCCACAGATCCTGAGGTTCCCTGTGAGCAGAATGGAACTCAACACAAGAGAACTACAGTTACATTCTTCTGAAGGAATTCCGCCACATACTTATAAAAAGGGAATGAGAGTTCTTATAGAGGACCTTTACCCTTCCCCACGTCTCTCACATCTTAAAAATGCCCTCAGTTAAAATTTTCGATGGTTTGTTCTAAATAAACAAGATATACTATGAACTTAAACAGTATCACACGTAGTTCCAAAACAAACAAATCAAACAACAACAACAAAAACCCAAACCCACCAAAGTTTTTGTTTGTTTGTTTTTTGATCTAGGATCTCATGTAGCCCATACTACAGCTTCAGTGTAGCTGAGGATGATGTTGAGGCCCTGATTTCTGCCCCCCCTCCCAAGAGCTGGGATTATAGGCAGCAAAGTGTTTTGAATGAAAGCGCCAGAGGGCACTTGGTTATTGGTTTTCCTGAGTTAATGTTTACTTTGCTTTTTCACAAAGAAGAAAAAGTCATTTATTCCCTTAATACTTATTTATATATAAGATTTCATGTTCAGGTAGACTTGCATTTACAGATTTTTATTTGAACGTTAGGTTTTTATTTTAGGTTTGTTTGTTTTTATGGCGAGAAGCGAATGCCATGGTGAAACTTAGACAACAGTTCAGTGGCCGTATGATTCAGAACAGCCAGTGGTGCACTCAGGCACAGGTCAGAAGCATCTACAAGTAGCCTGGCCACGACATAGCATCGCAGGCATCCTTGCTCTATGGCGAGTGCTGTGACGAATGGGAGCTTTCACAGTTCAGGGGGGTGTGTAGCGTGATTCATCGTCTTTGCAGAGGGATGATATATGTATGATGTATGTATGTATAGTATGTTGATGTGTGTCATTGTGAGTACACATGTGCTGTGGCACACACGGAGATGGGAGAACAACTCCTCCCTCTTTTGAGTTAAGGTCTTTTGTTGCTCACTTCTGTATTTTCCTGCTTCTGCCTCCTCCCTCCCTGTAGGAGCGCTGGTCTTTTAGATGTATACTATCCTATCTGCTTCGTGTGGGTTCTGGGCATCCCAAGTCAGGTACTCACTTTGAGTGAGCAGACAAGCAGGATAGCCACTGAACCATCTCCCCAGACCCTGAAAATGCATTTTCTTATCTCATCATATGGATCAGGACTTCAAGGCTCATTACATTAAAAAAAAAACCCTTGAAGTTCTTTGTTAAAAAAATTGATTGATTGATTGATTAATTACCTGTGAGTTGTGGAAGGTGCTCACATTGTATGCAGAGGTACAACTTTTGAGAACCTAAAATTCTAAGATGCTCAGAGTCCTTTGGCCATATAAAACCTTCCTGAAAATAGACCATATTGACTGGCCATTTCTCCCAGCTCCATTGAATCGTGATCAACTTTTGTCACAGATGGCCAAGGACTTTGCTGTCTTTTAACCTGCAGAAATCCTGTACAAATATTGGTCCTGGGTGGAGTCACCACAAGGTCTGAGTTAAATATTCTCTGCCTAAGGCAAAAAAGCCTTCATTCCTGGCATTGGTTTTTCCTTCTTCATGCTGGACCCAGAGGGTTGCTGGTACAGTTAAACAGTGACTAAAGAAGCATTTCATTAACCAGAATTTCCACTCATCTCCAACTCTCTTCTACTTTTGTAGTTAGAGGGAGACCAGAAGAAAATAAACCAATCATGTCAACATGCTGTCATTTATGAAGCACTTCCTGTGTACCCAGCAGTGCGTTGCATGGACAAATGCCCCTAAGTCCTGGCAACAGGGGTCTTAGTGCTGTTTTACTCATTCGGCGTGTGGAGACATGGAGGTTTACAGTGGAGCCAATGTGAAGCACTTAGAAAGTTTCTCTGCTGCCTAGAGTTGATGTGAAGAAGTTAAATGCTCTTTTAATGACGAGCTCGCTCTCCCTCCTCTGCTGTCTTCTGAAACTAACCAAAGAAGGTAGAGTTCTGCTCATCCAGTATTTTTTGAGTGTGTGGTTTCTTTCTCTGTCCCTCTGTCTCTGTGCTTTCCCCTACAAATGTGTGTGTTTTGTGTGTATGCGCGCGTCTAAGCTAGAGGCTGACATCTGGTGTCTTCATTCTTTCTCCACCTTATTTCTTTTATGATTTATTTATTATTTTAAAGCTATATATAGGTGCTTTCCACCTATGTGAGTATGTGTACATGACCTTGGGTGCCCATGGAGACCAGAGGAGTCAAATGTCCCGGAGGTGGTGGAGTTGCAGAGGGTTTTGTGAGCTTGTGAGCCACCTGATGTGCACTTTGAAACTGAACTCAGATTTGGTGGAAGAGCATCGAGTACCCTTAGGCACTGAGCCTTCTCTGGCCATCTCCACCTTGCTTTTGAGGAAGGATCTCTCACCTACCTTATTTTTTGAGAAAGCATCACCCACTATTTGGACATATTAAATGGCAAGCATCAGGGATCTTCATGTCTGTGTCCCTGGAGTTATAGGCATGCATGGGCACACCTGGGTTTTATGTGCCTGCTGGGAATCTAAATTCAGATCTTCATGCGTGTACACTGGTGGGGTCACATTTTCAGGCTGCTGGCAATTATACTTGGTATGTAGTGAGGAATGACCTTTTACTTCTGATTTTCCTATTTCTGCCCTCCAAATACTGGGATTACATATGTGTGCCACCACACCCAGTTTTGTCCAATTTCTTATGTTTGGATAAGGTGTGAGTTGTGAAGAATGGATCATTTGGGGTTAAGAGCCAATCTCTTTAACATTTACTAGCTTAAAAAAGATTCTCTAGCATCTCTAACTCTGTCAGCTTTTGTTCTGTTTTGGTGAGTTTGCTCTGTTTGTGGTTTTTCTACTTACCCTCTTTGAGTTCTACAGGATTGTCAACACCTTTTATTTCCTTGTAATGTTCTTGTCAGCCATCAAAGCAATTGGGCAGGGGGAGAGGGAAGCCTCCCTATGGGCAGCAGTAGCAGAGTGAAACTTAGGGAGTATGCTTAAATGATCAAATTCTCTCTGAATGGCATTTTTGCTACAAACAAACAAGAAAAGACAAATGTAGAAATTGTCACTTGTGGTTGCTGTAATCGAGGTTTCTATGCAGCCTTTTAAAGCCAAAATTGCAGGGAGCTTCCCTCCTGGGCAGAGGATGCTTGTGTCCTTGCGAATGTTTATATATGCCTCGTGAAAAACGCTGGGCATCAGTGTGCTCTCCTGGCTCCCTCAACATTCTGCATACTTCTCATCAGTGGTGAGTCTTGGGGTAGGGAAGTTCTGTGGAATTCATCTTGAGTTTAGGGGCCTGATCAAATGTCCCTGCCTGGTATTTAAGGCCGTTTGGTGATGTCTGTCTGACATCATTTCTTCAGCACTGATGCTTCTCTGTGTTCTGCTCTGTGAGCTGTATTAGATGCCTCTGTGGGAACTCAGGTTGAGGTACCATAACAACAGCTTGTGAGGACCAGAAGGCATAGAAGACAAGTTTATCAGCAAATCAGGCAACACTTACAGGTAGCGTATGTAAGGGGGACAAGGTCTTGGCTTGTTATAGAATTCACAGAGTGAATCATTTTAGGAAAAGGCAGGATGTACTACCTCGTTAAGGGACAGAGAGGAGAGCCAGTTGTAACTGTTTGTGTGTGTGTGTGTGTGTGTGTGTGTGTGTGTGTGTAGGGGATAAAGATATTGGGGGTGTATCGAGTCTTTTCTTTTTTTCCCACCTAGAGTATCTCCTGTCTGAGGGCAGGCCCTATATTTAATCTTGGTTGGTAAGACTGGTTGCTCAATGCCTGAAGTGTGTTTTGAGCAGTTTTTGTAGAGGAGGAATGTTTTGCTTTAGGCACACACTGTTTTAACTTTTACTTTATTGTATATTTCTAATTTGTGTGTGTGTGTGTGAATACTTTGCCTATGTGAATGTATGTATACAGTGTACATGCTTAGTGCCCAAAGAAGTTAGAGAGGGCTTTAGGTCCCATAGAACTGGAGTCATGGGTGGTTGTGAGCCAGCATGTGGGGGTTTGAGATTGAACTCAGGTCCTCTGCAAGTGCTCTTACTGGATGAGCCTTTTTTCCAGACCCAAAATTTTGACTCTTCAACAAGTCTTGTGACTATTCCTGAGGCTCAGTTTTTTTTTTGTTTTTTTGTTTTTTTCATTTTGAGGAGGTTTTTGAGGATCAGAAGTGACATATGTAAAGTGGCTGGTTCTCAGCCAGCTTTCGGGGAATGCAGATGGCTCCTCTGTTTGTCCAGTGTGAGTGTTAGTGCAGGGCCTTCACATACATGTACCATGTATCTGTATTGTAGTAGTAGCATCTACCTCAGGAGGAGGGCTTGTAACCAGCTGTCTGTCCAAATGGTAAACAGAGGGTTAGAAAGACCAGCCTGGCCCCTTCTCTGTTAGAATATGTCTCCTGTTACCCCACAGTTAACATGGAAATACATATTTTTAAATTTAAGCTGAAGAAGAACAACTTATTAAATTAGACATTATTAATCTCTTCTTGTAAGCAAGTAAAACGAAGCAGAGATATTAAGGGGTTTCCTAATTTAAATAGTCCCGGCCAAATTTGGTTCAAATCTGTTTCTTCTGGCTCTGGTCAGCTCCAACAGCTGCCAAGCACTACACGAATCTGGAGTAAGAGTGGGCCCCAGATACCGAATAAGCCAGAGTCACGCTGCCTGCGGCGTGTCCCTTTTGTTGTTGTATAGAAACACATGTACATTAATTTCATATATTAAAGTATCGATGCTATTACATTGCCATGCTATTTCAGGTAATCTGCTTTGGTAGGCAACTTAGATATAAACTAAATGCTTTGGTTAGTTATTTGCTACCAGCTTAGTGCTCTCTTGAGAGTTTTGGAGGATTTTCTCTCTAAAGAAAACCCACTTTAAGAATTTTCATTATATTATCAGATGCTTGGATGTAGGTTTGATATCTGATTGTTAATTTTTTTAAAAGCCTAATATTAATAAAAAAGGAGAAGGGATTAGAGAAAAGCCGTTAATGTAATCCTGAGTGCACAGCCGGGGTTGGGTAGCCTCATGGTTGCCACAGTTAGGCACTACTGATCCTTGGCTTCATGGTGTGAGTTTGGGGTTATTGATTTGGGGCCTGTGTGTACATGTTCTACTTCAGTTATTAAGCAAATACCACTGAGAAGAGAGGTGTTCTCGGAAAAGATGTTTTCAGTGTTTTCGCATACTTTCAGTGAAACTTGAAAATTTAAGGAAAACAAGCCATTTTTGAATAAGCCGGTATTATGAACTGAGGCATTTAGGGTATGTATTTGCAGAAGACACAACATTTTTCAGTGAATGGGGTCTGTGTTCTCTCATTCCAAGCCTGGTGTGGTGTGTTACAGAGGATATGGTGAAATCAGGGATTTCATAGCTTGTGAGGAAAGTGGACGGGGAACTATAGGGGACTGTCTGTGAAAGCACACTGATCCGCTGCATGGGAGACCCACCCTTCAGCCCTGAACTCCAGCAGGCCCTGTTCAAAGACTCTTCGGTTTGTTTTTCAGCCTCACATAGTACTTACTGTTCAGTCTCATTTACCTGCGTGTGGCCCATGGCCCAGCCTTGACTCTTCAGGGAGTTAAAGATGCTTCCATTGGTATTTTTCAGTGGGTTCACATTGTATTGTGACCCCTTCAGAAAGAGTGTATTGTCTTGTCATGGGCTTGCTGCTTTTCTTAAGGTCCTGCATTTATAAATCTTTGTAATGATGCTTTGCTTCTATCTAATGTTTGGGAATCTGCCCTGTGTTGAATTCTCTAGATTGTCTAAGGGAAGAACTCCAAATTCACTGGATGCCACAGTCAGACAGCTCTGTTTGGGTTCTGTAGACATGACCATATTTGGGAAACACAAATGGGCCAGCTTTCACTTTTAGGGCTTGTCTTGGTTAACAATGCATGTTTAAGAACCGTTGTGTGCCCAGAGTTGCACATACAAAGAGACTTGGAAGTAACTCAGGGCTCTGGAATGCTAGGGCAGAGGAGCAGGGAATTGGCAGCAGGTAAGGTTTGTGTCTAAGGGAGAGACTATGTGTGTTGTTACCTGGCAGTTCCTGTAACTTTCTTAAAATGAAATATTTGGTGCAGTTGCTTCTTTAGGAACTCTGTGAGAACCTTTGAGTCACTCTATGTCCCCTGAGTCCTCATAAGGAGCTGCAGTGAAGAGCCTGGCCTCACAAGCAAAAGCAGTTGATGTGATTAATGTTAGAACTCTGCACTCCAGATCACTGCTGTTAATCCAGTGGAAAAGTGAATCATGTGGAGTTCTCATAGACAAGATTATTAGTGACATTTTTTTTTTTTTTAGTTTGTCTGCTAGACTTTTCTGTTGAAAGTTCTAAGGATTACACAGTTATATACCAGATGTCAAATATGAGCCAAGAAAAATTATTTTTCGTGGAAAAAGTCTCACAGTTTGAACATCCCTGATTTTAAAGCCCCAAATCTGAAATACTCTAAAACTCAAAGCTCCTTGAGTCCAACATGACACCATAAGTAAAGCCCACACGTGGCTTCAGTGGTAGATTGCAGTCAAATGTAAGTATGCTGAAAAAAAAGTGTGAATGTGTGTATGCATAGACACAAACTAGAGTCACCTGTGCAGAAGGAATCTCAAATGAGAGATTGCCTCCATCAGTATGATGGCGTATGATGGTGTCTGTGGGGCATTTTCTTGATTTCTAGTTGATGTAGGAGGACCTAGCCCATTGTGGGCAGTGCCATCCGTAGGGAGGTGGGCCTTGAAGGCTTGGAAATGGTCTACTTTGTCAGGTAGGCTACACCTAGAATTAGGGTATATGGAACACATGGGAGGAGGTGACTGGAAAAGTCACTGGACTGTGTTCTTCTGGGTCCTATGGTATGTTAAGATCACTGTTTTCTACAACTGTGACATTAAGGATAACTTTACAAATTATGTAATTGATTACCCGAAATTTTTAATATTTGTTCATTCTTTGATTCTTGCCAGTCACCCTTTGTCCAGATTGTCAGCAGAAGAGATGTCAGATGGTATCCCACCTTTCAGGCACATCTCATCCTACAATTTGTGATAGTTGCAAAGGCAACAGTAGAGCCAGGCACTGTCCTTGTGCATAGTAGGTGCTAAGGGAACACTGTTTTAGATCAGTAGACTTTGTTGGCAATTTCCTTTTCCTTTCTGTGCTGCCTGATTAACTTTTGGGCCTGGAGGAGCTCTTGCTGGAACGAGATACAGGAGTTCTTTCTTGCTGTAGTCAGCACACAGCAGTTGTGGGGTGGGATGTATCTAAGTGTTATTAGAGTGAGAGCATGGTCTAGAACATTGAGGGTGTAGCAGAATGGTGGCTATGAGGACACCTGGGCAATGAAAATGAAGAATTAAGAAGAAAGCTTTACTAGGTATGAGGGTGGAGGGGGATACCAAGGAAGAAGAGAGAACGGTACCCTAAAGAGATAGATATCCCCTCACCAGCGTTTTTGGATGCTTGCTATACCTCAGGCTTCTTACTAGATGTTAGGGAACAGATGAATGAATACTGGCCACTCTGTCAGCCAGGTGAGTGCTGATGGGTTTTGTGTGAAGCAGCAGAGACAGGGCAGGCAGGGAGGGATTAAAAAGTGGACTCAGCTAGGCCTTGACGCTTGTTGCCTGGCCTTTATACTGTGCAGTGAGAAGTTGGTGCCTTTGGAAGGTTCTAAAGTGATACAGATTGTTAGGTAACCATGGAGGGCTGGAATTGAGCATGCTGAAGACAGAGGCTGTCCTGTGGAAGTAGATGAGCAAGAGGAGGCAAGTACATAGAAAGGCTGGAGAGATGGCTCAGGGGTTAAGAACGCTTGCTCCACTTTCAGAAGATAAGTTAGGCTCCTTTGTTGGGTCTCTCACAACTGCCTGTCCGCCATCTTTAAGTAAATAAAAATACAAAACAAAACTTAAAAAATAAAAAAAGAAGTTGGTAGAAGGGAGACTTAAAACATAATAAAATAAAGCCACAACTCAGTTTTTGTTCCCCAGCAGTAAAGGGGTGGATAAAATTCCAGGCTTATGAACTCTATATTTTGTAGCCAGAGAACTCATCTATCAAAGGAAAGGTCAGGAAGTAGAAGTTAGTGAAATTGACAAAAGCACAGTTGCCCTGGTTGAAATGACAGATGGGGAGTGGGTGGGTGCCTACCCGGTGGCCTGAGTGGGCTCTTGAAGCCTCTTTCCAACACAGTTGGAAAACTATGGACATGAGCCAGAGGGCCTGCGAATCATCTTGTTCTGACACTCCAGATGAACCCTGAAGGAAATGAGTGTGACGTTGGAAAGGAGCAGGGACCAGCTCATGACCTTGTGGCCATCAGCTCCTAGAAGATCCACAGAAGCCCTGCTCTACCAGGAGGATCCTCATTGCCCGCTATAAGCCAGTCTTTGGTGACATTCAGGAATCAGAATGTGTTTGTGGGAAGGTAGAAGGAGTTAATTGTCTTAACTGTGGTCCGTAGACCTGAGCAGCTCTGACTAGTATAGAAACTGTTGGACTTGGCGGAGTGTGTTCACGGGAGACCTTTCGGAAAGCCATTTCAGATAATTGGTTAGAACGGAAACCGAGTTGGAGGGACTCCAGGAGGAAATGGGAGGACAAAGGGGGTGGACTTTTTGACATGGTTTCCTAGTGCTCCCTCTCCAGAAACCATCAGCCTGTTGTGTTTCAAGTCCCCAAGCTCATTCTTGGGATTCCAGATTGAAGCTAATGTGAGGGTCAACCCTATCTTAGTTTCTTCACCTTGAAAGGGGGAGGCTCAGTGTTTATCCTCTCTGCTTTCTGAAGAGCCTTCTGCCATCCCTCCAATAATGCAGAGAGTGAATTTGAAGAGAAGTGACAGTAATAGCAACTGAGAAGGTACCCTTGAGAAACTGGAGAGATATGCCTCTCAGGCTAGAGATAAGCAAGTCCAGAAAAATAAGGCTAGGCATTATTCTGGGGCTTTGCGAGCTGTCTACTCTTTTCAAGTCTTTGGCATTAGCTGCCTGCACATAAAGCCAATCTCAGGTTGGATTTCAAAGATTGAGCATAGCTGATATTTTGTTCTGAGGGGAGCTGGCTCCCTTTAAGCAACCGCAGCAGAGTGGGGGAGTGCCTTGTCTATTTAAAGCTAAGACTCCATAGGTAGGTCCTCCTGGCTGAGTGGGGACAAGGGCAGAGCTCATGAATGCCCGCTTAGCACCGAAGAGGGATGTGGGCCTTCCTTTTGAGGTAATAGTCTTGTCTTACGTTGGGTGCAGAGAGGAATCATGAAGGCGAAACAGCGTGAGCGTGCTGTGTGAGAGATTAGCTGAGGCTCCTTCTCTGGCAAGACTTCATTTCCACAAGTTCGGTTTCTTCAGACCATCCACATTAGGGAATTCTCTTCTTAGCAAAGGGCTTATGCTTAGCTATTTGATCCAGTTTCAGCTGGAACCATGAGTGTGGCTTTTGCTTTTTAGCAGATTATTCATTTGTCGTCTTCAAAGCTTGTCTTAGAATTACAGGCTCTTAGAAGTAGAGAGGCCCACTGTTGGTTATCCAGATCATCATTCTGAACTCTGACTACTTCACATCTTGTTCTTCTGGTGGAATGTCTGTGTTGATGCTGTGGTGCTTTGCCCAAGTATGGTAGGGCCAGCAGCTCTAGGTGTAGGATGGTGGCGTGACTCTCTCTGGCCCACCCAAGCTGGGACACTCTAGGTTCCTACAACCACAAGGAAATAAATGACTTTCGCCACTAGGTAGAATCTTTTTTTTTTTTTCTTTTTGAAGCTTGTGCCAACATTTGTTCAACTAAATTGTGTTTTAGAGCATGGCTTAAAAGTAAATTTTAAAAAATTTAACTATTAAGTATCAGAGGGATTGTGTATGTGTCTGTTTATGTCTGTGTGCATATGCACGAGAGGCCAGAGTTCAACCCAGGTACCTCTTTTAGTCACTTCTCTAACCTACTTTTGAGACAGGCTCTCTCACTGATCCTGCAGTTTACCAGTTGGCTAGTCTAGCTGTCTAGCAAGCCTCAGAGATCCTCCTGTCTCTGTTACAGGCACCCAACATTTTACATTGTACTGGGGAGCCACACTTCAGTAACTGGGTTAGGGAGCAAGTACCATCTCCTCAGTGCCAGCGCCAGAGTTTTGATATGTCAGATAAACTTTTGAGTTCGCCATCTGATGTAACTAATATCTTTATTATCTTTAAAGAAACCTTCGTAATAGAGATCAGTGAACACTTGCCTCTGCCTCCTCCATTTCACAGTCAGGGAATGGTGCCATCCACAGTGGGCAGGTCTTCTTATCCCAACTAGCATAATTAACACACTATCCCACAGGCACACCCAGAGGCCTGTGATTCTCAGTTCGGTCAAGCTGACAGCTCATAGTAACCCTCACACTGTGACATTTTTGTACATGTATCGTCCTTTGGTCTCATTTACTGCTGCCCCCATTATCTTTCCTGCCCCTTATCCCTGGTTCCCTAACTTCTTCCAATTGTACTTTTACACCTTGTCTTGAAAAAACAAATAGTAACAACAATAACAAAAAACTGAACTATATTCTACATATGAAACCAAACGTTGTTCTGAGTGTTGTTTATTTCACTTAATATGATCTCTAGTTTTGTTTTCCTGCAAAGGGCATAATTATTCTTTGTAGCAAAGTACTACTTCATTGCTAGACTTGGCACCTTATGCATTCTTGCGCTGACACAGGTCTAGGCTTCCATCCTCTGGCTCTCAGGAGAATGAAGGTGGGGAGGTATCTTCATATTCCTGCTTCATCTAGCAGCTCTCTTCTTAGGTTTTGGTAAAACCTCGTTAGTGGTTTCCACAGTGGCCTCACTAATTTCTTTTCCCACCAGAGGTATATTCTATCGTCACTAGCATTTGGGTGTGTGTGTGTGTTTGATGGCAGCCATTCTGTTGAGATATCATTGTCCATCTCTCGGTTGTGTTTGTATTTTCCACTGGGGTGAGTAGTTACCAGCAGGAAGCAAACAGCCTGCCTTATCTTGTTTTTGAGAAAATCCAGCCAGTTTTAGCATCTTTAACTGGCACATTAAGGTCTTTACATTTAGGTGATGTTGAAAGGCTGGGCTGATTTCTTCTTTATTTTATTCTTGCACAGGTTTGCTGTTCTACTGAGTCAGTAATGTTTTAACATACCCTAATTTGTGTTTGTTAATCTGTCCTGCTTGACATTTATCTTTTAGAATCTGTCTCTGCATTTGTGATAGAAGTTGTTGAATTTCTTACCCAAATCCTTGATTGACTGCTGCTTTTCATCTGTCTGTTTACTTGACTCTTCTTTGAGGTTCTGATGATGAACTGCCTGAATTCTGTCTACCATTTTACCTATTTCAATATCCTTGGACTCAATTTCTGAGGTTACAGAAGTTTGGAGCAGTCACGTGGCCTTGCTTTCTCATGTTGTATTTCTGTGTTGCAATTGAGCATCTATTGGGGTGAATCGACCTCTTTTTTTTTTTTCACATGGGAGTGCTCTTAGTCAGCAGTCTTCTTGAAGGGTCAGTCCCCACGTCCCTCCAGAGAGGAGAAAGCATACTGCCAGGATGTAAAACAGAACTGCAGAAAGTGTGAGGTGATCTTGTGTAGGAGGAGTCAGTGAGTGCTCAAGGCCTTTACTTTGAAGCCTGCAAACCACTGATGAGAGAAATGAAGGAAGACCTGGCTAAAGAGAGAGAGAGACTGTGCCTACTGACCTGAGCACTCAATACTGTGAAAACATTAGTTTGCCCCAAATTGATTACAGATTCTACAGAATTCCAGCTAGAAATCCAACAGACTTTTTTCTTTTCCTTACTTTCTTTTCTTTGGGAAAAAATGTGAAAAATTTAAACTTCACTGGAAAATGCAAAGGACCTACCTGGGCATGCCAGCACTGGAGAGGTCAAGAGAAGAGGCTCTTGGCAAGTTTGAGGCAGATCTGAGCTGCTTAGTGAACTCTAGATTGGCCTGGCTTACAGTGTAAAGTCCTGTCTCAAAAACAAAATGAAACAAGACTAAATGGGAAATGTAAAGGACCAAAAACGACCAAAAAGTTTGAATGCGGATGAAGTCGGAAAACTACATTATTTGATTTCAATGTTATGTAAGAAGTAGTAATCAAACTAGTGGGTTATTGGATAGAGATATCTCAGTGGATAGAATGGAGTCTGGAAGGAGACTTATACATATGTACCTATTTGTTTTCAAAAGGGTTATACTAAATACAAGAAGGTTGCATATATGTGGTACCATGTGTAGAAAATCCTAGAAAATAAATAGGATCATAGGGACAGTAAGTAGTTAGTGGTTCATAAGAACTTGGTGTGACATGCTTGACTGTGAAGAGGCACAGGGACCTTTTCTGGGGGCAATAGAAATGCTGTGTCTTGTGTCTTTGGTGGTAATTATGGGGTCTGTTTATTTGGGTGTGTGTGTGTGTGTGTGTGTGTGTGTGTGTGTGTGTGTGTGAGTGTGTGTGTGTGTGTGTTTGTGTTTACATGTAGTCTCCCATCTGAGTACAAATCAGGCCCAACCCTGTTTAACTTCAGATGAGATTGGCCGTGATTAAGGTGGTGTGGTTCTTGACAGCATACCATCTTACATAGGGAAGACTGGCCTCAAACTTACTGTATGGTGAGGGTTTAAGGTCACCTTAAACCTTAAACCTTTTAAACCCCTATGCACCTCCCTGGAATTACAGGTGTATACCACTATGCCCAACTTATCTGATAAAACATATTAATACAGTTTGGTTTGAGCATCAATGTAGCTTAGAGGTTAAGTCTTTGGTTAGTGTACCCTTGAAGTGCTGGGCTTGATCTTTATCACCATCAAACCCAAACAAATCAAAACAGATGGATACCTTTTGGTGGAGACAAATGATAATAAAAGGCCAAACATTGTAAGCGTCCTTTGGTTTGAGACCTCCTAATTCAGGCTGTCCACCTGAACACTGGTGATAATGTCTTCTCCTAAGTGAGGAGGGCACTGCCTAGGCACTTGACCCATGATTCAGGCTGCCCAGTGTGATCAACTCCAGCACAGTTGGGCAAGCTGTTTCACCTCCCTGTGCCTCATTCATGAGCTAACACTGTGTTAGTACTTGTTATCATGAGTCAAATAAATTATTTAAAGCACCTAGAACATTTCCTGGTACATTGTGAGCTGTATATAAACATCCACAATTCTGTGTCACCCTCTGATGATAGTTTTTTGGCTCGTTTTTTTTTTTTTTAACATTTATAAATTTTAAGTTTTTAATGGACTTGTTGCCAGAAGAGAGCTGGGATTGCATCTAAAGATAGTCAGGATGACAAAAGTGAAGCAAGGAAGCTGAGCACAATGCCCAAAGCACCCTAAATCTGTGAGTAGCCATGAACTGGAAGCCTGGCCACGTGGCTCCCAGTCCAGCTCTGTTTGACCAACGGTTACAGTGTTTGCATCTTTAACACTAACTCTGGGGGTTTATCACGTGGCAGCCATTCATCCCCTTCATTGTGTGCTTTTCTGCAGAGCCATCCAGAGCCCCAGCTGTAGAAGACTTGCCTGCCACCAGCATGAGTTCTGGTAAGTTACTTTAAACCTTCCTTTCTCTTGTCAAATCTACAAAACTGTACGGTTCACTGAGATTTCCACATACCTTGAAGCCCTCAAAAGCAGTATCACCGCTTAAAATGTAAATGATGTTTCAGCCCACATCTACGAACTGTACCATACACTGTGTATGTCATGTTTATCTTTACAAGAGCCCCCTTTCCTTTTGATGGGATAGAATTGAAGCACAGTAAGCTACAGTTATTTTAAGTATACAGTTGATAAATTTTGGCACATGTCTACACCTTGGTGGCATTTCTTAATCTAGATGGTTGACGCAAACTATACAATTTAATCATAATTGTCCCCAGATGGGGGCTAACCCAACACTCCTTTATCCGGCTTGCAGACAGCTAACTTATGCTTTGAAGAATCAAGATCTAAGTAAATGAGTGTTTCAAGTATTTTTAGTCTTGGACTGGGATGGAAATCTCGGAGCGGGGAAAGCAGAACGGGGGCAGGTCCCTGTGCATCATGCAGCTGAGGATTGTCAGTGGCCAGCCTGGAGACGTTTCCTTCTGGGTATTGGTCCCACTTGGCCTCCTGGACCTGCAGGTGGGGATGGGAGGTAGGGAGACACGTGAGTATCTCGTTCAGGGTTCTTCTAGTTCTCACCATAGTGGGGGTATTTTCAGAGACCTCTATAGATTAAGAAGCCTTTCCCATTTACTCACACAGTGCTTGTTTAGCCTGAGCTGTGTAGGACTGTGTGTGGCGAGGTCTGGGAGGGGCAGCTCAAGGCTGTACCCTTCCTCATGGACGTCTGGTGCAGCTTGAGTCTGTGTCAGATGTGTTGTTGCTTCTCCTCTGTGAGGTGGACATCGTGCTGGCACTGACCCACTGGGACTTTTCTTAGACTGAGTATAGCAAGGCTCTTAACGTGCTCGGCACTGTGCCTAGGACATCTGCATGTGTGCTATCTTGCTGTTGTTAGCCTGGAGTGGCTCTTTGCAAGGTGAGGTTTTTGGTGTGCCTTGGGCCCCTTCAGTGTGTTTTCTGTGCCAGAGTAGACCTTGGTGCTGCTTGCTGACTCAGTTTCTTTGGCTTGTCTTTTGGCTCATTCTTTTGTATTTATATATAGTGTCATATAGAGGTAAGGATGACCTGGAACTCGTAGTCATCCTGCTTCTGTCTCCTTAGTTCTGAAGGTACATGTGTATGCCAGCACTCTACATGTATGTAGTGCTGGGACCCGGGGACTGACACATGTTAATAATGGTTGACAGATGAACCATGTCCTCAGTCCTGCTGTTTGGCTTTGTTTGTCATTTTTAATAGGCTGGGCCCTTTTTCCTATATCCTTTCAAAAACAAGCAAAAACTTTCACTCTGCAGCCTAAATAAAGTCTCTTGCTCCTTTAAGCCAGCATTGCTGCTCCAGACAGTTTTAAAGGGCAAGAGGAGGAGGGCAGGTAAGGGTGCGCCAGTGCCCAAGGGATGCCCTTCCTTCCCAGAACCTCTCAGCCAGGTGCTAGAAGGAAACTTATCCAGGAATCCAAAATCCTAGGCCTTTTGACCTGAAAGTCCTGTCTTGGAATTTCTATATTACACTACCATGAAGGCGGGAGTGAGAAGCAGTAAGTACGTTGAGCGTGATCATTGGGAAGAGAGTAGCTGCATGGAAAATATTAGGTTGCATATTTAGTGGAAAGAATGGCAGTGAAACAATGTATTGTTATTGTTTCAGCTGGTCCTGGGAAGCACTATCCTTGCAGGTGCTTGTTTAATTCTCCTGGAACCCCCCAGATACAGATGGGGAAACTGAGCTTTAAGGAATTGATCACCTGTGTGGGGCTGCCAACTGATGTCGAGTGGAGGCAAACATGGCTGTTGTAAAGGGCGCTACGTGGTGGGAAGCTGGAGCCTGTTTCCTTCCTTAAGGCTCCCCTTCTTCCAGTCATCCTTGAAATGAGCGTTCAAGGGAGATTTGACATCGAGAGAGTGAGCCTTTGCCTACAGGCAGATGTGAGCCATAAACAGGATGCACCCTGGGCAGTCCCAGCCACAGTGGGGGAGGGGCTGCAGGGGTGCTGTAGAGGCAGCAGCCTGGTTGCTCTGTGGCTGGTGTTTATGACGTGCTCAGCTTTTTTTTTTTAATTTTAACATTTTTATTTTATATTAATCACAGGTTATGTACTTTGTATCCCAGCCATAGCCCCCTCCCAAATTCCCTC
>CM053762.1:51335852-51356075 GCA_028658305.1 Pachyuromys duprasi | reverse complement strand
TACGGAGCTCCTGTCCCCTCCAGGTCATACTAACTTCCCCTTCTTTCATATGATTCCCTGCACTCTGCCAAAGGGTTGGTTATGTGTCTTAATATTTGCCTTGATACCCTGCTAGGTAGAGTCTTTCCGAGGCCCACTGTGGTAGGCTCTTGTCCTACTACTTGTTTTCTCCTACATCCAATGTCCATCTCATATGACTTTCTAAGTGAGGATTAATCCTCTTACCTCAGGTCCTCTTTCTTGTTTATCTTCTTTAGGTGTATAGATTTCAATATGTTTATTCTATCTTATAGGTCTATATAAGTGAGTATATACCATGTGTGTCTTTCTGCTTCTGGGATACCTCACTCAGGATGATTGTTTCCAGGTCCCACCATTTGCCTGCAAATTTCAGAGGTGCTCAGCTTTTAGAGAGACCTTAGTAAGGTGACAATTTTAGCCAGCTTTGCTCATAGAATGTGAAGTGGGTTTTAGGCCTAGCATTTGAGGGAATATGTAACAAGTCAGGAAACAAAACTGCTTATCTTAGTTGGGGAGGAAGATGGATTGTGAGAGGGGCACTTAAGTCTCAGCTTAGTGAGCTGGGGTAGTCTAGGCCCTTTGGGCCTTATTATCTTATCAACAGAATTACAGTTCCTAACTCTGGCTCCCAAGGGCTGGGCCTAAAGGAGACAGTGAAATAGTAATTGTGGAATACTCAGCATGCATCAGCAATCCTGGCAAAAAACAAAACAAAACAGCAACCAACCATATTTGAACAACTGTAGTAATGATTATGTTTATAGCTCCATTGGCGTTTTGCTGTGAGGGTCCCTCCAAGCACATTGGCCACATACCCCGTGGTGACATAGTCTTCCTCCCTCTGGTTTTCCCTGGACTGTCTCCAAGTTCACAAAAGTGGTGGATGGAGAACCTGGTATGCAGGGAGGGTCTCAGTGTTATCTGCTGCTGAGCAGAACTCAGGAAAATCTCAATGAACTCTGAGGTGGCAGTCAAGGTGAGTCCCCAAGGAAACATAGGACTTTCCTAAAGTAAGAAAAGGGGATGAGGTCGTCCTGGCTGGTCACTTTGTAGCCAAGGTCTACCTATGAAAATCTCTTACATACTTAGGGTTGAGACCAGGCAGATAATTACTGGGCCGTGTCGTATAAACGAGGGTGTGGGTAGAAGATGGGTAGAAAAGGGAGGTGGAAGGAGTGAGTGGTCAGGATACCATGCCATCTCTGGGACAGTACCACAAGGTTCTAGACTGATAAAGAGGGGCAGTGTCTAAAGGCACTTTATTAAAAAGTCAGCTTGTCTTTTACAAGTAGAATTTGGGGTGCCATTTAGACAGCTTTTAAATGCCAAAGAAAGACACTCCAGGGAAGCAAGAGGATCTGTGTTCCCCACAACATACTTCCCACCCCCAAATAGCTTTTGCATACTGTTTGGTTCAGGCCACAAGGCATTCAGAGCTCTCCCATGCACCCTAGGGGGCTTGTCCCAGGCCTGAGACAGCTAAATGGATACATGTGGGCAGAGCTGCGCCAGGATCTGTTGGGGCAGAACGTCACAGCTCTATTCCTACCTCATACCACATGGGACTGATTGTTGAGCAGGCACAGTCATGAGCCTTCTACTTATTTTCTTTCTTTCAGAATGTGATGCTGGAAGCTCTAAAGCCGTTATGAATGGCTTGGCACCTGGCAGCCATGGGCCAGACAAAGGTAAGGCTGTTAAAGAGAAGCTGGCTTGGTACCGGAAACCATTTCTGGAAGGTGCAGGGGATGTTGGGTAGGTGCCCTCCCATCTTCCTAGAAAAGACAAGACTGGTCAAGTCTTAGGGACATAGCTCCCATGGTGGCTTTTTGTACCCTGAGCTGGTCCTACTATTCATGGGTCTGAGGTGTTGCCTTTTTCAACTGTGAGGTGAATGCTCACAGGGATGCTGGGAGGTTAGACAGTGCCAGGTAAGTGTTACACATGGCACATTTGACTTTCATTGGCTGGAATTGCCTGTATACGGCATGCCGCCTTCACTTGTCGCAAATAGGAACATGTCCACAGTCCTATGAGGGAAATAATTTTAGTGTCATTAGTGTTAGGTATATCCTGTCACATTTTTAGCACTCCCCTCCCCTGTGCTGGCGAGTCAATCAGGAAGGAGCTTTGCACACGTGAACAAGCACTGTACCACTAAGCGGCCTTCTTGGACCTCATATTTTCACTTTAAAAATTCTTCCAAATGGGAAGGTAGAAACATCGTAGAAACATGAACCAAATGATATGGTAAGTCATTTGCAAGCCAGGCAGCCCACCTCTGGGCGCCCCCCTTGCAGCTGCCCCCTCTTGGCTACTGAGAGCTTTCACTTTTTTCTTCTACTTAAAAAAAAAATACCCTTTGCTTTAAAAAATGAAGAAGAAGACTCTTGAAGTCCTGTTTGCATAGGGCGCTCTCACCCCAGCCTGACATCAGTCTTGCAGTATGAGGTGACTAGAAGCAAGTTGGAATAATTAGATAAACTTAATTCCAGCTCTGCCTGTGAGGACCAGAGACATTCAGGAGGACCCTTCATTTCCACAGATGTGAGTTCTCTTCCCTACAGAAGGAGGGAGTTAGATCTCAGGGTTGATTTCTGGATCCCATCCTGGGACTCGGTGACTCCACGAACACTAATCTGTCTATGTTCTACAGTATCGATGAGGAAAGGCTAAAATCTTTTCATGGGGCATTGAAGTAAGTAACCAAGTACAACATCTCCTCAAGTATAATTTCAGAGGTTGCCATGTCTAGCCTTTTTCATCAAATGAATCCGAACACTGTTTTAGAAGACAGAATATTCACTCAGGAACCCCTTGGAGAGAGCAAGCAGAGAGCAGAGGATGGAGAGTGAGAGGCCTGGGTGGCACAAGGCTGAGCTCCTTGGGGACAGGAGGTCAGTGCTGTTTTTGTTCCCACCTCCCTGGCTTTCCACCCTCCTCCATTCAGTGTGTAAGTTCACGTGGGCTATGTTCTTGGGGTCTTGGGCCATCTTGGCTTTCTTGTACTTAGGGGATGCAGAGAGACAGGGCTGTGGAAGGGCTGCAAGGGGATGTTTAAACTGGGAGCATGGGAGGGGCTTTTGAAATCCTGGGAGCACCAGCTCCACCCTATAAATCTGCTTATGGAAGAAACTTGAGAGGCTTTTGGGGGTGGGGGTAGCACAGCAGGTAGTGATGAGACTCCCCTTTGGTAGGAAACAAGGAGACAGCTGTAACCTGAAGGTCATCAGAATGGCCTGTGGAGCTCAGCCTCTGCACTTGAGAACAAGTGACTGAGTGGTTGACTGAGCCTCGTACTTCTTCCCCTGAAAATGGTTCCTCAGATCTGCCTCCCATCCCAGTACAGTCTCCCAAGTGTCTGTAAGCTGCAGTCAACAGAATTTCTGTGAAACTTCATTCTACCTAGATATAGGCAGAATTGTCGCTCTTGACTTCGTTATTGCACACATAGACCTTGTGCCTCCATATGCCTTCCGAAGCTGCAGCATGGTAGGCAGGAGGGGCACTGTCCACCTGAAGGTGCCCTCCATCTTCCTTCCTGCCTGTTTGACAGTCCCAGTCATGTGATGCTGAGTCGGCACTCTCTTATTTCCAAGCAGTCCTATGTTCTGTGACTCCGAGACCCCTGGGCACTGTCCATTGGAGTCACTTTGGTATCAAAGCACAGTTTTTGTTCTTTGCTTCCATTAAAGAGAAAGAGCGAGGGGGGTTTGGGGTATGCTTGCCATTGAGATGGGTATCTGGGCAGGTAAGGAATGGGCTCTCAGCATCTAGCACTGTGTGTGTGTACTGGGGTACTGCCCAGAGCCTTAATCATACACTTGGACACTTGGCACCTCTTTTTCAGCAAGACCATCTGGTTCCCACCAGATGGGGGTTCTGGTTTGTGTGGGGTAGGAGGGTGTTGACTGCCAGAGCAGGCACAGGATCCAGAAAGGTATGATTTGGGAGGAGCAGCTGTGCGGGCTGAAGGGGCCAGGCAGTCTATGAGTGTTCCTCTTGTTCCTCACCTGCAGCCCGGCCCTGTCCTGAAAGCCTTCATTGCATAGAAGATGACCAAGGGACACCTATTCCCAAGGGACAGCTTGTACTCCGATTGCATTCCCCTTCCTCTGCTTGCCAGGCCATCTGCGTCTCTGTTCATCTCTTTGTCCAGAGCCTTGGCAAGCTCCTGGTGTGCCAGGAGGTGCCAGTAAACACTGACCAACTCTATTTGAGTGATGGTTGGAGGAAGGCTTCTGCCATCTTGGCGCAGAACCCTAAAGAGAGAAAGCAGGCTATTTTTAATGACTGCACCTACTGCTCTTTGCATTGTTTTTCTAGCGTAGGCAACTTCCTTCTATTGTCCTTGCACAGTTCCTCGACTTGCCTGAGTGTCTCCCAAACGTTCTTCCTAGATGCACCGTTTACCCTTTTGTGTTTTCAGCAACCGCCGACCCTTTACGTGCGCGCTCTATTTCTGCTGTTAAAATAATTCCCGTGAAGACAGTGAAAAGCCCTTCAGGCCTAGTACTCCCTCCAGGTATCTCTCTTCGGGGCTGTTTCTTTTAATTGTCGGATCATGCATGGTTTCTTCTTTGCTTCTAACGCCATGCTGTGAACCTTAATCCTTGCATGTGTAGAAGGCATTTCCTCTCCCTAAGTTGTTTCTACTCTCTCTCTTTCTGTGAGTGTCTTGTGGTGTGGTTTGGTGTGGTGTGTGTGTAGTCTGTCTGTAAGTGTGTAGGTGAGGGAGTAGGGCAGGGACCTGAGGCTGCAGCCCTGTTCTCTCTGCTTTAGAGGGCCTAGCACAGAGGCTGAACCTTCCTTCTGTAGTGAGGCTCTCATGAGAGGTTTGCAACTCCAATTACTTCTATGGAAACTCCAGTTCTGAGAGAGTTAACCTGGCCTCAAGAGAAGCTGAATGTGAAGCAGCTCCTGTAGGTGTCAGATGGTGTTCCGTGTATGATACTCAGGGCCTTTCCCCAGAGGACTCCCCCTCGTCTCTAGCTTCACCTTCGGTTACTTCCTGCCTCTCTTCTCCAAGAGTGGGGGGGTGTACAGTTCACTCGAGGGAGGCTCTGGCTCAAAGTTTCGTGTAGACAAAGTGGGACAAGAGGCGTGCAGAAGTTGGGCAGATCTGGCTGTGTGTGCAGGAATGTGTAGATGGGCTGTGGCTGTGTGATTTGCTTCTCAACCCTTTTGCGTGGCTGTAGTCTGGCTCTTTTCATTCTTGCACACCACCAGTCACTTACTCTCCTGGTGGGGTCAGGTGCTCCCTGCGGGTGCCACGTCGTCTGTGGTTCACTGTGGGTTTCGTGCTTTCCTGCCCATGGAGGAGGGCTGTTGGGGCAGGAATGAAGAGCAGAGAGGAAGGAAACTTGCCTTCTCACTACCCTCTCCTGGTAATAGATGTGGTCAAGGTGCTGAGTCCCCAAAGTCATACTCTGAGCTTTAGCCTGTCATCCCCATCATGGTCAGTTTAGATCAGGAAGCTGGACTCTGAGCACTTTGGCGCAGGTATGGGGATGTGAGAAGTAAGTGTGCAGTTGACTTAGCGCAGTGGCTCGTAGAGAAACGCATGGTCTGCACCCGTTTCCCACCCCATTACTGATTTTCATGATGGAGGGGCACCAGGCCTGCTAAACCACAGTGTCAGCTAGTTATAGTATGCCACGGCCAAAAGTGTTAGATGAAAATTTTCTGGAAACCAACAACACACAAGGAACTTTTATTACAATGTTGAAATTGTACCATTTTATCAGAATTACTGTTGTCAGACTTTCATTGTGCCCAATTTATGATATAAACTTTATCGACAGTGTGTCTTGTTTGTTTGGGAGAGATAATAGCTCCGGTGGGCAGAGTATTATCTGTGGTTTCAGACGTCACGGAGGGACTGGGGACACAGCCCTGGATGCAGATGACTGCTTTGAGAGTCTTCCTAGAGATGTTCCTCCCTCTGCATGCAGACAGTGTAGACCAAGCACAGGTTCAGAGGACACCATTGCGTGGGGACTGAGCCTGTCTGGCCACCTTCCTGGCTGTGTGTTGTTGTCTCATTATGCTTGAGTGTGCAAGCTCCCATCTGTGAACAGCAACTCTGTCTCATGGTTCACGGGTATTGAGCAAGGAGAGATGCAAGAAGCAGCGATTCTCTTTGGAACACCCCCAGTGCGCTACATTGTGGGCTTGATCTTCTGTGAGAAGGGTGGTCTGCAAGCTTGAGAGATCTTTCACAAACTCTCTCCTGAGCCATGCCTTACTAACTGGCCAGAATCTGCTAAGCAACCCAAACTTCATTTCATAGAAGGAATGAGCCAGCTTCTTTCCATTGGGAAATGTTTTCAGCTGACATTGTAACTCATGCATTTACTCAGAACTTACCTTGCCTTTTCTCCCTAATCTCATTATGCTAGTGTACCATCGCCGCCACAGATTAATTTTCATTGGTCATAGATGTTTGAAGAGTAGGCATAGACGTAACCAGGTTCACCTCATTCCCCCGCTGTAACCATCAGCTAACGGATTATCTTGCAACTCCCTCGGGAGTCTTGGGCTCTAATCCTCTCTTTTGGATCTTTTCTTTTCAGACATGGATCCTGCAAAAATCTGCACGGGGAAAGGAACAGTGACCCTTCGGGCCTCATCTTCCTACAGGGAAACCCCAAGCAGCAGCCCTGCGAGCCCTCAGGAATCTCCAAAGCATGAGAGCAAGTCAGGTGTGCTGGCCTGGAGTCTGGGAGGGGAGGTGTGCACAGGGGAGGGTGGATGTCCTTGTAGTTCTGCAGGGGTGAGGAGGGGTGTTGTGACTTCATCAGCTGCATCCTTCTTCCCTAGGGGTGCCCGGGACAGTGACTTCTGTACCTTCTATGATGATTAGTGGGTCATTAGACTGGGAAGTAGTCGTGTGCTTTGGGTGAAGGCAGAGCCTAGTGATCCCTCCTTTGACTGAGCAAAGGGCCCTGTTACATGGCCAGTGATCTGAAGACTGTGTTGGCAGAGAGAGAGAAGACAGGGATCACAAAAGCAGCTCAGTGGTGAGCAAGAGCCAGTTGAGACCCATGCAGCCCGTGCCGGGACCCCCTGCCCACGCTGACCCCTTCGACTAGGAAACCAGAGTGCTAATTACATAGTGTTGGGACTTCAGCCTGGGACCGAGCTTTGTTCACCCCAACGTCCCCTCCACCCCACCCCGATGGCTGGGACAGTTTCTCTCTCAACCCTGAGGCTCTCATCTGTGTCGTGGGGTTGATGGCACCCCCTACACAGGATTATTGTAACCAAGGTGGATGTGCAAGGTTTTAACGGGCCTGGTGGCATGGAATAAGCTGTTAGGTGTGAGATGCCATTAGATTAAGATTGGGATTGGGGTTGTTTTGACCTCTCCAGAGAGAACGTTCTCCAGCCTGTGTATTCTGGCATAATGAAATGCTGGCTTGTGGTTCCATGGGTACTTTGGGTGGTCCAGTCTGTAAGCACTCAATAGGACTGATATCCTCTCTGCATCTGTCATGAGTAGACAGGTGAGATGGGCCCAGTCCAGAGGTTTAGGCTTGTGATGCCTACTTGTCATTCTGAGGTAGGGTCTTTGCTTTTGTATTTCTGACAAGTTCTTAGGTCAGGTTGTGGAGCTGGCCCAAAGACCACATTTGAAAACGGCTACAGGAGATGGGGTTTTCTCTTCTCTTGAAACTGGGAAACTAAGCACACTGTTGGAATCAGCATGAAAAGGAAACAGGGCTTACAACTCCGGGTACGGCGGGGGCGGGTGTTGTGACATGGTAGAATTATGTGGGATGCAAATGAGTAATGCTTGCATCTGCTGACTTCCTGCTCCAGCCACCTATGGTACCAAGGCAGACACTTGAGAATGAGGCCAGGCCAGGATTTGAACACAAACTCTTTACAGGCAATACTGATTTCCAAGGAGGTCATCTCTGTTCCTAGGCCTAGGGAAGGCCTGAAGAATCCTTACCACCAAAAGCTGGCTGAGGGTTTCTTAATTCTATGCTTGAGTGCTGACCTATTAGAGTTTGCCATTCTCTTCTTTGGGAAAGATGCAGTTGAGAAGAAAGGCAAAATTCTGCACAAGGCTGGAAGAAGAGAGATGATCCAAAGAGGAAAAGCCAGTCTAGCAACCTTCATCTTCCAATCCTTAGGCAACAGAGAGGGGTCCTTGAGTTCCCTCTGGTGGTTGTAGGTGGTACTAACCCAGAACAGCTCTCAGCGATAGCACTTGCTATTGAACTACTGTGCTGCAGAAGTACATGTGCAGTCGAGGTGGTCTAGGAAGCACCATCTTGTCCACAGGAATTCCTACAGATTTACTTTAACAAATTTTGTGGGGAAGAATTTGATCCTTTTCATCAAGTCTTTAAAACTTGCATTCTTAAAATGCAAATACTTGGAAGAACTAAGAGACAGCTATCAATCACACAGATTTTTTAAATTAATTTTAAAAGATGGTTATTGTATATTTATATTTATCTCTTCTCCCCTTTCTCCCTCCAACCTCACTCATGAAGCCCCAAGTGCTTACTCTCATTCAAATCATGGTCTCTTTTTCTTTGTTTTGTTGGTAGTGGTGGTGTGTATATGTGTGTGTGTGTGTGTGTGTGTGTATGTTTGTGTGTATTCCTAAATATATGAATGCAGTCTGCTCTGTCTGTATACTGTTAGTTGTATGTACTGGGCTGACCGTTTGGCTAACCAGTTGGTGTGCTCTTCCCTGGAGACAACTACTTCTGATTCTCCCAGAATTCCTTAGTTGCCTGTAATTCTCTGTCTTAAGGCATCATGAGCTTTCCCTTCCACGTTGCCATGTCTGTTCGTGTTGTTCTTGTGCAGGTCATATTTAGTCAGCCGTCTTGGTGACGCTTCTTGGATAAAGCATCTCTGACGTTACTCGGTGATATAATCTTCAGCAAACTTGCTGATCCTCTCTCTTAGAGCCATTTCGTCCCTCTTCTGCAGTGATCCCTGAGTCTTAGGTGCACAAGTTGTGTTGTAGATGTATCAGTTGGGACAGGGCTCCACAGCTCTACATTTAACAGGTTGTGGCTTTCGGTAATGGTCTCTGTCTGTTGCCAAAGAGACGTTTCCTTGATGAGAGGTGAGAACTACACTTATCTGTTGATATAAGGATAAATATTTAAATGTTGTTAGAAGTTATGCTGGTTTAGTAAAGTGGTGGTTATAGTTTCTACCCCAAGATCCATCTTATAGTAAATAAGTGTCTTCCCATAGGAAGTTGAAGTCATTGGCCCTAAATTAGTGTTTGCATCACCTGTGTCCTCCATCTTTGCCTTTATCCATCCCTGTGAGTTTCCACGTTGCCATCTACTTGGTTGGGCTGGAAGCTCCAGTCTTTAAATGACTCCCAACACCTACATTGCAGACACCTCCACTTTCCAGACATTGTTCTCACTTCCTCCTCTTGAGACAGGTAGTATAGCTAGTGGGTCACAGAGTGCCCTGTCTCTTGGCTTTGGCACTTACCATCTTTGGAACGTGGGCAAATTTCTTGAACCCTATATGGCATCAGTTTTCTTATCTATCAGTTGGGCACTATCCCCTACTGGAGTTGGTGTGTTAAATGAGCTCTTTCATATCAAGCATTCAGCACAGGCCTGTCCTGACAGTCCTTGTTATCACAATAGGACAGTAGGCCTGCTAAAGGCTGAATCCTATTAGTTTGAAAGCAGGAGGTTCTGGTCAGGAGTGAGGGCAGTGGAGGTGGTGGGCAAGGTAAAGTGTCTTTGAAAGAATGAAATGATGGGGCTTGATGCAAGACTCAAGGACTGCATGCTGAACAGGTGGATTTCGAGATTATGTAATTCATGGAGATGAGAGATTTGGGAAGGATGCTGGAAAGGGATGATCAGTCCATTCTATTCTTAGCTATGTTGAGTTTCCTGGCAAGAGGACTTCTGAAAGAAATTTCTAGGAGGCATTTGGAAATTAAAGTCTGTGTTGTAGATGCAGGAGTTCATGTACATGAACTCTAGGAAGATGGAGACATCCTCTGTTGTGGGTTGCCTCTACCAAGCTGAAAAGCATGTGTGAGCATCAAACCAGAGGAAGAGAAGCTGAGATCCTTACAGATGCTCAGTCTTCAGACTCCTGCTTTAAAATATATAAATTTAAAATTTAAACTTTGATTTTTAAGTGTGTGTGTATATGTGTGTGTGTGTGCATGTGCATGTGAACGAAGGTGTGTGTACATCAGTTCTGGTGTCTGGAGAACGGCGGTGACAAATCCCACAAGACCTGAAATTACAAATGGCTACAAGCCACTCACTTCCTTCATGCAGGTGCTGAGAACTGAACTGGAGTGCTTTGAAAGGGCAGCCAGGGCTCTAACCACTGAATATTCTCTACCCCCAAAGTCCTGCCTTTGAGTGGTAGCTGGACCCCAGATCCCTGACCAACACCTTATCTCTGATTATAGACTTTGGACCTTAGGATTAGAGCCACCTGAGAAGAGTGGAAATGACTTCAGTACTGACTACCCGAGCCTGGGAGAAGCCTCATTAACTTCTCCTTGTTTCATGATCTTATTGCCCAGCCTATCTGGGTGTTTGCAGCCCCATCACTGCCCTAAGTTAGTGTTTCTCCTCCTCCTCCCTTCTCTTCCTACTTCTTCTCTTCTTCCTCCTCCTCTCCTCTTCCTACTTCTCTTCTTCCTCCTCCTCTTCTTTCTTTTTCTTCTTCCTTCTTCCATCTCTTCTTCCTCTCCCTCCCCCTCTTCCTCCTTTTTTTGGAAGAGCAGTTAAGGAGTCTGCACTGGTGGTGGGTGCAGTTCTCAGTTCTTTTCTGGTGTTGGCCTGGAGATCATGTAGCATGTAACCGAGATGCTGTGCCCTGACTCAGACAGGCTCTAGATTAGCAGTCCCTTGCAGTCTGGGCACTGTGCTCCTTGGTCCCAAGTGTTTCCTGCAGAGTTATCCTCAGGAAGAATGATTCTTGCAGTCACAATCAACTCATTTCCCTTTGTGTGATTCTCACATTTGCTCTCCTGATTGTCGATAGCAGAGGTCTCATAAATTAGACCCTTTCAGTCTCTCTCTCTCTCTCTTTTCCTCTCTGAGACAGGATTTCTTTGTGCAGCCTTGACTGAAATCTGTTTTTATGAGTATACTATGAGAATTAGGGCCAACTGAAAAGTTAGAGAAAAGGGCCCCACATGACAGCACCATCCCTTCTGACACCTAGCTGCAAATTTAGGGCACGCCTCACACACCTCAGGCTCAGTGCTAGTGCTAAAAGTTTGTTTACTACAGGGAAAGGATAGAGATACCAGCCCAGAGAAGTACAAGGTCCCAAGAAGGATGATGTTTTTTTTTTTTTAATAAGCAAGAAACCAAAAATGAAGCTAGAAAAGAAAAGAGATAAAAGCTCATATCTGGAGGCTTTAACCATGGGCAGAAAAGCACATAAGGAGCAGAGAGAATGAAAGGCAAAGTAGAGAGGATATAAGGCAAAGTAGATATTTTTAAATAGAAAGACTGGGTATCCTCAGGCTGCAAATCTATGTACAAGCCAACCTTCCATTTTATTGGAGGAAACATTTTTGACAGTCTCTTCCATCAGGAGTCAGTAATTGATGACTATGTATGTAAAACTTCACCTTGTGCACTCAGATGTAATTGGCCCTGAGATGCTACCAACTTTCCAGTTTCAGAAGAAAAGATAATGGATGAGGGCTGACAAAGTGCCAAATATGTGCTCTCCTTCAATAAGGAACCAAGTTGCTTTTTGAGATCCTGGGAACTACCCTTTTGGGCACAGTGAGGGAAACAGTTTTGAAGATTTTGAATGAAAAGAAAAAAATATCCAAGTAATTTCCCAAGGACAGTATGCCGTTAAGTTTACTAAATGGAGAGATCATTTACTGCAATTTATATTCATGTTGATTTTCCTGTATTTTGAGCTGGATGTGGTAGTGCACCTCTGTAATCCCACTACTAGGAAGGCAGAAGGAGGAAGATTGCTGGGCTACACACCACATCAACAAACAATCTGCCATATACAGCTCACTCAGTGCTTCGACTCTGAGTCTGAGTCTGTGTTGCAGATGAGGAAGCGTAGTCAACAAGGCAGAGGAGCTGAGCTCATGGGAGGTGATCTGATGGCATAAGGATGGCTTCTTATGATGCTAATCAGTTTCGAAGGACGGTCACTCCTCAATTGTCATGATGTGTCAGTTTTCCAGTGCCACTTGAATACAACCAGCCCAATAGGAAGCCAAAAAGTGGGCAAAATAACGTGTCTCCAAGTCTGTGTGCTGTATTTACCTCTATCATCAAGGAGCCCCTCATGAAGCCTATTGCTATTTGGTGTCTATATAAACTTAATGCATCTGAAAAGTGACCCAATAGGGGGTGTCTAGGAATAATAGCATCTTGGGAAAGAAGAGAGGACATTAAAAAGGATAGAGTGAAGAGGATGAAGGGCCATTGTCACAGTATGTCCATGTTCTGGGGCTGGCTAGGTACATCAAGTTCTCTGGGCAGGCACCTGGCTAGCACTGAGTATTAAACATGGTCACCTTCACATGTTTGAACATCAGATACCTTGGCAACCTTGGGAGAAGGACATAGGGGAGACTTTATAGTTTACAGATAAGAAAGGTGAAGTTTGGTGTGGTTAACAGACTTGCTCCAGTTACACAAACAAGTTCATGTGTGAAACACATGTCCTGTGAGTGTTTCACTTGGTGGCTGTTGGAGAAGACAGATGGTTGTGAACTATCTATATGGGAGTGGCAGAGACGTAAAAGGCAATCCACTACCAGAGTAAATTACTGACTCACCTTAAAATTCTGTATTTTGGGGGTTTGCCAGTAGGGTATTTAAAAAATAATATTTGTACTAATTCTTTGAGACTATCATACAGTCTATTTGGACTGTATATATTATATTAAACACTTTCCCAGTTCCTTGTAGATCTACCCCTATCTCCCTAGCCACTCAACTTTGTGTTCTCCTTTTTGTTTAAATGCATCTAGTCATTTGTGCTGCTTAAATAGTCTTGGGTATGGTCTCTGCACTGGGTTATGGTAGACCTAACGAAGGTCACACCCTTAAAGAACACTTACTAGTGCTTCAACTACATCTCCCCTACTCTGAACTTAGATTTTTCTCTTGCTTCAACTTGCTTGGGTCTTGTGAATGCAGTTGTCCAGTTAGTTGGGAAAACACTTATTTTCTCGTAGTCGTCCACCACTTCTGGCTCTTAGAGTCTTTCTGCATCCTCTTCTGAGATGCTCCCTGAGCCTTGAGGGATGTCCCAAAATAAGGATAAGGATATTTTTTAGTGTGCGTTTTGTCAAAGTATATAGGCTGTGGACTGCCACCATTAGAATCTCTGGAACTGTTAGAAATGCAAACTCTTGAGCCCCCATCTCTTACTTGATCATAAATACTGAGTAAGTCTCAGCAGTCTGAATTTACCAAGACTTCCCCTGGACTGATGCAGCTAGAGCATGCCTTTCATGGAATGCAGGCCACCTTGCCTTTTGCTCTGACTCTCAAAGGCCTCCAGCATCTGCCTGGCTACTGGTGTGGTCGGCAGCAGTGGGTGGTGGCCAGAGCACTCTACTGCTTTGTCCCTTCCTGTTCGAGGCTTTCTGCTCTGGGCAAAGCATTTGGCCTCTCTGCTTTCTCATCCATGAAGTCCAGTGAGCATTAAATTAAATTAAATAGTAAGTAGGTGTAAATACTAAGTAGGTGTCTGTCACCTAAGTGGCGCTTGACACCCCAAAAGTCTACTGTTGGTCTGAGAGATCCACACTGAAGGGCCGGCTTGGATTCAAAGACTGCAGTTTGAGTCCCCTGCTTATGTCTATGGGAGTGAGAAAAGACCTAGCAGGGAACAGAAGGGAGTTAAAGGATTGAAGAGTAGGGGTTGCCAAGCTGACCATGAGCAAAATCCAGCCTGCAGGCTATGAATGGCTTTTATGTTTTAAATGGCTGGAAGAAAAATGCAAAGAAGAATGGTATTACATGCAACACAAAGCTGAAATATTCAAAATTTAGTGTCCATAAATAAGGGTGTTTGGAAGCACGGCTCCTTCATTTATGTGTTACCTGTGGCTGTCCCTTGATGAGATGTACAGTCACATGAAGAGTCACTAGGTCTTGCTTGAAGTCCTTGAGATCAGAAGTATTTTAGGTCTTTTTCTTTTAGATTTGGAGTCTTTGCATTATAAACAATGGAAGGAGCCCAGGCCTAAACGTGAGAGTCAGTTGTGCTTAACATAACTTCATACATGTATCCTGTTATATTTTCAGCACCCCTGCATTTTGACTGTGACCTGTTATGTGAAATCAAATCAGGTGTGGAATTTTCTTTTCAGAAAGATTTTTTAATTAGATTTTTTTGTATGTGCTTCCAGCCCCCTCCCCCAGCCCCTTTGGCGGAGGCTAGAAGAGGCCATCAGATCTCTTGGAGCTGGAGTTACAGGCATTTGTGGCATTCCTGGCTTGTTAGTGCGTACTGGGATCTGAACTCTGGCCCTCATGATTGTGTAGCAAGACTCTCTTAACTGCTGAGCCTCTCTTTGGCCCACTTGCAAATGTTTTTGTATCTCATTTAATGTGATAGAGACAGTACCAAAGGATCCCAAAACAAACAAACAACTCCCCCCTGCAAACAAACACACTATCGAAGCTTCAGTCATGGTTTACTGCTGGGTCCCATTAGTTAGCCCGCCTGTCAAAGCACAGTTATTGTGAGCCTACAGCAGGCTTGGGGGTGGAGAATGAGAGTGAGTAGGGCCTGGACAGCAGAGAGTTCGGCTGCCTTTCAGTCTGTAAAGTAAGAATGTCAAGGAACAATTGTTTCTTCATTCCTGTGAATGTAGTCTTGTGTTCTCAAAGGTCAGCGCCTGTGAACACATCATGGTTTCAAGTGAGTTCCTATGGTAATTGGGCCTTCTTGACTGAGGGAGTTTTGTGTCAGACAAGGGCTGCTGATTTTCATCGGCCAGTGTGTCTCATGCTTACTTCCCGCAAGCGTAACCGTTTCTGTTTTTCCCTTTTGTTTTCATCCTTCTTGCTCCTCACACAGGCCTGGAGCCGGAGGACCCTTCAGCAGGTATGGCTTTTCTTGCGTTCTTATCTTCGGTGCCTTGGGGCTCAGGGACGCTTGAATTTGAGGGAAGCCATCGGGTATTACCTGTGAGTGATGGGGGTTTGTTTTTGTTTTTCTTGTTTCAGATGAGTGGAAACTTTCTTCCAGTGCCGATGCCAATGGCAACGCCCAGCCTTCCCCACTTGCTGCCAAGGGCTACAGAAGTGTACATCCCAGCCTTTCTGCTGACAAGCCCCAGGTAGGTGTGTGCCCACGGACAGGGTGGGGACTCATTAGCAGTGCCTGTTCTCAAGTTTTGCAGTCCAAACTTGTGCCTTCCTAATAGTCCAGCTGGATTATGGAGTAGGGGCCCAGTCTTTGGTCATCTCTGGAATAGCTTTCTCAGAGGAGACTTGGTGGTCAAAGGGACCAAGAGTGTGGGATGAGGCTGGTCTCTGTGGGTGTTGGAAATAAGCCTGCTGTTTTTCTAGGCTTGATGTTCGTGAGGAAAGGTTCTAAAAGAAGGTATTCATTCAGCCTTCAACAGGTAGAGCAAAGTCTGAGTTTGTTTTTAAGAAATTGTTTAGAGTGTAATACTCAGGCAAGTGCCTCTGGCATTTATTCCCCTAGCTTTCTAAAGATGAGACTTTCAGAGTTTGAACAACTGTATTATGACAGGTTAACATCAGGTGTTTGTAGCCAGACTATAAATCCAGTAGCCCAAGGGCCTGAGGACAGAATCTTGGCAGCACAGGCTGGATTCACAGTCTGGATCTGGTCTGCTTTAGAAGATCCCTATCTACAGCCATACCACCCTGAACAGGTACATTCTCATCTGATCTTGGAAGCTAAGCAGAGCTAAGCTTAGCCAGTGCTTGCATCGGAGACAGTCCTCTAAAGCTAAACAGTTTGGTGTAGGGATGATTTTGCTTTGGTTGGTGCTCCTAGTTGGTTTTCCACTCTTTCTTCCTTCTCTTTCCTGTGCTTTACTATTTTGATAAAGGGAATAGATCCTATCATTCCAGTGGTATGAAGGATGTTTTATGAAGAGGAACCATCTTACATGGAATGGAGCCATCCTCCTTACAGGAGGTGCTGCTGCTCCAAAGACCCTTGGGTGTCTCCAAAGCCCTGGGCTTCTTTCTGAAGGACTCCTAGAACATACAAGGAAATCAGATGTCATCTTCCCTCTGTGCACACCTGTCTCCCTGAGTCTGCAATTTGTCTCTCATCTGTCTTGTTGATGAGCAGTACCGTTCAGCCTTTCTGTCTTCATTCAGCCTTGTAGGCCCTGGTTAGAGCCAGCACTGTGGATAGGCCTGGCTTCTTGGAGGTCCCTTGTCTGTTACTGGCTTGCCAGAATTCTCCCATTTCCTAAAGCTTTCTCAGTATATAATGTGCTGTCTGTGGTAGCTCCTTTGCAGCTGTCTCAAGGTTGGATCCTATGGCTCTACCCAAATTAGAACATACCCAGGATCGAGTCAAAGCAGTCATGTCTTTCACCATCAGTGACTTAGCCCGAAGGCTAATTCTCCAGTGCCTTTTGGTTTTGTGAACACACATAAAAGCAAGGGCCAGGGTAGGGTTGTATATCAGGGTGAAATACTTGCCTAGTATGTACAAGGCCCAGGACTCATTTCCCAGAACTATATAAAGAAATAAATATCATAGGTAAAGATGAGTCCTTTTAAAATACGTGTGTGTGTTTAACACAACTTTATTATGCACTTGTATTCAGACCAGTGTGCTGAACCTTGCCCTCAAGGAAGGGAAGCTTTGTAGTAAGGTGATAGCTCCACCAGCACATATTATGATCTGTTTGTTACTCAACATCACATTTCCTGTGCTGACTTCAGGGAGAGAGGCAAATAGCTGATGCGGGAATTTTATTTTGTACATTCAATGTAAGATTTGCCATTTGATGTGGGAAATAGTAAGATAGGGAGAGGACAGGAGCTCCACAAGGAGAGCAACAGAACCAAAAAATCTGAGCACAGGGGTCTTTCCTGAGACTGATACTCCAATCAAGTACCATGCATGGAGAAAACCTAGAACCCTTGTACAGATGTAGCCCATGGCAGTTCAGTATCCACGTGGGCTCCATAATAATGGGAACAGGGACTGCCTCTGACATGAACTGATTGGCCTGCTCTTTGATCACCTCACCCTGATGGGGGAGCAGCCTTACCAGGCCACAGAGGAAGACAATGCAGCCAGTCCTGATGAGAGCTGATAGACTAGGATCAGAAGGAAGGAAAAGAAGACTTCTCCTATCAGTGGACTTGGGGAGGGGCATGTGTGGAGAAGGGAGAGGGAAGGTGGGATTGGGGAGGAGGGAAGGGTTTATAGGGGGGGGATACAAAATAAATAAAGTGTAATTAATAAAAATAAAATAAAATAAAATAAATATTCCATAATATAAAGCTAACTGAAAAAAAAAGATTTGCCATTTGAATGTTGGGAACTGTATGTCCTGTATTATTTTGTAGATTTCTTTTCTGAAAGTAAACACGAATTCTTAGCTGTGTAGTGCTATAATTACACTAGTGTTGACTTCAATAAAGGCAAGGCAGGCTGGGCAAGTTCTTGGCTTTGTACCAGCCCCATGATGTTTATGGATCTGCTGGCAGAACATCTTCTCTCAAGGACTGAATTAGGGTCCAGAAGATGGATGGGCTAGGTGGGGATTCTCTGGCCTGCCTGCCTGGTGTCCCTCCTACCTCCTCACCCCTGTTCCTCAGGCCAGGAAGCCACAGAATCCCTTTCTGTGAGGTCATCATCACCATGGTAGTCTGTGTAGAGATGAGGCTTGGAAGTTTCTGGAACTTTCTAACTTTCCAGAACTTTAGACCCACTTTCTAAAAAGACAGTGGAATTTCATTAGTGGTCAGTGGGCAGGTTAGGCTGCAGTACTTAAAATGAAGCAAAAAGCTACTCCTCTATGTCCTTGCTCAGCCCAACTCCCTCCTTCTTTAGAGTTAAAAGAATCCCCAGGACAGGAAGTCCTTTGACTCTCTGTGTCTTGTTGACACTCTGGGGACGTGTCCTCTCTGCAAGGTCACAACTTTAGGAGGGCTTGTGCCTGATGTCATGCAGTCCTAGTACCATACATGGCCATGGCTGAATTAAGTTTAAACATCATTGGAATAGATTTCTATCTTTGGACAAGAAGTAATTACATGCTAGAAACTCTATTGCAAAGTCAGAGTGAACCTGAACCCAGATCAAAATGGTTTCTGCTTGCTTCTCGTCAGCCCTGTCAACTTTCCTGACAATCCCAATGACCAGAGCTAGTTCAGTCATTTCTAGAGACTGTCAAGTTAGACTGCAAAGTGTGATAGCACTCAGTCCAAACTCATCAAACTAAAGAGATAATGTGCCAGTCTTTGCCCTTGTTATATACTAGAAGGGCTCTTCATTGTGGATTTGGGGCTGGTACAAATGGCCACACTCAACTGGCATTATTGTGGGTATACTGGAACAAGACATGGGTCTGGTTAACGGACAATATCCAATTAGTTGCCTCTCTACCTAAACTAGCCATCATTTCAAACTTGTGTTTAAGTTGTAGGCTGTTTACTGTTTCTGGAAGATAGTCTTAATCCAGAGTCATAAAGATTTTTTTTTAAGTTTCTCACCTAGTCTCCTTTCTAATGTCCCTTTCCTTTCACACACATCTTCTACAAAGTATAAAATAAAATAAAGAGCGGCCTCAGTCTAGGCAGTGTGTGTGTTACCTGCATACGAGGATGCAGATATGCTTAGCTGTGTGTGTACATACAAAGACAAGAAGGATGTCAGATGGTCTCCTCAGCTGCTGTCTGTTTTACTCCCATGAGACAGGGTTTGTCACTGAATCACAAGCTTGCTCTTTCAGCCAGAACAGCTGTTCAGTGAACGCTGGGATCCCCTGTCTTTGTATCACATTGTTAGGGTTACTGGAATGTCCAGCCATGCCAGGCCTTTCCCCTGGGTCCTGGGGATTCAAACTCCTGGTTCTCCCACTTACACAGCAAGTGCCCTTGCTCGTGCAGCTATCTTCCTAGTTCCTTCCTAGTTTCCGGTCACAACACATCTGCAATTTATTCACCAACGTCTAGTCTCTCTCACACGTGCAATTAGAGCAGGGTTCTGGTTTTGTTCTCACCCTGAAATCTGAAGATCAGGGCCAGTGTGCAAAAGGGACTGATGGTGCTGCTTCTCTGGGGCTTTAGTCCCCAGGTGAGCCACAGTTTGGCTGAGGAGGATCAGGTTTGGCTGGCCCCCTGTCCCTCTGCCCCATTGAGTCCCATGGAAGAAAACTTGAGCGCAGAGGAAAGAGGTACAAATTTTCAACTCTGTAGCTCTCAGCCTTTTACCAGAGCTTTGTTCGTATCGCCCAAGTATGGAAAAGATGGTCTGGCTGAGTAAACCAGACTCAGCCAAGTCCCGTAGGCTAATTACATGCCCATGTGCCTCAGAGGTGGGAGATTCCATGTTTTTTAACCTCACAACTGTCTCCCACGTCGTTTTGTTCCAGGAATTGAACTCTGAGCCTTATACACGCTGGGCAGACTGAGCTATATTCGTCAGCTGTAGTTTTAGTGATTAATTCTTTCAGGTTGTTTCTTTTGAGGAAAGAGCACACATGGACTCAAAGTCTTTAATGCCCTTCCCTAAGTGAACTTTGTGTGCTGTAGAATCGAGATCTCAGCCAGGGGCTCCAGGAAGACATCTTTCTCCTATGAACACACATACAGGAGGGCCTTCCATTTCTCCTTTTCCTACAGGGAAAGAATTAAAGTAACTGACAAGTCTAGTGAACTTCAACTTTATATCTAAGGGCTTCGGCCGCAGGGATTTTGGAGGAAGGAAGGTTGGGAAGGAGAGGGGACTCAACTCAGGGGCTTCTTCCACTGGCAGATGACCCCTTCCTGGAGTCAGGGGTTCCACAAAGATGCAGCCAAACAAACATTGGTGTTGGAGCTGGCTCCGCCTCCCCGGCTTATGAGTCAGGCCAGCCCTGCAGGTAGGTGTGAGTCAGTCCTCCAAGCTGACCAGACAATGGCTGTGGGGCACCAGAAGGGTTTGCTTAAAAGTCTGTCAGGAGTTGTTTGTCTTTTATCATGCTGTGCTGCTATTTCTAATGGTCCTTCTCTCCAT
>CM053762.1:51181189-51335752 GCA_028658305.1 Pachyuromys duprasi | reverse complement strand
GAGCCCCTCACTGCCACCACCTGTTTCTGTTCCCCTGGCAGCTAGGTTGGCTCCCAAAGGTGCAGTGTGTCCTCGTTCATTGCTACTGGGGTCCATGGTCCTTAGCGCTTCCTCCCAACCCCAGCAACACTACACAGCCTCTAGATTAGTGTATAGTAAGAATGTGAGCTCTAACCCACGTCAGGAGGCTACAGGGAATAAACAGGTCAGCAGCTTATATGTCCCGTGTTTATCCAATAACATTTGCTGGGCAACATCGGAAAACTACTCTCCTGTTGCACGTGACTCAGCCAGAGACACTCCCTCGGAGGCTGCAGGCACCCAGGCACCAGCTCCCAGCCTTGTCCCCGGCACAGCCACAGCCAGCACAGGAAAACCACCCCCTGCTCCTCCTCCTGACCTTCCCAAGCTATTCTTTGACAATCGAAAAGATGCCGGTAACCGTGGTGAGAACCCCACACTGGGGACATGGGCCTCGTTCCCAGATGCAGAGAGGCCTCCCGTGCTAGGCCCCCAGGTTACCTCTGATCCCGAAAACCAGAAGAACAAAGAAACTTACCTTTGGCAGCCGTGCTATCCAGCCAAGGCAAGAAACTAGGAGTGTTTGTGTGTCCTCTATGCTGTCTCTTTCAAAACCAATCCAAGCTTACTTGTTCTCTGGGCTTCCCTCCTCTCCCTGTTTTCACCACTGCTGCAGCTCTGGAATCCTGGATTCTTCTATCTAAGCCTCCCCGAATGCATTGCTTGTCTTTCTGTCTCTTGTCTGTAAATGTCTCAGTATGCCAGAGCGTGGATTTCGTAGACTGATGATGTGGTGAGAATGTTTACATCTTAAAACCAGGTGCTGAAGAAACTGTATTTGCTCCCAGGCTTGCAGGCTCTGTGGCAGTTTTGTGGGGTTAAAACACTGCCCGCTTGCCTGCCTGTCTAGTCTGTTGTCTGCTCTGTTTCTCCCTCATAAAGTGTTAAAAGGATTCAAAAATAGATGGATGGAAAGTGAACTTGGACGGGGCTCCCTCTGTGTCATAGAGTATCAGGAGGCCAGCTGGCTAGCACTGGCTAGCACTGACTGTCTCATGTACTCTGAGGAAAGGGCACTGATTAAATATTTCTTCGCGTGCATCACTGCATGTCCACGCGCAACTGTTTAAATGTGGAATCCCTGTCTCTCTGCCCTCCCCTTTGCGTAACGACCCCTTATTTCCCACAGGCTGCCACCTCCAGCCCAGCCCCGTCTGAGGTAATACTTGTCCCTCACTACCTGGTTAATACTGACAGAGGGCAAGAAGGCACTGCCCGAACTCCACCATCTCTGGGGCCACTTGGCTGCGTCCACACTCTCCCGGCGACCACCCCTGCTGCTTCACCTCTGACCTTCCCGACTCTAGATGATTTCATTCCCCCTCATCTGCAGAGGCGGCCCCAGCACAGCCAGCCAGCCAGTGCTTGTGGCTCCCTCTCCCCTGCTAGCCAGACGCCACCACCCTCACCACCACCTCCGCTGGTCCCTCCCGTACCGGAGGACCTCCACAGAGGCTTGGAGCCCGACCTCCCGGGAGCTGTCTCAAGTACCGTAAGCTTGCTGGACCCCCTTCCCCATGGCTTCCCCAAATGTCTGTTCCTGGCAATAAAACCCTTCCTTTCTCACTGAAGTACTAAGTTCTCAGGAGGCCTTGGCCACTGTGCTTGTGTGATAGCTGGGCCTGTGTTTGCTGTCCCCAAGAGCATGTCTCCCATGTGCATCCTGTGGGCCGCCTATGGCTGCTCTTACCTTTCAAGAATCCTCTCTCCTGTGCTCTGTTGGGAATGCACATCTTCCCCATAGAACTTTGCTTTCTCTTTGAGAAGTATCTGCAGCCTTTACCTCACCTGGTCCTGATCTTTGTAGGCCTGGCAGAGATAGCACTGAAGGCTGAGGAAAGCTATGGGGTCTTGTGGAAAGGCCCTGGCAGGTGTGGTGCTAGGAAACGAGGGCGCAGAGAGGTTGTGGGGATGAGAAGTTGCACTCTTTGGCTGATTGGCTGATTTCATAAAGTGAATTCTTTTTAACAGATGTGCGGAGACTAGGGTTAAAAAAGAGAGAGAGAAAGAGACAGAGGGGAAGAGAATCAGGTTTAATTGAATAAATGGATCTGAAAACCCATGTGTTAAGACTTTCTCACAAGACATAATTGCTAGGAACCCTGAGGAGGAGGTCACTGTGGTTTTGGTGGTCAACTTGTATATCAGTAATTGTGGGAAGTTAAAAAGTCCTGACTGGATGTGAGTCTCTTCACAGACAGTCCAACTGTGTCCGGCACCGTATGTCTCCTTCCCTACAAGCCTAGAATGAAAGAACCTGAATGGATGTCATCACAAGTTGCAATGTGAGGACACTCATGGGCCACAGGGTCCAGTGGGGCCGCAGAGTGCCAGTTCCCATGATAGGAACTTATGGCTCAGTATAGGTGAAGCACCTGCTTACTGCATCGCTGAAGACCTGCCCTACTGAATGAAGAGGTTAAAGGACCTGGTTAGTTAGTGATGGCTTCATCCCTACCATGTTCTCAGCAACTAGGTTTCACAGGTACACTTAAAACAAGCCAGGGCCCTGCCCTCAACTGATCTGGAGGAGTGGTAGAGGATGTTGGCTCTCAAGACTGGTACCCAAGAGCTAATGAAGTCTAGATAATATATCATGAATTTGATTGAGCGGGTCTGGGAAGGGGCTGGAACCTCCCACTTGGCTGCAGGTATCCAAGAAGTTTTGATGTTTGGGCCATAAACACTACTTTTGATGTACAGTGAGCCAAGTATCATGTATTTTGCTGATGGAATTAAACGTTTACTAGCATCCTTTGCTGGAAGAAATATGCCCATGAAACTAGCCTAAATGGCTTGTTAAGCTGAATCGAGTCAGAGAACAGGAAGGGAAACATCTTATTTGGCCTAGTAGGGAAACTGTAACGAGGTGTCAGGCACACAAAAACTTGGAAGTGTTATGTCATGGCTGGGCCTCTTCTCAGATGCAGCCCAGTACAGTCAGACCAGGCCCAGGCCAGATGTAACCATGAGTTTAGATCTTCCGTTTGAGCTTTGCAGTTCATCTCTGCTGTAGACTGATATACCCCACGCCTCCTAGCTAAACCTCTAGGTGAATTATAAGGGGTTTTGGGTTGGGATGTATGGATATCTTGCCAGTGTGTTTCTGTGTACAGCAAGTAGAATGAGTCTTACCAGATGTAGCTGCCGTAAGCCATTCTGGTGTGCATCTGCTGTTGATCATTTGTTTAGCTCTAGGTTTGCATATTGACTTTGTTTTTTGTATGCCAGTACAGATTAGTTGGGAGAGTGTATGAAACTTATGCAAGTGGCCTAATTGTTTAGGATTAGACTTTCCAGAAGTTGGCTTAATAATATTTGCTTTGGCTTCAGGTAACAGATTAAGAGATTAAAAGACTGCTTGATTTTCCCTCTGGATGCCCCTGTGGGTGGCATCCAGGGCATAAGTTGATACAAACCCCTCAAGCCTTGGAAAAAGTTCTTACTCACAAAATTGAGCTCATAGAAGTGACTCTCCAGGGAACATCTAAAAGAGAGCTCAACCAAGGTATTGGTGGCAATGTGCCTACTATGTGTCAAGATCTGTCCAGGGTGCTGACACCCAACATCTCTCCTGATGCGTGTGCATTCTATTGCCACAAAGCTTAGCCCCCACATGCTCTTGCTAATAGTTAGTGCCTGTCACTTAAATATTGTTTTTCTGAGCACCTGCTATTTTCAGGGCATATGGTATATGGTGACAGAAGAGGGAGATACATGGTCCTTGTCTTGCAGGTGTATGTGCAGTAGCTGATCTCAGCATAATTGTTTCAAAAATAGCTATCAAATCTTGTTCTTAAAGTCCCTTCAGAATGCTGCCTTGCCAAGCTTAGTGGCGTGTACCTAGAGCAAGTGGCTCTTTGAGTTTGAGGCTAGCCTGGTCTACATAGGGAATTTTAGGCTCTCCTGGGCTATCTAGTGAAACCCTGTCTTTAAAAAAGGAAAAAAGAATGCCACTCTGGGGCTGAGGATATAGAGAGCTTGCCTAGCACAGGCTCAACCCTAAGTTCAGCCCCCAGAAACTGGGACGTGGGAATTGCTGTCTTTGCTTAAAGGTTTGAAAGATGTGAACAAAACAGAAACTTTGTAGAATCTCTGAGTGTGGTGGAGGGAACTGCATTTGCCAGTCCATGATCTCTGTCAGGGTCCTGTTTTTCATTTGTTTCAAAATACCAGCATTACCCCATCAGCAGATTATAAAAGTATTAGTAATTTGTTGATATTTCTGGTGGGGGTCTCAGGTTTTTAAGTCAAGATTCTCCCACATCTTGATTCAAGGATTTTTGTGTTCTGACACTGGAGTGAAGAGACATTCCATCAAGATATCTGCTCAGCTGCTGAATTTACTCAGTGATGTTCAGAGTAACTTTCCAATATAAAGGGGTTCCTCTTTGTTCTTCGGGCAGTGAACTGTCTGACATCTCTCTATCGGGTGCCTAAACTTCCCTTATTTTTTCCATTTACACCAGCTCTCATTCTTAGATTGCATTTGGATTGCATGAGTGCTGCATGTTATTCTATTTTCATTTGAATTTGCTTTTGCAGTAACCAGATTGATACACAACTATTATCTACGTGAAAATAATGGATGATACTGAGACTTTCAGCAACATTTACTTAACATTCCTTCTCTTACCCTTTACTAATACCAACAAGAAGAATACATTTCCAGATTAAACCTCTAATTGGAATTGACCCATTGGTTACATTTTCTTTTATAATTAAGGTCTTTGTAGAGACTTTCATTCCCTTGTCTTACTAAGTCTTAACTCTAGATGTCTTACATTTACACTTCTTTTCAATGTTTTGTTTTTCAGGGTGGTCCTTTACTAACTGAAGTTTCTTCTTCCCATATTGAAACTGATTCTCAAGCCTTCCCTCCAACAAGCAAACCTTCATCTGCCTACCCCTCCACCACAATCGTCAACCCCACCATTGTGCTCTTGCAGCATAATCGAGGTAAGGCAGCCTCCTGTGGGGTGCTGCAGTCAGAAGCTCCAGTCCATGATGTCTGGGGCAAGAAATCCCTCCTCCAAAAAGTGTCCCCAACCCTTCCCCAGGCCAGCCGCCCAGCCCAGCTTCTCTGAAGTTCCCACAGCTAGCAGGGAGACAGAGGCCGCTGATCTGGAATGATGTCAGTTTCTATATAAGCTGGGATGGTTCAAGTTCATGTGCTGTAGGTTGGCTTTTCATAGTTATCTGCAAACAGTTAATGCACAAAAGTGGAAGTTTGTGTCTCTTGGTTCTTCATCACGCAATTTGTAATGAAGTTCCATCTTGAGCATGTGCTACAGTATGTCTCTTTAAGTGATGTCATAAACAACTGGCTTGTTCAAAGTAAGAAGTTTCTAGAAAGTGCAGTTTTGAATGCAATGCTAAATTTCAAAAAAGGAAACATGGGATAGATTACTGTCTACAATAAAAAGCATGTTTTTGTGCCTCTGTACCAGGATCCTAGACTTCCTCCTGGTTATTGGCTAGCCCTCTTCTCACAGCAGATTCAGTGGCATCGTCTGTGACAGAGATTCACATCTCTGTTTGCGCTTATTCCACATGGCCCTTAGGTCTCTTTAGGGGTTCTTTTTGGCTTCTATAGTTCTTCTGGCAGGTCCAGTTGCTCCTGTTGCATCTCTGAAAGGGCCTTGGGGTCAGAAAAACTCAAGAGCTTTGAAGTCATCATTGTATTTATTTACCTTTCTGCTTTAAAATTCAGGCAGAGGTTCTAAATCCCAACTTTTCCATTTTAGGATTGCATAGAGGAAGAAACTTTGCATTTATAAAAGTCCTTTTGCATCATGAAATGGGACATTTTCAGGCCATCTCCCAGGAGAGGGCTCTTCTGCATTGAACTCAAGGAACAGTGAAGGGTTGTGTCCTGTCTGTAGCTCAAAGCTTAGTTCCAAATCCTCTTTTCTTGACACTCTCCTCACCCACTTCATGGTCTCCTCCCCTCCCCTGCCCCTCCCTTAGAGGAGATGGGCTAAAATCTAATTTACATTGCTTTCCATATCGAAGAGAGATCTTTCTTTTCTGCTTCTAACTGGAAAAGTAGATGCATAAAACATTTTCTCTCATTTAAAATATGTTCACTCAGATCATAAATGGTTGCTTTAGTGGTTTCAGCCCCCCCCCGCTGTGTGGCCCTGGTGTTCTTCCAGAGAACAGAAGGGTCCTACATCTAAGTGCCCATTCTCCTTCTGGCCCTGCCACCCTCCCTGGCAGCAGCTTTCTTTGCCAGTGTCTGTCATGCAGAACAAAGAAAAATGCAGAAAAAAAGGAATAGCTTTTCTGTGAACTTCTTCATGATTCATTATTCTAAAAAGCAAGTTAGTTCCCAGAAAGAAAGGCAGTTCTTAAAAAAATGGGATTTATTCCCAAGGCAACTTGGTTTTTGGGAAATGCCAAGCTCTTGCCGAGTCCCTCTGACAACACCTACAAGGATGTTTTCAGGCACCAAAGTGCCTGAGTTCCCTCTTTGTTTCTTCCTTGAATAACTGAAATTTTCTTATTCATCAAAAAGGACTTTTGGTTCCTGCCTTTCTCTTGACCACGTTCTGCCTTTTGTTTTAAAAATTAGTATTGTCCAGAGTGAGGTACAGCCTTCAGAAAAGTATTGGGTAATGATCATACAGGGGCTTTTCTCTCTCTTTCTTTTCCTTCCTTCCTTCCCTTCCTTCCTTCCTTCCTTCCTTCCTTCCTTCCTTCCTTCCTTCCTTCCTTCCTTCCTTCCTTCCTTCCTTCCTTCCTTCCTTTTCCCTCTTCCCTCTCTTTCTCTTTCTTATTAACTGGTGGTTTTCCATGAGAAAAACCATGGGTTCATCCTGGGTAGGGCAGGAAAGGTAGGGAAGAATGAAAGAGACTGTGTATCAGTGGGGTATGGGTCAAGTATTTTTGGCACTGCTTTGGAATGTACCCAAATGTACCCAGCCTGGCATCTCTGGTTCTCCTCAAAGAAAAACAATTTCTTAACTATGGCAAAGTTTCCTAAGGGCTCATAACTTTACTCTATATTCTTTTTTGTTGTTGTTGTCTAGACTGTCCCAGGACACAGTTTGGCAGTGATTCTGTCTCCCCTAGCCAGTCTCCTGCCACTAGAGACAAACAGGCCCTGAGCCTTTGGTCTGGCTTTGGTGGTTATGAATAGCACTGTCCCTTTCCCATTCTTTCTTAAGCTTTCATGCCAGTGTGCTCAGGGTATCACTCACCCTCAGTCAGGGAAGTAGGGATTCAACTCAGGAAACCCACAGGGCTAAAAGAGGTACATGGTCTCCTGGTTAGGGGACCTTTCAGCCTCTACTGTGTGTTGGATCCTGAGAGTCTGGTTAGCTTGTGGTTCAGATTCAGGAGCTCTGGGGATGGAGTAGGAGAACAAGGTTCCAGAGTTTTAGGAAGTGTGCCGTTGTGGTTGGCTGTGGACCACTTTGGACAGCAAGACCTATATGGTTCCCAGACATGTCTATGGACAGGAAGCGTTGGAGTATCACTCCAATGCTGGTGACTGAAAAATAGCTACCACTGTCTGTGTGGCAGCCCGTGAAAGAACAGCCATTTCACCTCCAAAGCAGAAGCAACAGGATCTTTCCCCCATTGCTTACATTTGCTTCTGCTGGCAAAGGAGATCCCTGCTGGCACCTTGAAGAATATAGTGTGCCACCCTTTAATACCAGAGCACTGTAACATCACAGATGAGGAAAGTGAGGCCAAGAGGTTACTGGATTGGTCATTGTCATCTGGCACATTGCCAGCATAGCCAAGCCTGGAACTCCACTGGGCCTCTAGTGCAGCTGGTATGAGTCCTGTACATGAAGCGGAGATGGACAGATGCCACATCCACTGGCCTTGAACTTCCACGCTGCTCTGTTTCCTTCTTCCCCATATGGAATGTAGACGCAGGATAGGAATGTGGCCATGGGGGACAGTGGAAATGCACATGGGCCAGCACGGTCTATTTTTATCTCTTTCGTTGCTTGATGTTTAGCAGCTGTAGAAGGTAAAGGTTACCTTTGTGCCTATCACATGGTGAGTGCAGACAAGATGCTGCCAACAAGAGACCTTGGCCTTTCCTCCACATGATAACCCCGGAGAGTGAGCAACTGCACTAAGGACAGTGGGGTTGGAGAGAACAGTAGACTATGAGCTGCAGATTTTGGTTCTAGAATCAGATGTCTTTCAGTGTTATCTTGAGTAATGTAAGCCCCTTATATGAGTGAGGTCACTTAGCTAACGCTGATTATTTTTGGAATTTCTCTATTGCCCTGGCGCAGGCAGACGTTCAGTGACTAAGCTACAGTGCTGATGATGCTCATTGAGGAAAATGGCTGTACCTAACGGCAGAGGCTGTTGCTAAGATTTCAAGTGCCAAATGAAAAGGCTCTTACAACAGGGCTGAGATTTGGCAAACTTAGGTGATAGCAGTTGCCATGTCCCAGATTCTTAACATAGCTCTACCAGAAGGTACCCAGTCTGGCATGTTAAGAGGTCCATGTGAACCCAGAGGGATTGGAAAAGTCCCGAGTGATGAGATCACCTTGAAACAAGATGGTAACTCCTAGAACACTTCGTTGGGCCCAAGTCCTGGTGTGGATCTATAGGTTGGGGAGCTGGGGGATCACTTGCCTGAATAATTGGAGCTACATAGTGACCATTGCCTCAGCTGGGTGTGTATTTAACATCCAAGCCTGGAAGAGAGCAAGGCCCAGAGTTTGAGGTCCTAATTAGCTATTCTGGGACTTGTCTGTCTCGCCAGGTGCTGTATAAATATTACTTACATTGTGTTCTTTTCTTTCATCACAGAACAGCAAAAACGACTCAGTAGTCTTTCAGGTAGGTGAGCAATCTATTTATTTACCTGCTAACTTCCAATCCTGTTCAAGCTGGTGTCAAGTCAACACAGTCTTCTGACTTTCCCTTTGTGTTGATTGATGGACCATAGGGATAATGAAAACAGGAATAGTTTCTATGCCCTGGAGCAGACAGACCCATGAACCACAGTGCAAACATGCTTTGTGGAACTGTGGCATATACCCAGGTGGTCAGACCATACTGTCTGTGCACAGACCAAAGGGGCTTTGTTGAGGCAGACTTGTGAAAGGCCGCTGAAGAGAACCCTGTTGCTCTGTCTCTCTCCATGGTCGAAATGAATCAGGGTTTGGGAAATGTGGAAAGTTCTTCCCCCTTTCCCCTACAAAGAACAAACTGCCAGTAGATGGATGACCCTGAGTGACAGGTCTAAGTGAGTGTCCCAAGACCCACATGGTGCTTGAAGCTGCCCCTTGAACTTGAGCTGGCGTCAGTATCTCCTGGAAAGCTTGTTGAAACTCATTTCAAGAGGGTCAGATTTAATGGACGAGGGTGGTGTTTTGGGTCCCTAGCAGCTGATGCTTCCTTCCTTGCTGACCACACCTTTAGGTAGAGAGTAACTTCCAAGGTCCATGATGGTAGAGTGACCACAAATATAATCAGTTGTCAGGGCTCATTCCCCAGAAGATATGCAAGATGAGACAGCGCTGGCTAGGCTGGGGAGGGCTGATATCCTGGGGAAACCCAGGGAAAGAAGTATTCAGCCATTCCTTGCTGCTCCCAACCCCAGTTTTCATACTTTAATTCTTTTCTGTGAAGCAAGAAAGTGGTCATGCCTTCTAAATTGTTGTGAGGTGCATGGGAGATTCTGCTAATGGGTGGCTGTGCCCTGAGCTCTGTGCTAAGGGCTAAGGGAGGCACCGTTGTCTTTGGGTGCTTACATTGACTATGGACCATTACTGAGTTCTACCCTTGTGCCTGGTGCAGAGTCAGCTCTGGGGCTGCAGAAGGCCAGTCAGTAGCCAGTGGCGTAGCATGATGGCTTGCTACTGGTGTGTGGTTGTGGGCTCCTTGGGAGATCATATGAAGGCAGTTGCTTCACTCTCCAGACAAAGCCAGTGTGTACACAGAGCACCTGGAACAGAGGCTCATGTGCTTCAGCATTAAGAACCCCTGATCTAGTGGGTATCCGAAGCCACCAGTTTTGAAGCAGCTGCTACATGGTTTCTGTATGACTTTAGCATACCGCTGCCCTTGTGATTTGGGCAGAGCCTGAGGAGGGAGGACATGGGGTTCTCACACCCTCTTAACTTTATCAGGACTTGGCTACAGGACCAGGACAGGCTGTGGTTAAGCTCAGGGTGCCCTTCACAGCCCTTCCTTGAACCATCAGGTTCCAGTCCACTTCACTCCACTGGCCAGCCCAGGTGGCCTTGGGTTGGGGGAACACACACACACACATATACACGGGGTGGGTGTAGAAGAAGGTGAAGGAGAAATTCTTTGCCTTTGATAGCTTGAAAGATTGGTAAAATTGATAAAGTTGTTGTTAGGCAATCCAGAGTTTGGTTTTTGTCTCCCCTCATAGAACTGTTTGTCCCCAGAAAAATGACTTCATTTCTCTTACCGTAGTTTCCTCATGTGGGAAATGGGTGCTAACTCTTGGTCCGGTGGGATGCCAGTTCTGGGCCCTGCCTCCAGGTGCTGTTCTCTGTGGCTGAAGTGATGAGATTGCTGTCCACACTGGGAAAAGCCATGCTAATGGGCAGGATTCTCCACTGTGCAGGCAGGCTTAGCATACTCCTTGAGTTTGAGATCATAGAGTCCAGGAGCTTCCTAGAGTGGCATTCTCTAGCCTCTGCTTTAGGGCAAGTGAGCATACAGCCCTCACCTGTAGGTCTGAGACTTGAGGACTGCCAGCCTCCTTCCCTTAAGCACATTCATAGCAAACTTTTGTAATACTCTCAGTGAGAGTGTTAGGCTTTCCACTGCTGTCACCAGGAACCTGGCAAAACAGCTTAAGGGAGGAAAGTTGGTTGCTCGTGGTTTTAGGGGATTTAGTCTGTCATGGCAGGGAGGGCCTGGTGGAGTTGTTCATGCCCTGTTGAACAGGAAGCAGCAAGAAGAAGGAACGGGAAGGGGCCAGGACAAGATGAGGCTCCAGTAACATGCTTCCCTCAGTAGGCTTCAGCGTACACGACCTCCCAGTGGTAAATCTCGAGTTCTTGGATAGATTAAACCACTGACTGCTAGGGCAGAATCTTTATAATTTAATCATCTCTGAACATGCCCTCACTGACATATCTAGAGATAATGCTTCACTAACAACCTAGGTGTTTCTTAGTCTGTCAAGTAGACAGTGAAAATAAACCATCCTGGAGCCTGTGTGCTTTTTGGTCTTGTGTATTCATGGTCCCCTTGATAAGATAGTGCAGGGACTGACAAAGGGTGTAGAGAGACCACTGTCCTTCCCCTGGGGGAAATGTGGTCATTGCTTTAGACTGTCACAAAGCTTTGGATATATAGGAAATCTGCCCCACCTCCTCCTGAGAGAGACCCTCATTTGAGGTTGTCATTATCATTTGTTTAGTGATTCAAGACTTTTAAAAAAAGATTTATTTCGTTTTACTTTACATGTCTGAGTGTTTGCATGCATGGATGTATGAGTACTGTGTGTGTGGCTGATGCCCATGGAGGCTAAAAGATGTCAATGAGTTTATTGGAACTGGAGTTAAGGGTGGTTGTGAGCTACCATGTGGGTGCTGGGTCCTCTGCAAAAGTAGCAAGAACTCTTAGCCACTGAGCCATGTCTCTATCCCCCAACTTAAGATCTTTCGATACACACTAGGAAGAAAACCCCCAGCCCATGACATAAAGGATCAGGAGATGTAATGAGAGTGCAAGGGGTTGCCTTGACTCCCGTGTAACAGTTAGTGTCACTTTAGGTATCAGGTAACATGTCTTCTTTGGGGTCTGAGTCCTCTATGTACCAGAATCTTATGATGTTAAGCTTCTAAAGTTTAAAGAAAGGGTGGGTGGGGCTGATTTTTATAGACCAAAGTAACTGGGGGAGAAAAACAACAACAACTATGAACTAAGTGTTGCAATTGTTAGAACCACTTGCTCCTATATATATATATGTATAAATGAATTATTTGCCCAGAAACATTGGACACATGTTTATGGTTATCATCTCATGATGTCTACATAACAAGCAAAGTGGGGTTTAGAATCAGCTCACTGGGTCCCTTTTTGGTTTCACTTGAGGAAGGCCTTCTAGGTGGGAGGAGAACATTCAGATGCCCAAGAGTAGACTGGTAGCTCAGAACCCTCTTGCATTCTGAGTTTTCTGACAGATCTTTGGGCTCATGTTGGAATTTCCTCAGAAATCCTGGGAAGGCAGTCTAGCCTGACATCCTTGGGGGTTTGTGGTGATGATATGGGGAATGGATTTTCTGAAGCCCTCTCTAGATTCACAATGACATTTAGAAAACACCTGTTCTCATAGAGCAAAGTTTTTAGAAGCTTGTTTGAAGTTAGGGCAGAGTGACCTTGTTGAGTAGACTGAATGTTATAAAACCTGAGCATGCAGCCTTCACTGTTCCTCACCCCCTCAACCACTCCTTCACACATGGACACCTCTGACTCTGTCGCAGCTTTGCACGGAACCCTCCATTCTGCCCTCCTGCTAAAGTATGTTGCCCAGCCAGCACTTTGCACTTCTTCTCAGTCAGGGAGTAATTGCTCATTGCTGGAAGGTTGGGGGAGAGGCATGCTTCATTCTTCACTGGTAAGACTTCAGGCTCCCTTGGCTTAAGCCCTTTTGCCCTCTATCTGACCCTCCAGTCACCATCTGACAAACTCCTTCCTCTGTGTTCACCTCTACTTCTTTTTCATGCGTATATCTCTTTCTCTGTAATCTGATCCCTGTCCCTGTTGCCCTCCTGACTGCTCCCTCTGAGTGTTTTATTCCCTTTCCTGTTGGTCTGATGACCCCCCAGAGGCTGGGGATTCTCTGCTTCTCTGCTTGCTTCTTTGGCACCTGCAGTGTGTGGCCTTAGCCCTTGGCTCTGCTCTCCCTTCTACTGTAGAGATCTGCCATCACTCTGGTACTGATGGCTGCAAAGCTGCTTCCTGCCAAGGCATCTCAGCTGGGTCCTGCAGCATCTCCTTCTTGTCTTATGGAAGACTTAACAGAGTGCCAGGCGCATAATTAAGTCAGAGTAGTGCAAGGTGGCACATGGTTGATGCTGCTGCTCCTTATGCCGGGACCATCCTCCGCTTTCTTTTCATCTGGTTGGCTCCTCTTAGAGAAGTTGGCACTGGGTCTAAATTCAGCAGCTAAGCTGGGCGCTGACTTCTCTGCTGGCCCTCACTACTCTGGCCCACTAAAGTTAGAAGCCCTCTGAAGCCGAAGAATCTGAGAGGTTCACCTGCGTATCTACATGCAGAAAACTAGCATAGCACCTGGCAGGGGCTTAGGGAATGGATGGTCTGGTTTAGAAATACAGACAGTATCTACAAAATATATGTGATCTGTATACCACACCTGGTATGTCTGTTTGCTCTCCAAGCACCCAGCAATATTTAACTTTCTGAGCACTTTGGCTTACATCTCTGATGTGAATGTCATTCCCATATTTTTGAATGAGAAAACCAAGGCATGGGAAAGTTAAGTTAGGAGAGCTCAGAGCTTCCCAAGATGAAAAAGGAACTTTCCAGTAATGCTTTACCACCCCCTTAAGGTTTTACCTACCCCCTTTCCTTTCTAGCTGTCTGTAGAAAATGTTCATACCTCTGAAGACTGCTCTTAAAGAGCCGGATAACAAATATTTGATGCTTTGCAGCTCAAGTGGTCACAGCTTACTCAGCTCAGCCATGGTAACAGAAAAGCATCCATAAATAATGCGTAGACAAACCGTGACGGCTGTGTCCCAGTAAAATTTTACTTATAAAAGCAGGTGTCCGCCAAGGGGCTGGCCCTGCTGACCCTTGCTCTATGTGGGGCTAGTTCCAATTGGAAGTTAGCAAACGCCCCTTTCTCCTAGCTGGATTGTTGGAGAGGTTTTTGCTTTGGAGTTTCAGCTTGTGATTGCTTTCCATTTCCAGATCCTGCCTCAGAGAGAAGAGTGGGTGAGCAGGACTCAGTGCCAACCCCAGCAGAGCGCACCTCGCCCAGCAGGGCTGCTGAAAGGAGAGCAAAGGATGACAGCAGGCGGGTGGTGAAGAGCGCACAGGACCTGAGCAATGTGTCTATGGATGAAGTGGGCATTCCACTCCGGGTATGAAGGTGGACCTTTGTGTCCTCTTTGGGCTCCAACTTAAACAAATGCTGGCAAGAGTGTGGTCTTGGGTGTGGTGGTGTGGTTTGTGTGTGTGTGTCTGTGTTCCCTCGTGGAGTCACAGTGGCTTGGAGGGGCGGCTTTTCTCTCTGACACCAGCACAAACCACACCCCAATGAGTGTGTCCAGACTTCTCCAAAGTAGGTGTAGGGTATTAATCAGTCTGAAGAAAAAAGGAACATTTGGGCGGAGCAGAGTTGAGGAACTTTTCTGCAGCAGAACAGTTGATGGGCTTGGGCTGTACATGCTCCATAGGCAAGGCTTTCCTGTGCCATGGAGCCCACTCAGCATTTCTTGCTCCAGAGTTAGGGACATCACCAGGAAAAGGGAGGCTTTGATTGGGGTTCAGGAAAAAGGTCCTTGCATGAGAGTTAACTCATCATCCAAAGAAAGCAGGACAAGGCAGCCAGGCAAAGGAGGCCCTCCAAGGCCTTCAGGACCAACAGGCTTCTTCCTGAGTGCAGGTGGCCAGTGCCCCCGAAGACCCTAAGGAGCTCAGGGAACCTGCTCCGTGCAGCTTCCCACTCCTCTCTGCGTGTCCACCAGGCCACCAGCTGCAGTATGTGTCTTTGGTTTCCATTTGGAAAGCGGACAATTTTTAATGGTCTTTTAAAGGGTAGATAGAAACAGGTATAGGATAAGCCTCTGAAGAACTCTGCTTCAGTCTTACATAATAACAGAGAACTGTTACCAAGAGTGATTGTAGCTACCCTTGCTGGACTTGACCTTCCCGTTGCCACTTGAACAATGAAAGCAATGATCACTTTCATGGGTTGCTGCATGAGGTAGCTTAGCCATGCTGTTATGAACACTCAGCACAGGCTGCTTATGAAGGAAGGAAAGGCTTAATTTGGGCTCATGGTTATGGAGGTTTGAGTCCAAAATTGAAGTACCTCCTCAGCAGGGGCCTCTGGCAAGGGTGGCACATCCTGGCAAGAGTGTCCATCAAGGCAAGTGCTCACACAGTATGCTGGGGAGCAGAGAGAATGGCTGGGTGGCACTCCAAGTTTCGGTGGATAAGTCATTCCCAGTGATCTAAGGACCTCCTACTAGCTCCCACCTCCTATGGGTCCAGAGCACCTCCCAGGGCTGCCACCCTGGGAGACCAGCCAAACTACGGAGAGCATGTATTCAAATAGCATCGGAACAGTTCTGGCTGTGAGAGGGTCACGCCACTCTCCCAAGTTCTCACAGTGTGTGGGTGGCAGAGTGTCTCCAACTGTGTGTTAGTTGGACCTTCTACTTTTTGATACCGTTTTTACCTTGGATAATGCACTTTGGCTTTTTCCATTTAATTTCCTCATCTGTAAAATGGGAGTGATGCCTCATTGATTTGTTTTTATCATTGAAAAAAGGCCTAGCTCCAGGTGAGCTAGCTAGGTGAGCATGAAAGCTCAGGAATTGGGTGCCATTCAGGTTCCATTTACATGCATGTGTTCTAAACTTTGCTTTATGTAAGGTGATTTGTATACATTTGTACAGAATAATCCAGTAGGGAGGGGTAGGGATAGATTGTGGTAAGCAAGGATTTATTGCCTTGTGATTCTGGGAGGGCTTTTAACTTCAGTTTCCTGAAGCTTATGTGTAGAGAGAGGTTGTCCCTAAAACTGAAATTTTAAGGAAGAATGGACACAGGGCTAGAGAGATAGCTCAGTGGTTAAAAGCACTTTTCAGACATGGCTGGTTCTGGTGGCATCTGCTGGCCTCCACTGGCAGTGCATGCACATGGTGCGCATAAATAAATGCAGACCAAGCATTCCTACACATAAAATAAAAATACGTACACCTTTTTAAAAGAAAGGAAACATGGGTATATTTCAAACCTGCCTTTGTCTGTTACATCCTTAGGCCAAATCTCATGTTTCAGAAATCATATTGGAATCTCTTATTATGTTTCTGCTTTCTCAAAAGTTTTGCCTTTAAAAAGTTCTTAATACCGTGGCTAGGGATGTGTGTGGTAGAGCATTTTCCTGTCCTGTGCAAGGCCCGGGATCTATTCTGCTGTCTCCTGGTTGATTTTGACTTTGTGACCGTAGACCTTCTGAAATGTGCCCCATTTTCATTGTTCTTAACCTTTGCTTGTGTATTTTTTTTTTCCTCCCCAGAATACCGAGAGATCAAAAGACTGGTACAAAACCATGTTTAAACAGATCCACAAGCTAAACAGAGGTACCAATTTTCATTTGTAGAAGCCATGTGATGGTGTGGGGATGTTTTGACGTGGTTGGGGGCCTGTGCTCAGTTCACTTGGACGGCAGGAGCTGGGCTCCTACAGTTGGATGACATTAGGTACTGGCCTGCCTGGTTCTAGCCATGTGCTTCCAGAGCTCAGGTGGGAGGGTTGCACTGTGCCTCAGCTTTGGAACTTGAGGTCAGCTTGCTCACCTCCCTCCCAGCTCCTATGCAGTGCAGGAGGCTGAGCCTTGCACCCTACTTGTGCTTCCACACCTATCTGCCTGGGGGACAGGCAGCTCCATCTCCCACCCGCTTCCAGCTTTAGGTATCCCTTGTGTCAGCCCATGACTGGCTTGTGAGAAGATCAAGTTGAGCAAAGCCCTGAACTGGGAGTTAAGAGAACTGTTCTCCCCTGGAGAACAGCCTCTGTGCACTGTGTGCTCTTAGGTGGATCTTTCTGTGTCTGTCCTGCTTCCAGTCCTCTGAAGGATGTTGTGGATGTCCAAATGGGAACACACTTGGCCTTGTGAAGAGCAGTGCACTGTGCATCTCTGAGGCTAGCCTAGCGTGCGAAGTAAGCTTCCCCAGCTGGGCACCAGAGCTTAGCAGGTAGAGAATCAGTCACGAGCTGACACACCAGAGCTGCTCCGGTTAAAAGAGGTGCTTACAGATCAAGGCCCCCCTGGGCTTTCAGGGTGCAAGCCAGCATGATGGCAGAACCCCAGGCTACGCTTTGGCAGGTCACAGCCCTACCAGCTTAGCTCCCATTGCTGCCTATGCTGCCAGTCAACTGACAGGCAGGGATGTCGCTGCACGGGGGGAAGGGTGCCACTCTTCCTGAGAGCAGAGCATCCTGTCTTTCTTTGTGCCCAAATCCAGTCTTACTGCCTGCCATGAAATACACCGAAGAAATAGCATTCTGGTCAGTGTCCCCACTTGAGTCACAATCTCTAGTCTCTCTGCTTAGTTGTGTATGCTAGACAACATGACTGTTAATTAGCTTTTGCTGGGCTCAGAATGATCTACTCTATCCCTAAATATTGAGTCAGGAGTAATTTGCTAAGGTCGAGTGTAAGCTCCATCATTGTGGTGCTAAAGGGTCTCCGGAGTCAGGTCACTGCCCACTTCTAGCCATCTGTCTCCCCCCACCTTCAGACATGGCTTTGGAAGACTAAATGTATATGCACAGAGCATGTCATTCTGCTCCAAGGCACCAGTGGTCTTGTGTTCTAGTTAATTAACTCAACTAAATCACAGATTCTGAATAAAAACTGCCTGCTCTAGTGTGGGCAGAGACACCTGAAAAACCTAAGACTCACTTGTTTGTCTTGATTCTAATATGCACAAAACAGCCTTTGATTTGAGGAAAAAATCACTTTAGGATAGTATTTTCATTTATCGTATTTCATATCTCTGACCTTAAAAAAATGTGAAAATTGAAACTGTGTGCTTGTTGTCCCCTGGAGCCATTTCTATATAATTCTTAAGGTGTCTTAATTCAGGCAAAAGGACTGGATTTTAAATTCTTTCATATCATTAGTGAAGCTTATTGTGTCCCAGAATTCAAGGAGCATAAATTGTATGTGGATTCCTACTCATTCATTTTCTCCATTTGTATCTTCCTCTTTTCTCTCTCAAACCTGCTTCTCTGCCTAGACACTCCTGAAGAAAACCCTTATTTCCCTACATACAAATTCCCCGAATTTCCTGAAATCCTGCAAAATTCTGAAGGTACCATAAGTTTAGACAGTGCATCTGTTGTCATAGCCTTAAATTAGTCCTTAGAGTTTTATTATAGGCGTACTATTTGGCTTTTAGATTTTCTTTTTTTAATAGTCATTTTCAGCCAGTGAGCATTTTTCTTTTACTCATTTGCATGGTGTGCTATATTAAAATAATCTAAGCTCTTTCTAATTCATTAATCTAAGTGTGATGCCTGTGTGCTTTAATAACACTAAAATGGATAATCATCGGCAAGTGTCATCCGGGGTTAATTGTTTCCTCCACTTCATGGTGGACAGCTTCAAACCCACTGCTCTTCTCTGCCACAGAGGACAACCCTTACACTCCTACCTACCAGTTTCCTGCATCTACTCCTAGTCCTAAGTCTGAAGGTAATTACAGGGAGATCGTGTGCCTCACTCTGAACTGGTGCTGTTACATCCGTCTCACCTTGGGTTTTTTGCCAGCAGCTAAGTCCTTATCATTTGCTTCCCTCTTACCTTTTGTTCTGTGATATTGTCTCAGTCCTTGCTGGCTGACTCTCCACATGGCATTGTAATCCCTGACCCTGTAGGGTTTACATGGCTTAAGGGGTAGCCTTTACATATTACTTATGCTCTGGAGATAGAAAAGCTGCTTGTTGATACTGCCCAAGGCCTGGGATCTCAGGTGTCACCTAGGGTACTGGTGCCAGCTTTCAACAGTAAAAACTTACAGGTTCCCTGCCTAATGGTCACTGGGCCCCTCAGGTCATGGGTCTTCAAGGTGTCTCTTTTTGATTGGGAATTCCTGAAGGAGTTTTGGTGAGATACGATAACCCTTGAAAGGAAGATTTGGACCAAGCTAAGAAAGGTTTCATAGAAAAGCTAGATGGTAATGTGACTTGATATGGAGAACAGTTATGCCGGTATCCTGGATACAGTCTTTTTGGGGGAGGCCAGTGCAGGTGTCTAAGAAGAGTATAAAAATTGAGGGAAAGCATCTTGGAGAAATCCTACCACTACCATGGTATTGGAAGATGGCCCAAAGTTCATCATAGGCAGGGCCCTTGGCTTACTTCATTTGCTTGGCTGTGATCTCAAGGCAGAGCTTCGTGGCCAGATAGCAAGCTCTTATGTCATTGGTCACTCCACCTTGCAGCTCTTCTAGTACTAGGCTCTGTTTTCTGTTAGGTGTGAAGTCTGGCATAGGAGGAAATAGAGCTGTTTTGCCTCAAGACATAAACAGTAAGGGCTGGCAAGACAGCTTGTCACCCATATTTAGAAGTGGATATGTGTATGCATGTCTGTGTATACACATATTATTTTCAGAGACTGGAAGAGGAAGAAATGGCCTTAAAGAATAAAAACTAAAAAAAAATTAAGTTGAACATAAATAATTCATAATAATGAAGGTAATTATACTTTAACACAGTTTTGAAGAAGTTGTCTTCCCTAGAGATCTTTTAAAAATAGGGTGGTTCTATCTCACGCCCCCATCCTGCCTAGATGACATGTCTGGCATGATGTATTCAATTAGAGAAAGTCTTTTTACAAATGTGAAAAACACGTGGGAGAATCTTTAAAAATTGCTGGCCTTAATTTTTTTTTAAATGTTCAAGAGGTTTTCTGGCTTTCTGACTCCATGATTTTGATGGCATCTGAACACCAGCAGCTAGTCTGTGAGCACCAACAGCCCTCCTTAGCTCTGTCCATGGTGCCAGTCCTCACAGGTAGCTCTGGGCACTCGGCCATGGGTATTAACATGCACTGAGAAAGAGATGGTAAAGGTGTGTGCCTGTAATCCCAGCACTCAGGAGGCTGAGGCAGGAGGATTACTGTGAATTTAATGTTGAAATGGGCTACATGGTAGGTTCTAGACTAGCCAGGACCACATAGTGGGATCCTTCAAAAGGAATGGAAGGTAAAGAGAGAGAGAAAGGGAGAGAGAGTTCGGCTGAGAGAAAACAGAAATTGGAGCCCTAGGTCTCATGGGGGGAATCTTGTTGATGCTGCTGTTTTGTTGTCTTGTAATTCAGAATTTGGAAGGAGGATTGTCTGTAAGAAGCCTATCAAAGCTACCGAGGGCTGGAGCATTTGTCTCAATTGTAGTTGTTTTTTCTTAAAAGATGACACTTGTAAGTATCTCAAAGCTGCTTGTTCTGAACAGCAGGGGCCCTGTGAGCACGTGTTTATACTGGCTTAGAAACCTTCCATTTCCCTGAGTGAACAAGTAAACTTCTGGCCAGATGCTGGAAGATAAACAGGATGACTATGTCTTAGTGAAGTTTAAATGTATTTTAAGAAAACAAACCCCTGTAGGTTACAACAAGGAGCAGTCTGGGCATTTTATAATCCTTAAGACAGCTCAGTGCTATCTGACACCTTCTGAAAGGTAGCCTTTCTGCTTCTCCTAAATTCTGCTTTAAGAGACAGTAGTCTTGTGACTATTGCAGAGGGATGAACTTCCACTTACTAAGCTTCCAGAGCTGCTTAGACACTTCCTCTGTTACCTCCCTTCACCCAAGAAATTTATAAACTGCTTCAAGTGCGTGCATATCAGACATTTACTGATAATAAAACATAAAGAAATTTATTCTGAAATAATTCTTCAGTATACATACACTTTTACCATTTATTAAGGATTAAAACATATCTGCATACCAATGAGAAAAGTGCTTCACTCATTCATTCACTCATTCATTCATTCATTTTGAGGCAGAGTCTCACTATGTAGCCCTAGCTGATCTGATACTCATTATGTAGATCGGGTTGGCCCCAAACTTAAAAAGATCTGCCTGCTTCTGCCTCTCAAATGCTGGGATTAAAGGAGTCCACTACTACTCCCAGGACTAATCTATTTTGTCACAAAACATTAAATCTTAGTTGAGTATTTGATACTAAAGAATATAAGCCATCTTCAGTGTTTTCCAGAGATGATCAATATAGTAATCAATGCTGAGAATGAAAGTTCACATAAATAAGTAGTCCAAAACAGCAGAAGTATATTTGGAGCCATTTCAGAAATTGAAGGAAATTCTTTCATAAACTCAAGCCATTTAATATTTTTTAAAGCAAAACTTATGTCATCAACTCAGGTTTTCAAATAAAATATTCTAACATGATACAGCTCAAAGACCGAAGAATTTGGCACTTAGATGCTGAAGAATGATGATAGGGAGCTATTTAAAGTGTGGTTTAACCATGTGAGTCCATAGAGCAGAAAACTTTCTCTGTGCAGCTGAGACACTGCAGTTCAGTCTGAGCTGGGGTGTTTTTGCCATTGTCGGGGTTGTGTGGTATGATGGCATGCTCAGTGCACAGCATACATACATGAATACACGTATTCGGAACCAAGGCTGCAGTGAAGCTGCCTGATGCACGGGTGAGTGCCTGACATGCCTTGGATTTGTTACCTTTGATTCTGAATTAGTTTTCAGTCATGCTGTCTTTTAAAGCTTCACTGATTCCAGCTTTTTCGCAACCTCCACACTCAGTTAAGTGTGCCCAAGCCACAGGTTTTAGAAGGTGTGGCTGTACAGCGTGAGGCTCTGTGCTGAGCATGCCACCACTGTTTACCTCATTTCCATCCCCCCAGCAGCCCACCAGCTGAGTCTGCAGAAGCCTGGGACGGTTAACGTGTACACCCAAAGTCACGTGGGAAGTGGGAGAGTAAGGATTCAAGCCAAGCTCTGAACACGAGCTTTTGCTCTGTTGAGCCTTCTTCTCCCGATAGACCCTGCTGTGCATGTGGATACCCCCTCTTTGCCAAGAGCTCTCTGATAACTCATGGCATCTTCTCCTAAGTCAGTCCTGTCTTGGGCTGCTGAGCCAGTATCGCTTAGGATCTGTCTGGGAACAAGTGGTTAGGAAAAGCTCCCCACGCGATGGGACCATGACAGACCCACTGGAATGGCAAGACACCACGAGGACCACAATGCAATCTGAAAATTTGGACATTGGGCTGGAGAAAGGAATACAGATTCAAAGCTCTGGCCTTGTAAGGAGAACTGACTTGGTTCATTTGATGTCAAGAAAACAAGATACTTTTACACAGTGCTCCCAGAATCTACAGCAAAGCCATAGCTGATAGGCTATTTCATGTTCCATGGCCCTTGAAGACTTTGTGAACCACACTGGGGTGAAGGGCTCTGGCCAGAAGTAAAGTCAGAGAACAGCTTTCCTGCTGGTTCATGACCTATACTAGTACCACTTCCTGTTGGAGGTTGAGACCACCGTGTTTAGTTGCTGTGACTCCTGGTGCCACTTTAAGCATCTCTGTCACAGAGGTCCGTCTTGAGTTTTTCCTTATTCCTGCTCCAGCTCGCCCTAAGGCAAGGCTTGTAGAAGGCGGCTTTTCTCAGGCACAGATATAGTTGAGTGAAAATAGCTCTCGTAGCTGTGCAGGATTTCTAAGAATAGCCTTATTTTGCTCGAGTTCGAGTAAGTTCTTCTGTTGTGAAGATGCCTTGCTGACTTGTGCCTCCTGCCCCAAACTTTTGCTGGTCCTGCCCAGGGGCGGGGTCTAGTAGCTTGTAGCAGTCACCTTTGTTCTCCTTTATGTGAGCTGCCCAGAAGGTCTCCGCCCAGCATGTGCAAAAGTCTTTGGTCTGCAGGATAGTTGAGAACAGAAGCAGTGATCCTGTTCCTACCTCGGGACCCTGAAGGCCGAAGGAAGATGGGAATGGTGAGCCTTGTCCAGCCCATGGGTTCCTCTAGACTTTGGGTCCCTCTAGCCCATGGATCCTTCCAGGTTGTCTTCCTTGGTTTTTCTCCCACTTTGCCAAATTCTCTGTCTTAGGAGTATGTCTTCTGCAGCTACTTTCCACCCTCTTGTTGCCTTTGTTTTCTGTCCTTTAGTATTTGCTAGTCTTTAACCAAAATATACATTACCTATGACTTTTTTCGAAAGCTTCTAGGCTTGGCTTCCTTGTTCTTCTGGGTCCCCTTTTGCTTGCTTTTTCTTCACCACCCAAACTCTCCCTGTCTCTTTTTTTCTTGGCTGTTTTTTGTGGGGGTGTTTGTGACTTCCATCTTCTTTCCTTGCTCTTGATAAACACATGAGTAAAGTCTAAGAAGGAATTAATGTTGAGTGGATAAGATCATGCGAAAGTGAGCCGTGATTATCACAAAGATAATTCTAAGTTTCGAGACCTAAAAAGCACTAGCTGGAAATTTAATGACACACGGTCTGTGGTTCTGTGAATGATGCTTTTGGCTGAGCATCCCACACTCTATGTAGCATTTGAAACAGTTTTGGTCAGCACTGTCTCAGGTCAGCTTTCAGAAGTGTATATATTCTAAACAGCGACAGAAAAATCAACCTGGAGGAAATTTTTTTAGAAATTCATTTAACATCCTTTTTGTGTTTGAGAAGGCAATTATGCAGTTCCTGGAAGTTCTGCTGCTAGCTATTGTGCTGCTAAGGCCAGAGCCAAAGCCTTGGAGAGCTGTTTGGTGGATCAACACTTAGCCTGTCAGGGGCCTTCAGGGCCCCAGAGTTAAGTTGCTCATGCTGTGTGTGTGCTGCACAGTGTTCAAGCTTCCTGAGAATGGTTGGCATGGGAAGTTCTGAGTATTGGTGCCAAGGTTTGATGTCAGTTGCTTGGTGCTCCAAGGGGCACAGAGAGTATGTGGTTCTGTCACAAGCAAGAATCACAAGATCCCAGCTCAGCTGAGTCCCCTGAGGCATTATGATCAAGAGCTCTTAGAGGATGTGGTGGCAGATTCTGTGTTGCTAATTCACAGGAGATTTGAGAAAGGTTTGACATCATGTGTCTTATGGTTAAACCCACCATGCCCATGTACCTGTACTCAACTTGGCTAGGCCTAGCAGGACCGGTAGAAGGATGGCCTTATACTCAGCTTTCCTGTCCTCGGTCATTCTAACAGCATACCCAGCTTCCTCAGTGTGGACTTGCCTACCAAGAAGTTTCAAACAGCAGCAAGTGCAGAATGTGCACTTGCCATGTCATGTGTTATCCCTGGAGGAGGCAAAGTGAATGTGTTGAAGTTATTCTGAAGGCTTGCCTAAGCATCTCCTAGGAGGGAGTGTTGAGAAAAATAGAGCAAAAGCTTCAAGACTGGAGTTGGCGTGGTTTGCAGTGCCCTTTAGTTTCAGGAGACCGTTCTTGGCTTCTTCCATGATTAAAAATAAATAAATAAAATTTTCTGTCTTCTTGCCCAGACTTAGAGATGTGAAGTTGAAGTAGAAGAAAGTGACAAAGTGGCAAAATAGGCAGCTCTTTCCCAGGATACAGGTGACTTCAGGAAGATTTTGACTTTGACTCTTCTGTGTTTTGTTGTTGTTTGTTTGTTTTTGTCAATGTAAGTTTTTATTGTTCCCAAAGACACCCCAAATCATACTTATAATTGAGGATCTTGTTTCTGGAGCTGGGTAACTTGGGTCTTATTTATCAGCCTGCTGCACTGTCCTCTATTCAGACACACAGATACCATCCAAAAACTTTCTGATATCCTCATTTTTAATCGTTGTGGCTTGCTGAATCACAGTGGCTTAATCTGAAACAAGTTCAATATCCTTTCCTTCAAGGATTAATTCATCCTTCTGGGCTTGAGAGACAGAACAAGCAACACCTGTCCTCATGCGAACCCTGCAGATGTGTTTTTCACCCAAGAAATTTTGAATTTGGTTGAAGACCCATTTTCCTGGATAAAGACATTGATGGGGAAGTGAGCATACACAGACCTCATCTTGTAACGGAAGCCCAGTGTAACACCCTTGATCATGGTCTGAACATGACTACAGATGGTTCTGACAGTGGCCAGTTCCTTTCTGTTACCTCACCATTTGTCAGCCCAGAGCCTCTTCTTTTTCTTTCCAAGACTCCGCTCTACATTGATGTGATTGAAGGCCCTCTGCAGAGTTCCCCGAGGCCCTTCACAATGATTGTGTGCTCTTCAGAGTGATGTCGACATTTTTTCTGGCATGTCTACTGTATGAATGCTGAGAATGGTCTTCATTCTCGCAGTAAATGGGGCTAAAGCTGTTTTTTGTTTTTTGTTTTTTTTTAAGACAGGGTTTCTCTGTGTAGCTCTGGCTGTCCTGGACTCACTCCAAAGACCAGGCTGTCCTGGAACTCGCAGAGATCTACCTGACTCTGCTTTCCAAGTGCTGGGATTACAGGCATGCACCACCATTGCCTGGCCAATGTGTCTTTTCACTGTGTCACCGAGGGCACCTTTTTTTTTTTTTAACCTTCCTCCAGCCCTGGTCTCCCTAGTTATAAAATGAAGAGTTATGTCCTTTGATATAACTGTTCTCAGCTAGTATTAAGAAGTTAATAATGGGAGTTTGTATTGTTATTTTCATTCATAAAACGAGATTTAAGATTTTCTTTTATTGGATTTATGAAAGAGATATCAATAATAATTATGGACCTTATCATAATTGCTGAAGTTTTCTCAGAACAACCCCTTTGACATATCTGTGTGCTTTCATGCAGTCCCTAATCTTAAGTCTGTGTAAGAGTCCTGTGGACACTGTGAGAAGTGAAAAGCTCTCTCACAAAGACACCGTGCCCATGTATAGCACAGTAGGTGGGACTCTTTCCCCACCTGCGCCCAGTAACAGTGTTAGGAGTATCAATTAATAGCCTTGTGTGGTAGCACTCAGGAGGCAGAAGCAGGGGATCTCTGTGAGTTTGAGGCCAGCCTGGTCTACAGAGTGAGTTCTAGGAGAGCGAGAGCCTCATATAAGACCTTGGAGGGCAGAGGACATGGGGAATGTGAATCTCTGGATCGACCACTTTGGTCCCTGCTGTTACCACAGCTCCATCTCCATCTTGCTTTGCTCTCCTTTTCGATGTACCTAAGCTAGGCTCCTTGCACTGTTTTTGTTTTTGTTTTTTCCTTATTACATGAGAACTGTTTCTCATTTTCTAAAGCCTTCTAAAATTTGACATTAGAAATCTGTAGAGGAAACTGTTTCAAAAGACTAATCTTAACATTGAAAAATATTTAAGTGCTGTCTCCGCACCCATACTTTGCTTCTAGCCTTAGTAGCTGTGTGACAGTTTTAAACTAACCCTCTCACTGCCTGTTGCTAGGCTGCCATCTTCCGTGATTCAGAGAGGCTTAGAATTTTGAGCTAAAATGTTCACCTAGGTTTAAAGCAATGTGTTGTTTTCTCAGTTGACGACTTAGGGTAGGCACTGTTTTTTTGTGGTTTTCTTTTTTTAAGTCAAGTTCCCCGAGCTAAAGCTGATTTGATATCATAATAGCTATTTGTGACTACATTAAGTCCCTTGAAAATAAAAATCACTGCAAAACAAACAAAAAACTAGCAACACAAAATTCCTCAGAATACCCCCCCACCCTCCAAAATTCTGGAAGCTAACATAAATAAACTGACCGTACTCAGTCTATAGTAATGAAAGGAATAGGGGATTGGGGTGATGCACACCTTTAGTCCCAGCACTCAGAAGGCTTAGGCAGGAGGATTATAAATTAATGGTTAGCCTAAGCAACATGGTAAGACCATCCCCATTCCATCACTCCCCATCCCACCTCAAAGGAGAAAGGCTTGGTGGTGTTGGTAAGGAATCTTAGTTCCTATCAAACCTTGGTATTGACCAGTTCTTCTCAGAGAGAGGGGAGCTGGAAGGAGGACAGGGTCCCCTGATGCCTGTCTGTTGTTTTGGCTGAGGGAAACCTGGGACAGACAAAAATGGAAGAGAAGGGACAAAAAAGGTAGAAGCTGTCAATGAATACCACTGTATTCAAAATAATGGCACTGTTAGCTTTTTTTACCTATCATAAAACATTCTGGCCTTTCTGTTTGGATACTTAATTTGCCCAGGAACAAGGACCTGATTTCCGTTGTTATTAACACAGCCTATCAAATTCCTTGACCTGTCTTTGCTGGTTATTTCATGTGCTCTGCTGAACGAGTGTTAAGGATCTTCAGGGATGGATCTGGTCTTTGTTCTAGGTGCATGTTCTTTGAATTCAGATGAGCAAGATATAAGACTTTCAGGCGCTCTAGAGAAAAATGTTTAGGAAGGATTATCATGGATATCATGAATAAATAGCTTGTACATGGGACAGATGTGTTTTAGAAATCAATTCCTGTAAATGGGCTTGTGATCTAATTTTTCCTTTAAAAAAAACCCAGCCCTTTCTATGAAGCTTTTAGATCTTTCTTGGTCACCTTAGAGCCCAGGATTAGTTTTTCTAGGGGTGTGTATGCGTGCACATCCAGAGCCTGTCATCATACACCAGCAGCTCATGTGAATTTGGCTCATACTCAGTTTTGACACGCACAGTGCCCTCACAGAGCAGGCCTTGTATCAGCCATGGCAATGCTGGATCTTGAGAAATCTACACACAGAGCAAGACTGAGGTATAATTAAAACAGATTATGATGAGGGTTTTCTCAGACTCTCTTTAGCTGTACAATCTCTTTGCCAGTTGTAGTGCCCAAAGAACATTTGCAACAAATCAAGCTACAGTGGAAGCTAGCAGTCATATTCTTGTGACCTCTTCTTCGTACCCAGTAGCAGCCCTGAGCCTTGGAAAGAGGCCATGACACTCAGCAGGCCAGACAAGAGACTGAGCATTGAGCAGCTGGATCCATCTCAGTCCCCACTTCCCACTCGGACAGACACAGAACCCTGCATTCCAGCTTTGGTGCCGGGCCTTCTGCTTGTGAGGAGTCTTGCCCCTGTGTGTTACCTGGTGTCTGCAAGCAGTTTCCACCGGGCCATGGTGGGTCAGATAGGCTCTCACGAACCTCACTGCTGTGCATTGTAGTCTATGTGATGGAGCCCCAGGCTTCGAGTCCTCTTCCTGCTGGGTCCCTGGTGTGGCTGGATATCATACGGAACTGTAGAAGTGGGGCCTGATGGGTACCCAGGATCTCTCACTTTAGTCTCTTCTCCCTGAATTTTTTCCTTTTTGTTCATAGATGATGATTCTGATCTACACTCTCCTCGATACTCCTTTTCTGAAGACAGTAAGTGACTGGAGCCCCTGCTTGTGGGGGAGGGGAGGGACAAGTTGAAGAGCCATCTTCAGGCTTTAGTTTTCATTTGAGGCTAAAGAATTTTGTATGTGCTTTCTCCAGCAAAGTCTCCCCTTTCTGTGCCTCGCTCAAAAAGTGAGATGAACTACATTGACGCGGAGAGAGTGGTTAAGAGGTCAGCCACACTCCCCCTCCCGGCCCGCTCATCTTCACTCAAGTCCAGCCCAGAGAGGTAAGTGCTCCCTCAGATGCTCATCCATGGACCCCACCACCACCTCATGCCAGCATCTGAGTCCCAGGAGCCTTCTTTGTCAGGAACAAGAAGCGTGAATCCCTGCTCTGTCGCCTGTCAGCAGTGACATAGTCTGAGTCTCCCTGTCCCTGTGTGTGAAGCAAGGATAAAAATACCGTGACTCCCACCATGAGAGTGCTGCAGGGGTAAAGAGATTACCCTTAACCTTCCCGTCAGGGCCTGGCTCATGGCACGGGCCTAATTACGGTTGGCTGTGATTCCTATAACCTTTTCTCTACTCAGGAGAGAAGGTTTGCAGTATTAGGTATTAAACCCAGCGCCTTCGTGGATGCTAGGCAAGTGCTCTGCCGTGGGGCTTGTCCTCGGCTCTCCTTTTTGTGTTTTATTTTGAGATGGTATCTCAATAAGTTGTCCCAACCGGCCTTGACCTTGACCTTGTAGCCCAAGCAGGCCTTGAACTCTCGGTCCACCTACCTCAGCCGACAAGTAGTTGGGACTACAGGCCTGGACCACCAGCCTCTATTATCTTCTATCAAGAAAAATCTTGAATTGGAAGGCCGTTTACACACTCATTGCAAAGACTGTAATATTAAAGTGCAGCTATATTCTGTAAGTCTCTTTACTGATAATAACATGTATTGAGACAAATGCCCTATGGAGTAAACGTGTCTTGATGGAACGCGTTTACTGTCCCATCTGGATGGGAGTCCCATGTGTCTTTTGGCCCTAGCTTCTGCCACTCTCCACAAACTAAAAGGTTTGCACAGATGAAACTTACTATTTTTTCTTAAATGCACATCCATTTTCTGCCTCCATAGCTCCACAGGCAGGTGAATGACTGTTTTAAAAGCCCCACATGTTCCTGATACATCTATCTGATGAGTCTGACAATTAATAAAAAAAAAAGAGGGCTGATCTACCCAGAAATTGTTTAAGCACCTACTGGGTACATTTTATACAGATTGAATCAGGCTTTACAGAAGAATATACAAATCATTGCTCTACCTTTTAGAAGGTTTCAACCTTTCATGAAAACCAAAATATAACCACCATGCAAAGTAATGTTCCTGCATAAAAGTTTGCAGACAATTTCCAAAGATTCACACATCCTTTGGCATCCCATTTCTGGATGTCAGGCTGAAAATCAGGACCAGGGCTGACAAGAGGCCTCAAGGCACCAAGCTTGGCTTGTGTTTGATGTCTGTAAATCAGATAGAGATGGAAGGAGGGAGAACTGACTCCACAGAGCTGCCCTCTGACTTACCTGTGTGACACATACGCACTGATGGGGACGGGAGGGAGAAAGAGAGAGAATCTTAGTTAGGGTTACTATTACTTTGATGAAGCACCATGGCCAAAAGCAACTTGGGGGATGGCAAGGGGAAGAGTTTATTTCACTCACAGCTCCATATAAGTTCATCATCAAAAGCAGTGAGGAACTCACATAGGACAGGATCCTGGAGGCAGGAGTTGAATAGAGGCCATGGAGGGGTGCTGCTTAATAGTCTGCTCAGCCTGCTTTCTTATAGAACCTAGAACACCAGCCCAGGGATGGCCCTGCCCGCAATGGTCTGGGCCCTACCCCAACAATTAGTAATTAATAAAATGCCCTATAGCTGGATGTGATACTTTCTCAATTGAGGTTCCCTTCTTTCAGATAACTCTAGTTTTTGTCAGGTTGACATAAAATTAGCCAGCACACAGGCAAATAATAAACTTAAAACAACTCTTTGACCCAAACTGAGGTTAGTGTGTAGCAGGTTGGGGTGCAAAATAGGAAAGAATGTAGGGCACCCAGCTGGTGTTTGCTGAGAGATCCTGTGGATCTGACATGCTGCTACAGAGGTCCCCATCTTCCAGTTAGACAAGCTAATGTTCAGGGGTTTTTACAGTACTGTAATCACCTGGGTAGCAGGGCTTTGAGCCACAGTCTGGCGGCTTGAGGACCTTATTTGTGCTCTGCATGAATTGTGTGGGAGCTCAGATGTGTTTGGGGAATGTTACAGTCACAAGAGCAGCACAGGCCTTGCTGCATTTCCCTCCCTTGCTCTCTTCCATCTCCATGTCCTGGTGCCAGGTTTTGAGCACAGGGTACCTCATGCCCCTTGTGAAGTCAAGCTGGAGGCTTAATTGGGTTGTTTTGAAAAGCAAGCTAATACAGCTAAATTGCTGGCCTGATTCCAGTTTTATGCTTTGGATATTAAAAAAGAAATCCTTTGATTAAGACTACAGCCAACCAGGTTCAGACTGTGTGGGAAGCTGATGCTGTTTTTATGAAAATAGGATTTTCCTTCTCCAGAAACGACTGGGAGCCTCCTGATAAGAAAGTGGATACCAGAAAATACCGAGCAGAGCCCAAAAGCATTTACGAATATCAGCCGGGCAAGTCTTCCGTCCTGACCAATGAGAAGATGGTAATGTGCATATGAAAGTTTCTTTGTTTCTCTCTGCCCATGTCCTCTAGTTGATGGCTTGTCTAGTTGAAGCATAGTCTTCCCCCACATTGTTTAGGACAATGAAAAAAAAATTGAAGTATTTTTACCTTCTGTATTTTTACAGGTATTCATGAAATAAGTCCCAAGTCTGCCTTTCAAGAACTGTTTTTTTATGGCTCTGTTGTTACATTTGTGCGTGGTTTTAACTCATTTTAATTTTCTACTAACAAAGATTGATCTTGCTTCTGGTTTTTGTTTTTGTTTTAAATGCATTACTTTGTTAGACTTATCGAGTAAAGATTTTTATTTTTCGTAAGCAACTCTGGTTTGAAATGGATAATTTTTTTACAGAAATGACCAGTCTAGCATTCAACTCATTTAAACATAAATAACCAATAGAATGTTGTAACTTGGGGCAAAGCCTTAGGCTGTTAGATTTTATCACTTAGGTCTTTTGTCTTTGATTAACACAGTGTTGAGGATTAACTTACAAAAATCAGTTTGGTTTACTGTCCCTTACACCAATTCACATTTCTAGGAAATTAAGTGGGAAAGCTGTGTGGAAATTCCAGCCACTTCTGTGAAGTAGGGAGACTTTACAAACTGATTAGTTTCATATATGTCAATCATGTTTCCTTTCATTTATTCACCTTTCATTAGAAAAAGCTGGTTCAAACTTCAGAAAATGGTTTAAGAGACTCTCCAAAGCATTGCAGTCCTCTGGCTGGACAGTAGGATGGAGAAAGGTTACACTGGATGTTGGTTTCGTTAAGCTTTTAGCCTGCTGATCTGTGTGTTTTTAAGGGATAATTGAGTTGACTTTTACTGAAATGAGAATGTGACATCTTTATAACTGCTGGAGTAATTTTAATTAGGGAAAAGGTTACCAGTTCACAGAAATGCTGTTAGAGTTGTCATTCTTCGGTGTTTGCTGGGGACCACAGGTATTTTAAGGAAAAAGTGGAGGATAAGCTGAATGACGTCCTTATGGGTTCCCTGCTTTTTTGGGGATTCTCTGTCTGCAGGATGTACCCCACCCTTGAACCCAAGGGTTCCTGGAAAGAAAGCCACACTCTTTAGTAATAAGCCTAGTGGCCGCCATTGTGCATTAATACAGTCAAGTGACTTCAGGGACTCTGGAGGCCTTTGGGTACTTTTATTTGGGCAGTGGCCATTCATAGAGTGTCCTGGCCTTTACTGAAGGCACAGCCGTTTTCTTAATTTTGTCTTTGTTTCCACTTCCTTCCCTTGGTCTTAGTCATTTCACCTTTATTCAGATCTAGGAAAACAGTATTATTTTGTTTTCCTCTTTGGTATCACAGTTCTTGCGATCATTGGGATTATTTTTACAAGTCCTGGGAAGTGCCCCGCAGTGCCCCATGGAGGACCCTCTAGGGAGTGGGGGAGACTGGGGGACAGCAGAACACCATCTGGTGTCTCCGTACAGGCTGTGTACAGCTCCTCTGTGATGCTTCAGGCTTGGGGCACATCCAGAGCACCATGTGGGCACCTATCCAAGAGTTTAATTCAGTGTCCCTCACCCCAGTTAGCTCTGTCCTTCCAAAGAAAAGGATTTTAGAGAGGAATTTCAGTTGAATCTTAATTTTTTGACAGTGGTTGAATTGGTCCATTATGTTTGATCTTTTAAAATCCTGCTATTTTTATCATGTGAACAGAAAAGCTGCTGTGTGAATTTCAGTGTGAGCCTTTGATATTATCTGGCTGGCTAGGATTTCTGCAGCACCCCCATTCATACACTTTTTGAAGAGAACTAAAGAATCGCTTCATTATTAAATGTGCAAACTGGTGGCAAATGTAGACTCTAAGTTAGGTTTGATTTTAGTTTGCTTTGAAGAAAGGAAAAAAAAAAAAACCACACTTTTTCTTCCATTTGAGGTGCTCATGCCTGCTTAATTCTCCCAATTCAAGGAATGGGCTCAGGCACAGCTAATTGATACCATTGGGAAGAATATTAATCTACATAGGCTCACACTGCCCCAGACACATGAAACACCTTCAAGAATCCTTGCGTGACTCCCAGTCTTGAGGACCTGTTCACCTATTTGACATATTCATAAAGGCCTAAATACTTGTCTCTCTAACAAAGTCTAAGTCTCTCTGGCCTTGGACTTAGAGATGTATTGTTTGGTCCCTGCTTTGTCAGGAATGTCTAGACTTTACTCTTTTTTTTTTTTTCCTGAAATCTCCTATAGGACATGAGCTTCATTTAACCAATATATATAAAGAAATAACTTTTTTTATGCCAAGCCCTGGGCTAGGTGTTAGAGTTTATATTTCGCAGGTGTATGGTAGCAAGGACAGACATTGGGATAGTAATTACAGGTGCAGAATGAACATGGAAGTGTGAACAAGGGGATTTGCCCACTCTGCCTCTTCCTGATTCACGGTCACTTGAGTTTCTTCTTGGGCACTTCCATCTAGCCACTATCCCTGCTTTATTTTGGTATCATCTACTTACTCAGATTAGGAGGATGAGTGAGAATGTAGCATAGTTTACCAAGTGCTTGACCAGTAATGGAACATCTAAGGCCTGGATTCCAGTCCTGACTCTGCTGCATGCCTTCAGGCACGTCGTTTAACCTTCTTGAATCTCAAGGTTTTCGTTTGCAAGTAGAAAAATTATCTAGCCCTTCAACCTGGTGGAGTGCCAGGTGATATGGCCAAGAGGGGTGGCTATAGGTTTAAGAGCCATGGAAACTGTTAACTATAAAGTATAGTGTAAGTGAACACACCATGTTCAGATGGTTTAGTTAATTGAAATCTGAAGCTGGTCTGTGGCTCCTGTTCAAGCATCAACACTACCTTTGAGGAGATGGCATTTTCCTGGCAAGAAACTTGCCCTGTCCATGGATTTTTATCAAGCTGGAAAAAGAGCGGCCCACAGCAGCAAAGACCATAGCCCGGCACTGTAGAAGTGCCATGGCTGTCGGGACAGGGCTCTTTTTTTAATTCCAGAAGGGGTGCTCATTGTTAGTCTGTTCCTTGATTGCGTGTATTGCTTAGTTACACCTGGCAGACTAATGCAGGTATGAGTGCTATGTGCCGCACATTTTTATGTTTGTGTCTAGGCAGCTCAAAGAATTGAGGTTTCAGATCTAAGTTATTTAACATAACCTTTTCTTTACTTAGCATTAATCTTGTCAGTCAACTGTTCTGCAAACAGAATTCAAGAATAAAATGAGTTAATTCTTTCAAGGCTGTAAATATTAAAACTATTAGGCAGTTTCCCAAAAGAGTTGGTATGTTAGTACATCTTACTTAAAAAAGAAAAAAACAAACCTAACCTATTCCCAGGAGATAGTTTATAAATAGTCTTTGTAAAAATAACAAATATTAAGTAGGTTTCATGAAAACCCACCATTCTAGATTGTAGAATGACTGAGTGTCAATGGCGTCATTCCCAAATGGTTTTGTCTTTGTGGGTATTATGCTTCATTTCACCGAGTAAAGGCAGAAGCCGGGCTGGGGAGATGGCTCAGTTGGTAAAGCGCTGGAGGACACAAGTTCAGTTCTCAGAAAAGGAGTAAGAGAACCAGGCTTGGTGGCTTGTACTTACAGCCCTACCACTGGAGAGGCAGAGCCAGGCAGATCCTTAGGACTTGCTGGCCAGCCAGCATAGCCCGATTGGCAAGCCCTAAGACATTAAAAGTCCCTAGCTCAAGGTAGCTGGCTCCTAAGGAGCATCACCTAAAGTTTTCCTCTGATGTCTACATGCATGTATGTGCATAGATGTGTAAACACGTCTGTATAAACATGTGGCTATACACACACACACACACACACATGCACACAAGACACTATTTATATCTGGGTGGGCAGGCCTTCTCTTTCAGGATGGAAACTCTGAAGGATGGAATTCAGCATATATTCCCTTCACGTTTGAAATCATATTTCAGTTAAAGTCTCTGACAAGTGACCATAGCTTCCACCTGCGGGAGCAGGAATGACCAAATGGCAGATGCTTCCAGGGATTTTGGAAGAAGGGCTTGGTAAAAGTCATTAAGACAGTTTTCAGACTCCTCTGCAAGCAGCAAAGGGCTATTAAGTGGTGTCAGTGAGTCCAGGAAGGACTTCTCTGGGGGTGTAGCAGCACTTAAGACGCATAGGGAGTGCTGGCAGCATGTCCTCTGACCTGTGCCAGCTACGTTATGGCCAGGAGGCAGCTGACTTTCTTGTGTGTGAGGTCTTCAACCTCAGAAGAAAATGTGTACAGTTTTGTATTTGAGGTTGTTATAGAAAAAAAAGCACACCTCAACCTTTTGTAAGTTCCGGAGTTATTAAGAACATATGAATTTAAGCAAACCTTGAACTCAAACCCTTGTGCCTCATATGAGCAAAATCCCTTTTATTAGAAAACTTGATTTCTAATCATCCGTTTTTAGTGTTTTTCAAAAGTAGATGATACTCCCTAGATAAAGCATCAAATTTTTAATACGTATTTAATGAAATACCAAATCACAGGATCAAATTATCAATCTGTGTGACACTTCTTGGTGTACTGGCAGTGAGGACTCTAAGTTCGCAATGTAACCCAGAAGTTTTCTCTCCTACCCTGTTCTGTTCTCTGTCTTGTCTAGCTTTTCTGTCACTTGATTTTTCCCCCCTCAACCCTTTAACATTTGTTTGTTAGAACATGAAGTATACTCTGTCTGTACTCATTCCCCATGGGTGCTTGTTTAAAGTGTTTTTCGCTTGTGTCTTCTGTTTTGACTTACATCATTTTTTCACGTTGCCAAGTATGACACATGGTATCTCACCTATTCATGTGCCATTAAAGATGCAGTATTAACCAATTGGCTTCTGTAAAGTGTCAATATTTGCATTTATTTTGAGAACCTCAAGGCAGCCTTGCAAATAAGTACTAAAACTGTCCTAGCCCATAAAGACTGTTTGCTTTATTCTGACACAGATGCTGAATGTTTGGTGTGCTCACCAGTTTATATGCTCACAGCTAATATTTCTTTACAAGAGTAAATAAGGGCTTTCCCCCCCTCTTTAATACTGGAACGATTGAAGAGTACTGCTCTGCCTGTGTTTATCTTCGTGATGACAAGTCACAGTGTGGTGCCATGCCCTCTGTCCCCAGTCCATCTGCCTTTGCGATAGGACTGAAAATGAATCCCTCGCTGCTCCCCACCTCAGTCTCCCCATTTCGTAAACACATCCTCCCCCTCCAGTTTCAGTGCCCTGCTTTTTTTTGCTGGTGTCAGTAAAACCGGACAGTCCCTGCCGTTGAAGCAGGCATGTGCAACCCCAAGCCGCTGCATCTCTACTGGCCTGTTCCTATGTAATCTTTTACATAATGTTATCCTTCTCTTTCTTCCATTTCCCTGTCACCAACCCTTATAGAGTCGGGATATAAGCCCAGAAGAGATAGATTTAAAGAATGAACCTTGGTATAAATTCTTTTCGGAATTGGAGTTTGGGAAACCGGTAAGTGTAAGAGCTTCAGTGGTTTTACGCCTTGGGAAATCATGCTGTTGCTGCTGCAGATCAGGTCTGTGTGAGGGGTCCAGGAGCGGGAGCAGCCCTGATCATTGTATTTTCTGATCTCACTGCAACCTGGAGGCTTTCCTCGCTTGACTGAGAGGGGACAGTGAGCTCTGAGGTACACCTTCCTAGACTACCCAGAGAGTCTTACCAAAGCAGTACTTGTCCTAGGACATCTCTCTGCCACCTCCAGCAAATGTCCCATACCTGGTGGGTGACATTTTTTTCTGCCATCCAGACACTGCTTTAGCCAGTCACTAAGGTATATGAAGGCAGGCTGGGAAATGCGGCACTGAGAAGGCCAGTGTTACAGTGCTTCCCATCACGTGATGGAAGCATGCTCGCAGGCCGAAGAAACAGCTTCCCTGTGTGTATACAACCCCAGTCCAGCCCAGGTAAAGACAGATCTTAGGTGATGATTTCTGTGAGTTGAGCTAGTATTTTCCAGGATTTGGAATGGAGGGTACAAGTCTAGAATATGTAGTGTTCAGCAGCTTCCCTGAGGTATTTTTAAACTTTGTGTGTTCGAGGGGATGAGGAAAGGAACAGTATTCCTGAGTCCTATGCCCAGACAAGTTTCAAGCATGAGAATAATCTGAGCTCATCCATCCACTCAAGGTGATGGACTTTAAACCTGTAGTTACTTTGAATTCTTAAGGTGATGGACTTTAAGTCTGTAGTTAACTTTGAATTCCCAATTATACTTGCAAAAGGAATTTAGAGGTGGAAGAGTTAAGCCTAGAAAAATGAAGCATAAGACGGATATATGAGACTCTAACCATTGATTTTGGTCTTGGATAATCGTTTTATTTGCAGGTAGGAATGGATTTTGTAGTTCAGTAAAATGTTAAATTCCATGCTGTGCATTTTTCATTGAGATGGATACAGGGAAGGCAGGCTGCTGCTGTGGGATTGCTGATTTGGCTTAAAGATACTGAGCTTGAAAGTCCTGATGTCTTCTGAGTTAGGATTGCCCAGTTTCCAACATTCTACTTGTAGGAACAGTTATTCCTCCTTTCTGGGCCCTCCTGGAGGCAATCTCTCCCACCTCCCCCTTTCTGTTATTGGTGTAGAGCGCCACCTAATGACAGCGGAGAGGAAGCATCTAGCCCAACTGTTCTTCGCTTTTCTCCCCCTTCCCCAGAGCTTCAGATGCACAGTGCACACACTCATTCCTTCTCTCTCTCTCTCTCTCTTTTTTTTTTTTGGTATGTGTGGTCCCCTCCAAAGAATTATGATTGATGTGTACAGCAGCGATGCCACGCTGTCCTCACGGAAAGCAAGAAATACTCATTTTAAATTCCTTTCTCCAGAATTTGTGCCAATGATTTTTGAAATCCCTTTCAGTATCTATAGATTGCTAGCCATCCCCTCATTTACCAAATAAGTAAACTAGTTTAATCTGAAATACCGCCTGTTTATAAAAGTTAGGGAACTCTCTTTACCAATTTATTACTTACTAGTGCTAGGTTTTCATAAATCTATCATTGCAAACAATGTTTGTTGATATTAGACAGTGCTTCAGACTTCCAGCCTTTAGTAAACAGGTCCGGAGAATAACTTGGTAAAATAAAAGTTCTACCAAAAACTGTGTGACTCACCTCATGTATACATGGAGGACACAGGAGGACAAGTATTTGTCAAATAATTCCTTCTCTTGGGGAGGGTTCCTTTTTTGTGTAGCCTTAATATTTGATAATTTGTCAAAAGCACATGGGCCCCATGTCCTTGAACCTCAGCGAAAGGACATTTACGTATGGCTTGAGACATCCCCAGGGTGGGTTTGCTGTCTACTTGAACCAGCATAGTTTAGGGTGGAGGCAGGAGAGAGAGAAATCTTTTTCTCTCCCTATTCTAATGAAGGTGAAGCACAGCGTGCGCCGCTGTGGTAAAGGCAGGGGCTGCGGTAGTTGGTTTGGGAGATGTGTTAGTGATTTGTGAAAAGAAGGCGTCTGCTCACCACACAGGCTTTCATCTCGGCTTTGCCGCTGCTGCTCTCACACCAACCTAAGGCCATCACTCCTGAGTAAAACCCACTAGAGTTTTGGTACTGGCAGTTTCTGGGCTCCATTTGTATTCCTGCGCCTCCTCTCCTAAAGCCACTTGAGAAGAGCTGAAAACTGCAGCAAGATGCTGATTGTTGACCCCAATAAGTTGCCATGAAACAACAAACAATTCGAGACTCAGGGAACCACTGCAGGTGTGGCAATTATTTGAAGCAAAATTAATTTGTAGGCATTCGCTTATGGAGTTTTGTGACAAGGGAAAAAGAGAGGTGTAGGGATAAAAAAAGCGCCTCCTTCCTAGACAGCCATCCAGTATAGAAAGCACAAAAAATGAAAGGGAGCTGCCATATCAGTGACTCTGCAAAACACAGCACTCGCATAGGTGCAGGGCCTGCAGCTGCCAGCGGACGCAGCCTGCCTCAGTTTGCTCTTCTTTTGGAGAGGTATTATGGAGAACATGAGGACCCACCTTTTCTTCCTCCCTTCCCTTCCAGTTTCTACAGAAATTGACTTGATTTCCACCCACAAACTCAAGACAGTGTTTTTCAACGTTAAGCCCTCCAAACACTTCTGTAGAGTTAGTTGGCATTAAACTTATGAAATCTTTAGAGCTTTTAATGATCTCCTGTTTCTGATTTCCCTAGAGGAGGTCATGCTATGGGAGATGTCAAGCACATAGGCACAGTCCAGAAAATCTACTCTGTAAGAGAGACATTCAGAGTTCTCTGGAAGTTTGCATAGCTCTCAGTACACACACACACCCTTGTTAAGTCTACAGCATTCTCCTGGCAGATTTCCAGCTCTCTCATTGTTCCTGAAGGGATAAAGAACAGAGTGACCTCTGACCTGCTGAGGAGGAAGTGGGGCAGGGCGTACCTCTAGTATTAGTGGTATTCGCAAACTCTACTTAAATTGTGAAAGGCCAGTTAAGCTGCTGGTATGAAATGGTCACATGCGCTATTTGGACCCCAGTCTGGGTACTGTTGCCACAATCCGGATATTACCTTCAGTTCAGGTCAGCCCGTATATTTGGCCAAATCTGTTATTTGCACATTGATTAACATGCAATGAATGTTTTTCTATACTAGTCAAGACTATTTCAAAAATGTGAAATCTCCAGTGTCAATCTTTGTTTGAAAAAAAAAAACAGGAAAGAATTAGAGTTTCTAATTTGTTCTAATTTTGTTCTTTTTAATTTTAGATTTTCAATACTGAGAATCGGGGGTTGATTTACTCTTGAAACTTAAACACACTCCCTAGTCAGGGATTTCAAGGCTCCCTGGGGCAGACAGCTTTGTGTCCTCAGCCAGGACCCCAGCCCTTTGCTTTAAGTTCACCTTTCTGTGTTGGTCCGGTTTCTAGCGTGCCCCTCTTTGTTTGAGCCCCCATGTTTGTCTTTATGTCTTTATGCTCATTTCTTCATTTCCTCCTCTGCTTCCCGTCAGCCTCCCAAAAAGATATGGGACTATACTCCTGGAGACTGCTCTATCCTTCCTAGAGAGGATAGAAAGGTAATTCCGTGCCTCCTCCGCGGACTGTGTGCTAGACTTCTAGTTCTGGGTGCCGTGAGTGTGTCGTGGGTTTGTGTTCTTTTCTTGAATCTTTTTTGTTTGTTTGTTTGGTTTGGTTTTTAACTTAGTAACTTGTTTGGCCTGGTAATGAAATGATTTAATAAAGTCTGTGGGACATATACTAATGTTTAGAGGTTTTTAACTATTGTCACAGTCATTATGTTCTGACACAGAGGAAGCAGGCCTTTCCTCACAGGTAGGTTTTTGTGGCATTTGTAGTTCTCCTTAGAAGTAGAATAGATATCTGAAGATCTAATACTCAGGATTTCACTGAACTTGCCTGACGTTGCTCTTTCTGTTTTCACGTCTTTAAACTAATTTCTAGAGAGCTCTTGTGATTGCATCAGTCTACTGTGACCCTATTAAAATATGACACACACGAAACCCACCTCATTTTCAAACTTAACCTTCCATACCTTCGTCTTTTTTTCTAAACTAAAACATTCTTTCTCATCTTTTCTTTCTTGAACCAGACTAATCTAGAAAAAGATCTCAACTTCTGCCAAACAGAGTTAGAGGCAGATTTAGAGAAAGTGGAGACGATTAATAAATCACCCAGTGCAAACTCGCCACAGGTATTTCCCAGTTTTTCTCTTACTGTTGGTTCCTTTTCAAGCCCTGCTTCTTATTTTCTGTTTTCTTCTCTGTTCTTTGGTTTTCCTGTTGTGGAGATGACAGAGGGTGACGCTGCTAACTTTAAGATGCATGGCTTTTTGAGTCCTGTTTACACGCGCACATGTACTGGGTCAATTTTTTGTTTGGAATCCTTTGGAGCTTGGCATCTTCCTTAAAGGGCTTTTCAAATGCATACAATATGGTTGATGATTTAAAATCTCACCTACTCACCATGCCCCATGTTTCATCTTTGTTGACCTTCGAAAGTTCTTTCCCTTGCCTTCTTTGAATTTCCAGAGTGCTATTTGGGGAGCCAGTTTTTCTTATCTTTTTTGTAGCCCTGGGAGAAGCCAAGCTCAGAGGTCATTTTGAGAGACATGGCAGCAGTAACTGGGCTAAGATGTTGTCGGAGCAATGGTGTTTTTCATCAGAAAGGTCAGCAGGTTCACAATAGAAAACATACTCCAGATATCAAACTACATGGACACAAGCATTTGAAACTGGGCCTGTGCTGGTATTTTTAAAGGGGGCTGTGTTAAAATGTATTTGTTAAAAAATAGGAAGGCATAAGGAGAGAGCCAGCCCAAGGTAAACAAGCTTTGAGGGGGAAGCTGAATGTTTACTCAAGTGTGTGCTGGGTTCCCAGATAAAACCGAAGAGACTCTTAGGAGCAAAGAGTGGCTTTAGAAGAAATAAGAAAGTGATGTGGACACTGCTGCAGTGGCCAGGAAGGGCCACAGACTATGGGAGGAGACGGGCAATTGGCAATGGGTCTGTGCTAGATGTAAACATTATTGAGACAGGGCCAGAGACTGGTTCAAGGGAGTTGGGCACAAAAGTTGGTGAGTGGCTAGAGACTCAAACCCAGGAAAGGGCAGAGAAACTAGGGTTTTATGATAGCCTCCCTGTGGGTCTGGGATAAAAGAGTGGGAAGCCAGTGAGCCATGGCAGTCATGGATGCCTCCTCAGGCTCCATAGAGCTACCAGTGGATGAAGGAGGCAGGATTGGGTGGACGCTCCTGAAAGGAGGCAAAGAGATAAGTTGTCACAAATTCAGTTGAGAAGCACAGGTGATTGAGGTGGAGAAGGTGCAGTGGGATTCTGGATTTCTAACCAGGGTGGATAATGAGGCCTGGTTTAACTATGTAGGGTTAAAGATTCAAGGAAGAAACTATCCCAACCTGTTCTGGAGTAAGTTATGTCTGTGGGTATGCCCTAACAACAATGGCCAACATGCAGGATGAGAGGTCTATAGTAATAGGCTGGCCAGAGTGAATCAAGAGAAGCTTTTATGATAGTCAAACATCTGCAGCTCATGCAGAGATGGGGGCAACAGCTAGAGCTGACAGCTATTTCTGTTAGGGCCCAAACCCTGCAGGGACATCATGGTGCAAGAAGTGTCTGATGTATCTGCAAACCATTTTCTATTGGTGATTTGACTGGGGCTGTTAGTCTTGAACATATGTGAGATGTGCTTACAGGGGTTGTATACATACGCATAAGAGACTGCCTTCAGGACATGACAGTTAAGTCCAAACTTACTAAAGATATCCATTTTGAGGCCCTTGGGAAACATAGAAAGAGTGTGCATGTTCAAAGGGATAAGACAGATTAGCTCAACTAGTAATCTTGAGTGGGAACAGTGGGGATGGTTAGGTTTGGGAAAGAGTGTAGACTCAAGTGTGTGACTAAGAAGATGCTGGGTTTTCCTTTCAGACCACTGGTGTAGCTAAAGAGGGTTTTCAGAGAGAAAGCGAGCGATTCCCTTAGAGAAGTTGAATTGAAGGTAGAAAAATGCTAGTGTCCGAAGGTAAGGAGGCCACTCCAGTAGTCCAAGCAGACAGTGGTGGGAGTTCACACTGTGGCAACACCAACATGGGGGAGGGGAAGACTAGATGGAGAAAGGCTGCCAAGAGAGTTCCAGTGGGGCAGCTTAAGTAGTTGGCATGAGGAGTGATGAGCTGGGGGGAAAGAGATGGATAACTTTAGGGTTTGGGCCAGGCAGCTAGAAGAGTAAGGATATCAGTATGTTGAAGGAAGCTAGAAGGAGGCATAGTATAGAGGTGAAATCATGGGTTTGGTTTCGAGTATTTGGCTCCTGAGGGGCTGGATTTGGATCAAAGTAGGGATATCCAGAAGGCTGTAGGAACTCTAAGACTAGATCTTAGGAAGCAGGCATGTGCTTAAAAAGTTTATCAGAATTGCCTGCAGGGTGGTGATTGTGGTGGTCTGGGAGTTGATAAAGACATCCACTGGCAACAAGTGAAAGACTGAGAGAGGTAGGGACCAACAGCTATTCACTGGGATGCTGGGTGACATTAACAAGACAAGGTGAGGCACAGGAAGGACAGTTCATAGAGATGGAGGAATGTGTCATCGAGCAAGAGGAGAAAGGCAGAGCAACCCAGCTGCTCCAGAGAGATCTGAAGAAATGGATTTGGGGATGGCAATGTGGCTCAGTGAGTGAAATTGCTTGCTATATAAGCATGACAACCCCAGTCTCATTCCCGGACCTGGATGGAGTGGGTGGAGAGATAGAACTGACGAAGTTGTCTTCTGGCCTCCATATGGGCACCGTGGCATGTGTACTCTCTCTGACACAGTAGTAAACAAATAAATAATTTTATAAAGAAACTCCTAGGATAGGTCCACAGAACAGATTATAGAAATTTGTACAGACTTTTGTTTCTGGGTGTTAGAGTTTGTGAAAAGGAATCAGAAAATCCTGCAGGGGTGTAGCCTTATTGAGGACAGGTGGGGAAGAGAGATGTAGATGAAGGGAAGGAGAAGATAGGAAAGGATGGCGATGATCCCAGAAGGACTTAACAGGGCTGTGTCAGCATTTTTCGTGATGGACATACTGGCAATATCTTCAAAAGTAGATATTGGGGCAAATGCCAAGAGGTAGGACAGGAGGTGGGCAGGCTATACCAGTATAGCAAGAAGGGCTAGGGGATGGTGGGAGGAATGAGCAGAGCCTTTCTGATGTGAGGAAAGGAAGGCAAGCCTCATCCTGGGACAGCAGTGCCTCTAAGGGAAGAGGACCCAGACTGACAACTGAGGATGTATTTCTGCAGGCCAAAGGCTAAGCGAGGAGACACCGGTGAAGCCACCTCCTTTCCTTAGTCTTCTCTCCTTTGATCCAACAGCAGTCTTTCCCTCCATTTTCTATTTCTTTCTTTCTCCCCCTTCTCCAGGTGATTTGTTATCCTTAAAATGGTTATTAGTAGAGAACCACTGAATTATGTAATTATATTGCTTTCATTTTCTAGTACTTCTGGGCTGATTTCTTCCTTTTGTCAGTGGCCTGTAGTTTTATGACGCATCCCCCAACCTGTACTGACAATATTTGTTACTGGATTTTGAGAAATTGTGTCTTCATTTTAACACTTCCCAATCTACAGGCATGAATGAATTGTGTAAATATGGTGTGATCATCTTAAAATGCATTTTAAGATGTAGTCTCTGCCTAGAACATAGTGTGCCGCTCTTGGGTGTGGCGTTTGGGGTGCATGAAAGGATCTACAGTGGGCTCGGCAGGGTGTGTGAGGATTGGGGAGGACAAATAAAGGGGCTTCTCCTCCCTGGGGTTGCAGCTGAGGATATATGTGAGCTGAAGTCCACCTCCAGGCTCACCTATGTTTTTGGCTGCATCTCCTATGAGGCAAAAGATGGGAGCCTGGTACCCCCAAATCTTTCCTAGCCCCAAAGTTTTTGTGTCCAAGCCTCTTGCCCTTAGAGGCACTGTCTACATGACCAAACTCTAATGACTTGTGTCTCTGCCCTCTTTTACTTTATTTTATATTATTATTATTATTATTTTGCTTTGCAACCTGTTAACACAAATCACTGGGTTTCTTTTCTTTTTACATTGTTCCTTTTTTGTTTTGACTTTTACAGAGCTCAGCAGTCAGCCCGACTCCAGACATTACATCAGAGCCTCCTGGATAGTAAGTAGCCACTCCCGTGTTTTCATGGCTCAGTGTATCAAGGGCTAGACAAGGGTGAGAAAAGCTGGTGGTCTGGACCCTGATTTGTGTCTGTGTTATGGTGTCCTGAGGTCGGCAGCAAAGCCTTTAGCTCTGGGGAGGGCTCAGGGCAATGGGTTGTCCCATGCTTTGGGCTTTGTCTTCCAGTAGTTTGATGGTATTGTATGTAGTTTTCAAATTGGTTGTCTCTTGTTCTCTCTTCTTTCTCCCAATTAATTTTACATCAATTCATGATGCCTTTGATAGCTTTATCCCAGGTTGATGTCTTTTTGGAATGTGAATTTATTTGTTTGTATTTATTTTAATTTTACTTTCTTCGCACATGCATGTGTGTGATATCTGCATGTGGTTGTGGAGGTCAGAGGAGAAGCTTTGGGAGTCAGTTCTCTTTTCACTGTGAATCCTGGGAATCTAATTAGGTTATCAGGCTTACAGAGGAGGTGCATCTGTGTAGCAATCGTATTGGCTTATTTGTCTACATCGGAATAAAAATTGCCTTCAGTGGATCCCTAGGGGGAAGGGAGTACAGCTGGAATATGCCCAACCTGGAATAAAGATAGAGGAGCAGAGAGTGGACTTTGGTCTTCAGGCCGAGCTTGCCATGCAGGATGTAGGGCCTAGATTGTCACATGGACATTTTTTAAAAAAAAATTCTCCCAATCTTTAACATTTTGGCTGCATGCCGGGTGGTGGTGAATGTCTTTAATCCCAGCACTTTAATCCCAGGGAGGCAGAGGCAGGCAGATCTCTGAGTTCGAGGCCAGCCTGACAGCCTGGTCCACAGAAGGAGTTCCAGGACAACCTACACTGAGAAACTCTGTCTTGAAAAACAAACCAACAAACAAAAAACCCCAACAACAACAAGAAGATTTTGGCTGCGCAGTGCATGTATCCCCATACACTTCTTCATGGAGCGTCTGATACTGTCTAGGGTTACAGGAATAGCTTTATTTTCTCTGACAATTAATTTTAAAAGGCAGGAAAGAAATTAAAATCTTGGGGTATCCCAGCAGAGCTGCCTTATGATACCTGGGAAATTAGGTCCCCTCTTAGTTCCTAGTTTCCTTACTAAAAAGAGCTTAAGAATGGATATACCTGGAGGCTTGCGGACAGCGTATTAGACCATAAAGGGAGAACCACAGGACAGGCAGGCGGGCTGCCAGTCTGCGGCTGCTTGGAAGGAGAAGGAACAAAAGCACAGCTGCTTGAGATAGAGGCGGTTCCAGGTCAGCCACCTGGCAGCGGGCAGCCACGTGGCCAGCCGGGAGCTTTCGAAAAAGTAAGGCAGCCCAAAGTGTAAGTTAGGGAGTTTGAAAGCATACTTGAGTTCTGGCCAGCAGCTGCAAGAAAAAGACACAGAGCAAGAAGAAAAAAAAAAAAAAACGAAAATAGTCACACCATTCTAAGTCAGGTTTCAGAAAGGTTCACAGATCGAGCTGAACCTTGGTGGCTAGATCCCCAAGGACTGCTTGGGGTGGGAATTCTGGGAATTATCATAAGGTGAACCTGACTTACTAAAGGCGATTCCCATAGCCAGGCCATTGACGGTCCCCATCCGATCAACCTTTACAGGAGGAGACAGGGCCTGGTCTCTACCTAGAGGCAGATTCCATTCTTTACATAACCACAAACTCCTCCAACTCTAATCCTCTCCAAGAATGTCTTTCCCAGGGCTTTTCCATGCAGCTCCTATCCCCACTGAGCATTTCCAGGGCTACGCTTATCTTGCGCCAGGAGTTCCGTAGTAGACTGCAAGCTCTTAAGCTGTATAAACAAGTAATGACTGAACTTTCTTATGCCCAGGCTCCTGTTAGCGCTTCTTCTGGCTTCTGCTGCCAACTCCCTGGGTTATTTGTGTATACTTCCCTAATTGCTAATTATAAACTCCTTAAGGGTAAGGCCTTCCATCACCAGGGTGCCAAGTAGACCTGATAAACTTGAGACGGGGAACATTTTGGTTGGAGTGGGCATTTAAATTGAGATTTTCCACGCACCCCTTGCCTCAGGGTTGGTCAGTGCCAACCAGTGCTGCCTGGCCTTCCCCCTGCCTCTTCACCCCTTCTCCCTGAACTGCTTCACCGGCTGAGTGCCCAGCTCGGTGAAGTCCTTAGCTCTGCCAGCACTATGCTGTTTATCACAATAGGAATATTGATATGACTTGACTGTCTAGGGGAATCCCCTCACCCCTAAAATGAATATAGTAAGTGAAATACAAAGTGTCAGTGGAATGAAGTGTGTAAGGGTTAAAAGTGTTTACAATCACTACTATGGTCAGTCAGGGTTAAGAACATGGGTCTCAACATTTAAGTATATTTATTATAGACTTTGAGCTAGGTCCTCTCTTCACATTTATTTCTCTGAGCATCCAAGCAGTAGGTGTCATCATCAGTCCCCAGTGGATAGGTGAGGAAATGGGGACATTAGGACAGTGTTGTGCCCACAGTTTCATAGCTGATGTGTGAGTGCTCTACCCAATGTAGGAGCAGTGACACTCTGGGCCAGGAGTCGGTAGTAGAACTTCATCTAAACTATGCTGATTAAAAATTAGTAATAATGTAGCCGAAGGCGTAATAAAGCTTGCCGATTTTGAGCTCTTAAGTACAATGTAAACAACTCTTTGCGGTACTAGCATTTTAATAGTTACTGTCACAGCGTATGTCTGGTTTTATATTTATTCTCCAAGTATTTCCAGACCATTAAGTTTGTAGTTTTCATCTAACCTTTGCTTATCATTTCAGTGTATTAAAGCTGTTTTCACCTAACCAAAAGAGCTTTATTCCTATTTAGCCAGCAGGTGGCACTCAAGGAAAAGCTGTTCTTCCTGAAGCAGCAGAAACTAGTTTCCTTAACCTGAGACCAAAACACAACCTGAAGAACTATATAAAATACTGGAGATGCCCCAGCCCCTAAAAATATACCATAAGCCAGTGTGCGTGTAGGCATTTGACTTTAGAATCATTTATTCCACCAGCAACTTGAATATGGTACGGCAGATGTCATGCTGAGATCCAGAAGGGGGTGGGCACTTCTTACTGTGTGAAGAAAGAGGGATCAAGGAAGGCTTTATAGAGCTTAAAACAAAAGTAACAGGAACATCATATTATAAGATTTTTAAAGAAACTGATTTTTTTTTTAATCCAGCACAAAGTGCTGTGAGATGGAACTTCCAGAGGCCTGTACAGACTCTCTTCCACAAAGCTACCCTAATGACAGTTGCCTGTTTTTCTTCCTGAAGTCAAATGATTTTTGAGCAGGAAAGATTTAAGATTTATCATTTTTTAAGTTATGTGTATTTGTGTATGTCTGTGTGAGGGTATGTGCATGAGAGGTGAGTGTCCTTGGAGATGAGAAGGTGGTGTCAGATCCCCTGGAGCTGGAGTTAGAGGCAGGTGTGAGCTGTCCGAAGTGCTGGGAGCCAAACTCGGATCTTCTGCAAGAGCAGGGTGCACTCTTAACTGCCGAGCCACCTCTCCTGGGCTGGAAACTTTTGTTGGTTAAGTCCCTTGTTGAATTTTTCTACCTACAAGAGTGATTGACGCATAGAGGGTGCTCAATAAATACTTGTTTAGTAAATCAACACACGTTGGATCGCCATATCTTTCCTAGCTATAATACCAACAGTGACGGCAGGGAGTTGGGGCTAGAGGCTGGGCTGGGGGTTATGTTGCAGGATCACAGGTAAGTGATAGTGAAATCACAACTGGGGAGTAGAGAGGGCAAGGAGGTAATGCAGGCTAGTGAGAAAGCAGAGCTTGATGGCTCATAGTGTGGGAGAAATGACGGGAAAAGGGCTGACCTCTTAGGCTTCCTGCTTGAGTCAGGGCAGGGGACTGACCAGAGCCAGCTTTGCTTTAGGACATACTAGGTTGGAGATGTTTGAAAACCATCCCGGGGATGTGCCTGGCAGTCATCTTGGAGTCTAAATGAACGGTGTACAGGTTTGCTGGTGGATTTCCTAGACAGTCTTACCATGAGTGTTGGTTTTGCAAATGAAAGAAACTGAAGCCAAGAAAATCACCTGTTTGCAAACTTTTAAACAACTTAAGCATCAGCGTCTCAGCTGGTGCCTTCCTTGTTGGAATCTGGCTTTTCAATACCCCGTCCGTGCCCCCAGACTTCTCTGCTAGCACACATGGAAGCAGCGGACTGAGAGTGTTTGCTCTCCCTCTCGCTTTATTCTCCCAGGGAGAGTATTTTTGTGAAGCCTCTTAAAATTCCTCGGCCAGCTCCGCTTCTCAGCCAGAGGCTCAGTGCTCTGCCCTGTCTCCTGGCTTGCTCAGTCTGACCGAAATCTGACTCAACACAAACTTCTCAGAGCTGAGCTTTCGAACATGATTGCTTTTGTTTGCTAATTCTGGTTGTATCTCTGTCACTTAGCCAAGAAGCCAGTGTGACTTCTCAGCTCTGATGTTTTTAGCTATAACAAAGTCCTACAAACTCTGTGTCCTTAAGCAAATGCAGTCGCTTCTCTGGTCCTCAGTTTCCTCTCTTGAGCAGTGGAACAAACGGCCTAACATTAGGGCAGCTATTGGAGATGGTATCTTTAAAAAGCCCTCAGATACTGCTCTTAAATAATGTACCTCAGTGTACCTTGGGCATCTGGGAAAAACATTCTTTTGTCAGCTTTGGTATCAGAAAGAAAACATTTGGCTGTAGCAACTGCATTCCCACAGGTTTCCTGAGTGCAGGCTTGTCATTCTGTGGGAAGCAGGAAGAAATGGGTGGGACATGGAGACCAGGCAGGCTGGGTGGGGGAGTGCTGAGGACTGCTGAGGTAGAGGCCCTAGGTGAGGCCAGACAGCTGTGAGAGAATAAAGATGAGCTGAAACTCTGACTGAGGTAGAAGTGATTCAGAATACACAGGTGGCACCGTGGAAGTTGTCTAAGTTGACCTCAATGCCGAGGGCTAGGCAGGGCTGCATACCAGAGCCCTCAGTCGCCTTAGATGGGGGTTTACAAAGACGTAGGACAGTTAGGTGTGGATAGTTTTGCAGTTGAGGTTTGTACAAAAGGGGGAAAATGTGGTGTTAACACTGATTTTTAATTAGGAACCCCAAAGTGTTAAAGCCAATTTCGATGAACATCCAACTTTTTGAAAGTCGTATCCATAGAACCACCTTCTGGGTTCACCAGTTTTAATAGGAGCTGATTTTTTTTTTTCATCACAATCTTGGGGTGGGAGGGTGGAGTGTTTATGAGCATACCCTCTAGACCAAAAGCTACATGGGCAGAACCTCTCCAGGCCTAACCTTTGAGCCTAGGAAAGCCAAACCTTTTCTCTGGAGGTATGGATTGTCCCTACAGACAGGTTTGAGGGGTACCTGTGATGACAGCCAACCTTTACCATGATGACTTTCAGGAAAGCCCCTTCCACCATGTTATGGTTCCTGGCCACTGATGTTGGGATCTCTAAATCACACCTGCCCCCTTTTTTCTTAAAGGAATTTCTAAATTCATGGTTTTACATTTTAAGACATATCATTCATCAGCCCAAGTGTGCCAAGTTTTACATTTAGAAAAGGTAGCCTTTTATTCATTCAGAACATTAATTGGGTATCCTCATGGTGAGATAGTCCAGTGCGCTCCTGGAAATCAAGGCAAAGCCATGGGGAAAGGTCAGCTCAGCCTGATTCTCTCTGAGTTTTCTCTGAGAAAGAGGGAGGGGCCACCCAGGAGGCTGTGTGGTGATTCCTTCATTTGCGTGGTTTTCAGTTTTGAGACTTGGTTTTCTTTTGGGTTCCAGTGATTTTGTTTGTTGGTTGGTTTCAGCTGAAAAAGGAAATTTGCTTTCATCCATGCTATGTAGAGTAAGAGGGATCTGTAGCTTCAGGCAGGTCCCCCAAAATAGTGGTGAGCATGAGGTGGGGATAATGAGGGCTGTACTAGTGCTGTGGGCATGTAGCAGACACCTCTGCCTCTTTCAGGAGGAGCCTCTCCTCCTTGATTCCTGGGCTCTGGTACCACTTGTTCCTGGGATAGAGTTTTGACAGATGCTGCTTGGTAGTAATGACATAATAAAACTCAAATAACTCCTGACTCCTGCTCTGTGTGAATCACTACCGCATTGGCCAGAGGGAAGTATTCTAAGACACCATTGGAGAATACAATGTACATGGCATCCTGTGGTGTGAGTAGGGTTCTGGCTCTGCAATCTGCTGATCCTGCCTGCTTTGGCAGGCTGTCTAATCTATCAGCACTTCATTTCCTTACCTGAAAACTGACAGAATCGTGTGGTGTGTGTGTGTCTGTGTGTGTGTGTGCACACATGCACAGGCACTTAATACAATGCCTTTCATGTCATAAAGCTTTTTAAATCTTTTTTGCCATTGTTATTTGTAATTATGGGGATTCAGAGGTTGAAGCTCTGCACAAAATAAAGGGCTGGGTTTGTGGAACATGAAAAGTTCCATCAGTAGGCAGGCAGGAAGACAAATGGATATATGTGTGATGAGTGTTCTTCAGTGTTCCCTGAAGAACCTAGGTGGGGCTGACGTGTGTGGTCACTCTGACCATTCTTTAAACTTTCCCATATACTTGACGATACAATAAAGTGTTGGGGGTAAATGAATTCCATGAGGTCGTAGGCCTTCAAAGTTGACAGATCTTTAATGATAGCAGTAAACTGATTTCATTAGGATCGAAAGTATATAGCAGAAGCCTGTACACTTTTACGAGAAAGACATTGTTCTCTTCTTGGGGACTATGGAGTAGGGAGAGGGGGAGAAGAGACAGAGTATGTGTCATGTTAATGCTTCAGCAGGTTAGACCACAGAAAAGTAGGTATGCAAATGGAGGAGTTTAGTGAGTAAATATTTGTGGGTTTTTTTTTTCCTGTCCCTCACCTCATCCCAAAAAGAATTTATAGTAACTTGAAAAATACCTAGATTTCAAAGAAGGTAAAAATAAAAACATAAAAAAATGAAGGCCTACAGAAATGGCTCCATGGTTGAGAGTTCTTACTGCTCTTGTAAAGGACCCAGGATGACTTCTAGCAGCTCACAGCTGTATCCAGCTCCAGGAGATCCAATGCCCCCTCCTGGCTCCTGTGGGCACACCCATGTGGTGCACATACATGCAGGCACACACTCATACATATAAAATAAAAATAAATAGACCTTTAAAAACGTAGATGAAACAGGAGCTGGAGAGATGGCTCAGGGGTTAAGAGCACTCGTGACCCCTTCAGAGGATCCAAGTTCAGTTCCCAGCACCCATATGATAGCTCACAACCATTCATACCACCAGTTCCTGAGAATCCAGCGGCACCTTCTAATCTCTGTAGGCACCAGGCATACATGTGGCACTTATACATACATGCAGGCAAAACATACATATATATTTTTATATTTGGAGCATTCATATATATTCATATATTAATGTAAATTTTAAAAAAAGTTCATACTTTAAAAATAAATGAAGCACATAAATGGACAATTGAGTGGGTGATACATGCTATCAGGTTCTGACAAGAGCTTTGAAAGAAGTCAGTGCAGGATATGGCTGTGACATTGGGCATTGTGGTGTGTGCCCCTAGTCCTACATACCGAGGAGGTGGAGGTTGGAAGATAACCCGGGCCAAAAGCTCAAAACAAAACCCTACCTGTGATAAGGCCACAAAGAGTTCCAAGTTCTGATTTACTCAGTTGCTGATTTTCCTGGAGGCCACAGATCACTGGGGCTCTTCTTCTGCTTACACATTTTGATGCTTCTGTCAGCCAAAGTAACCCAGAAAAACACAATTTCAGTCGTGGACTTTAAATGGCTGGCCACACTCAGAACTCTGTATCCTCCACTCTTGGCCCTAGATGTATCATCTTGTGTGGAGTCACTGGGCTCCTCGTTATCTTACCCATAGGTTTTTGTTTGTTTTTTAAAGATAGGGTCTCGCTGCGTAGCTGAGGCTGGCTTCAAACTTATACTTCTCTTGCCTCAGCCTCCCAGGTGCTGGGATCACAGGTCCTTATTTATTCTCTTAAAGCAATCATTGCCGCTTCAGAGCTTTGTTGCTTAGGTCGTGTTTCTGTGTACCCAGGGCACGCAGCCTGCCTGTCCAAATCAGTGGTTCTCAACATTCCTAATGCTTCTTCTTGTGGTGACCCCAACCTTAAAGTTGTTTTTATCGCAGCTTCATAACTGTAACATTTTAACCGTTACGAATCATAATGTAAATATCTGTGTTTTCTAACGGCCACCCCTGTGAAAGGGTCTCTTGATCCCCTCCAAAGGGATCACAAACTACAGGTTGAGAACCACTGGTTTAAATGAACAAGCCTGGAGAAAGCCCAGGGCTTTCCCAGGAAACGGAAAAGCAGTTTTCTTCTCCTCAGCTGGTGACAAACAGGCTTTTAAGAAGTGTTAAACAAGCTAACTTTGTATTCTCTACCCCCCCCCATCCCCTTTTCTCTTTTAAAATTTCCTTGTTTGTAGTATCTATTCTTCCAACTTCCATGCAGTGAAGAGAGAATCAGATGGGAGCCCCGGGGCTCTCGCTAGCTTGGAAAATGAGAGGCAGATTTATAAAAGTGTCTTGGAAGGTGGCGACATCCCTCTTCAAGGCCTGAGTGGGCTCAAGAGACCCTCCAGCTCAGCTTCCACTAAAGGTAACCAGCAGGCTGAAGACTGCAGGCTTCTCTCCTACATGCCTGTCACCTGAGTGTTGGCAGCGGGTGGACCTCTAGCAACAGGGACAAGCTCTGCCTATTTAGGTCCATGTCCAGGCCTCGAAGCCTTCTTGTGCCCCCTCACCTATTTTCTTGCCGGCCATTTTTCTTTCTGGTATTAATGGTCCCCACCCCCAAACTTGTTCTCTCTAAAACATCTCTCTCTCTCTTTCTCTTTTGTTCTAATATCCTTTTCCGAGAAGTTATCTGAGCTTCAGTCTTTCCTAACTGGCAGGGTGGCCATTTCTTTCGTTGCATCTTTGCACCTGCTTTGCAGCACAAATTATTTTGCTTCTGGACATCAATTGGAGACTTTTAAAAGCCCTATGACAAATGAGCATGTTACCTCTCCTTTTTTTTTTTTTTCTTAAAAGCAGCTTTCAGCTTTAACCTAATGGGTGTGTTTATTTTATTCTGCATGCTTACCAGTGGATCGTAAAGGCGGGAATGCTCACATGATTTCTTCATCATCAGTTCATAGCCGAACGTTTCACACTAGCAATGCTTTAGGCCCTGGGTGTAAGCACAAGAAACCCCTGTCGGCTGCGAAAGCCTGCATTTCGGAGATCCTTCCTTCTAAATTCAAACCCAGGCTCTCTGCTCCCAGCGCTCTTTTGCAGGAACAGAAGAATGTCCTGTTGCCATCAGAGAAGGCTCAGAGCTGTGAGAATCTTTGTGTCTCTTTGAATGATTCCAAAAGAGGCCTCCCACTCCGAGTTGGGGGGAGCATCGAGAACCTGCTCATGCGCTCCCGTCGGGATTATGACAGCAAGTCCAGTAGCACAATGAGCCTACAGGAGTACGGCACCAGCACCAGGAGGCCCTGCCCTCTCTCCAGAAAGGCTGGACTGCATTTCTCCATGTTCTACCGGGACATGCACCAGATCAACCGCGCTGGCCTCTCCCTAGGTTCCATCTCCTCCTCAAGTGTGCGGGATCTTGCCTCCCACTTTGAAAAGAGCAGCCTGGCGTTAGCCAGGGGTGAGCTGGGCGCTAGCCAAGAGGGCTCAGAACATATCCCCAAGCACACCGTGTCCTCCCGAATCACGGCCTTTGAGCAGCTCATTCAGCGGTCCCGGTCCATGCCATCCCTGGACTTCTCTGGCAGGCTGAGCAAATCCCCGACACCTGTGCTGTCTAGGAGTGGCCTGACCTCAGCTCGTTCAGCCGAGTCCCTCCTCGAGTCTACCAAGCTCCGTCCCAGAGAGATGGATGGGATGGACTCTGGAGGGATCTATGCGTCTCCCACATGTAGCAATATGGCGGACCATGCCTTGAGCTTCCGGAGCCTTGTACCTTCTGAGCCCCTTTCCATCTGCTCAGACGAGCTAGACCACTGTTCAAATGTTTCTAATGACAGCAGGGAGGGCAGTGGGGGCAGTGTTCATGGAGACTTCCCCAAACATCGCCTCAACAAGTGCAAGGGCACCTGCCCGGCCTCATACACCCGCTTCACCACTATCCGGAAGCACGAGCAGCAGTCCTCCAGGCAGCCAGACTGGCGCTCGGATTCCAGGGGGGACAGGAACAGTCTCCTCAGAAACATCTACCTGATGAGCCCCCTCCCTTTTCGATTGAAAAAGCCCCTCCAACAGCACCCCAGACAACCTCCCCACAATGACTCCTCAGGGTCCCCTGCTGGCCAGAAGGCAGACCTTCCCTGCCAGGGCCCTCAGGACCAGCCCCACTCTACGGGGAAACCCATGGTCCCCACCCGTCTGTCTTCCCGACACACCATGGCAAGGCTTAGCCACAACTCAGAACCCCCTCTGGACATATCCGCTGGCCTGGAGGATTGCACAAGGGCAATTAATAACGGGAACCCTGTGCCCTACTCAGACCATGGCTTGGACAGGAACAACAATCCACAAAGTGAACTGGCAGCGGCCCATGGAGGTGGCATTTTGTGTGTTTGACCAGTCTCACCTCCCCCGTCTCCACTTGGCTTGCTCTGTCCCTCCCTCTGTGTGCCGTTGGTGCTCATCTTCTCGTCTTTTGCTTCTGTTTGTTTTGCTTGGCAATTAACCATGGCTTGTAGTGGCTGCACTTCTTTAAAAACAAATCCCCCACTTCATTTAGACTAACCAACCAAACTGTTTCGAAAGAAAAATTGGCCGTTTAGCTCATATCCAAGAAGCGGGTTCATTTGAACTCTCAAACCCCTGTTCGCATCAACCCCCAGCCTCCCTGTGGTTTTTTGAGAGGCAGCCTCTCTCCGTGGCCCATGTGTGTGAGTGTATGGTCTGTCCCTGTTAGAGCCTGCACGCCTCTTTGTAGGGACACTTAGAATGTCCCTTTCTTTGCTCACCTTTGACCCTCTGGTGAGTTGTCTTTGTATTAAACTGGCTTGCAAGTAAATCCAAAAGGCAGATGGGGTGGGGGCTTGGGATTTTTTTCCTTCAAAATTTGTCATTGAAGTATTAAACAGCAATGTTTATAAACTTGACTTTAATAATAGGGGGGAAAAAATCAAACTGGCTTCCCACCAAACTTTGGATCTTTTTAACTCTGCTGTGTTATTTTGAAGATTCAGAGTCACCAAGACATTTTATACCAGCTGATTACTTGGAGTCCACAGAGGAATTTATCCGGAGACGGCATGATGATAAAGAGGTAACTCCTGTCTTGCCCTCATTGCTGTTGTTCAGAGAGGAAAAAAAAAAAAAGACACCTATCAGAAGGGTGATGTGGTGCAGTGGCCAGAAGCAATGGTGGCTTTTCATGGGCAACGGGCTCCATTTGTCCCTTTGTGCACTTTCCCAGAAAGCAGGACAGACTGAACTGATTTCCACGGGTTATCAGTGCCACCTCTCCCCAGCCTGTCGCAGGGAGGTGGCGTGGCCTGTGTTGTACTGAGTGCCTCGGGAGCCTGGGAACTGGAGTTTGCATTCTCATCAATACCTCCCGTGCTGTTTAAGGGAATCCGCCCTCCCATCCCTCCTGTACTCAAAATCCGCACAAAGCATACTTAAGTCAGAGAGGATTGCAGTAGGGAAAACAGAAGAGTGACAGTGCTGGCCGCTCTACATTTTATAAACAATCTGAAGAAGTTGTGTGAATGTCTGCCAGCTTCAACTCAGAAGGGAGATGCTCACATTAGTGCTGGCAGACTCCACTTTGGTGCCTGGGTGTTTCCTCGGAGCTACTGAAATGTCCCTATGTAGGATTATTGTCAGGGCCTGGATTCGACCCTGATCTGGGACTATGGGAAAGGATTGTCCTGTGTATTGGCAGTGGGTGGAATCTTCCCTTCTACCATGATAGAGCATTACGGTGCACATGTTCTGGCTGCACATTCCCAGGAAAGGAGGGTCCCATAGATTAGATAAGTCGAGTGTCCACTTTCCTGCTGTTTATTTGTTAAGAGATGCAAGGATACTTTGAACTGCTGACAGTGAGGGAGGGTGTTCAAGCATCACAACGCTCCCCACCCCCTTTTTTATACTGGTCTAGCTTGAGTGGCTCCAGAGCTTAGGTGGAGTTTCCTGTAGGATTTAAGGCAAGGCTGACTTTGAGGACTCTGGTTATAATCATTGTTGTTGGGTGGTAGAAAATGAATGTGCCTCTCCTTGCCCTCCAGGCATGGCTTTCTGTCCACATTGCACTCATCTCTCAGAAGCTAGGGGGGAGGGTGTTCAGTGCCCAAAATTGTTAAAATTACCAAATCTGACACTCATAAACGATGGGTGTCTGTCGGGACTCAGAGTACATTTCCTTCCAGACTTATCTGTACATATTCTGTCAGAGAGACAAAGTTCTCAGGCAGGAGAGGGAAGATTCCATTCAATTTAGTAACAAAATCCTAGTATTCAATATAGAAGGTTTGGTGGGTGAGTCTTACCCAGAGCATGTTTTACTAAGGTGGCTTAACAGTGAGCCCATTAAAAACTGCATACTCAGTGTGAGAAGCGTTCACCCTTGGTGGTGCTGAGAGCTTGTGTGGCTGAGCCACAGACCAGGGAGATTCTCCGAGTCACGTTTAAGCCTTTTCCATTTGATATCTGTTCCATGGCCGGAGGGCCTCAAGCATGAGTCCATCCCCACTGCTATAGAAACTGTCCAGGAGGGAGTGTTGTTCTGCACCCTTTTATGTAAATCTATTACTGTTGACAATGTTGATAACAGCCTTTCAGATAAGGAGGCCCTATTTGTTCTTGAAGGGCCTTTAGTAGTCACCCAACCAACACCCTTTATTCAACAAGGGTATGGCTTGAACTGGGACACCTCCCAAATGTGCTTGGTCAGAAACGATGGCTCCACCTTCTCAAGACAGCACTTTTTCTATGCCACTGTGCTTTGCAAAGCACTCTCTCATCTTGCTTACTCTTTATTAGAGTGTTCTGAGTGCTGGAAGACCCATAGCCATGCATTGAGTTGGTTTTTTGTAGACCCCAGAGGAAAGCTGGACCATTATTCTTTAGAGTCGTTTAATTGTCTGCTAGAAGAAGACTTGCATCTAACTGAGCATGTTAAGAATGACCATTTCTAATAAATGCTTTCCCACAACGAGTGTTAACCCCAGGAATGAAAATTGCAGTGGCATAAGGATTAAAATTCTTTTCTATTGGGCCATTGGAATAGGCCATGAATGGTATTTGGTGAAAAGCAGTGTGGCCTAATTGAAAAAGTCTTGAATAGAATTAAATGGTCATTATCTTTTTAAAATATATTTCTTACTTATTGATTGAGAATTTCATGCTACTATACAACATGTTTGGATCAAATCCTTCCCCTTACTCCCTCTCCTCTAGCATACCATACCCCTCACCCAATTGTCCCTCCCAACCTTTTAATTTTCTTAATAGGGGTATCTTATTCCTTCTTACCCCAGATGCCATTTTTTTTCTCTACTGTATTCTACATCATTCTAGAAAACTCAGCTTCATAGCACCTAATGTAGAAACAAGTCAGAGAGACAGCAAAACCCTCTGTCAGTCACATGAAGAGCCTTTGCTGTATGTCCTGAGGCCTCCTAAAACTTATGCGCAGGGGAATAGTTGACTGGGAGAAGAGGTGCCACATTCTCTGAAATAGCCAGTTCAGCTATGTAGAGAACATGGTAGTATAACTGACAAAAGAAGCAAGAAATGGCCTAACCGCTACATAGTCAAGACCCATAGCCTGAGAAGCTTGGTGTAGTCAGGAGGAAGCAGCAAGCCTTAGTCCTATCTTGGAAACACTGTATGAATGAACATATCATTGCTTAAGGCAGGGAGGGATGTCTGCTACCAACCAAACGTGATTACAGTGCCTTAACTATACCCTAGGTCAACTGGCCTTTGTTTCCAGAAAGCACAGACTTTAGACTCAACTCAGAGGTATTCAGCCAGACAGAGGGGTCATTAGAACCATGTGTCCCCATATCCCAGTGTCCCCAGTTTCTTCTGGTCCTGTACTTCTTATACTTCCTACAAAGTACATAGTGGATGGATACCATGGGAACATAGAAATTGTGTCCATAAGTCCCTTTGACACTGACCCTTAATGTGTCCTCCGTGTTCACTCATACCTTCTTCCTTAGTTGCTTATGTGGCCATTTTCCATTAAGCTGAACCAGATGATTCACTGCCCATTTTATGCAATTTCATGGCAGAAACTTTTAGCGGACCAGAGACGACTTAAGCGCGAGCAAGAAGAGGCGGATATTGCAGCTCGCCGCCACACAGGTGTCATCCCGACTCATCATCAGTTTATCACTAATGAACGCTTTGGGGACCTCCTCAATATAGATGATACCGCAAAAAGGAAATCTGGGTTAGAGGTCTGTTTTGGTCACCGCCAACTGCTGCTTGACCCAAAGCAATATTTGCCTTCCTTTGGCATTGCCCTCTGTAGGCCAATTTAGTTCTCCAAACAGCATCTGTCATCCTGGCTTCCCTGGCCTTGCTTTGGCTCTTTTGTGGCTGGTGAATAGACATGAGCCCCACTATGTTCTGTGCTCTCTATGTTAAGCATGCCTGGCTGTGGGATTGGGATCTGCTGGTGCGCACTCCTACTGCATGCTTAGAGCATTGGCTGACTCATGAGTCCAGTCCTCTCCATCCTGCATTTGACCGTGATACCATGTTGCATTGTGTTCTGCTTAGAAACCGTGTCCCTTTGGCCATGGGTCTCAGAAACTCTGGTATGGACAACCGAGGAAAGAGTTTTCTGTGAAGAGATGGTTAACGAAGCTTTCGTTATTAATGTTACCTAGTGGCCTTTTATAGGCTGTGACGAATGCACCCAAACTTAGTGACATTGCTGTTGAAAAACTCAGAGAACAGTACTGATTGCTCAAGGGTGCTGAAGCATTTCCCTGATGAAGCTCTGACTGCTGCAGCTCAGATAAACCCATGGAGAATATAAAAACACTCTGAGGGAAATTTCACCTGCTCCCTTAATTTTGACATTTCTAAGCTTAGATTCCAGAAGTTTACTATTATAACAGGAATGAAGAGCAAGACAGTAGTGATTTTATCTATGTCTTGCCTCCCACACCAGTGTCAGTATGCTTAATCAAAGGCTACCTCTTGAGGGAGCGTTTTGTTGTTTTTGGTTTTTTGACACAGGGTTTCTCTGTGTAGCCTTGGCTATCCTGGACTCACTTTGTAGACCAAGCTGGCCTTGAACTCACAAGAGATCTGCCTGCCTCAATCTGCCTCCCTGAGTGCTGGGACTACAGACCTGTGCCATTGTGCCCGACTTGAGTAAGAGTTTGTGCCCTGCCATGTAACCTTATGCATCCCTGCTCAAGCTGATATCTTCTTGGAGACATGTATGAGTCTGTGGCATGGGCTGGGCTTGTTGGGCAGGAGGAAGTGACATCAGGAACTAGTTACATTACCTTTTAGCATAACTAATGTTTCTGTCTTTCAAGTGATGGAGGCATCATTAGCTAGTATTATTATTGTTGTTGTTAGTATTATTGTTATTTGAAGAAATGAAAGGTCCCTGGAAAGAAGTATCAATGAAAAGAGAGAGAGAGAATCTAACTTAAAGAAGGAAATTTGGGGGCCAGGGCAGATTCTAAAGTATGGAAAAAAAGAAATGTAACAGGAAAGAAACAAAAGTTAGCAAGTCTCAGCCCACTGTGTGGGACAGGCAGCCTCAGTGTGACAGCTCTCTTTCAGAATAATCCTGTCTGAAGACCGCTGTTCATCAGCCCTCTGCACAGGCCCACCTGTGTGTGAGGAAGAGGATGGCAGCCTGCAGAACAGCCTTAGGGATACATGGGCCTGCCAGGGCTGTTCAGTGGGAGTAGCCATGGCAAGGCAGGCACGGCAATCTCTTCTTAAAGGACCTGCCAGAGTAGTCTTTCCCAGATTATGTCAGAAGCCCGAAAGACATACCAAAATGCAGACTCCTGAACCCCACTTATGATGTTTTGACCCGAGGTGGTGCCTAAGAATTTCCACGTTCGTAAGTATGATGTTTTGTTACAGTGAGGCCCACCTTAAAGAATCACTGTCCTTTAGTTGACTGACAGAATTTAGGCATGAGAAGCAAGTGTGGGTGGGTACACTGTGCTGTGTAGATGCATTTAATTGTCACTCAGCAAGAGCCAACAGCCACTAAGTCTGTGTCACACTTTCCGTGTGTAGAGCAGAAGCCACTCAGTTTGTGAGTTTGGAGAGCTGTTGGTAGAAAATCACCTTCATATGCAGTTATATGTCAGCCTGGTGAGGCGTCACATAGCTTAAGGCCAGCACCTGGCATGTGGAGTTAGGAGGATCAGGAGTTCGAAGTTATTCAAAGAATGAGCATGTTTTCCTGTAGTATGAATTTTATGATGTTCACACAGCTGTATACAGCTGGGTGACATGGGTGATCCATTTCTCTTTTTTCCGATTGTGATTTCTATGAAGTTTTCATCCTACACTTTTGGTCTTTGGGTCTTCTATTATGAACGTGATATTTAGCTTTACTCTCACATCCATTCTGCTCCTGTTTACCTGCGACTGTTAAAGTATGCCATAAATAGAGGCGTTAGGATGGCATGGTATCAACTTGATGATAAGGTGGTTATTCAGTTGCCCGGTAATGTGCGTGTATATAGATAGATGGGAAGAGCAGCACAAAAATACAGGATGAAACAGTCTCATGGAGAGCCAGTCTCAGTCTCAGTGTGCTCTCAGCTTGGGAGGAGGAGACAGGAGGATCCAAAGCTCACGCCAGCCTGGGCTCCAGTAAAAACAGAAACCTAAAACAGGGAAAACACAAAAATTCTTGTGGTGCAATATGACTCTAGAAAATCCCCGTGGAGCCCAAGCCAAGAAGCCTGGAGGTGCAGACCAAAAGACAGACAAGTAGAACAGCTTGATGATGCTTTTAGGTGCCTTTCCTTACCTCCAGGGCTCCATGCCCCCTCCCCTACTCTGCCTATGTCTTACAATCTGGTAGAGGACCTACCATTCACTTTCATTGCCTTCATGTTGTTTCTCTAGACAGAGGCCAAAGAAGCTGAAGAGGTCAGAGTTGCACTGATGAAAATAGCTTGTGCATGTGACTTCTAAAAATGTCATATGTCCCTTAAAAAAAATAAAAACTACTTTTAAGGGCAAAGAAGAAATATATGCAAGTAGATAAAGGTGAAGTTTTTGCCTTGGAGTTGGAGATGAAAAAAATTCTACGCTGAAATATAGCATCTAAGTGTACTTGGCTAGGACAGGAGAGAGTGACAGAGGTAGATATTTAGGGGTGAGGGGGAATGTGACCCAGAAGCCTCCACCCAGGTTAGGGATAGAGATCTGATCTACTAGAGCAATCTAGAGCCCAAGCCAACATCAAAGCAAAAGCATGATGTGAGGAAGAATTTGAGGAATGTTATTTTTGCTCCTGAGTGACAGTAGATTAGAGTGAGGAGAAGGTAAAAATCAAAGAAAGCTTTGTGTCTGTGGGAACCAGAGGTCAGACCCAGAACAACAGGGTTTTGGAGTGAGGACAAGCAGACACGGGTGTGACTTACAGACAAGCTTAATGAGAATGTGGAGATGGCTGGGCCTGGCTCTCCAGGTTTGAGTGCCTAGGAGAAGGGAGCTGCCACAGCCAGGTTGGGGTTTCAGTAGGAAGCAATCTGCTCAGGGTTTACCCTAGCTGGCTTTTGGGATGATGTCCCAGACTGTAGGGACATACAGAATACAAGATAATATGATAGGTGAACCAGCCTCTAATCTGCTTTCAGTTCGGAACTTACACCAGGCAAGTAGAAGTTGCCCCATAAGGAGTAAGGTGATAGATAAAGATTGTCTGAAGAGTTCTGACTGACAGTAGCCATGGTCAACATGCCCGAGAGGCTTTTCAAACCATCTCTTACCTCAGTGTGGCCTTCTTGAAAGGGAATTTTCATGCATGACACAGCTGACTAAACACCACCCATCATTCAGATGAGGGCAGGTGCTGCAATTGTGCCCAGATTTTTGAACCAAAATGAACTCAGAGTGGATCTCTCTGCTTCGCTTTCTAGAAACTTGTGAAAATGTGTCCATTTCATTGATCATCAATCATGATTTTAACTCAGCATTATTTCTTGTGTTTAGATGAGACCTGCCCGAGCCAAATTCGACTTTAAAGCTCAGACACTGAAGTAAGTACTACCAGCCATGCTTGTTTTCTTAGCTGACTCTCTGAAAAATACTGTTTGCTTAGGGCAAAGAGTTGGAAAAAGCAACAAGGACAGATATAAGAATAATAAACAGTAGGTTATATGCTAGACACTGTTACGTTGCATACATTAACTCATTCAACTCCCACGAGTCAGGACTGTGTTCTGTGGGATAGATGCTGTTATTCCCACTTCCAAAATTTGGAAAACCAGTATGAAGGCATTTAGCCCATGTAGGAGGTGATGGAGTCAGAGTTCAAACCCAGCACCTTGGCGCCTGCAGCTGGCTCTTAGGCATTGCCCCACCCTCTATCTATATGAATAGGTGTTCTTTTTGCTGGATTAGGCTGCAGCATGATTTGAGCCAACCTTTAGTGGAAGGAGTCAGAACTGTTCTCCAGGAATATAATTTGGCCCGTTTTACCGTAGCATTCCCAAAGGAGAAAGCCACAGGCTACTAGCATTTCCCTAAGTGTATTCCTCAGTAGGTTCATCTTGTATGGTGTTTTTTTTTTTTTTAAACAAACCCAAAAAACTGGTGATGGAGAAACAAGTCAAGGATTCACCATGTAGTATATTTAGCCTCCTGCTCCTGGGGGAGATAGGCTGCTATTGAGATGTTCATGGCTGTGAAACTCAGAGACAAAAGCTGATCTGTTTATTTAGCCCAAATTTAGGCGACCAGGAAACCTTTTTATTTTTTATGGAACACAGTTTGGGAAATGCTTCCAGAGACAGGGTCCAGAAGGACTTGCTAGCTTTATAGCTAATTATGGATTAAAGCAGACTATGCGTTTTCTTTGGCAGTTAAAGATAACATGTCCAGTCATATCCCATTTTCCTGTTGATAGGAGCACCATATCTGGGGATAAGAGGGAATGCTTCTATTCATGAGTGATGGGAAACAATGCCTCAAGGCTCCTCGACCATGTTTCCCATTTTCTCCAACACAGAAGCAGTGGCCAGACCAAATTTCTAGAATTCAGACACGAATCTGATGTGGTTGGATTTGATTATTGTACTCCATTCTCTTAGTTTACTAAAAGGGATAGCCATGCAGACTTTAGATCCAGGAAGTCATGACTGCCACTAACATCTCTGTAACCATAGCCACATCACCAATGTCTCTCACTTTCTGTTTTCTGAGATAAGATAAGACTAAAAATGCCTCCCTTGTAAAGAGACCAGCCAGGGTAAAGCCAGTAAGATGTTTTGCATGGTGTAGCAGAAGTCTGTACTCAGACTGTATTACCCACCGTCCTCACATTTCAGCCAGAGAGAGAATAACAAGGACATATAAATTAATTTGCAGTTTAATCAGAGATTAAAATTTGCAGTTTAATCAATTTCCTTTAAATTGAGAGTTTGCATGATATATACATATTTTTTGATTTACTTTAAGAGTTTGATGGGTTTGTTTTTCCTTTTGAGTAGCCATATTAGATAGCAGAGGTAAGAAGAGTTGAGGTCCACAAGATTGTCATTATTTATCAATACTGATAATGCCAGAGAACACTTCTTCCTCCTGTCTCAGGGTCTCCTCATGACATGCTGCTTTTATAACAACGTCAGGAGAACTTTGTAGAAAGAGGAGATTCCAGATTCATAGACAGGATTATTTTTAAACTCTTCAGCCATGTGATTTTGCTTGTTTCTACAGTGTTTTCCTTTAAAAAAAAAAAAAGTGCTCTGGGGCCTTTTGGTTTAACAAAGTTAGCCTGGCTTCATCTCCCTGGACTCAGAGCCATGTACACATCAACATTCTAGAAAACATCTATATCTTGTGGCTGGTAGTCTGTGTGTAGTCAAGGGTAGAGAGTTATGAATGTGTTTCCACTTACAACTTAAGATACTGTGAGAGTGTTGTGTGATAGGGGAGGGGCTTATGTGTGGTCCAGGACTTGAAGTTTGCGGATGATGATGATGTTGCATGGCAACAACAAAAGGCTGTACATATCTGAAAGCATCTTGTGCTGTTAATTCCCAATCCTCTGGATCTAGGTGGGTCTGTGGGAGCTGAGAGTGGCCTGAAGGAATCATGACGAAACCACTTTCCTGGAGACTAGTTCTCAGTTTTCTCCATTGAAGGGATGGGTCAGACCAAGCTGCCACCTAATTAAGCAAACAGAGCTTTCATATAGAAGGAGGTCAGGTGCCACAGTGCCTAAGCGCCAAGCTCCTGGTACCGAGGTGCGTGGGTTTGAATCCTGAATCTGTCCCCTTGAAGGTGGGATAGGAAGAACATCGGCCTCAGGAGCCCTTTCTGTATTTCTCTGCTTAACAGTGAGACCATTTCAGGTCCCACCTACCGTCACACTGTATGACACTGAGAGGGGGCATTCTGAAACCTTCAAGGGGAGGGCTTTGGCAAAAGAGTAGCCAGAGACATTTCCTTTTCACAGAGATGAAGGTCCTTTTTGTGGACTTAGTTGTTTTAGAACCTGACTCCCAACACAAGATCCACAAAAGCTTCCTCATATGCTTTTGTCCAGCTCAGAGCTGACATTGGATACATTTTCCAGCTGTGCCTTGTTGTTTAGCCAGTGTCCCTCATGTAGGGCTTCCTGGTATACTGCAAAGCTGCCACACCCCTTCCAAATTACAATGAGAGGACTTCTCATGATGTTGGGTTGGTGTAAAAATGAAAATTATTTAGACTCTTTTTTTCTTTTTAATTCAAGAAAAGTTCAATTATGATTTTGTTCTGTTTTATTTTATCATTTATTTGTTTCTCTTGAAAACAAAGAGAGTCCTGGTTAGATGTGATTACTATCACAGCTGAGACAAAGCAATGGGTATGGAAGAATTAGAGAGAAAGACACAAACAGCATTTGAAAGAGTGTCCATTTTTATTTCTAACTCTTACTTTCCATGTTGAGAAGGAAGGTATGGCTACAGAGCATGCACTGTACTGCCTGTTTCACCTGCAGTTTGCAGCTGCATTCTCCAGCCTTGATTTAGATGCTGTGGTCAGTTAAAGGAACAGTGTCACTGAGCTCTCAAGCTTCTTGACCGAGTCCTAGAACTAGCAAATCTTTGAACTTGGCTTGAATTCAGCTCTCCCCAACTTCAGAGCTCTCTAGTGAAGGCTGATGGAGATGGATGGTTAAGTAGGCGATGGCTGGATGATAGGAGGAGGCCAGAGGGTCATAACTGAAGTGGTTCAGGCATGCTAGCTGTAGCACACACGGGACAATGTATACCAAGGAAGACATTTTGCCATTGAATAAATGTAAATTAAGGCTGCTGGACTCCACTGAGGGGCGTTTCTTAAGAGAGGATCCCACCAAAAATCATTAAGAGAACCACAACAAACTATTAAGGCCTCTGAGCCCTTTCTAGTGCTTACTAGTAAGTTTGTGTTGACACTCATCCCACAAAAGGCCAGAAAAATGCCCCATGTGATGTAATTCCTGATAGTTGGGGTTCTCACTTCCAAGTACGGAGCCTCCCATCTTCTGGAACGTTGTCCCCTTTGAGCTTTTCCCATTTGACTCCATGTGAAGTCTTGTACTTAAAATTGGAGTATCTTCACCGTGCATATTTTGAAACATCTGCTAAACGGCACTGCCCTTCCATCAACAGGGAACTGCCTCTACAGAAGGGAGACATTGTCTATATCTACAAACAGATTGATCAGAACTGGTACGAAGGCGAACACCACGGCCGGGTGGGAATCTTTCCACGCACCTACATCGAGGTACCACAACTCATGGCTCTAGCTTTTTCTGGAAAAGCCCAGCAGACCTTAAACGCCATTTTCTTACCCTGTCCTTGTGTTTTCTTCCCTTTATTCCTCTCCTTTCCCTTCTCTTTTGCCTTCTTTCCTTTCTCAGCTTCTCCCTCCAGCTGAGAAGGCTCAGCCCAGGAAGTTGGCGCCCGTGCAGGTTTTGGAATATGGAGAAGCAATTGCAAAGTTTAACTTCAATGGTGATACACAAGTAGAAATGTCTTTCCGAAAGGTAAGCCACATGTCTCATCCTGGCTTTGGGGCCTTTGAATGGTGCTGTAATTTGGGGGATGTGATGTTGCTACTAATCTGTAGCCTTGCCAACACAGTGGATTGATCAGAAATTGCAATAAGGGGAACCAGAGGCTTTTCTGGGATGATATTTTATTTATTTTATGTGTATGTGTACCACCTACATGCAGTGCCTGTGAAGGCCAGTCTGTTGTAGTCTCTAGAACTGGAGTTACACAGGATTGTAAGCCACCATGTGGCTTCTGAAAAGCCAAACCCAGGTCCTCTAGAGGAGCAGCCAGTGCTCTCTATATTTTTTGAATTAAGTATACAACTCAAGAGTTTTACCACACTGAGTTCACCAATCAAAGCCAGTGTTTATGGCATCTTAGACATATACTAACTGTATTCAACCATCATTCAGTGATGAGCAGTGTGCCAGTAACTTGATTTAAGTTTATAATATATCCATAAGCCAAGTGGTAAAACAAGGCCATTGGTACCAGGAGGAATGTTAAAGGCTCTGAAGTCAGATTATCAGATGTGCAGCTGAATGCTTGATCTAAGCCTCCACCACCTCATCAAAAATGATGGAGAGAGAAGGCCCCTCCGGGGTGTTGTAAGAGACGTGAATGAAGCAAGGTGACTTGGGCCAGGCCAGCGCTCGGTCCACAGCACTGCCACCACTGTTCCTGCACAGAGGAGCTCAGCACGAGTAAGGTGACCACCAGGACCCCGTGGGTGGTGGGATGGGGGAGGGTTTCTTCTTCCCACTGGCTCAGAAATTCTCTAATGTCATGATTCTTCAGCTTGCCGAAGTTGTTAGAATTACTAATTTCATTGAGGATCAAGAGAAGCTGGCTTGTGCCTTGGAAAAAGATAAGCAACCTTATATAAAGAAGGAACTAGACATTTCCTAATTGCCCATTGACAGGGAATCTATGATGAGACTGTTATATATGTAGAGACTACCGAGAGTAGTCAATTAAGTTTTTATAACAAATGGAGAATTATGTGAGGCTCTGTTCTGTAAACCTGTAATTCCCACGCTGGGAGGCAGAGGCAGGAGGATAATAATGAGTTCAAGGGCATCCTGGCTACATAGCTAGATTGTGTGTGTGTGTGTGTGTGTTCTGTGATGAAGATGGTTTGCTCTTTATCAGGTGTATAGGGTGAGGGTACAGTCACTTACCTGGTAAAGTACTCACGGTACAAACTTTAAGACTTGAGTTCAGTCTTTAGGACTGTGTAAGTACAGACTTGTCCTCTGATCTCCACGCAGGTGCTCTCGCACAGATGTCCCCTCACACCCACCGTACACACAATAATAATGATAAGTGAAATTTGGGGAAAAAAAGCATGTGTGAAAATCAAAATATGGTACATACTCTGTTCCAGAGTGGAAAACAGGGCAAGTCTAATTCACACACATATAAGCACAATAGTTGGGGGGGGGGGTGCAATTGTTTTCTGCTCTGTCTTTATTTTTATGCTAACTCTTCTGTAGCATTGAAAACAGTGTATATAAAAGAATATGGAGACTGGCCTGAGGGTCAGGTGAGATGGGAAAAGGCACTAGCTGCCAAGATTGAGGACCCGACTCCAGCAAGTTGTCCCCTGACATCCACCTGCATGTTGTACCACTAGCCCTGTCCAACCACGTATACAAAACTTTATATATATATATATATGTATATATGATATGAGATATAATTTTATATTAATTTATATATGTAGATATACACACATGTATAGATATGTGTTTGTGTGTGTATGAGAGATATAACCTGAGTTGGGTTTGCTGGCCCATACCTGTAATCCTAGCACTCAGAAGATTGCATTAAGAAGATGCTATGGAGCTAGGCACGATGGCGCACGCTTGTAATCCCAGAACTCTGGGAGGCAGGTGGATCTCTGGGAGTTCAAAGCCAGCCTGGTCTACAAAGTGAGTCCAGGACAGCCAAGACTATACAAAGAAACCCTGTCTCAAAAAAACAACAACAACAAAAAGAAGACTGTTATGAGTTGAAGGCTAATCTGGGTTACATAAGTGAGTGTGGGCCCTGTCTCAAAAAAAAGGCTATAGAAGTGGTTCAAGTACTTGCTGTTCTTGCAGAGGACACAGGCTCTATTCTCAGTACCCACATGGTGGCTCACAACCATCCATACTTCCAGCTCTGCATGCTCTCTGACCTCCACAGGCACCAGGAAAGCTCATGATATGCTTACTTTACATGCAGACAAAATGTTCATACAAATACAGTTAGTTTAGAATATAATACTAAAAGAACAACTGAAAACACCACCCTCAGGAGCCTTTCAGATGAAAGCTGGGTATGTGACTACTCTGTTCTAAAGGAGTCTAAGATACTACAGTTGCCATGTGAGCATGAATCTGAGCTCGTTACTGAAATGCTTAACTTATTGGTTAAGAAAGCTCTAGTGTGTTAGCATCCCCAAACCAGTAAGGACTCCATCCAAGGCCAATAAAGATGGTTCTCCTGAGCCTAGAGTGTGGTGAAGGAGTCAGGACAGTGCATGATGCAGGCAGGAACCTCAGATAGGCTGCAGTGTGGTGCCTCAAGGGCTCTTCCTTGGTTGTGTCTTACAGGGGGAGAGGATCACGTTGCTCCGACAGGTGGATGAGAACTGGTACGAAGGCAGGATTCCTGGGACATCCCGCCAAGGCATCTTCCCCATCACCTATGTAGATGTGCTTAAGAGGCCATTAGTGAAAAACCCTGTGGATTACATCGACCTGCCTTATTCTTCTTCCCCAAGCCGCAGTGCCTCTGCGAGCCCACAGGTATTTAAGCTTTGATTCTCAGCTTGGAGTTTTCATCCTCGGCTGTGTCAATGACACACAGCCCTTTCTGGGATGGCTCTCTGATGCTCTGATTAAGAATTGCCTACAGCAGGGCAGGCTGGGGGCTATTTTCATACATGTCCGGCATGGTATTTTCCTAACACTGTAAAATATCTGAAGGAAAGGAAGAGTTTGGGATAATTTTTATAGGGATAAGGTGAGAGGACAGAAAAACAAGTGGCATTATCCGTTTGCGCATCTCTGTGAAACTGGCGGTGTGGAGACCGCTCCTGTGTGGCCCAGCATTCATCTCCTTGCAATATTGTCCATCAAGATTGGTTTACAGGTGGCAGTGCCTGGAAGACAATTTCAAGTTCTCATCCTTAGGCATGTAGGCCAGATTCAGAGTGCTTTTGCAGGCATTCACTGTACCCAAGTTAGAAAAGACACTTAGATGTGTCACTCTCTACCGGGGGTCAAAAGGGAGTAGTTTATAGGCATAGTAACATGTTTGCTTTTCTGGACATCAATCGGCATAACTGTTTAAAATGTTACTCCAAAAAACGCTTTCCCAAAGCCAACAAAAGAAGTGTGGCAGGGTGGCATCCTGTGGAATGAAATTAGAGGATGGCTGGAAGACTGTAGGACTTGGTGCTGACAGGGTGCATCTTTTCTCCTGTCCTCTGTCATTTCCTTCCCTCCGCATGCTGGCCACTGACACAGCAGGGCATGTTTTGGTGTAAAGCATTTGAGGGGCTTTCCTGAACAGTGAGAACGACATTCTACCATCTCACCCAAGAGGGTGTGAGACTGGACCAGGCATTTTGCTCCATAAGAGCATGGGGAATTTTCACCTGACTGTGGCCACGAGTGATTATAAAACAAAGTGACCACATGATTCATGCTTCTGTGTGGAGGACTCTGCAGGGCTGAAGGAAAGGCCTGGTCAGAGGCTGTCCATCTAACCCTACAGTTCTGGGTCAGGGCTGTGGTTGCAGAAATGGTTTAGTTGCTGGGGTGGGGCACTTCCTGTGTTTTCCTTCGAAACGTGACTCTTGCAAAGCAGACCAGCACTACCCACAGCCGTCCGATGGGTGCCTCTCCCATCTCCATGCCACCCGCCTCTCCTCTTTCCACCCTGCCTGCACACACTCATGCGTGCACTCAGCCACTTTGAAGTTTCTCTCCCAGCCTCACCCGGTGATTTCTATTCTGGACACCGGGGTGTCCTGCTCACCCTCTCTATTCCATTCTTCTCTATGCCACTTGTGGTTATTTTTCTTCCTTCTCCTTTATGCTGACACTTTTATCTTTGCTTCTTTCTTTTGTTTTCTTCTCTCTCCTTTTCTTTTTAAGTGTACTAGTCACAGCAAGCTCATCATGCCAGCCCCTTCATCTCTACCCCACCCCCGCCGAGCTCTGTCCCCTGAGATGCACGCCATCACCTCCGAGTGGATCTCGCTGACTGTCGGGGTCCCGGGCAGGCGTTCTCTGGCCATGACACCGCCTTTGCCTCCTCTGCCTGAGGCTTCTATCTATGACACGGACCATTTGGCCTTGTCAGCGAGGGCCCGTTCCTCCTTGCCACTCAGCCTTCCCTATTCAAGTTGGTCAGATCACTCCACCCTGCGCTCAGTGGTTTCCCCACTGGCCCTGCCTCCACCCCACAAAGCCTACTCACTGACACCTAGTGCCCAGGCTCCTCTTCACGTCAATGGAGATGGTGGTATTCACATTCGCCAAGATGGCTTCTCCCATCCACCACTTGGGAACTCTGATAGGGTCATCTCAGAGCTTAGTGATGCCTTTAGCAGCCAGAGCAAGAGACAGCCCTGGCGAGAAGATGGACCATATGAGAGGAAAGCAGAGAGCGAGGCAGGTGAGAGATGCCCTGGTGGACTCAAGATCTCTAAGAAGAGCTGCTTGAAGCCTTCAGACGTGGTCAGGTGCCTGAGTTCTGAGCAGAGACTGTCAGAGTTCCACACTCCTGAGGACAGCCAGTCCTGCAAGCCTCTGAGTAGCCCTTTCCCAGCGTGGGAGGCTGGGCTATCAGAGCTTCACAGAGGTGTCAAGGCTGACAGGAAGGCTGCTCAGAGTGGTGTGAGCCAGGTAGGCCTGAAGCATGACTGGTGGTGCGTTGGCCTCCTGCTTGGCATGGTGGGCCAGACCAGATGTCTCAACCCTTGGTCTATTAACTGAGTCCAAGTGGGTGCCTGTGAGATCTGCTTGCTTGCCTTGGAAACAAAGGGATGACCAAGAGGGAATAGAGGGGATGTGGTCGAGGATATCAACTCAGGGAAACGTATTCTACCCTTTTGAGATGATTTGAAAGAATTTCCCCGCTGACATCTGCTACCCTGGTACAAAAGCTCACCAGCAGGAGAGCCTTCCTTGTCTCTCATCCATGTCCTGGAGATTGCCCTTGATTTGCTTTGACTAACACAGCTGAGAACACCACGCTTTGGTGTTATGTGGTCTGGCTTTCCTGTAAGATGCACTGTTTCCATAACTCATGGTGCTCAGTTTTGTCAGGTCTCTGTTTTGTCTCGTGTTTGTGTGGGTCCAAAGGACCATGTTCACAAACGTGAACGCGTTTGTGAGCAGAGACATTTTGGTTCTTTGGGGGAGATGGCAAGATGCAGGGGCTTCTGATGTGCTGAGTGTCACTATGTGGGGCCCTAGGTTTTGAGTGATAGCTCTTTTCTCTAAGTGAACGACAAAGATTTCAGCGTATAAACCAAGGTGGACTTAGGGCATTTTGAAGGGGCATTAATTTGATAATGAGACAGATCACTGTTCAGTTTTGCTTGTGTTATTTAGTGCCCAGAAAGTTAAAGACTTTGGGCAATTGTTCCATAGTAACCAGATTTGAGTACCAACTCCATCTGACTATTGTATTGGGAACTGCTCACCCTCTCAGAGACTTGGTGTCTGACTTTTGAAATGAAGATAACCCTCCTTATAGCACAGACCAGAAAATTTCTTGAAATAACTCAGGCAGGTGTTGGGCACATGCACTTTGTAAAGGGAAGAGAGAACTACCATCTTGAGTGATCTAAAACTGCCTCTAGGACCAGGGATGTTGTAGAGCCTCAATAGAATCAAGTCCTTTCCTGAAGCCATCTCTAAGCGGAGTATCATCTGTTGTGTATAGTACCCACAGTGCCCTGTGCTCTTTCCCCAAACCTTTGGTCCTGTTTCTCCTTGTAGCTCTGTTTTTTTGGGGGGTTGTTGTTGGTTTTTTTTTTTTTTGAGTATTAATTCAAAGTGCTGCTGGTACTGGTCTGTGGGCAGGGTCCAGAGGTTGTTAAGTCCCTTTCTTGAGGAGCCCCTATCCAGTTACAGAGGCAGACACAGTTGAGTCACCAGTAACAGGAGCACAGAGGCCTGAGACATAGCACTCCGGCCCTTCATAGGCCAGTGTGTCTGGTGTGGAGATCACTGAGGGTGATCAAGTGTGCAGAAGTTCGTGTGGAATTAGGCTTAGACTACAGAAAGTTAGCAAGCAGTGCATCCTGCCCCAAAGCCCTAGTTACTAGTGTATAAAGTAGGGGTACAAGCAAACAGTCCACCCATTTCTGGAAGGGCTATGGTGATGATTAATAAAATAGTGGCTATCAGTAGGACACAGCATATGGGCAGTATCTGCTCTGACTGCTGTACGTGGTTGCTCCATCTCCTAATATGAGGCCTCTGGGACAGATACTCCTGAACTGTGTGCTCTGAAGAAAAGTATCTGTCTGATTAAGAGGAAAAAAGAACATAGTTCACTGGAAGAAGTAGAGAAGTTGCTGGTTGAAAAGGATGAGATGTCTAACCGTAGAAAGGTTCACAGATCAACGTAAGGTATCTGGAGCCTCCTGATTGGCAGCGATGAGTCATCACTGCAACCCCAGTCCAGGATCTAGTGTCTACAGGAAGTGCGCACAGTTCTGGAGCACCAGTGAAGTTCAGGGTGCATACTTCCTGCTTCCTACCAAGGACAGGAGTGCAGTAGCTGGCAACATCAGAGACTGTTGATTGAAAGGCCAGGCTTGTTGAGGATTGGTTCTCCTTTCCTGGTAACTCTCTGAACACCAGGTGTATCACTTCCTGTTCCCTCCCTTCCTCCTACTTTCCTGGCACAAGCCATTTCCCCATGGATATGGGGAGGCCACCGTCTGGTTGGCTGCTTTTGAGATTTAGGGGTTTCTAGAAGGGTAGCTGTAGGCACACATTCCTCCCAGCCTCTTCATGCTAGGCAGCTCTGGGCTGGGTCCTTTGTAAAGGACACTCTCCTCTTGAGACCTGTGTGGCTAAAGGGCAGTCTTAAGATGGACTTACTTCAAGGTCTGGTCTGTTCTCTAGTGGCCCTGTCAGAACACGACCTCAGGCTGTGTCACTTGTCTGAGTAAATGCATAACAGTATCAAGAAACTTGCCAGCCACTCTTCTCCTTGATGAGCTATAAGGTCTGCTTGTCCTTTCATGGGGCTGAGGGACTTGGTTGAGCATCTGACCAGTAGACAGAACATTAAGTGAAAAGGCAGTCCAAGATGTTGTGATCATTTATTCCCTCTAAACATCTAGTGTCCAGCAGTGTGCCAAAAGCCCCAGGGACCCGAAAGGCTCAGACATCACTGCAGACTTTCTTTACCTCTCAGAAAAGTCTCCTCCTGGGCTTGGAAGACTCTCTAGTGAGTTGCTCACTTAAGATTACAAGGCAGCCTCCTCTTCCAAAGCCTCCCCAGCTTTTGTGCCTGCGTGAGTTCCTGCTTGTCCTTCATGCTTCCTGTAGATGCTACTTTTTCTAGGAAGCCTTCCTTGGCTACCTCCCCAATCCCTGCACAACTGGATGAAGAGCTCTGCACTTGACCCCAGTGAGCATGCTCTCATGCATTTGCTCCTTTGCAGGCCTGAGTCCCTGTAGAGCATTAATGCCCTACAGTCAGGGACCATGACACCTATCTATGGAATGTGCTTGGTAAATATTTGTTGAATGAAAGAGAAGATTTAAAAAAAAAACTGAGCAGAATGAAAAGAGTTTATGATATTGACTGTAGAATCAGCCCTGTTCACAAGAGGTTATAATGCAAAAGATAGACAACATACAGTCTGTCCTGCAAGTGCAGAATGGGAAGACCTATAAGCGTAGGAGGAGAAAAGTGATTGCAAAGTAGCATTTTTTTAATGGCTTTAAAGAATAGGGAGGTTTCCCATAGATACAATGGATTGTGATTGATATTCAAAGGTCCAGAGGTGGGAAGCACAAAGAGCATATGGAAAATGGTGTGTTCCTGGATTCAGCAAGCTTTGGATGAATCTACAGATGGATAGGTCAGAGGGATCTTGCCAGGGGGGCTGGGACTGAAGCTTAGCTAATGCCTCCGGCATTCATCATACCTCTTAAGAGCCCGGGGGTCATCTTCTGTGCCTTTCCTTGACCACTGTCAGTCAGTCCCCTACTCTGCTGCTCTCCTTCCCCTGAGTCACCTGCCCACATCCCAGTGTTCCGGATATATGAACTCTTGGGGAAGATGCTTTGACGTGTCAGTCATTTCTGCTGTCAGAATGTTTTCACTTTCGGCCGGCTACTTACGTTTTTAGCTTTGTTTTCTCTGAACAAAAGGGGGTAAACCAGTGCCAGGTCTCTAGGGAACCAAGGAAGAGCACTGGTCTCCAGGTTCTAGTTCTGGCACTGCTGTCAGTCTGCTAAGGTGTATGAGTCACACCTCCTTCCTTGTCCATAAACAAAAGATGCCTATGCGGGAACTGAACTTCCTTTCAGCTGTGGTACTCTGTGATGAGGTGAGGCTCCCATGTGAATTTCAGTCAGAATGAGAAAGAACATACAAAATGTTCAGGACGGGCTTTATTATGGACCTGCAGAGCTCCACTGTTGAAAAACAAGCACATTGCTTTTACTCATTTTTTTGAGTGATGACTTTGTTGACTGGACAAAACCACACATAGGTACACACAAAAACACCCAGGAAATCAGGATTAATTGGCATGCTTGTGAGTTCTGTTTCATATAGTTTTGGCTAAGAGCTTGTAGGAGACCTAATCAAGAAAGTAAAGGTGGAGATCATGTGAGGAATCTTCGTCATTAGCATCACTGAGTATTGACTGCATCTCTCCAAGGGAGAAGCAGTTTGCTGACCGGTATCTGGAGTTATGTATAAGAGTTACTGATATTTTTGAGAAGCCTCATCGAATTTCTAAATGAAACCAGGCATCCTTGGGGTCCCAGAACTCAGGAAGTAGAGGCAGGAGGATCAGGAAGAGGAGAGAGGCAACTTAGCTAAAAGACAGAAAGATGTGCTTTGGCAACCACATGGGAACTAAGTCAGTCCCCAGAAAAATATCAAACAAAGGCAGCGGCCTGGCTAGAGAGTGGAAATCAGAAGTGGAAGGGAAACATGAGATATAACTTGTAAGAACAAAAGGGAAGTTAGAAGCATTAAGATCACACACACACACAGAAATTTAAGATGTTTCAAGATGGGAAATGTTTTCCTTTGACTCACTCAGAAGGGAAGTCTCTAAGCACGCCCAGTGTTAACAGTTTATGGGACAAGGAGAGACACTGGGCACTGTTTTTACAAAATTACCTGCCAATGTTTTCTCACCACCTAATAGCGGGAGACCAAGATCAGAAGCCACAGTGCCCACCCCTACTGTGGCTCTAAAAGAAATGGCATCTGTACAGATCCAGGTGCCAGCAGCAGAGTCCTTCAGAGGGGACCTTTCCTCAGCAAGCCCTGCTTTGATTGGCTCAGTGGTTGTAAAGTTTCCCTCTGGCAATACCTAAAGAATACAGCAATGAACGCACAGGACTTAGAGTCCAGGAAACAGATGGCCAGATAGACTGAATACTTACCACAGACTGTATGATCGGGACCCAGCTCAGGCAGTGCTGGACAAAGTGCAGGAAGAGGACAAAAGATAAGCAATGCCTTCCCACCTAAGAGGAGAACATGGTGACTGGAGGTGGGAGGGAAAGGTAGGGGATAGGAAACTTATTTTGCCTGAGTTGTATCAACTGAGGATTTAGGAATTTGGGGGGCAGCAAGATACTTTAGCAGGTAATAAAGGCACATGCCACCAAGCCTGATGAGCTGAGTTCAATCCCCAGGACCCACATGGTAGAAGGAAAGAACTGGCTCTCAATAGTTGCCCTCTGATTCTATTTATACACCACAATACATTCAGTCCCCTCACCAATGTATCTTAAATTTAAAAAAAAAATTAGGAAATATGGGATTTGTGTTTGACACATTAATGCTTCTCTTTATTCTCTTTTGTTATGAAGAAAAAGTGGGAGGTATCCTGGGAATGCTTCCCAGTTCTTCACACCTGAGCCACACACCCACCATCCCCCTAGTACATAGCTGCTGATGTTCCATGAACAGTCAGCCTTGTATCACTACGTCAGCTCCAGCATTTATAGGAGTGAATTCTCTGTCTGTGTTTGGAAGCTGTACTCTAACAAGTAGAGGACTGCCTCCTTTGAGCTGTGTCACACACAATCCTATTGTTTGTTTTGGAATTTGAAATCTCTGCTCAGAAGACAGTCAGTATGAGAGCCTGTCTGGGAACCCAGGTTGTTCATAGTCCCATTAGGAGGCCAGTGTAGGTTGCCATAATGCAGGGTAGAATCTGACGAGGCACAGGGTATGACTTAACTAGAGCAATGCTGTCTCAAAGACCTGGGGCCAGTGGCCTGTGTGCATGTGGGGATCCAGGCCACACAGCAGCTGGGCGTCTCTCTCACCCACTCCTCCAGGGTTCTCTAGCTTGTGCACAGTTTATTTTGGACTTTAGCCTTTGGCACACCCCCAGAACTGGAACAGGATGCTTAGTAACTGCAGGAGCACCAGGTGTTTTCTGGGTCCAGAGGGGATTAACGGCTCCAGGGAAGCTAAGGTCAAATTTCCGTCAGACGCCAAGCTGAAGACAGACAACAGGGAAGCAGAGCAAGGGACACACACAGCGTCATTCTCAGGGAGAATGAAAGAGCGCCCTATCTTGCCCAAGTCCAGAGAGCAGTTTCTGCTTACGAATGGTGATAAGGTGAAGGGAGTGCAGTGTGTGTGTGCTCATTGAGGGTGTGCATGCGCACACCTTGCACGTTGGACCGGTTGCTGTTTTTCCAGGCACACAGAAAGCTGGAATGTGACTACAGAATCCAAGATGTACATAGCATGAGCTAATACTCCCATTCTTAGCATCAGCTGGGTCCTAATGAGGACATGTATCTACTCTTAGGCCTAAGAAAGGGCAAACTCTGAAGCAGTGAGGGAGGGCACTGCCAGCAGAAAGGGAATGTGACGCACATATGCAGTTTAAAATGTCCTAACAGCCATAGCTAAACAGAATATGTGAGTTAATTTTAGTAAGGTATACTGTTTGACCCAACGTATTAAAAGAGTTACTTAATGTGCTGTTTCACTTATTGTTTTGAACCAACTTTTTAAACAGCGGTGTCTAGTTTTCAATCGTAGCACATTTCACTTCGTACTTGTATCTCTTGTGCTTACGGCTGCTTGTGGCTGTTGGTGCGTCACAGATAGCATAGGCCCAGAGGAGGAACTGCAAAGCTGGCCCATGTTAGAAAGCAGGACAGGAAAGGCAAGAACATGCGAAGGGCTTCCATGTGAAGGGCTGGTCCAGGTAATGGGTGTCAATGGTTTCCAAGTACACGGAAGCTCCCCCGACACACATCCACCCAGGTTTACATTCCAGCTATGTGAGCTGCTTCACCAAATCTAAACAAGGAGAAACGGAATCTGATAATATTTACCTTCACTGCTTCCTTCACTTATCCAGTGCTAAGTGGGAGCTCAGTCCTCCCTGCCTCCAAGGAATGGGCTCCCTCTGGATATCAGAGCCAGGGTGATGATTCTCTTCTGCTTTGGGTATGGCTGGAGACCGAAGGAGGTGCTAACTGAGCCGTTGATAGCCCTCTAGAACTGTGCCTGGTTCATATCAGATGCTATTGTAATATCAGATGTATAGTACTGTTTGTAAGAGGAATTGCCTTTGAGCATCTAGAGCAGCGGTTCTCAACCTGTGGCTCATATATCAGATATCCTGTGTATCAGATATTTACATTATGATTCATAGCAGTAGCAAAATTACAGTTATGAAGTGGCTATGAAATAATGTAATGGTTGTGGGTCACCACAACACGAGGAGCTATGTTAAAGGGTTGCAGCATTAGGAAGGTTGAGAAGGAAGAGAAATCAGAGTCTGTGCTTCAGTAGGGTCATGGGTGACACACTGCTCTTCAGTACCCTGACTAGCTAATGGAGACAAGGCTACCATTTCTCAGCCAGCCATTTCTGCTATTGGGCAGCACTTCCTTTAGAAAGCTGTTCCTTCTGTCTGGTCACTGTCTATCACACAAAGGCACACAGAGTTAGCTTCATTTTTCTGAATGCCCACATAGCAAGTACTTAGAAATGTTCATTTCCCTCCTCTGTTAAATGGAAGCCTTGATCCAGAGGCAGGGTGGTTGGTGAAGTACAAAGTCATCTACAGCCAGCTGGCAAAGGCCAGGAGGTCCCAAAACATCAAAGAAGCTGCATGAAAGGGCCCTTCAGTTTTGTCTTCTCCTTCTCTACTAACAGAATATAGTCCAAGGGGGTGGATTTTAGTGATAGAGGCTAAGAAGAGTGTTAGGGAACTTGAAGGAACTTCACGAAAGCAAGTGGAGGGGGGTGGGCTGGAGAGATGGCTCAGCAGTTAAGAACACTGAATCAAGGTCTTCCAGAGGACCTTGGCTCTATTCACAGCACCCACATCATGGCTAACAACTATCTCTAACTCCAATTCCAAGGGAGTCTGATACCCTTTCCTGGCCTCCACAGGGATAGCATGTATAAGGTAAACAGACATACGTACAGGCAAAACACCCATACACATAAAATGAAACAACTAAAAAATAAAAATAAAAATGTCAAAACAAACAAAAACATGAAAAATGAAAACAGAGCAGGCCTAGGAAAGGGATGCCTGGCACAGCTGCTGTTCTGCTCGCCGTGCTACAGGGTGAAGACATCTGCAATGGAGAGGAGCGAGAGGGGTGATGTGGCAGAATTGCGAGAACAGCCAAGCGGTTCACCTCTCAGCAGCTGAGGGGCACTAAGACCTGCTCCCCCAACCTCCGAGCATGCATTTTTAGCAGAACAGTGTGATCAGCACAGCCTGCCTGTCTCCTGTTTTGGGGGGGGGGGGGTACAGTCGCTGGTGATTCTGTCAGCTAGCACACCTGATAAGGGTAGGTGGAAGGCGGTGCTGTGCTGGTGACAGTGACAGAAGCCAGGAGACCACTGCACTGCCTGTGTGACCTCACTATCTCTCTGGGCCCCTCTCTCTGAAATAAGTGTGACCATCACAAAAGATTTCTAAGTGCCCTTCTAAGAAACAGTGGCCTGTTGTAGTGATTACACATTACACATTATCACCAAAGGTAGACTTCCAAGTAGTTATTCAAAGAGACTTCGTAGAGCTTGGAATTAAATCCTCACTGGAGAAAGTGATTCCAAACTGTGTTCCAGCAGAGGATTGACCTCCTCATGGGAGCCCAGCTTAACAGGAAGGTCTGCCTGGCCTCATTGCATGGCCTCAGTTCCGTATCGACCATAAGAAGGCTGGTGATGCGTGATGGGTCATTCCTGTGTCTCTCTCAGGTCATCCTTCCCGGCTTCTAGAAGCAAGCTAGAACCTCATTTCATACCTCCCCAGGCTATGTTGTGTGTAGATTCTTCTGAGGCTTCATCTGTTACCCAGGAATATCTCAGTAGTAGTGTAATTATTCAGTCTTGTGAGTAACCCGATGTGTGGTGATGCTGGTGGGTCCACCGATGGTTCCCCACTGACACAGCAGCCCCTCACTTGAAACATGCTCGCTAAGATGGAAGGGTTCAAGGTGGTTACTGGGGGTGGGGTGGGCAGCAGTCAGCCCTTCCCTGTGTCTCTCCTGCCAGTCTGAGGACCTTGTGTTGCCCTTCTCACCTCACTGCCGTCACATTTCCCATTTCATTGCCGGATGCTTGCTTCTAACTCTGTACATCTGCATTTTTTTTCTTGTGCTTCTGCCATGTTGTCATGGAAACTCAGTGGCCACGGGCCGCAAATCTCTGGTGTCATCTGAATGTGGTGGTGTGGTACGTGTATTTGCTCACGCCTTTATTTTGAATCCTTTCCAATGTGACATCTGCTAAAATGTCTCCCTTATGATTTGCTTGGTGATCACAGCCTTCTCATCATTCATTGAGCGCAGGACCTGATCTCACAGAATCTGAAAAGAACTATGTGGTAAGATGCCTGTTGAATAAGACTGTGGCTTTCCTAAAGAGAACCCTTACTGATCGCAGCGTGTAGACCAGAGTAACTCCTGGTAAACATCCCGCTGTGGTTTGCCAAGAGCCCACGGCTGATGTAGTAGGGCCAGGGATTCAGCACCCTCTATGCCTCTAAAGGAGCGGAGGAATTTAGAGACAGTTCCACTCTGCCTGCAGGTGGGATTGAATAATGTGGTAGTGCATGACTGGGGATTCATTCTTGCATTTTCTAGCCTGAGATCATTCCAGCTATTACCGTTACTCACTAATTACTGGCTTTTATAAGCTGCTGCCTTTTAAAAAATGGTCATACTAAATGCCAAATTCCTCTGTATCTTACCTGTCTTTCCATGCTTACCTGGATCCCTCCTGCACTCTACTACTGGAATCTTTTTTTTTTTTTAACCTGGATCTTCAACTCTGTTTTCTCCCTGGACTTACGTGCTTCGTCTGGAATGTTACATCTCTTCCTCTCTTTTTTTTTTTTGTCCCCACATTGACTGTTTTATGGGGTTTCTGGATATCGCGGGGCCACCTCACAGGAAGCGGTTTGCAATGAGATCATAAACATTGCCGAGAAATCTGTTCATTACTGCAGCACTGTCTCTCATCCCCTTGACTTCCATCACAAGGTATCCCCTTCTGACAATAAATCATCTTTAATCATTTCTCAGCAACCTCAAGCCCAGCAGCGAAGAGTCACCCCAGACAGGAGTCAGCCTTCACAGGATTTGTAAGTATAGTTTGGGAACTTTGGTTCTTATGTTGTTGGCAGACTTTCTGCTTTGGAAAATAGATGTTTGGCTAACTACGTCACAGCTGGTTGTGTGGGGGTGGGAGTGAGCTAATTGTTTCCCACTTCTTTGGGGATTTCTGGAGAAGGCCATATTTCCTTTTAGCCAATCAAGACAGGTGGTGGGTAAATAAAAGAGGCCATGGACTACTGGCAGAGAGAGATGAGTAAAGAATTAATGACCATACAAAGGTATATGAAAGCTTTGCTTACCAATTTCGGTATTAGTGCTATGGAGAAGAGAAAGAAACAGTTGCTTCTAATCTAAAATGAATTTACAGTTGGTTCATTCATTCAAAAACTTTATTGGATACATCCTGTGGTTTATACACATAAGAGACATTTCTGTTTGTAGAAGAAAAGTGATTTGAGCCAAGCTTTGAGAAAAAGGCATGGAGTAGGTAGTATTTGGAGATTCTGAAGAGGGCTTGTGTGGCCAGCACATGCTTCAAAGAGGTAAGGTTAGAGATGAAAGTTAAGATGATAGGGTGGGAACAGATTATAGATTCAGCTGAAATAGGTTTGTATTTTATTCTGTAGGCCCCAGGAAACTTCTGAAGGTTTTTTTTTAAGTGAGGCACATATTGATTGTACCTGTTTTAGGGAGATAATTCTGGGAGCAGATGGAACATGGGATCTAGAAAGAAGGGACAAAGAAGTTGGCTAAGAGAAATGAAGTCAGTCATGGTGGCCTTCCTGGAACAGAGTGACTTTATGTAACCACCGAATATATAAGATTACTAACAAAGAGACAGGGTAAAGCATAGTAAACAATGGAGGAGAATAAAACAGAGCAGCAAGAACAGGCATAGGTCTAGGAATGCTCACTTTTATAGGGCAGAGCTATGCCATGTTGCCTGCCTCTGAGAGACCAGGAATAGAAAATGAGAAAGGATCACCAGGCATTCTCTCTGGCAACTTGAAAAACGACTATGTAACAATAGTGAGTGTTCCCTTAGAAAGAGCTGAAGAGCAAGTTTGTTGGTGCATGGGATGGTGCGGGATACTGTAGATCAAGGAACATTGGGGGACAGGGTAGAATGTTAGGATATTTGCTCCAAAGAAAAAATTGAAAGATACAAGTTAGAAGCTGTAAGAGGAGGAAGAGGGTAAACCTATCAAGGCTTGGAGAAAGGGGTACTTGCACATAGTAACAGGGATAGGACCAGTAAAGACAGACTTGAGTCCGGAGAAGAGGAGGATTAAGATCTTGTCACAGCAAAGTGATAGACAGAATATGGAACATTCTATTGAGAAAGGGGTACCAGAACCAGCAGAGGAACTTAGCTGGAGTTTCTGAGCTACAGGGGACCAGTAGAGCTCGGTGGGCCCAAAGCCACAAAGCTGTACATCATTGCCAGTCTGTCCACCATTTGCATACAGACAAGCAGTTATCTTTCAGAACATGAGCTAGCAAAGTAGCCATGGTGGAAGTTGAGGGACAGGCAGTTTAAGATGCTAGCAAGGACATGTGTTATACAGCCAGCTGTAGGAACCCAATCGCGGAGATCAGAAACATGAGAAAAGGTGTTCACTTAGCAACTCAAAATCTATCTTCATCTCCTAATTCCATGTTAGAGACCTTCTCTCTGGCAGCCCAATCCTTCCACCAAAATCGGTGAAAGCAGCTGTTCTGTACTTGGCACTCAGCACAAGCCTGTTGGTGCTGGAAGCCAATGCCACATGCTTGTGTCTAGTCTCTCTTACTCCACAGTGGAATTCACCAACATTACTGGAAATGGCATTTGATTGGCTCATTCACAAAATTCTGGCACTACTGTGGTGTTTTAAAATGGTGAAAATTCTGAATTGTGACATCGGTGCATATTAGATACGCCAAAAGCATTTGGTAAGGGAATGAATGAAAACAAAGCTCTCCCTTGATGCTGAAGCTGATGTCAGCTTCACAATGAGTGTCACTGCTGTGAGAACACAGAACAGCACAAACCAGATGTCCTAGGCTAAAGAGAGAGTCAATAAAACCTCATCTCCAACTTTCATTGGGGTGGAGCAGAAACAGAAAGCTTTCGTGGGCCTTCAGAAAAGGAGCCCTACACTTTGAAACACTCAAGATAGTTTCATTAAACAGTGAGACAATGTGAATGCGCCATATTATTATTAATTATTGTTTTAGTATTTTTATTAACTTATTATTTCATATACTACATCCCAACCCCAATTTCTTCTCCCTCCTCTTCTTCCCTCTCCCCATCCACTGAGCCTCTGTTTCTCTTCAGAAGAGGGCAGCAACCAAACATGGAATATCAAATGGCAATAGGACTAGGCACCTCCCCTCATTTTAAGGCTGGAGGAGGCAACCCAGTAGGAGGGCAAGGGTCCCAAAAGCAGGCAAAAGTGTCAGAAACAGTCCCCATTCCCTCTTCAGAAGTCCCACAAAAACACCTACCTACACAACTATAACATATGTGCAGAGGACCTAGGTCAGACCCACACACACTCCGGATTGGATTGTCAGCTCAGTCTCAGTGAGCACCTATGAGTCCAGGTTTGTTGATTCTGTAAGTTTTCTTGTGGTGTCCATGATGTGACCCTTCTAGTTTTTTTTTTTCTGTAAGCCAGGAGTTTAGCATGTAGCACAGAGTGTCTGTGGCCTCAATGACAATCTTCCTGCCCCTGCCTCCTACATGCTAAGATCATAAACATGGCCCATTCCACTTGGCTGGGAATGTACTTTTTTATACATTTTTCTGCCTATGTATGTCTGTCACCTGTTTTTACAATTACCTTTTTTTCTCTAATGTAAATGGCCAGAATTTATTGTTCCTGGAACAAAATAACTGCTGATTATGCTCAATAATCTACCCATATTACCCTGTTATTTAAAAGGGTGTGGCTGACTTTAAAGGCAGTAAAGTGCATAAAGGTGTCGGAGGTGCTGTGGACAATGAAGGTCTGCCATGGTAATGAAAAAAAGAAAGCTGAATAATAAGGTTAATCATTACTTGATTGTCAGGAATTCACCACCCCTTAATTGATCTGTCTTAATTGATTTAATGCATTTCTCCAAATGCTAAATGGCTAGAGAAATAGTCAATAAAATGTCTTTGTCATTAAGTGGGAAACATTATGTAAATGTTGGGTTCAGAGTATTGGAATTTATAAATGGTTATTAAATCCTGTCAGCAACTGAGCCACTCACTGGTCCTTCTTCTGATTTGTAGATGTAGCTACCAAGCATTATATAGTTATGTGCCACAGAATGATGATGAGTTGGAACTCCGAGATGGAGATATTGTTGATGTCATGGAAAAATGTGATGATGGATGGTTTGTTGGTAAGAATCCCATTATGCTTTTCTTCCTAGTGGTGTGTTGAAGGAAGGAATGCTGAAACATGTAGAAAGCAATCTTCTTTATATAGAAATCAACCTCCCAGCCCCTGCAGAAATCCTAGGCCACATACTCAAGGTAGTATGAATGTTTCTGAGTGGGACCTAAAGCCCAGATATGCCTCCTAAAGCCCAGATATGCCGGTGTCTATGACACAGACAGCAGGTATCAACTTCATCACTACTATTAATTGGGTTCAATTTATATTTATATTGTGTATATCTTTAATATTTACAAATTTCACTTTTAAAGCCCTGAAGAAACAACACATAAGAGCTAGGCAGTGGTGGCACACTCCTTTAATCCTAGCCCTTGGGAGGCAGAAGCAGGCAAATCTGAGTTCAAGGCCAGCCTGGTCCACAGAGTGAGTTCTAGGATAGCCAGGGCTCCAAAGAGAAAAAAACCACAAAAGGAAGGAAGGAAGGAAGGAAGGAAGGAAGGAAGGAAGGAAGGAAGGGAAAGAAAACAAACACAAGAAACATTTAATTAAGACTATGTCTCTATCATGAAGTTCAAATACATATGTGGATGTTTCTAAGACCCTTTTATTTATTTTAGGGTTCTGATAACTTGAAGAAAAGCAACCAACTCAAATCATAGAGCAAAGGAGAGTTTGGCATAAGGCTCAGTGGTAGAACATTTCTTTAAAACATGAGGCCTAGGTTTGTTAAGAATACCATAGATCATACACATACACACACAACAGTACAAGATTTGCCTTTCTAGGAAAGAGAGAGAACAGCCAATATCTATAGAGATTCTGCTGCAAGTCAATATGCTTGATATGCCTTCATTGAATTCTCTCACAAAGAGTTAGCTTGACAAATTCAAAAAGGAACGGGCAACAGGATTCAGTAACTCTTCCAAGGCCACTCTGATAGCAAATGTCAGATTGCCCACTACTTCCCTTCCTTTCTGTTTAGGCCATACAGTGTGAGCCACTGGTTTACCCTCAGCGACAGTCTCCTCTTTTCTTCCAGCCCCAACTTTGTGTGATTTCTCTGGAAGAAACTTCTAAAGCCGTGGTAGGACTGGAGTAGTCAGAACAATGAAGACCCACATAAATGGGAAGGCAGCTAGAAAGACAGGGAGGTTGGTTATGGCCTCACCAGCCTCTTAGAAAACGCTCTGTCCTCCCAGAAGCCAGGCCTTCTGGGGTTCTTTATAAAAGAAAGTCTCATCAGGAAGCCAGAGGCCACAGAGAATACTGCAGTCCTACAGAAACTTGGCGTGCCAAATGTAAAACTGAAATTTTTAGAGAGGCCACATTGAAAAGGGAAAGAGAAAACCCATTAAATTAGTTCAGATATCTTATGATCTACCTGCCTCTGCCTCTCGGGGGTAGGGATTAAAGACCTGCGCCAGGGTCCAGCCTAAGTACATAACATCGTTAGTGATATATTTTATATTGTTTCATAGTAAGTCTTTGGGAGCCAGTATATATTCTGTCTCAATTCTTAGTAATCCTGAGTAGATGTCCTATTAAAGAGTTAGGTTGAGGCAGGAGGATGTCGTATTCTAGGCAAGCATGAGCTATAAAGCAAGGCTGTCTCAAAAAAATAAAAAGGGTGATGGGGAGAGAAAGAAAGACCAAGACAAAGAAGAGATGTTGGGAATGAATTTGCTATTGAATTCCTCTAGGAGCACCTCTATTTCCAGCCTGTGGGGAAAGGACACCAGTTCTCCAATGAAGGCAGGTGTCCTGGCTGAAGGAAATATATTAGGATGAGCATTTTCCTTGCACACTTCAGCTATCTTCAAAAGTAGAGTGGGGTGGATTTAGCAACCCAGCATTTCTCATCAGCAAGGACAGAAGAGTGGAACAGGAGTCAGAAGGCCTGGGTTGACATTCTGCCTCCAACATCTGTTAAGATCAGGGACCTGACAAGCATTACTTAAACTCTGAGCCTGGGTTCTTCTCCTCAACACCCCCACAACCCCAATCATTTTGTAGCCCAAATGATAGAGCTTTGCAGATCACAGCATGGGATCGTTACCAAGGGACTGGGCAGAATCTCACGTTCCCTCTGAACTCACTGGGTATGTCTTCTCATTTTGTGTCTGTTTTTGTTTGCTTGTTATGTTTCTTACAGGTACTTCGAGGAGAACAAGGCAGTTTGGTACTTTTCCGGGCAACTATGTAAAACCTTTATATCTATAAGAAGACTGAAAAGCACAGAGCTTATTTTTATCCGAGGATGAAGCAGCATTCATGACCTGGCTTCTTTATTTAAATATTGAGTCAGAAGGAAAATTAATGCAGTTGGTAAAGAAAGAATTCAAAGAGAAGAACAGGGACTTGTGTTTAAAACCCACTGCATATCAGGGCTTAACTGTGTGCTAAGGAAATCGGCATTTTCAAGGCTGCTTCTGGGAGCTGCCCCAGGCCCCACCACTTGATAATCTGATCTGGAGTAGCATCTATAAGCGGCATTAGCCAAAACATGTGCCCAGTCTTTACCCACTCCCATTTTAAAGGGGTCCCTTGGGGCCAGATAGGTCAGTCCCCAGCCATGTTCCAAACAGGCTCGAAGCCTAAGACTCATTGACAAGCCCTGCCTCTATCCCTGGCTGTCCCAGAGCCAGCAGATCCCAAGTGCTTCTAGAGGCTGGTCAGATGATTTGATGAGGTCCAGGTGAAGAGAAATGGAGGCAGACCAGGCACCGTGGCATCCAGCGTGCTGGGTGACATTGCCCTTTACTGCCCTGATACACACACAGAAAAACATGCCATGTTTGTCCTGAGCTTTGGAGCAGGTGGCCAGGCAGATGGGTTACATTCATGTTTCCGGATGATTAAGCCTTGGAGGTCACTTGGAGTGTTCTCCTTCCCTGGTCACCATCACTGGCTGGGCAGGGTTAGCTATGCCTTTCTTCTCCGACTTAGTATGGCCTTGACACACCTGAGCCTATAGAATACAGACTGGTCTCCAGTAGTTCTCTTAGCGTGTGTAGATGCGAGCTGGCGCTGGGGCAGCAGAATAAGAGACTCCCAGACCTAGGAAGGGACACTGTGCCTCCACTGTTGCCTTTGGAGCTCAAAGACCACCCAGAATGTTGTCCTCCCTGGCCCTTGCCCCCTCCTCCCCACTCCCCAGGCCAGCAAGCCCTGGTGAACATGGTGAGGCTTCCATTCGGAGCTGAAGTACTATATACTGCCTTGGGTATGAAGCAGCAATTCTGCTCCTCCTGGTGGCAACCTTGAGTCTGTCCTCTGTGAGCCCTGGTTATAAAGAGGGGACTGCTTTGACACCTGGGTGTTTAGTCAACCACTCTGATTCTCCCTTAGATCCCTAACTGACTCAAAGATAGGTGTGGCCTGTTCCCAGACTTGAGCCTGCCAGGGGCTCAGCTGCAAGACGTAGGAAAAGAAGCCCAATCTAGAGAGACTGTGATACGTGCAGAGGGTGTGAGAAGAAGGGGTGAATTTCTGCTGAGGGGGACCCTAGAAAGCACTGTCAGGTTTCCATCCCCCTCAGCTCACTTCTGAGCATCGAGAATGCTTGGAGAAGCTTTGTCAGAGGGTAGTTTATGTCTGGGAATTCTTGGATTTTTTTTTCCAGAGTCATATTCTTATTCTACCCACAAATACATGTACGAGGTCACAAATGCCAGGAGTTGTTGGTGATAGGGGTATAACCTGGAACCCTGGCTCTCTGCATGCAGTTCAGAATCACCCTAACCACTGTCCCAGTCTGGAGTCTTTACAAGCCCGCAACATTTGTCTTCAGTGATTCCTCGACTGCTATCCTAGATAGCCTAGGATCGCACTGGCTTCCCCCACCCACCCATCAGCCACAGTTCTCCAAGGAGGCTCTCAGAAAGGAAACTGCCAACTATTGATTCATACTGAAATAAAAATGACTGGGAGGAGGGATGTGTTACCTCTTCCCGGAGACATCATCTATAACTGGGAGAGAGCCGAGCCTTTAATCCCAAGGGAAAATGGAGTGGAACTAAACGGGTAAAAGCTTCCCAGGCAGAAAAGACCTGGTGACTCTGACCTGTTGCTTTGGAAGCTCTGCACCAGCCAGCAGCACTGCAGTGCTTCTTCTTCTAATTTTTTTTAACTTTGCCCCTCTCAAAGGCAATATAGAAAAAAAAAAAAAGGAATTCGTATGTGCATTTTTTTTACCCATTTGGAATGCAGTTCTTGCTCTCTCCTAGATGCCAATCATGAATAGTATGAAATAGTATCTAAATTTCCTGAGGGGTGCTTTTTGATTAAGTAGGTAACTTCAAACACCCCTTTAAATACAGCTAGAAAATAAAACCATTTTGTAAAAGCCACCTTTGCATCCAATGCCAGCCTAGCACAGAGTATCTCCCCAAATCCAGGTATGCATATCTTTAATAAAAATCTCTCCAGCTTCTGATGTATGAGGAAAAACAAAAACAAAAAAAGAGTGAAGGTTTCCAATTACTCTTTTGTCTTCAGACGTTTAGTAATATAAAGTACCTATTTTTATGCTGAGATGTTTATACAGGTTTATTAACAGCAAGCGCAACTAACGGGCGGCATGCCTCACATCACGTTTTGATATATTAGCCATGCTTCCAGAAAAAGACTAGCTCCAAACTACTCACCTTTTGCAGTCTCTCCGGGATCAGTAAAAGAAAAAACATCATATGTTTGAGAAGTGGGACTGTAAATATGTAATGTATATTTAACTTTGTGTAGCCCATGTACCTACCTTGTATAGAAAAATAATTTTTAAAACTTGAGCGGAAAGGAAGTAAAATAAGAAAGTCATGAAGGGTTTTTCCCTCCCACTTTTATTTAAATGAAGGAATTTCAAATAATTCACCTGCAGACTTTTAGCACAAAAATAGCCCTTGGAAATTGTTAACTGGGGAAGAGAAGACAGCTATAATATCATTTACAGTTTTCTTTCTGCAGTCCTTTTTATCTGCATTAGTATTAAGTCATATTGCTGAAATAAGGTTACTACCAGAAAAGGATTACATCCAGAAGAAAAAAAAGACCTTACATATGTAACCTATTAAAGTATTGTCTTTAAATTCCACATCAAACGCATGTACTATGCAGACACAGGTTTTCCGGTTCATTTATTTTTCTTTATTGCAGTGGATTGATTTGATAGATATGTTGAATTACTACTTTGCTGTACATATTATTTAATAAACTTTATTCAGAATTGCGTGGCACCTTTGTGTTCTTGCCCTTCATTGGTTTTTTTCTTCCTGTGAGGCCCACTCCTGCTCGTGTCCTGCTGTCTGGTCTAAATCACCGGACCTTCACCCAGTTGTGTTCTTTGGTAAATTGATTAAAGTATATTATTTCTTTTGATAACAAAAACAATGACTCTGTGTCTTTAAGAGCTAAAATGAGACATTATGAAACATATATATATATATTATATATAAGTCTGAGTTTGCTCTTCAAAACATGGGGAAAGTGTTTAGTATTTGAGTATCAAGTGTGGCTGTGAGTTTTCTGCTGTGATGAGTTGCTTGTTTTTTCTCCCCACATCAAGTATATCAAAACACTCCCATCCCAGTCCCTGCTCCCCCTCCCCCACCACCCTTGCAGTCACCCCCTGGCTGTTGAGCTGCCTCCTCATTCAGGGGAGGTCTGCTGTGAATATACAGGAAGTCCTCAAAGAGAAAAACCGCAGACCTTTACTCTCGGGCCCTACATTCTTTATTCCTCTGAGAGGCGGTTTGCCCTGGTCTCAGGTTTGCCTTCTAGGGTCTGCCCGTCTCCATCCTGGCCACTTCACAGGCACTGCCAACCGCCCTCTTGTGCCTCCATCCTGTCCAAATCCTTCATCCCATTTTCAAACTACATTTAGAACTCAACTGCTTCTGCTTTCATAACCAAGCTGTTTTCTCTTGCCCAGAGCATTGCAGTAACTGTGGCTGGCTTACTGGTTTCTTCCTTGCCTCCTCTCCCTCAGCCATGGCAGGGCAACCAAAGTAATCATTGTGAAATTGGCCATATACTCTCTTGGTTATGGACCAAATCCACAATCTCTGCCCTAACTCCATTTCGCGACCCATGATCCCATCTGCTGATTTCTGGTGCCTTGTTCTCACACTAGTATAGGGTCCCAACCTTATCCAGTACACTTCAATCTTAGAGCTTCATGCTCAATAGTCCTTCTGCTTGGAAGACCCTTTTCCCAAAAGCTGTTGGCTTCCTTCCTCTCTTCCTTTGGGCCTTCATTTTGTTCTGCTTGGAACTTTCTCTGGTCACCTTATATCGGATGGGAATTATTGCACCCAACCTCAAGCATTCTGTCTTCTTTTTGTCAATGAATGCAGGTTTGCTCCTCTGTCCATACTAACCATATATGGCTTCATATAGTCTTAGCCTTTTATTTTAATAGGGCTTGCATATATATATGCATATATATATATATATATATATTCAGTTCTCTATTGGTGATGCAAGTGTGGGAGATTGTTGCCAACTTTTTACCACAGTGAAAGAATGATGCTGTTTTGAGAAGAGCTGTTGATTCTAAGATGGAAAGGAACACTTCAAACCTTTGGAGAATGTCAAGTTGCTTTCCTCGTGTACCAGCTTATACTCCTGCCAAGTCCAAGAGAGTGTGTTTCCCACCAATTAAAACCACTGCCAGCCTCCATGACATCCTGTTGCTTGGCTTCGGCCAGCAGAGTCTCAGCACTCTTTCTGGATCGTCACTGTGTTTTGCAGCCCTTTGTTCCTTTCTCTCAGCACATGCTGCTCCAGGGACTGACTCTTCACAATGCAGTTATGGTCCAGAGAGTTATTCATTCCTTTGAAGGCTCTTTTAGTGCGAAACCCAACACCATTGGCTTGTGTGGAGACATACCAAAAAGAATTGGAAGTAGCCTCAGGCAAGAGCAAATCCAGGAAACTCAATCTTATTCTTGGCTCTGTGGTCTTGTTTGACTACATTTTCGACTACTGAGAACAGCCGTGGGGTGGAGTCAGCTCCAGCCTCCTGTTTAGTTTTCTGACTGTAGATGCAGAGGAGCTTCTATCTGGCTTTCCCTGAAGACAATTTGAGGCTCTGTTAGGTTCCTTCTGATTTTATTCACTGTATAGCAGAGGATAACCTCAAATTTCTAGTCCTTCCAACTTAAGAGTCCTGGGAGTATTTAGTCATGTGCCACCATGCTAAGCTGGGGCCAGGACCCTGAGGACTTTATATATGCTGAAGCAAAGCCTCTACCAACTAAGCTACGTCCCCAGATTTTCTTTTTTTCTAAAGTAGTCACTCTGACCAAAAAAAAAAAAAAAAGATGGAGTATGATTGGCAGTTCCACTAAAATCTGTAAAAAGAGACATGACAGGCCAGATTGGGGTACTGAATTAAGAGGGAAGAAGGATATCTTTAATCCCAACACTTGGGAGGCAGAATCAGGCAGATCCTTGTGAGTTTAAAGTCAGCTTGGTCTACATAGGTCTACTTCTAGGACATGAGCTCTACATATCTCAAAACAAGAACAACCACCAAACATTGGAGGTAAGAGAAACTGGGTATCAATGGGCCCTTGGGTGTGGGGAGCAGGGGAAGTCCTGAGTGAATGTGTTTCGTTGACATTAGCACATTCATGAAGGACCCCAATGCCTCAGATAGATGGGAGTGATGAGACCTTCCCCTGGTCCAAGTACTGATGTTGACTGTGTGTGCATAAAAGTATCCATCATAGCCTCCTCATCTCTGATGAATGCAGCCTGAGACTTCATCTTCACAGACAGCCCATGCTGAGATTAGCTAACCGGTCTTCAGATTTGTGCTGTGTTTAATAAATGTGCTGAGTTTCCAGGCTACTGCTGGTATTTCCATCACCCAATCCTGGCTTTTCTGTATGTGCACCTCTGTTCTTTATTCCCAGTCACCCCACTTAGGTCAGTCTAAGTCATGGAATGTATGATACCTAGCCTTGGAAAATTACTTAGCAATCCTTAGAAAATGAAAAATGACTATCTTGTCCCAGTGACAGTTGGGACCGTGTTGCTGAGAGGAGACAATATCCTGAAGCTCTTTGATCTGACCTTGGGAAGAAATTGGTGAAGGATGACATCCGTCCAGTGGTGAAGCCAGTGTGACCATGAAGGCACAGCACACGTGCATCACATGCTAAAAATAAAAGCACTCTCTGGAAGGGTGCAGAAATGTTTGGATGAACTAGAAGTGGGTCTATTTGCCAAGTGTTAGCATGTAGAAGCCAATGACCTTCAAAAACAAACAAAAGACAGTAACTGCTTGATTCAGGTAGTTTGTAAAATGAATTAGTGAGAAAATGGTCTGGATTGGAAGGGGATATTCCATACTATACACACATGCCTGTGGTAAAGTTTAATATATAAGTTAGGCATGGTATATGATCAACAGTGCCTCATACAAACAGAACAACTACAGGTTGAGGCAGGAAAATTGTGATTTCAAAGCCAGATTTGGTTATATAGCAATATCCTGTCTCAAAAATAAAGTTATATGAGTATGGTCTCAGAATATCTTCTATTCTACTTCCCTTCCTAACCAGACACAACTAAAACAGTAGAAAGGGAAACTTCAGGTAACAGGATGGCCGCTATCTTAAACTGTTTAAAAGAGGAACTGATAGAGGCAAAAGGGGTAATAAGCAGATATGAATGGCCACACAGAACTTGGTGAGTCTGTCCTCTCGCACATCTGCTTTTCTGAGGCCCAAAGGAGTGAGTAGGTTCAGGTAGTCTGGGCCCTTCTGACTTGTCTCTAAAGTGAGAGGAGCTGACAGATCTACAGCATGGAGGCAGATCCAAGAATCAGCTCCAAATAGCATAAACTGTATACCTTGATGAGCTTGAAGCATGATCTGTGATCCCTTTAGGCCCTTATTTTAGCCCCACTTCCTGCTGCTGTGATAAAACATACTGACAAAAGCAACTTATGGAGGAAGGGTTTATTTGCCTCATATTTGTAATTTACATCACTGCAGGACAGTCAAGGATGCAGGAATTGAAGTTACTGGTCATGTCACCTCCATTGAGAGTAGGGAGCAATGAATTAATGTATACATGTCAGTGCTCTGTAGAGAGAATATTTTCTGCATTGTATGATGCATTGCCTGTCAGTTAAAAATACTATGGCCTATAGGAGAGGGTAGACTAGAAGGTGGGACATCTGGCAGTCAGACATGACTCTGGGATAGAGACAGACACAGGAGATTCACCTGGGAAGATGTGAGGAAGACAGATGAATAGTACCTGAACAGAGGTAACCAGCCATGTGGCTGACTATAAATTAGATAAATGTGGGTCTTTGTTTGTTTGTATTTTTATTTTTATTTAAAGTTATGAGCTAATCAAAGAAGAGCCTAGCTATATGGCCAAGGCATTGTCTCATGAGCCATTATTCTGGGAGCTTGGCGCCAAGGGAAAAACTGCCACCCTACTACAGTGCTCAGCAACTTTCTCCACTCTTCAGAAATCCCTGTGTAGGGAATGGTGCCATCCACAGTGTGCAGGTGTTTCACCTCAATTAAAATCATCAATATCCCCCATGGATTTGCCCATAAACCATTGTGGTCTCCATAATCCCCTATTGAGACTCATTTTCCTAGTGATTCTAGATTGTGTCAACTTGCCAAACTAATGATCATAATCCCCAAGCCCTCTTTTAGAGGATACATAATGTCAAAGGGCTTACACAATAATATGTAAATTCTGAGGTAAGGTTATAAAAACTTGGTATTCTGTCTTTTGCATCCCTCCCCTGAGGAGAAACAAATGAGTTCAGAAACTCAGAATTCCAGGTATCTTGCTGTGGTAGACAAGTGTGCTATACACCTACACACACACACACGCACACAAACAAACAAAAAAGGTACTGAAAAAAGCAATCTACTGGGAATCAGATAAAACACAGAGTTCAAATGATGAGTGTCTCTGAACTTCACTTCTTAAGAGAATTCAGAAATGCCACTAAGCTCTCTGGGCCTGGTTCCCTCATCTAACTGGCAAAGAGGTCTGGACCCAAGTGTGGTTACCAGGAAAGAGGGGGGAAAAAGAGTCTATCTGGAAGTCAACTTGTAAGGTCCACAACAGCCATGGAGTCTTTCAAGCGCCTACAGCACGTTCCAGGCACCACCTACCTCTCATTGCTAGTAAGTATCTTTACCTCTGTCAGATTCAGAGAATTTCAGGCCTATGGTATAGGATATGCAAAAATAAGTAGATTCTGTTTGGTTCTAGAGTTAGCATCCTTTCCTTTGAGCACATTCTACTGCCTCTACGGGACAGCTAAAGCAAAAGCATAGTCCAGCATACATCTGTATCATGTAATGTTTGCCCAGAGCTGACAGCATCACTAATACATTATGAAACAGTCATAATAGTATTTTATGAGTGTCTACCATGGTTCAAACAAGCATGTTTAATAACAGATCCATGTAACTCTCCTGCTAGGGCTGGCACAACAGTAATGGCATGGAAATCATCCTGTACCCTCATTGATTCCATGCTATCTTTGCCATCACAGCCTCTCAAGAGCATGTTTTCAGCTACATTCCTTTCTTTCCTCACCACCACACTAACTTTATCACCTTGTGCCTTGGGTACCCTTGTTTAGTGCTATCGTCTAAGAAGGCCACCAAGAACTTTTATTTTTATTTTCTTTACCAGGTGAACGTGACTTTAGGGGCTGGAGAAATGGCTCCACTAGTGGTAAAGCACACTGGCTGCTTTTCCAGAAGAGCTGGGTCTCAGCACCCACATGGTGGCTCACAACCATCTATAACTTCTATCCCAATGAGTCAGATGCCTTCTTTCTCTTGGCCTCTGCAAATACTGCATACACATAGTATACTTGCATGCATGCAGGCAAGACATTCATGCACATAAAATAAAGTTTTAAAAATATAAATTAAAAAAACTTATAAAAATATAAGTTAAAAAATAACTTTAGCTATAGTAACCAATAACAAATGACCCAACAAATGATAGCTTGTATGACCCAGATGTGTATCATTATCTCACAGGTAACAGAATTCTGGTTAATTTTTTTCTGATTTCTTTGGCCATTCTCTCATGAGGACAATCTGGTTGCCATTGCAATTCTAACCATCACATCAAATGAAACAGGGTACAACATTGGACATACTTTTTTTTTCTGGTGTGTGCTTCCCCCTCCTGCCCATGGAAGAAAAATGACGTCCAGGAGTCTTCTGGTATCTTACTGGCTAGGAGCAATCCTATGCTTGTTCCTAGCTGCCAAGAAGTTGCTTCCTGGAGATAAACAATGTGAGAAGATTGGGACCCCTCCATCTGTTGCCTGGGCAAATCTATCCCTTTGTTTGACTTGCACTCCTTGGCAAATTACTTTATACTTTGTAAATTAAACAATGCAGCCCAGGCTGTAGAGAATGCCACAAGTTCAAGACCAGCTTGGGCTACATAGTGAGTTCCTGATAAGAGAAAATAGTAAAATCAGCCAAGGGTGGTAGCAAAACCTCTAATCCCAGCACGTAGTGGGAAGAAGTGGAATGATTGGGAGCTGAAGACCTGCCTGGGCCATATGGCATTTTAGAATATTTATTAATTCTAGGAATCTTTTCTATATCAGCTAACTCCAAAATAACTTGGGCAGAGACCTCTTGATTTATTTTAAAAGCTTAAGCACAATAACTAGGCAGGTCCAATCTATACTGATTTTCTATGCTACTCTGGCTACCTCCCAGACACACACCTCAGGTTACTCGCCGGCATTCATCCTGTGTGGACTGAATCTGCTCCATCAGGCCACGTCCTGTCTCTCCATCTTCTTTCTTTCTCCTCTCCTCTCCCTGGCTTTGTAGTCCCTAACTGAGAACCCCCAAACCCGGGAACCGAAGCCCTGCCTACCTCTTTTCTGCCCAGTTACAGGCTGCCCAGTCTTTAAATTTAACAAATTGGAGGTAATTGGGGAGCAAAGTTTACAGAACATTGTTTGGCATACATGATCTTGGGGCCCAGAATTAGCATCTGAATATATGTAACACCGGACCAACCTCCAATATTATGAGATTGTCTCAAAAAAAAAAAAAAAACCCAAACCAACCCAAAATGTAAAAAAATAGTGAGCTTGAGACAATCTAGGACTATATAAGAGACCCTGATAAAAATAAATAAATAAAAATTAGGAAATAGAAAATTATCAGTTAACATTCTAAGAAGTAAATGTGAAGTATATGTAATTTACTATAATTATGATACAGCCTCCATATGTGTTTTATACAAATTCAATACCTGTATGCAGTTATTTTTATTCACTGACTTGTCATAAGCTCCTTTGGACACTATTGAGTCACTGATATCTGTGTCACCAGGTTGATGACTGATATTTCTTGGAATTGAACAGGCCATGATGTATTTAGCAATTCTCCATTACTGCTTGCTATGTTTACAGGGTTTTGTAATTATGGGGAGCTCTGTAATAAATACCTTTTGGAATCATTTTATTATAGGATATTTCAGAAGGTGTATTCAGTTGAAGCAGGTCATGAGTTCTTGCAAGGGGCAAAGGTAATTCTGAAGAACTGACAAGTCCCGTATTGGCTGAGTGGCAGGTACGTCTGCTTTAAAATCCTTAACTTTACCTTAGCCTTGGTCTAGGAATTATATCTCTAGAATTTAGGTACTAACAGTATGTCAAAGAATATCTCTAAAGATGCACAGATATCAGTGACAAAGGGATTCAATATATATGTATATATGCATATATATATATATATATAACTTATTCTCAAATAGTTAGGAAAAACATATATGTGAGTATGTATGTTGAGCTGCGGACGGGAGACAAAAAAATGAAGCAGATAGATAAAACATTAACAGTATCATGAGGGATAATCTTAGCTGTCCACTGGATTTGGAATCAGTAACAGACACAGCTCTGGATATGTCTGTGAGAATATCCTCACCAACCATGACAGCAGGAGAGTGAGTGGCTGTCACACTGTGTCTTGTCAGGAAGCAGAGAGAGAGAGAGGTGAATGAACAGTAGTGTTCTGCTTTCTTCTCTCCCCTCCCTCCTTTATTGAGTCCTGGACCCTAATCCATGGGGTGGAACACCAACTCAAAGTGCATCTTTAGAACTCAATAAAACAAACAAATAAAAAAACCAAATGAGAATCATTCAGTATAAGGTTATTGACTGAGACAAAAAAAAAAAAAAATAGCCCAGACAGTATCAAAATTTTCTCTTCCTCCCCTTTTCCTTCCCTTTTGTTTGTTGTTTGTTTTTTATGAGCTCTCATGTACCCCAGGCTGGCCATTAACTCTAATCATTTTGCCTCCATATTCTAACAGTTGGAATCAGAAGCATATGTCACCACACCTGGCACGATTGTCTCGGGAAGCTGAAGCTTAGCCAGGATTATTGCTGTCTTCATAGTCCTATTCCCACCTTAATTCTTTTTTTCTGCCCTCTTTATCTTCAGACCTCTGTCAGAGTCCTGAGTCCTTTCTTCCTACCTTCTGGGCTTCATAAGTTCATATGGCCAGTGGGTAGGTGTTAAAGGTAGAGGGTTAGTGGCTAGGCCTGGGGGTGAGAATACCCGACCTGAGGACATGTTGCTCAATAGAAATGGCTGGGGTTCCTCTCCTTTCTGGAATGTGGTTTGTATGAGGAGAATAGGCCTCAGTACCCGTAGTCAGCATTGTCACTGCCAGCTGCCCTCTGGCTGCAATCAAACCGAGTGGCAGTGCCCATGGTACCCAAGGAATGCCACAGTCACAAAGCAGAGTTTTGAAAGTAACAGGAACAAAGTGTACCCATAGAGAGTAGGTAGGTCACAGCAGATAGGAACCCCCTCTAGGAGCCCTGACCTCATGGAAAGTGCTCTAGCGTCCTCTGTCTGTCCTCAAATGCTATAAATAGTCAGCTTCGGTATCAGCTTTGGCCAGACCAGGCCAGCAGCACAGGCCAACACTGAGAGGAAATGGATTTGGCTGGGAAAGGATGGATTCACAGAGAGTGGATGGGTGGAAGGAGAAGGGAATAAAGGAAGGTCTTTGCCTGCTCCCACTGCATGACACTTTGGCTCACTGGCATTTGGAGCCCTCCTACCGAAACATCTGCCCTGATCCTTACCTAATAATGTTATTTGAGCAGACCCTTCCCAACCCTCTTACGACCTTGCTTTTTCTATCTGTTGCCTAGAATGGCCTATTTGCTTTTGCTCATATTTTAAGAGATTAAAGAAATCAATTTTACACTTATTTTTATTTCGTGTGCGTTTTTCTGACATGCATGTCTGGTGTTGACAGAGGCCAGAAGAGGGTACTGGATCTCCAGGAACTGGAGTTACAGATGGTTGTGGGTGCTGGGAATCAAACGCTTCTGGAAGAGCAACAGTTACTCTGGAGCACTGAGTCATCTCTCCAGCCTCATGCTTTTCCTCACACTTAAAAAACAAAATTATTTGAGAACTTTATACATGTATACACCATATTTTGATCATATCAACCTACCATACTTGGGGAAACTCTGACCCCAAGCATCTTTCGTTCTCTGGAGAGTGTCAATGTGTGGCCCTGTGTGATAAAGTCTCACATTTAGACAATGAGAACGATATTTGTATGTGTGTATATTTGCCTGTGGCCACAGAAATTCTTATACAAGATATGAAAAATGTGCTTCTGTTTACTGTCTCCCTCTCTTTTTTAACTTTTAAGACAAGGTTTTATGTAGCCTAAGTGAGCCTAGAATTTCATATCTGAGGCTGGTTTTGAACTAATGATCCTCCTGCTTTTACTCCACCCCACCCCACCATCAGCTGGGACTATAGGCTGGTACCATCATGCCCCTGCCTGAACAATGCTAATGTGACCTTAAAAAAATTCTTCCAGTTCTTTCCCTCCCTTCCTTTTTTCCCCCTTCCTGTTTTGTGTTTGGTACACGCCTTTTTTGGTCTCAGAAACCAGTGCTGCCTCTCCAGGTGTGACGAGAGATAGCCGAAGGACAGGTGGGCAAGACACTTGGGGCCCTTGGGGCTGGCTGCTCAGTTCTTCCTAGGTGTAAGGTAGGCCTCTGACAGGCCAACTCAGAGGTTCACACCCTTCCTAGCCCCGAAGGTACGCTAGTCAGGTAGGCTTCCCTAGTGTCCTAACGGCTAGAGGTGCCACTGAGCATGCTCTATGCAAATGAAATCTGAGAGCCGTCCAATCCTGACTGGCCACTTCAAGATTCCCTCCTAAGGAGACCAGGAAGCTGGAGAAAAGACAGATCAGGAGCTCGATTCCCTGCTCTGGCCGCACCCTGGAGTCTGTCAGCCAAGCTTGCCAGTAGCCGTGCTGGGTGTGACCTGTGGGGCACTGGCTAGGGAGACGCAAAGCAAGGAGAAGAGTTGGCTTGCGCGGGTTAGACTCGGCGGGCAAAGTTGTATTTGTTTTGCAAAGCAAACTCCGAAGTTTACGTTTCGGGTTCTTTTCACGGAAATGTTGCAAATCCTCAGATGTCATTTGACCAGGTCCTGGGGCAGGTAGTGGCATCTGGGTCGGGCCTGGGAGAAGTGGCCACCAGCACCGTGCGTCGCTGCCCAGGTAGCTCCTGCCTCGCTTGGATCTGAGTGGTTGCTCAGGTCTAGCCCCTCCCCCTCTGCGCGCTCCTTCTCCTTCTGGGAGGCTGGAGGGGATCAGGCAACAGTCTCAGAGCTCTGGAGCCAGTCCTAGTTTGGTCACAACCAGCGTGGCCTTGCCAAGCTCCCTGGACAAGTCCAGAACTTGTGGAGAGTAAGATTATGCGGAGACTGGAGTTTAGCATAGCGGGTATTTTGGCTTAGCACTGTCCCCCGGCATGGGCGTGGCCAGCTCTGCACAGGCGGGAGGAAGAATCTGGACAGCCTTTGCTAGTCGCGCAATCAGTTTTGTAAAATGTTAAGGGTGGGGAGATCCTCTGTGCTCCCCGCCCCCCAACTAGGCTTCCTTGGGCACTGTCTCTTGGCTGTCCTTTCTCCCTCATTCCATTCTTCCTGCAGTCTCCTCTCTTTCCCTAATATCCAGATTTTTGTTGAAGGGTGTTTAGGACAACAAACTCTATGGAATGCATTATAATAACAAGGCGAAATGGAGTTCAGGGGTTGTTTAAGGCCATTTGACCCACATGGGGCAAGAGTCGAGCTAGGATCTGGAAGGGAATTGTTAATTGTGGATAAACAATGGGAGAAATGAGTTTTAAGGTAAGGCTCACGTTTTTTTTTTGTTTGTTTTTTGTTGTTTTTTTCTTTTTTTAGAACCAGGTGGCTGGCATTTTCTGACAATGTGCCTTTTGCTCACGGGGGAGATGGCCTAGGGAGGGAAGGGGAGATCAGATAGTAAGGTTCCCATCCTGAAGAAGACTAGCATTTGTTCTACATCCTAGGAGCTGAAGCCATTTGGTTGACTCTGAAAACTGCGTTACCACTGTAGGAAGCTAGCTTTAGAAATTCTCCCCAGTGCAAAGTTACCTTTTGAACTTTATTATAGGCCACCCCGTCACTCAGCTAGATATAGCTTTTGTTTTTATCATGGTATACAACTATTTTTTCCATTCATTTCACGTTTTAAACGTTCCATTCATTTTAAACGTTTTTAGAGGATTGAACATAAGACCTGCACATTGGGTAAGCGCTTTAGAGCCATTGCCACTTACATGGCTTGGAAAGACTTTCTCATAGTCTTCAGTGGTATTGTTCTCATGCTGCACACTATTTCTTTACATGGCCATAATACACTTTGCCCCATTTTTTTGTTATTTGTAATTTATTCAAGCTTTTGCCACAAGCAGCTGTGTGCATGGGCCTTTTCTTCTTTTAAATCATGCCTTTGGAATCGTACCCTGAGAGGGTAAAAGTATTTGTATTGTGTAAGTCTTGTTCTGTAGACCTAGACAACTCTGAGGACATTTACTCACAAGGCAATCTGGGGCATCCCTCACAGACGTCTCTCTAGTGCACCTACTTTCTGTGTCTGCATACGAACAAGGCTTCGTGCAGTAAAGGCATATTACCACCCACTGTGCAATAGGTTCATGCCAGCAGGAAACTTGGGGTGACAAAGAGGCAGGTCTTGCCCTTAGGGAGTACAGAGGCTGTGGCCTTTCAGCCTTCCCTCACTAATGCACAAGATATTCAAGCCTGCTAACTAGGTGACATTTGCTGATGCTACCAAATTGTGCAGAGACACAAAGGACTAGTGTCCTTCCTTTCTGAGAGAGAGAGAGAGAGAGAGCATTGAATGCAGTTACTCTACATATAAACAGTTATACAGATCCGGCATGGTGGGCTTATGTCTAAAATCCTAGGACTTGGGATGCAGAAGCACGCAGATCTCTGGAAATTCAAGGCTAGCCCTGGTATTCAGTGAGACCCTGTCTCAAAAAACGAAAAACCAAAGGTCAGGTGGGTAAATTTAGGCTTTTGTCACCACGCCTGACCACTGAGTTTGAACCCCAAAACCTAATAAGGGAGGAGAGAACTGACTCCAATAAGTTGTTCTCTGACCTCCACAGGCAGGCTGTGGTATGTGTATTTTACACACACACACACACACACAAATGTGTGTAAAAATTATAATAAATTATTTGAGTTGTTGAATTTGAGTTTCATAAGAAAAATTGTACAATTAATGTTTGGTTGGGATTAGGACAGAATTCCTAACAATTTCTGAAGTGTCCCAAGACACATCCTTGCCATTTTGTGCTACACCATGGTGCAAAGTGGTATTCTTGGCACTGACAAATATAAAATCAAAATATTGATCACCTCTGAAAAATGATGAAGCTACTTAATGTCCTGTCATATCAAATATTCAGTCAGGATTTAATTCTCTATGTAAAAATAAAAACAAGCACATCTGCCTCATAGGTAGCAGGTAAGTTTGCTTTTTGTCATTAATAGAAAGTAAAGTATGTACATACCAAAGAATAAATTTTTTTGTGTATGTTCCTGTTGGGGGGGGTACACACGTGTGGGTGCAGTATGAACATGCATTTGGAGGTCAGAGGACAACCTTGGTACATTCTGCCTTTTGTCTGAGACAAAGTCTTTCATTGGCCTAGAATTTCACCAAGCTCACCAGGGGACTTCCAATCTATCCTGCAGTGGCTGGGATTTCACTGTCACTGAGCTCACCCATTCCTTAGTGAGTTCTGGGGATCAAATTCAGGTTCTCACTCATTTCAGTCAAACACTTTAGTGACTGAGTCATTGCCCCAATTCTTTTTTTGTTAAGATTTTCTTTTTCTTTCTTTCTTTTTTTCTTTCTTTCTTTCTTTCTTTCTTTCTTTCTTTCTTTCTTTCTTTCTTTCCTTCCTTCTTTTATCTTTCTTTTTTCCATTTTTCCTTTCTTCCTTTCTTTCTCTATCTGCATGTACACCTGTGCAGTAGAGGGTATAGATGGCTGTGAGCCACCATGTGGTTGCTGGGAATTGAACTCAGTACCTCTGGAAGAGCAGGCAGTGCTTTTAACTGCTGAGCCATCTCTCCAGCCCACCCTAATTCTTTAAAATAAATGGACTTATGTTTCTTAGTTAACTGTTTGGTGCATATATCTATTTTACATACCGACATATTTGAGGTAAATTTTTCCTGGGTGAAAAGGAGTTGGAAAAAGTTTAAGAAGGTTTAGTCTAGAAAACCAGGATGAACTTGATTTCTAAAATGAGAAAATCAGGGGCTGGAGAGATGGCTCAGCAGTTAAGAGCATTGGCTGTTCTTCAGAGGTTCCAGGTTCAATACCTAGCACCCACAGGACAGCTCACAACTGTCTGTAACTCCAGCTCCAGGGGCTCTGACACTCCCACACAGTCATACACTGTGGGGTGGGGGATGCAAATTCACATATAAATAAAGCATTTAGAAAAAAATATGAGCTAATCATTCCCAAACACAGGCATTTGTGCTGGGTGAAAGACAAGATGATCCTTTCATGTGTAAATTTGTGCGCAGAGCTCCCCAGAAGGCTGTCCAGGATGTCAAGGACACGAAGAGATTAGCCTTTTTACAGACTCATTCAACCTGGGTCCAGTTTCCAGAATGAATCAGAACCAGGAAAACTGTGGTGTCCAGAGGGGGTCAGTGGTCCTAAGGTTGGCTAATGTATTATATCCATTAAGTGGTCGTTCTGGCCTGGGAACACGGCAGTGAGCAGATGCCAGATAAAAACACGTCTGCTCTTGAAACTGGTGCTTCGGAATGTGAGTGGGATTACCAAATAAGTAAACAATAGACTACACACTGACAGGAAGAAAATTAAGACAGGGGAAGGTAAAGGTGGTCTAGAAAGAACGTTTAAACAGAAATGTCCTCATTAAGAAGTCATTAAATGTCTCAGAAATGTCCTCATTAAGAAGATGGAATCTTCAGGGGGTGGGGGGAGCCTTGGGATGTCTAAGGGAAAGGCCTGAAGAAGGCCTGGTGGCAACCCTCTGAGTAGGAGGCCTATGTGGCCAAAGTTGGAGAAGATTGATTACAGCAGATTCAAGTCATTCTGGGGGTGGCCTTAGACGCATTTAAGGGGTTGGGTTTTTAATCAGGATGAGGAATCAGTCCGTGGACAGCATTGGTTGAGATTGTGCTTTGCAGTTCGCAGCAGAAACTGTTAGGAAGCTGGAGTTTCCCCTCACAGCTTTCCAGGCATTGGTCCACCCCGGACTTCAAGACTGAATTGTTGAGAGAGTCAGAACCTACCTCCAGTTCCAACTCCAATCTGGAGGAGAGATTTCTAGGAAAGTCGTGGAGTCTAATTATATGGCCCTCTCCATTATGATCCCATTAGCATTGGAAAACTTCCAGGGTCTCCCAAGGAGCCTGGGAAGTGATTCAGTAGCAACCTCAGGTTGTTGCATAGCCTTAGGGGTTTCTTTTAACCTTAGGCAGCCTCACTATGGGACTAGAGAGCCTTCTAATAGCGTCAAGTGAGATCACTTAAAGGCACCTCTTAAGCCTCTCTGCGGTTTCCAAAAAGCAAAAGCGCGAACGGCTCATTCCTTTTCGACCTTTTGCAAAGCACGCTGCGTGGGTTTGTAGGGTCCACTGTGGATGGGAACACTGCTCAGGTCTCACCTAGCGCTCACGCCCAGCTGGGAGCAGCCCTGAGGCTGTGGGTAAGGCGGGAGGGCAGGAGGTTCGGGCTGCTGGGCGGAGCCACAGAGCGAGACTCCGCGATCGCAGTCTGGCAATGTCCTACCGGCCCATTGGGAGTGGAGGCGCGGGCCGGGCGGGGCTGCAGTGACAAGGCCGGGGCGGATCTGTTCCCGCCCTCACTCACGTCCTCGCCCGCGCCGGGATCTCCCAACTCGCGCCGCGCGCTCTTTTCTCCGACAGCTGCTCCGGGAGCCCTGCGAGCCGTGCTGCTCAGTGCCTAGCCGGTGTGTCCCCTCCGACTGTGCCTAGCGATGACCACCCAGCAGATCGTTCTCCAGGGCCCGGGACCTTGGGGCTTCCGCCTCGTGGGCGGCAAGGACTTCGAGCAACCTCTCGCCATTTCCCGGGTAAGAGCGTCTTGGGACGCGCGTGGGAACGGGACGCTCCCGAGGGCTGGCGGCGCGCTGCGTCCTGAGGGAAGTCGGGCAGGCTGGAGCCGGGAGGGGATCGCGGTGGGGCGCATCCAGGTGCGCTGTGCGCTGAGCGCTCTGTGCGATCCGCCGCCCCTTCCCCGCCGCCGCGCTCCGTAGCAAACCGGCTCTGTGTCTGCCGACCCAAGGCCAACGGCAGTTTTCTTCCTGGGCCCCGGAAGCGTGGAGAGGCGCGGCACGCAGACACGCTTTGTGCCGGGGCGCGGAGACCCGGGGCTCCGCACACCCTGCCCTTCACCGTGGAAGAGTTGGGGAGAGCTGATTGGCAGCAGGAGAAAGTCCTGGAAGGAGTTCCCTGGAAGGCTAGTGGGATTCGTTTAACTAACAACTGAAACAACTATTTTATACTCTGCGGATTTGACCCCACGGCTGGCTCTCAGCTCCGTAATGCCTTTCACAAGAGTTGGGAACTAACCCCAGATAAACCTTCGTCTGGCCCTGACTAAGGTGGTTAGATCACCTTTCTGCCCCCCAGGTTATCCGCGATTAGCCCATTACTTCTGAGAAAGAGCGGTTCCAATAGCTGGGTCTCAGACTGCGAGATCTGTGACCCACAAACGAAATGTAACTCCCTGTGAGACTCAGGCTCAGTATTTGGAGGTCCACACTTTAGCCTTGTATCTAGGCCAAACAGAAGGAATGTGTCCCATTGAGAGAGAACAGATAGTTGTGTGTGTGTGTGCTGGGGGTTGCGGTTGTTAACTCAGTATCTTTTGATTCAGGAGAGTAAAACCCAGCAGTGCCTGGCCTATGGGACCACGTTTCATTCTTTGGTATATTTGACTACTGAAGTTGACCTTAAACTTGTCTCCCCAGTCTTGCAAATACCTTTTTTTTTTTTTTCTTTCCCCCTTGGAGGAGTTCTGGAATGGACATGGAAGTGAAAGATCCTGATCAGGGTCCTCTTGACTTACGGCTATTCCTCCAGCCGCTGGAGGAATTAGACAGGAGTTGTGGTAGCACCCAGCCTCCCGTGGCCCTTTCTGCCTGTCACAGTGCCACTCAGGCTTTCTAACAGGTGGGCCTGGCCCAGCAAGGGGTTCTTTGACCATCCTACTCTAAATAAACAGGCAGCACAGTTTTAAGACTGGGTCTTCCACTAGCTTATCTTGTCTTCTAGAGATTTCTCTGTTGTTGGAGACGTGAGCTGTTTTTCCAGCCTCCAGCCAAACTTCTCAAGCATGGGAACTATGCCTTAGCCAATCTGGACACCTTCCCCCAGGCCTGGCCCAGGACTGCACCTGACTGTGCCCAGTGTGTCCTGTCAGACAGACTACAATGCATTCCCATGGAGGGCACTGCCTCTGCACATTTAGAGTTGGTTACCTCATGGTCCAGTTGTGTCTGTAATTAACCCGTCAGCCTTCTTAACTACTGAGAAATGTCCTTTTTAAGCAGGGGAGGGTGTATTGGCAGTCTGTTAAAAGAATAGTCAAGGCTTGTATTTTGGCTGCTTCAAAAAGTCTTTTTTATTGTTTTTTTGTGTTTATTTTTGTTTTTTGAGACAAGGTTTTTCTGTGTAGCTTTGGCTGTCCTGGACTCACTTTGTAGACCAGGTTGGCCTTGAACTCACAGAGATCTGCCTGCCTCTGCCTCCCTGAGTGCTGGGATTACAGGCATGTCGCTTCTAAAAGTCTTTTGCCAGCTGGGTCTATAGCTCAGTTGCATTGAGCCCAGCGTAGACATGAAGATGGTGTGGAGTAGAAAACACATTGAATTTATCGCTTTGGATCTTCAGCTATTAATTAATTTTACTCTTTTCTTTTTTTTGAGATAGAATCTTGAGCATCTCAGGTTGGTTTTGAACTCTGTAGGTAGCCAAGGATGACTCTGAACTTCTGACCCTCCTGCCTCTCATCTCCTGAGTGCTGGGATGTATGCCACATGGCAGGTTTATGCACTCCTGAGGACTGAACCCAGACATTGTGAATGCTAGACAAGCACTCTACCAACTGAGCTATATCACCAGCCCTGATTCCTGGTTACTGTACGCTCTACACTCACGCTGAACGAGTGCACATCATTTGCCTGTGTAAACTCCTCAGAGGGGATCTCAGTGGCTACAGCTCTGGAGGGAAAGCTAATCTTCATGATGACTTTGACAAGAATTTTAATTGAAAAGTGAAAGGGCCTCAGAGACATTGACATTGCAGTACTGGCTATAATTTACTTGTCTTTTCACCTTATGACTTGGGGATGAGAAAGTGATTGTCATAAAGAGAGTGTGGCATGGGTGGTCTAGGGTCTGAGGTGGGTCTGGAGTCTAGTTCTTATTCAAGCTGTGCCTAAGGTAGGCACCCAGAGTTTATTTTTTTAATCATTGTATTAGGGTAACAGCAGCCCTTGGCTACCAGCTAAAGAATGTAGAGTGCTCTGTAAACAGTGAATAATGGTGATGTGTGAGTGTTGGTAAAGAGCTCTAACCACTTTCTGGGCGGATGTAGCTTGCTAATATGTTTCTGTGTAAGTAGACTTGCAGTCTCCACACCAAAGTAAGCTATAAAATTAGGCAGGGAGAGGAGTGCCTCTTATTTAAATAACCATGTTTACTTTCTCTTGCATGAATTATTCTGGTATTGGCTCCATACTTTTGGTAAAGTGCTAAAGCGGAATAGAACTCCATAGTGGTGTGTTCTGGAGATGCTAGTTTTCTTTTCTAGTTGCATTTCCATTAATTATAGAATGAACACCTGTACTGTCACCCTGCTCAGGATATGCAAAGTTGGTGGTACACAGAAACTCAGTAATGTAGCCCTGTCCTGACATCCAATAATTACTCTGTGCTTTTCTTCATAGTTTTACTAGATGCTGAATTTTGCCTGTTTTTAAATGGACTTACACAGAGCATTTTATACTCCTTTGTGCTTTCATCTGTTACTGTAAGAAACCCAAGACTCACAGTGCAAATTTCTAGCTATAGATGGACATAAACTAGTTTTTTTTTTTCCTATCTGTATCTCATTTAAGGCTCCTGTCTTTGACGTAGAATTTAACTGCTCTCTAAAGTATTTTTCAGCAGCCCCGTATGTGTGTTTGTGGGTGTGTATGTTTCCCTCCCCTTGTAATTTCTTATTTCCTCTTGCAGCTTTCAAGGGAAACCTTCAGAGAATCCACAGTCATGCTGAAATTGCTTTCTATTGGGCTGTGTTGACTGTTTTTCTCGCAGGCAACCAAGCAAAGACAGGAAGAGGTGGGGCCAGAGATAAGGGAGATGCTCTGAGTTGTAGCTGCCACTTATTTGCCCCTTGAGTCCTGGGGAACCCTTTGCTGAGAGCCTGTGGTTTATAGTAAGTGCCTGTGCCCTTGGTCCTAGGATCCCAAGGGAGTGCTTAATAATGGCTACTGTGTAGCTGAAAGGTCTTTTCTGATTTCCAAGAGGGCCATTTCCAGATTCAAGTAGATTTTTACATCATGTCTTCAAGGTTGGAAGAGCAGGGCTCCTCAGGCAAGCTATGAAAAGAAAGACAATTTCTGTATCTATTCCTCAATTGAGGGACATCTGGGTTGTTTCCAGATTTTAGCTATTATGAATAGAGCTGCTACAAACATGGTTGAGCAGATGTCCCTGTATACTTGAATATATTTTGGATAATTGCCTAGTGGTGGTATAGCTGGATCTTGAGGTAGCACTATTCCTAATTTTCTGAGAAAGCTCCAGATTGATTTCCAAAGTGATTGTACAAAGTTACATTCCTACCAGCAGTGGAGGAGGGTTCCCCTTTTTCCACATCCTCTCCAGCATGTGTTGTCACTTTCAGTTTTCTTAGCCATTCTCATGGGTGTGAGGTGAAATCTCAGGGTCGTTTCAATTTGCATTTCCCTGATAACTAAGGATGTTGCGCATTTCTTTAAGTGTTTCTCTGCCATTCGATATTCCTCTATTGAGAATTCTCTGTTTAGCTCTGATTGTGGTACATTTACACAATGGAATACTACTCAGCAATTAAAAACAAGAAATCATTGAAATTTGTAGGCAGATGGTGGGAACTAGAAAAGATCATCCTGAGGGAGGTATCCCAGAAGCAGAAAGACACACAGGGTATATACTCACTTATAAGTGGATATTAGTCATATAATAAAGGATAAACATACTAAAATCTGTACACCTAAAGAAGCTAAACAAGAAGGATGATCAGTCCTCATTCAGAAAGGCAAATGGGATGGACACTGGAAGAAGGAGAAAACAGGGAACAGGACAGGAGTTTGCTACAGAGGGCCTCTGAAAGATTCTACCCAGCAGAGTATCAAAGCAGATGCTGAGACTCATAGCCAAACTTTGGGCAGGGAATCTTATAAAAGAACAGGGAGATGAAAGACCTGGAGGGAACAGGAGCTCCCCAAGCAGAACAACAGAACCAAAAAAATCTGGGCCCAAGGGTCTTTTCTGAGACTGATAGTCCAACCAAGGACCATGCATGGAGATAACCTAGAACCCCTGCATAGATGTAGCCCGTGGCAGCTCAGTGTTCAAGTGGATTCCCTAGTAAGGGAAACGGGCTGTCTCTGACGTGAACTCAGTGGCTGGCTCTTTGATCACTCCCCCCTGAGGGGGTACTATCCTTGCCAGGCCACAGAGGAAGACAAAGGGGAGGAGGACCTCCCCTATCAGTGGACTAGGGAAGGGCATAGGAGGAGATGAGGGAGGGAGAGTGGGACTGGGATACAAAGTAAATAAATTGCAATTAATAAAAAAAATAAATTAAAAAAAAAAGAAAGACAATGGAAAACTGCCTGGTGTGTACTGAGGGCTCTGAGCTGCATGTCTGTGCTGTGTGCAGTAAATCACCTCAGAAGCTTAGGCACACCAGCTGATCAAGGCTGACCTGGGGAAAAGGAAGGCAGATGAGTCCAAGAGAATGACATGGGGCAGAAGCTGGAGCCTCCCTTCCTCAGCCTCTAGCATACTGACCATGAAGGTTAATATTCTTTCTAAAATCAGGTTCTGATTATTATTTTTTTATTATTTCAAGATTCATTTTATTATTTCATCATAGAGGCATTTTTGCCTGCATGTATGCATGTGCACCATGTGTGTGCCTTGTATCTGTGACGGTAAGAGGGTGTTGGAACTGGAGTTTTATGGGTGGTTATGAGCTGCCATGTGGGTGCTGGGAATCAAACCCAGGTCCTCTGCAAGAACAATAAGTTCTTTTAACTACTGAGCCAAGTCTCCAACTCAACGCCGATTCATTCTGATGAAGAACAAAGCAGGGACAATAGCGTTCAGATCATAAATCTGGGCTGGTACTTTCCCAGGCTGATCAGGATTGGGAAAGGCACCCAGTGGTCGCTGTGTGTCCGGGCCAGGCCAGGGCTGACTTCCAAGCCTCCTACTTTCCTCCAGGCCATACCTTGCTGATGTTCTGTGGAGGAGTGCAGGGCCTGTATCATTTATCTTGTGTAGATGGGGAAGTACAAGTATCTGCAGGTTGGGTAATTTGTTTTCATTTACATTAAAAAAAATGTTGACTCACCCACTTCTGAACTTCCTTGTAACAGAGTGATTAAGGCTGTAATGCTCAGAAGTGCCTATCCTTATAAAATTAATTTTAAAAGTATGGCTTATTTTTAATGGTCTCATGGAAAAAACCGAGAAAGAAGATGCTGAAAGGATGGGACCTGGTACTGTGTTCAGCCTAGGGAACCAAGCTGAGCTCTTGTCCTAGGCAGCTCCGTAGGTGACCCTGTGACCCTGTGGAACTTGTGTTCCTTCTCTGAAAAGATAAATAAGATGACGAATGGCTCATGGTTAAGAGTACTTGCTGCTCTTTCAGAGCACCATGCCAGGTGGCTCACAGTTGCCTATAACTCCAACTGCAGGGAACACCCTCTTCTGGCTTCCTTGGACACCAGCACACACAGGCTGTGTGTTTGGGAGCTTTAAATTTTTAAAAAATGATGATGAGCAAGCAAATCAGGTGTACTTGTATCCTTTGAATATCAGTGCCCAGCATCTCCATCTCCTATAGCATCACTTGTGCCTTCAACTGAGAATTGACTGAGAAAATATACTATAAATTCAGGAATGAATTTTCAGAAGGACTTGTGTTGTGAATCATAAAAGTATACATGTATATACAAGGTAAATGAGAAATATTTACTTTATCTACTTGCAGTAATCAGATAAGGACGCTGAAGCATGGAAATATTACTTGCTTGTGCCATACAGCAGTGAGTGGGTAGGCCATGTAGCTCCAAGGGCGTGAATTCTCCAAAGTCAAATATTTTAATAACTACTAAATCCATTATGCTCTGCTCAGCATGTTTTTGCATCACCCTCTTCCACATACCATATAGCCCATGACCAAAGTGGATGCAGGACTAGAGAGCATTGCCAAGCAGGCTGCTAGGTAGCTCCCGTGACTGTTCTGCTTCCTGAAAAGCCATGGCAGTGAATATTGTATTTCTATCGGTGTTACTCAATGCAGAACCCCAGGAAAACCAAATGCTGGTCCAGGCATCAGTGTGAAAAGTAGGATCCTCTTGGCTTCTTACCCTAGAGCCCCTTGCACCTGTGAGGCCTGGCTGGGGTGCATGTGTCATTGCCAGTAAGCTTTACTGAGAGCATCCTGAAAAGGAGCATGACCTCTCCTTGATCCTTCGGAAAGGCCTGAAGCCACAGCCTCACCTGGGAGAGGTTTTGTAAACCCTTGCGGACACTGAGGATGGAAGGGCAGAGGAGTTAAGGACAGGTTAGAAAAAGGTTTGGGTGCTATTGGGGCGTCTGGCTTTATTATATTCATTATTGCAAATGAATATGACTAGATGCACCTGTGTCAGCTGAACCGCGTTCAAGATGCAGTATGTGGTGTTTTGAATAAGAATGGCCCCCATGGGCTTATATGTTTGAATGCTTAGATACCAGGGAATACTGGGATGTGTGGCTTTGTGGCAGGAAGCATGTCACTGGGAATGGACTTGGAAGTTCCAGAAGCCTGTCCAGGCCTCGTGTCTCTGTCTTTCTCTGCTTTATGAATCAGGATGTAGCTCTCAGAATTGCTCTAGCACAATGTGTGCCACCATGCTGGACCAAACCTCTGTAAACGTAAGCAAGCCCTCCATTAACGGTTTTCTTTTGTGAGAGTTGCATTGGTCATTGGTCGTGGTGTCTCTTTATGTCAGTGAGACAGTGACTAAGACAATCTCTGAAAGTCTGACACAAAAGAGTTAGTAATTTCTGTATGGCTTTGAAGCCTTTATGATTGTTATACTGTTTTTAGCTTCATGGTGGGTGGAACGGACAGTCATCAGTCACAAGGTCTGTGGAGCACATTCCCTTCTTTGTAGTACCAAAGGCACAAAAAACCCAACACATTGATCTTGTAAGAGGCCAGCTTATCAACAATGTTTCAGAGTGTCATTTTTATAGATGCTGTATCAAATTAATTAGCCTACCTAAGATTGGATGATAAGGATATAGGTGTGACTTACATAAGATAATGATACCTAAATGCACATGGATTAAATTCAGATGATGCAGAGATGATTTGCATTATTAAAAGTATTATAAAAGTGCTCCTACTTCCAAATCTAAAACACTATCCTAACCCCACAATTCTAGTCAGATGCTTAATAGAAACGAATCCATTTGAGCATCAAGAAACATGTTTGAGAACTTCCCTGTGGCAAATTTTCCAATAGACATGAATTAAATTTTTTTCTTTTTGGATTTACTTATTTATTTTGTATGTACGAGGGTTTTGCTTGCATGTATGTATGTGCAACACAGACATGCCTGGTACCCATTGAGTTTAGAAAAGGATGTTGAACTGAGCTTGGGTCCCTCTGCAAGAGCAGCAAGTGCTCTTAACTATTAAGCCTCTCTCCTGCTCTAGTAGCCCTGATTTTTTAAAAATAATTCAGATAACTATTAACAAAAATAATGTGTAGGCAAATGCCAATTGAGTCACAAAACAGAAAATCCCACAACAGGCTGGCAAGATGGCTCAGCAGATAAACGTCCAAAGTTGACCTAGAGTCTTAGATGTCAGAATTGGAGCAAATAAATCTTTGCCAAAAGATTTGTAACAAACAAGGTTTAAAAATTCACATTCAGGTTCTGTATTGGGTACATTTTTAATTTTATTTTTTGTGGGGGCAGAATTCACTAGGCATTATCGTGGCAGTTTGTGTTCTTGTCTGTGAACGTGTAATACTTAGTAAGTTTACATGTGGTTGTCATAAAAGATGTAGAATCTAGGCACGGAGGCTCAGGAGGCTGAGGCAAGCCTGCTGCAAGTTCAAAACCCTGAGCTGCGTAGTAAGTTCCAGTCTAGCTCAAGCTGTAAGTCTGAGAGCCTGTCTCAAAAAGCAAGGGAACAACCCCAAATCCCTCAAAGCAGAAGGTCAAACGGAAAAGCGAGGGAGGACGAAGGTAAAAACCTTCCTCCATTTGTGCTTCATGGAGGCAAACACTGTCAGCATCTGCCTGGAAGACTTCCCAGCCTGCTTTTTCATGTAGTTACATTTTCAGAGTTAATTAGTGTCTCATGGTGGATTATTCATTGTTCTGTATTTTCAATCATAATTTTGTTACAACAAATGAAGGATTAAAGACAGCTTGGTATCCCGGGGAAATGTAGTTTTTGGCTTCAGCTGGATGTAGGTTCAAACCCTTGTCTCGCCCACTTCTTACTGGTTGGGGGCAGGGCAGGCCCTGAAAACTCAGCAGCTGTTAGTGAAATGGGAATAATAGTATTTACCTGTCAAGGTTATTGCCAAGGGTGGGTGGTGCAATGCCAGGAGCAAAGTTCTCTGGATAACCCATAGCAGACATCCGGTTAAGGCGTGTTAAAGAAGTTTTGATGGTAGCCACTCTATTTTTTTAAGTAATTAAAATGTTTTTCTTTCAAACATCATTTTATATGTATGGGTATTGCTTTGCCCACACCTATATCTGTGTGCCTGGTGCTCCTGGGTCCCCAGGAACTAGAGATATAGGTGGTTGTGAACTGCTGTGTGGGTGTGGGACGTCTAACCCACACAGCAGGTGCTTTGGAAGAGCAGCCCGTGCTGTCAACCACTGAGTCATCTCTTCAGTGTGTGCGTGTGTTTGTGTGTGAGTATATATACGGTTTAGCGAAGGTACCCACAGAGTCTGGAAGAGGGTGTCAGATCCCCGTGTAGCTAGAGTTACAGGCAGCTGTGAGCTGTCGACATTTGTGCTGCCAACTGTATGTCCTCTATGTGCGCAGCATCCGCTCTTAATCCACGAGCCGTCTCTCCAGCCCTCATACTGTTTCAAGTCCTTTAGGAACACTTTTCCAACAACCTAAAGAGATTGACACCATTGTCAATTTCGTTTGGTCAGTGAAGGAACAGAAACAGCCAGAATAGATTGCAAAAGTGAATGTTCAGGTTTTGGTTGTGGGTGGCAGTGATTGGGGCTCTTTTAAAGCGTGCATAGTTGTCATGGGCTTTTAGATGCTTGAGAATTGATGTCTTACTGAGAAATTAGGGTATTCTCTTTACTGCCAGCTTTTTTACCTTCCTGTCTTCAGAATGGTGATAGCTCAGACCAAGAGAGCAGTGAGTTCCTCTGAACTTCCACCTCTGTGCACTGACAACTTCGTTTTGCATTGTGCATGAAGGAAGTCTGGGTTAGGGTACAAACCATCTACAGACAGTCTACTTAATTGCCTCATTTCCTGGAGAAAGTGGTTGTAGGCTAACCGAGAACATTCTGAAGTAGTATTGTTTCAGGCCAGCCTATGTGTCCTCATGTGGTGTTTGCGGCTTTGATGTGGCTTCAGGGTCTGGGTGGCAGCCTAGACCGACAAACTGCAAGCCAGGAGAGTCCCAGGGAGGAGCTCACATTCGGCATTTAAATGTGGCAGGCAGGCTGCTTCTCTGTTGGCCCACCCCCAGTTTAGACCGTACGTTTTTGCCTGGAGACCCTGACATAGCTGTTAGATCAAGAGACTGTGCTATTGCAAAGGAACTTGAATTTCACGTTTTATTAGTCCAGGGAATGCATCATTATTTATGCTTCCTTTCTCACTTTGTTCTCCATGAATTTAAGGCAGTTTACAACACCAGAAACACACAAGGACATACTTAAGAATTAACGAAATATTTGGAACATGGAGGCGGAAGCAGCAGTGTTCCAGGAACTTTATTGGTTTCTGTAATTGCACACTGAGTTTATCTGTGAGTTTTGTGGCCAGGGCAAAAATGTGATCCATGGTGAGTTAGACATATGGGCTGACATGCCTTTTATAATTGACTTTAGGTCTTTCTCAGAGGTTGACCAGCATTGATAGGGCTGTTCTGTCTCTCTCTCTCCCTCTTTCTTCCTCCCTCTCTCCCCCTTCTGTCCTTACTTCTCTCCCTTCACCTCTTTCCTCCCTCCTTTTTTCCTCCCCCTCGCTTTTGCTTCTCTCTTTCTCTGTGTGGTGTGAGAGAGAGACTATTCTAGTTGAAGTGTCTTCAAAGGGCCTTCTATGTGCAGAAATGTGAGTCTTTCAGGTTGTTTCTAGAGGAGGTGGGCTTTTAGGTTTAACTGTTTATTGTTTGTCTAGTTATTTAACTTCACCAGGGAGAAATTATGATAAAAAAATTAGTCACCATCCCCTTTGAAGTTTCCCAATCCAGTGAATTTTAGGCTTTCCAAGGACACTTAAAAAGGAGGGATTAGGGGCTGAGGGTGTTGCCTAATGGTAAGAATGTGTATTTAACATGCCAGAGGCCCTGGGTTTGATCCCCAGGACAAAATAAAGTAAAATGAATGAATGAGTGACTATTTCTAGATCCTGCTGTGTAGATTTGAGATAGCTTGAGGGCTCTGTGTATATTTTATTCCTTCGCTTCAGGGGACTTGGTAACTAAGAAGTTTGTGAGTCAGTGCCACACCCTTACAGATACGGTTTAGAACATTCGAGAGCTGGGTCAATTTTTGGCCCCAGGTCTAGAAGCCAGTTTCAGGGGACAAGGTGAGCAGTGCTCTGTAACACCAAAGAAACCGACCTGCACGCTGAGTCAAAACGAAAGCTAGAAAATCATTTGAATAGAGTTTCTTGTCCCCCCCCACCCCCTTCAAAGCAAGGGTGGTGGTGGTGGGGGTCTGTACCTCAGAACATACAGAACAACTGACAAATGCTTGGCTGAAACTCTCACATCTATAATAGAGCAACAATGAATTTATCATCCTGTCTAGAATGATTGTTTTTACTCCTTCTCTTGTTACAAGGTTTTTCCTGGTAGCCTAGGCTAGGCTAGAATTCATTATGGATCCCAGAATGGCCTTCAGCTTGGATTGGGTATCCTGAGTGTTGGAGGTTATAGGTGTTCACCATCACTGCAGGCTGGTTGGAACACTTGAGAACAAAATGGGGTGCTTTCTATAGTTAAGAGGAAATAGGGTACTGACCTGGGCAAAAAAGGTGTCTGGTAGCTATGACATATTTCTTTTCTTTGGTGCTGGGGATTGAACCCAGGCCTTAGTCACCATGGAGTTTCACCTCAGCCCATCATCAAGTACTTTTTTGTGTAATTGTGCTTTTCATAGCATTTGAACTGAGCCTTCGGAACCAACCCCAGGAGGCAACATAAATGAGGATGACCAGAGGACCAAGTAGTAAGATGGATCACTGTATGAGTGATGACAAATGGCAGCTGATACTGGGTCTCTGTGCTCGGGGCTGTGGAGCATGATGGGGCTTGTGGCTGAGTGGGTGGTGTGTCTCTCATTGAGCAGACAGACTCTCCTCAGTTGGGGTGGACTGTTGCCATATGGAGATTGGAGCCCAGAACTGCCAGATTCTTCATAAGCTTAGAATCTGCGAGTTAATGTGAAATTTACCAACATGTGATTTAAATTAAAACTAATACAAAGCACCCTTGATTGTGGACCAGATTCACCTGATGGCCTCCGCTGTCGATTTCAAGTGCAGAAAGTGAAAGGAATGCTTGTGTCCAGCTGCTATAGAACTTGGGTTTTAAGTAGGACCCTTCCAAAGATTCACTAATGCAGTGGTTCCCAACCTTCCTAATGCTGTGACCCTTTCATATATGTTGTGGTGATCTCCAATCATAAAATTATTTCATTGCTACTTCATAACTGTAATTTTGCTATCTTTATGAATTGCAATGTAAATATCTGATATGCAGGATATCTGACCCCTGTGAAAGGGTTGCTCAGCCCTGATAGGGGTCATGACCTACAGGTTGAGAACTATTCCTCCAAGGGAGTGGCTGGGCTAGGGACTGAGTGGGTGACCCCTGGAATGGGTCATTTGAAAGTGTGCTGGCTACTTTTATGTCAGCTTGACACAAGCTGAAGTCTGAGAGGAAAGAACCTCAATTAAGAAAATGCCTCTGTAACATTGGGCAAGCCTGTAGTGCATTTTCTTAATTAGTGATTGATGAAGGAAGGCCCAATCCCCTGTGGGTGGGGCTTCCCCTGGCCTGCTGGGCCTGGGTTCTATAAGCAAGGGATGAGCGAGTCGTGTGGAGCAAGCCAGTCAACAGCACCCCTTCATGGTGTGTGCATCAGCTCCTGCCTCCAGGTTTCTACCCTATTGGAGTTCCTGTTCTGGCTTCCTTCAATGATGGGACTACAATGTAGAAATGTAAGCCAAAGAAACCTTTCCCTCCCCAACTTGCTTTTTTTGGTCATGGTGTTTCATCATAGCAATAGTAACCTTGACTAATCCAGAAAGTATCTGTCCAGTGAGGTCATCTGAACTTCAGCACTGCTAATGGTTGGTGGTTGTGTTTTTGTAGTAACTGGACACAGCAAATACTGTGTGGACAATTCATTGTTATTTCCAGATAAAATACAGGGTTCTCACAGCTTGCTGTCTTTATCTCATATCCCTTTCCCCTCCTTCACTCCCTGGGTTTCATCTATGAAGTCCACATACTGTTCTTGAGAGTTGGCCTGCTCTTTCCTGCCTCCTTTTGTGGCTTTGTAGTTTTAAACAGCACCAACTTCAGGGAGTCATCTGTGTAGTGGAGTGTATGTGTGTGTGCATACGTGGATGTGCAGGTTTAAGTGTAGAGAAAGGCATTAGGTGTCTTCTCGTATTCTTTTGAGGCAGGGTCTCTCTCTGAACCTGGCGCTTATTCTGCCCAGGATAGGATGACTGCTAGCAAGCACTACCGATCTTCCTGCCTCTACACCACCTCTCCTCCTCCCAGTGCTGGGGTCGCAGGTTCGCAGCAAGACATATCAATCTTGTTGCACAGGTGCCGCCATCCAAACTCACATCTTCATGCTTCTTCAGTAAGCACTCTTAGCCATCTCCCCAGCACCCGTCATCATTCTTTGGATTGTATTGTTGCTTCTAACACAATATTTATCACCTGCCTGCCTCTCCAGAGACTATGACCTCCTAGATGGTAGGCTCAGTCCATTTCATAGTACGTGGTTGCTGGATTTCACAACCAAGAGCTCCTATTTCTTTAGTTCTGAGAGCTTGCTCTGTTTTGAGTCATCTCAGCAACCCTCGCATGTCAACCCTCTGGTGTCATGACTGCTGTCTTCATTTCTGCTGAAGAGCAAGGCACACAGAGACACTAAATCCCAACCAAAGGATAGCGAGTCCTGGCCGGCCACCAATAGAAGTCCTGTCTTAACCAACAAGCTGTTACATCTTCCAGAATGTGCATGGGCGTGCGTGATGAGTGAGAAAGGATGAAGCATCCTCCTAGGGGAGGATGAAGCAAGCCAATGTCACAAAGGAAAGGGGATTAGCTCTTGTGTTCCATATCAAGTGTCTGGCTCTGTGAATGGGCTTCGTTGAAGAATGAGGGAGAGCTACACCACAGTTCTGTTTTGCGTGACTTAGAAGTGAAAATCGTAGCAGGGTTTGGCAGTGCCTTACAAACACAGAGTGTAGTCAATGTGCAGGTGGCAACCTCCAGGTAAGAAGTGGCCATCCGGGGCTGGGAGTGGGCTCAATCAAGCGGAGTGACTGCTACAAAACCCAGCAGAACATTCCTTCTTATTAAAGGAAGGAATCATTGCACCTAAGGCACATTAGTTTTTATAGCAACAGTTGTGTGCTCTAGTTGTATGATTCTTTGGGGGAAAAAGCTGTCTGAGGGAATTTGGTGGGGGGATGCCCATTTAACTAATGGGTCTGGTTTTTTGGAGGAAAGAATTGAATTTTTTTTTTTTTTTAAGAAATTGAAGCTGACTCCCTCATGAGCTGGTTCTGATGGAATTTGATGGCTGCTGAGGAATTAGGATAGATGCTGTGGTGTAGCGGACCCTGGAGCCTGCTGTGGCTTGCTGCTTACCAGCTGAGTCAGACTGAGCAAGCTGCTTAACCCTTGTTCCTCCGGTTCCTCATCTTCAGTGATGCAAATAACATTACCGTCCTGGTAGCATCATGAGAGGATCATAAGCCAACCCTGATGAACCACCTTAGGTTCCACTTGAAATACAATAAACCTCATTAATGGTGGCCACGGTTAGAACTGAGGTTCCTTGTGGTAATGTGTGTGGTAGAGTTGACCATTCAGGACAGGAGCTCTCCAGCAGGGAGATTCAGGCTCTCTGTAGCCCTGTTCAAGTCTGTTTTATAATCAGTGTTTGATGATGGGTGGGTGGCACAGAGGGTGGAGCTGTTGTCTCATGTCTGGGAGGCACCTGGCCAACAGGGTTTTGAGGCACTCCAGATTTTGTATAGGAGGCCATGGCAGATGTACCTCTTTAAATTCTGGGTTTCTTTTCAGTAATGACAGTGGGCTCAGAGTCTCTGCCATAGTATTACACTGAAATAAAAGGAAAGGGTAGAATTTATTAAGGGTTTTGTGTTAAAACCAGGCATAAGCCTTTAGCTGTGTGAGCTTGAACCACTCACAGCTCCTCTCTGGTCTTCTCTCTAAAGTGATGTCTAATAAATGCTCGCTCATCTGATCTATGTGAGCTTATTGTTTTCAGTTTTTAGTATGAACAAGCTCTGCAAAGGAAAGTTCTGTGATTTATTTGATCTACTCTTTCCTCCCTTCCCTCTTTTGGAGACAGGGACTCATGTAGTCTAAGCTGCCTCACACATATTGTGTAGCCAAGGATAAACTGAATTTCTGATCTTCTTGCCCTCACCTCCCAAGTGCTATCATGTCCAGTGTCTGTGGTATTGGGAATTAGTCCTAGGGCTTTGTACATGCCAGGAGCATTCTCTACCTTTTGGGCTGTATCCCCAGCCCCAACCTTTCAAAAAAGAGATGGCTCATAGAAGAATGTTATTCTACCAGAGTCTGGTCTGATGATCTTCTCATATAATTTTCAAAAACTTTCCTTTGGCTCAAAAAAAAAAAAAAAAAAAGGAAATCAAATGGAAGGCTAGGCTAGGTCCAAATTACTCAGGTGTGGGCCTCCTAAGACTGGTTTCAGCTTGTCTAGGGCCTGTTGAGATGTTCTCTGCAGAAATGCCACTCCCATAAAATGGTTTAAACAAAATGCTGGAAATTCCAGACTTCTTAGCAATTGAACATAAAACTTAAAAAAAAGAAACTTCTATTTTAAGTCTAGGATGATCATTTTAAGAGAAATAGCTACTTGACTTAAAAAATATATTGTTATTTTGAAATACTCATTTTATTTTATTTATGAAGACACTTATTTTCTTTTTATTTTTTTTGAGTCTTTTTTTAAAAATATTTTTATTTTTATTAATTACAGTTTATTCACTTTGTATCCCCCCTGTACCTCCCTCTCTCCTCCCCTCCCAACCCCACCCTCCCTCTTCCCCACCCATTTCCCTCTCCCAGTCCACTGAAAAGGGAGGTCCTCTTCCCCTTCCCTCTGTCCCTAGTGTATCAGGTCTCATCAGGAATGGCTGCATTGTCTTCTTCTGTGGCCTGGTAGGGCTGGAAATACTCATTTTAAATAATAAAATATGTGTGCCCATGTGGATGCAGAGGAAGTCAGTATCCTGCTCTGTCACTTTCCTCCTCATCCCCTTGACACAGGGTCTCTTTAAAATTTAAAATAAATCTCTTTTTATACAATATATGCTGATCATGGTTTCCCTTCTCCCAGACTCTCCCAACCTCACCGCCCTTCTAACTCCATGTCTTTCTCTCTCTCTCTTAAGAAAACCAACAGGCAAAGAAAAAGACAAGCAAGGATAAAAGAAAATGAACAAAGAAAATAAGAAAGAACAGGAGAAATGCGTATACACACATATACACTCTCATAAAAACTCAAAAATTTGGAAGTCATAATATACAAGCAAAAGGCCAGTAAAGTTATATAAAATGCCTGAACAAAGACAAACAAAATCTTCGGAAATACCTTTGAGTTTGTTTTAGGTTGTTCTTCTACTGCTGGGCACAGGGTCTACCCCTAAGTGTGGTTTGTGTACCCAGTGACTCCCTTGGAGAAAATGATTGTTTTCTTTGAGAGCAGTTGTTAATTGGAGAGGGATGGGGGTTTGCATCTACTTCCATGTCAGCAGTGGGACCCAGTCTGGCTTGACCAGCGCAGGCCCTGTGTGTCAGCTCTGTTGTGTCTGTTCGACATTGTTTCTCGACATCATCTGTCTCCTCTGGCTCTTAACGATCGTTCTGCCTCACATACTTCCCTGAGCCTTGAGTGACAGGGTACCTTCCTTACCAGTTTTTAGTTAGCTGGCTGTCCACAAACCTCTGCAATCCTCTTGTCTCTCCCACTAGCTTTGGAGTTAGAGGATGAACCCACATTCAGCTTTTACATGGGTTTGAGGGACCTGAGTTCAGGCCCTCATACACTGCAAGACCTCTTACCCACTGGGTGATCTTCCCAGCTCTTGCTAGATAGATTCTTTAACAACAGTGGACATTTTTAATTTGAATCATTCTTTGGTTATTTGTTTTGAGCACCTACTATCATGTGGTAGGTGCCATAGACTGGAAGTCAGGAAGACTCTGAGAAAATAATTTAAGTACAGACATAAGAGGTGAGGAACACCAATCAGACAGAGTTAAAAATACTGAGGTGGGAAAACAAACAAACAAACAAACAAAAACTTGGGGAGGAAGTTAGAGCTTAATGTGGAGGTAGCCTGAGGGGAGAGCTTTCCCGAAGGCTTGCAGGGCTATCCTAAAAGAACTTGCTCTTTTATATTTGATCATAAATAATGCCTTTAATTGGCATTATCTTCCTGGTTTTCCAGATAGTCAATTTAGAGATAGAACTCGCCAGTTTAGAGCCATTACCAATCCCAAATAAAAGGATACTTAGGTAGGACCATTAAAAAGTGAGTCAGTGGCAACATGAAGGGATGGAGGCCAGCCTGGGATCCATAGGACATTTTCCAAAAACATCAAACAAAAACACAAAAGTCTGCATTGTCATTTAGAACAAGGGGGCTGTATGTAGCATAACACCAGGTCAGCCTGTGTTTTTACTGCCACATTGAGTGACTCAGAATGAGTTTCCTATCTGTGATTGGAAGGAAGGCCTGGGTCAGACAACTCAGTGACGGCCTGGTGCACAGCTCTTGTGAGAGTCAGATCTTTGTAAACACATGATGGGAGGGCGGGGAGAATGGGTAGAAGGTCAGGATCTCTGTACTGCCTTCACGTCTTTACATTCCAGGGGAACTTTGTCTGGTGAAGCCAGAGCACGTTCAAGCCGGAGGAGACCTCAAGGACTAGCTCAGCTCCTCATTTTGTGGGGTCAGATTGCCAATGAGGGAGTAGACAGGGCCCCGCACCAGCAGCCCTGTGAGGGCTGGTGTTTTCTGTTTGGTGAGGACTATTTGGGAACTTGACTGTGGAAAACTGAGGCTTGTTTCCTTAATCTTGTATCCTGACTTGGCATTTCGAAGGACCGCCTTGGTAACACCCTGTGGTTTGCAATTCCACCAGTCCCTGGGGCTACAGGGTTTCTAAGAGGAAGCCAGAGCCTTTTGGGCACTGGGGGTCTGGAGGTGTGCCATTCTGCCCCTGGCTTTCCATTCAGGATGGCCTTTTGATGTCATACAGTCATGGACTTGCCCTGGGGTGATGGAGACATTTTGGTATTCCCTAACGGAGAGGCTGTCCAATAGCAGACGGCTATTCTGAGGTCAGCACTGCTTCAAAATGAGTGTCATTCATCTTAGCAGTATTAGTATTCACTTGAAAAACCATTGTAGGTCAGTGTGGGGGTGCATTTACTCTGTCTATAGGGAATCTTCAGTAGGCAGATGGGTTTGAGGACCTGCAACAGTTCCTAACTGGCCACCCCAGGCATCTGTGGTCTACAGATTTGGAACTAGTGGTCTGGAAGCGTAGCTTGCAGAAAACCAGCCTCCTGCAGGAAAGGGTGGAATCCCTGCTGTGAACCCACACTACCATATTGAGAAATTACCTTCCTTGCTTTTTTTATTATTGTTGTTGTTATAAAAGTAACTCAAGACCATCGTTAAAGAAACTAACACGTCACTGAAATGTGTAGCAGTGAGCAACTCCAGTTTTGTCTGTGCTTATAACATAACATATGCTAGGAATTTACAGAAATGGAAGTTATTGTACACAATATTCTCTAATTGTGTGAGTCTAAAATATGTGTTGGTGAGGTCAGAGCACTGAGTGAGGCTCAAGGCTTGAGTCTACAGTGGGCTAGCTGATGGCTAGTAATGTGCTCTTTGGGTGGCCCCGGGTAGGTCACTGAGCTCCAAATGCCTCCGTTTCTGGTGTTCATTCTTGTTTCTCACAAAGTTGTTATCAGGGGACAATTAGGTCACGTACAGGAAAGGACTCAGTTTATGGGAACAGATTGTATAAACATGAAGGATTCCTGCTAATTAAAATTTTATTTTAGCACACTTTGAGCTCTTTCTCTCCCTGTTCTTTTTCTTTCTTTCATCCTTTCAGGGTCTTGCTATATATCCCAGGCTGTAACCAGCCTCACTAAGTAGCTCAGGCTAGCCTCAAATTGTCTCCTACTTCAACTTCTCCAGAGCTGGGATTGCAGGTGTGCACCACCATGCCAAACTCTCCCTTTCCTACACTTTGGTCTTTATCATTGGGTATTTAACCTGATGGTATTTACTCATTGGTCTTCCTGGAGACACACAGTAACTAATGTGCTATCTGCTCTGTTGCTAGGTCACTCCCGGAAGCAAGGCTGCTATAGCTAATTTATGTATCGGAGATTTAATCACGGCCATCGATGGGGAAGGTACCAGCAGTATGACACACTTGGAAGCCCAGAACAAAATCAAGGGCTGCACAGACAACATGACGCTCACAGTATCCAGGTGAGGCTGTGGAAGTGTTCGGCTCATTCCCCATGGACTGGAAGCTGCTTGTGGACAGTGCCCGCCTCCCCCACCTCAGAAGCCCCCGCGCTTCACCAGTTCTGTGCAATGCATGATGAAAACAGGCTAGAAGGTCTGTGGCTTTGCGCTTTGAGGTTGCTCCTTTTATCTCCCGTGCTCACAGTGCTTCTCATCACGTGTGCCCTTTTCTCCTAAGTTACCACCCTTTCCCTTCATCTAACGCAGCTAACGAGAATCCTGAGGAGGTGAAAGGAGTGATACTTGGTTAAGGCATAACGAAATTTAAATGTCTTCCTGAGGGCCTCTGAGTATGATTTAGGATGGTATTCCTCCAAGGACCCTGAGTAGTGGATGCTCTGTTGGGAGACTGTAGCAGCAGAGAAGGACTTGAGCCTGTTAGACAAAGTGCCAAGTGCAGCTTCAGGTGCCCTCCAAGAAAGGAGCACAGGCACTGGACAGACAGCCGAGGAAAGCACCTTGGAAGCCGTGATTAGGGTAGGCTTTCCAGTCTTCTTTCACTTGGTAGTGGAAAGTGCCTATAGATCCCAGATGTTAGGCATGATTGATTCAGCTTTGAGTGGCTTCCTAGTTCTTGTTGGATCAGGTTCTTGTTGCTGTGTGAACCTGCTTTATTTAATGGCTCACTAACCTTAGGTTTTACAGCTCTCCACCAGGTTCTCATTTTGAAGAACATTTTGTGGCCTTCCCCCCCACCCCCTACTTGTACTATAGATCTCTTCTCAACCTGGGGGAGGTGAACCATTTCATTGTGACTCCTTCAAAAGCACATTGACCCTTTGTTCTTGTCTCTTGTTCTGTCTCAGCCCACATCTTCTCCCTCAAACTCATGTTCAGGTCATTCATGCATTTATTTGTAGGTTCATTGATTCTTTTTAAAATTCACTTGCCAAGGAATTGCCCAGATGTATCTTATAATTGTCTGTCACTGGTTACTGTGACAAATACAAAAGAAAGTATAAATGTTGTTTGCCTTGAAGAGAGAAAAATCCCCACGCTAATGAAAACTGAAACTGGACTAGGACCAATGCTGTGTGATTGTCAGGAAGAAAATCCTTTATAAGAGTGAAAAGGGATGCTTGATTCACAAATATGTTGGTGATTTGATCTAGGCTAGGAACTCTGGGCCAGGATAGAGTTGAAGTCTATCCCACCTTGAATTGAGGTGGCAACATGAGACAGGTATAGCAACTCAGAGGAGCCTGGTGGCTAGGTCAGTCCCCTTGTAGTGAGCAAGACTGAGGTTAGACCAGAAGATAGGCCAGATTGGGAAATCTCTTAAGGATGTGTATAGGAGCCATTCAACATGGATGCCATCTATTTGACAAGTAGAGGGTCTAATGGCAGGGTACAAACTCAGAGGGTAGAAGTTAAGGCAAAGGGAATTTGCTTTTAGCATGTAAAGTTGTTTCTTGGCATCCACAGGGGGCTGGCAGAATTGTGGATATCAAAATCTGTGAGTACCCAAGTCTCTTCTATACAGAACAGTGCAGAACTATGTGCAGCTTCCTGCAGTCTTTAAATCATCTCTAGACTGCCTATAATATCTAATACAATGCGAATGCTGTGCACATGATTGCTATACCATATTATTTGGTAAATAATGACAACAGGGGAAAATCTGAACACGTTTCATACAGATACAGAGCTTTCTGTCTACAGCTGACTGTAAGCAGAGTCTGTAGATACAGAAGTTGAACTGGATTCTTCACTTAAAATGAGCGAGACTGCAGCTTTATGCTGGGGATATTGCTCCATGGTAGAGCCCTTACTTGACATATGTAAGATACTGAGTTAGATCCTCAGCACTGCAAAGCAGAATGAAATGAACCAAAACAGAAGGGAACAACAGCTTTGCTCATCTGCCGCAGGTCTGAACAGAAAATTTGGTCTCCTTTAGTGACCGAGGAGGGGAAACGTCATCCATACAAGATGAATTTAGCATCGGAACCCCAAGTAAGTACTTGCTTATCTTTGCTACTCCTCTGCCAGCTGCTTTCCTGCTTGGGCATTGTTCAGCTAGTCTCATGTTTTTCCTGCGCTGGAGGTCTGGGGATAAAGTGGCAGGGAAAGCCCTCCACTGTCATTGCTGGGATCTGGCTTAAGTTCAGTCCTTCCCGTAAAGGAACTGCTAGAGGAAAGGGCTGGAAAACCCCAGGGCAGGAACATGGCCTGTGCTGGAAGCGAGGAGTTAGGAAAGCAGGCAATGGGAGAAAAGGGCAAAAGCCTTCCCTCAAACAAGAATCGAAGCATTAACTCAGCCCTTACAGTTTTTAGATATAAAAGAGTCATCCCAGAGGTGAGGATATGTTTAGGCCTGAAGCAGAGTGAAAAAGAAACACAAGGAGATTTAATAGTAAACTGTTCTTTCCTTGTGAGCCCTGAGGTGTAAATCTGTTTTGTTACAGTGAAACGTGAGAGTGACATTAAAATTAGCTAAATGAGATGGCAGTTAATCTTGAAAAAAATATAGTAAGAGTCATTGCGTTGTTCATTGGTAAAGTAGAATTATCTAGAACAGTAGATCGTCCTGAGAGTCCTTATTTATAATAAATCTCTTGGTAGATACCTTACTGGTGTTTTTATTTCTCCCTTAGTTGCATCTTCTAAGATAGATACACTGTGTGGGTATGTTTTAAAGTAGAGAAGTTTTAAGGATCATTTTGCAACTGCCATGTCGAAACTGTCATGAACATATTATTCTGTATGAGCCCTATAAGGAAATTCATAAAATCTTATTCTGCAATCTGGCCATTGTATAAACAAATCTAAATCATGCCAAAGTTAATTTTAACTTCCCTGGAGGTCTAACAACTTATAAAATGTACTGAATGTGTTCATTTTGATGTGTTGTTTCCATATATTTTAGAACACAAGGAATGGTTTGGATTTAACTTGGTCCAAAATGGTAACTTTTCACTTGAACCAATCATTTATATCTTGGTTATATGTTTTCTTCAATGCTGATGTTTTGAAGATCATTTTCAGTCTACTTTATTCAAACTACTTTAAAGGCTAGCCTGAGCGCATTTTTCTCTTTATTCATCTAAAAATCTTCCCAGCAAACCTTTTTTTCAGATCTATTTCTAAAGACTTCTAAGCTAGAGGACAGATACAGAGAACAGAGTTCATGGATAGACTTGCTAGTTCACATAAAGCTAACCAACACCCCGGCTTATCTGAGGTCAACATAGTTACATACCTAGTTTGTATTTCCTCATTATTGCGTTTCCTTGGAGACTGATAAATACAAAGCCCAAACAATTACGTCATTCCTTCCAAAAAGCAAGCCCTAAATCCTGCCTGCCTTCTGGAAAGACTAGAATCCACATGGGGGTAGAGATATTTCTTTTATGTACAAACCAGATGCATTCTTGAGAGATGCTTTATAAAGCAAGAATCAAGTATTAACAACAACAAAAACCCAACAACATTCCAGTGGAAAAGCTCAACCATTCCCCAAAAAGAAAACAAGGGTGGGGAGACGGCTCCAGCTGTAGGCAAGCCTAAGAACCTGAGTTTGATCCCTGGGTCCCACATTATAGAAGGTGAGCACAGACTCTTCCAAGTTGTCCTGTAATCTATAAATGTGAGCAGCAAACAAACAAATAGGAACTTACGGCATGACTCCCCCATGGATTTCTGTTCTGGCTGGAACTATTATTTCTACTGGGAGAGAAGATGGACCCTAGTGAGAACCTGCCACGTTCTGCACTGTGCTTGCTGCCTTGTCACCATGTCCTTCTGAAGAAGCTTATGGCTCAAGAGAGGCATAACTTGCCCAGGGCCAAACAGAAATTGTCAGGGAGAATTGGAGGCAAGACAAAGGACAAGCATCCTGCGCTGCTCCCAGAAGTGCTGTAGATACAGGAAAAGAATCCGTGTTGGGTGCTGTCATGTGTCTGCCGATGCTGCCCAAGTGATGGGGGTAAGGTCCCCTGGCCTCTAATCTGTATATCTGCTGCTGCCTTCACAGCCAGTACTCAACGATCTTGTGATTCCTTTAAGTCAGTGTACATAAAACTACTTAACCATTCCTTGATTATGTTTTTTTTTTTTTCTTTAGCATCCTGTTTTGTGATTATCTGTAGTCAGGCTGGGTAGAACAAACAGGTGGATTCTGTGAGTTCGAAACCAGCCTGGTCTACATACAGAGACACTGTCTCAAAACAAAACCAAAAATTAAAATGTACACACAAGCCTCTTTTTTGATTATTTGTGCAGACATGGACAAACTCAACTAAACCTTACTGATTCTGACTTGAGAATAAAATTTACCAGAATGATAAAAAAAGAAAGTTTAATCATAAAAATATATTTATGCCGCCTTTTACTTTAAATTAGCTGTGTGATGAACTACAGTGTTAGTTTTCATTCATACTGTTTTCTAATTAAACGCTGAAATTTCTTTTTTTAAAGGAGAAAGAACAATAGAGGAATTGGAATTTTTCCTGGTCATTTGGATGTTTTAGAAAAAAACAAAAACAAAAACAAGGTTTAGAAGAATTTTCTTGGGAACTCAGAAAACATGTTGAGTTCAGTAGGCTACGCAGAGCTTGTGGTTCCGGAAGCTGGGATTGGTTTTGAGCACTGGAGGAGGGGGAGCCTGGCTAACTGAGTCGTCAGATAGCCTGTGGTTATTTATTAAAGGAAGGTTAGTTTAAACAGTAGAGCCAGCCTGTGGCGGCACACACCTTTAGGTACAACACCTGGGAGGCAGGCAAATCTGAGTTCGAGGCTAGCCTAGTTTATGAACATTCAAGAACAGCTAGGGCTACACAGAGAAACCATGTTTCGAACAAACAAACAAAAAGCACAAAACATACATACTCACACAAAGGTGCTTTGGTTTTGGTGCATTTACACAGAAGCCTCAAGAGGTTGCAGTTGGTAAAATGGATGGATGGAAATAAATTTAACAATGCTTGAGTAGATTGTCCTAGTTTGTGATTAGAATTGCTGTGGACATGAGTTTAATTCTAATGTACTGGAGGAAATCAAGAGCAAAGTAGAGAGCAGTCAGGAAAAGGACCCTATTGAACAGCTTGGGAGAAAAATTGTAGCAATAATCAATGTATAAAGAGGCTATGAATTTTATTTGATAAAGATCACAGAGGAATATAGAAGGGTTTGGAAGGAGGAAAGGGAAGAGAGAATTGATGTAATTATATCATAATCTCAAAAATAAAAGAAAAACTGTTTATTGAAAAAAAAAGAGAGATTGTAGTTGTTTACCAGACATGTGCAGGTGGGCAGAGGGTAAGTTCTTGTGTTAAGGAGAGAAGGAAATGGGGACGAGGAAACTCAAAGTCTTTCCTCCACACACAGATTCTGCCTTGGACCCGGCTTCCAGAACCTTCCATCTTGTGTTTTACCCACAGGGCGCAATAGGCCCTCAGCTCCTCAGCCGCCTTTGGCATGGACTGAGACTAATGTAGTCAGCAGCTGCCTCCTGTGTTCCTATTACCCTCTTTCCTTGCTGATCTAACTGCTCAGGTCTGGGGAGCTTATCTCTGCCTTTTGGCATCAAGGGCTTTGTGATAACCTAAGCCACCTCTCCCTCCTTCCTAATGCCTTTGGAATGTGTCCTGAAAGGATGCTTCAGCTCTTCCTTGGGTCCTGGTAGCCCAAGGCGTGAAGTGTTATTCTCCCAGTGGTACCCAGAGATCAGATCTGCTGGGCCTCAAGGGAAGAGCTGGAGATGGAGCTGATTGAGGGGGTGTGGGATATACAGTTGTGCATCTATGGATGCTTTCCTGGTTATTGCTTACTGTCTTCTTGCATCTGTCTGAGCCCCTCTGCCCTCAGGTTTAGATTTGAACCAGGGCTACGGTAGCTCGGCTGGAAGTCTCCCTGGCTTTTAGCCAGTACTTTACATGATGAGGGGTACAGGGCAGACATCTTGATTTCCCCTCTGTTCCCTGCCTTCAGGAGGTCCTGCACATAGGAAGTGCCCACAACCGAAGTGCCATGCCTTTCACTGCCTCACCTGCTCCCAGCACTGCCTCCCGGGTCATCACGAACCAGTACAACAATCCAACTGGCCTCTACTCTCCTGAAAACATCTCTAACTTCAACAACGCTGTGGAGGCGAAGACCACAGCCAGCGGGGAGGAGGTGAACAGCAGGCAGTAAGTAGACCCCTGAGGCGTCTGACCAGTCCTGGGGGAGGGGGCCTCTTCTACCAGTTTCTTTTAGCAAGTTGAACCACTAACCCTGGGCGGAAACCTTTGGCATTCAACATCCTCACCTGTGAAAAGGGCTCCTTTCCTCCTCTTTGTAGGTTGTAGTAAAAATAAGAGAATATGTTGCCGGAGCAGTGGCTCAAAGGTTGAACATGCTGCTTGAACACTAGGGTCAGAGTTCTAGGCCTAGAACATACAGACATGCTATGTGGGCTTGGGGGCCTGTCTGTAATTCCAGTATTTCAGAGGTACAGACGGATCTGGAGTGAGCCAGCTGGCCAAACTAGCCACCTGGGTGACCTCTGGGTTCAATGAATAAAGTGGGGAGCAATGGAAGAAGACTCCCGATGGCATCCTCGGCGTCCACATGGTTGTGAGCACCTGTGCACCCACACAGTGCACATGCATATGCCCACACACCCGCAAGAGAGAAAGAGAAATGAAAGAACATATAAAATCCCCAGCACTGTGTTTGATACAAACGGAACTTGTAGTGATTGAGAATTGTTCTTGTCCTGAACGCTATGCTCACCCTCAGCTTCTGGTCTCTGTCTTTCACAGGATCTCCATGAGAGAGTCCTTGTTGTGGAGTACTTGAGAGGTCTACTCCACATTTCCCACCCGACCAGAAATGACAGAGAGAATGAGGCTGCAAATGCTCGCCCATAGTAGTGGGTTCTGACCTGGGACAGGAGGGGGCTTAACAAGGGAAGAGCTGGGACTGCAGGTGGAACCTGGTGGAAGCGGGCAGACATGACCTCTGTCATAGATCTGTCGGCTGTACCTGCCTTTACCTCTATATTGGATCCTTGCATCTTCCAGCAGAGGGGCCTAACTATGGTTTGTCCCCAACTCTTTTACTTCCAAGGCAAGGGAACTTGGTATGACCGTGTCAAGTTAGGAGGGTGGGGGGTAGATTAGGAGTTGCTGACTCTACTCCTATGCCTGAAGATGGGCCTGTAGGGTAAGGAACGCAGGAAAGGGCTACCAGCTCAAACATAGCTGAGCTGTGCTTGTGGGTCCTGTTTATGCTCATGCCCTGCCCACAGGGATATGAGGGTCCTTGGTTCCAGGCAAAAGTGCATGCAGGCCTGGGATTTCCACCTCTGCTGAATACTTTTACTGAAACACGAGTTAGAATTTTTTTTTAAACCTGAAATTGCCAACTTTTAAATGTTGGTGACACTTAAATTTTGTTGGAAAACAGTACATTCCAAAGTTTAAACTCTCAAAGTAAAACTCTCAGGAGTTTTACTAACTCAGATTTTGTGTTAACTCCAAAAGCCCACTTTGCCATTCAGTTTCTTCTCTATTCACCTTAATTAATAATGTCCAAATTTTAGGTTATTTTTAGTTGCAAACTAACTGTCTCAAATGCAAGTTGGGGAGGGGGTTGGGGAGCAGTTACAGTCCCAGGCTCCTTAGCTATTTGGAGGGCTGTTACAGGAACCCCATTGTCTCCACAAGGCATGGGAGAGAGATGGAGGGAAAGAGGGAAGGAGACAGATGAAGACAGACAAATCAGACAGATACTAAGACTATTGCCCCCCTGCCCACCATTGCACACAAGTCTCTGTCCCTGATACCAAGAGGACGGACAGGACAGATCCATGTGTTCCTTAGAGTCTTGTGAGGCTTTGGTTTCAGAAGGTCACTGGCATTAGTGGCAGTGGTCAGTGCCAATGCCTTTTACCCCAAATCGTGGTTCCTGTAAGGCCTTATCTGCTTGGTACACTGATGCCCCTGGAGGGGATACTGGGGAGACATGAGAAAGTGCCATGCAGAGCATCCCCTAAGCATCACACACCCTGAAGGGAAGCTTGTCTGCCGCTCAGGGAGGAGTGGTCTGAACACCAAGTGCCACCATTCTTGTGTTTCACTGTTTATGGTGCTTGGGGAGGCTGGGAACGTGACCCTTCTTTTACTGTCCCTGAGTGGAATGTTCCATGATCTGGATTTAATAACCCAGGAAATGACACATCCCTAATTGAAAGGACTGCTGTGCACTGGGAGAAGTATGTGCCTGGAAAGTATTTTTAGTGTGACTGCCTGAGATACTTTTCCTCCGTTAATGTCTTCTTTCTTCTTCTCTCGTGCTCCCCGATTGCTCCCCGCCCCCAGCGTCTGCTCCTGTTAGTCTTTTTGGCTACAGCAGCTTGTGGGTCATCAAGTCTCCTTCAGATTCCTTCTCAGCAAAGGGGGCCCATTATCTGGTTCAGCCCAGGCTCATTGAGAATGAATCTAAGAAACAGTGGGAGTCCCTGAAGCCAGAGGCAAAGGAGCTGCTGAGCCTGCCGTGTTTCTTGTGTAGGGATCTCTGCCTGGTGGTCTGTTTCTAGTATGTTCTCAGAAAAGAGAGATAGATGATCCTGACAACCCCCGCAGCTACTCTGTAACCCTCCCTGTTCAGCACAAAGCTGCCCCCCATTCCCCACCCCCCACTGTTTAGTCTGAATTTGCTGAGGTTCCAGAACTGGCTCACTACATACTTTGCATCTGAGGTCATCACCCATTCCCTGGGGCTCACCCCCCGCCCCCTTTTTTTTTTGTTCCAAGCACTACAGATCATTCTGCTGTGTGTGTGGCCGTCTGTCTTTTAGGTCTTGGTACAGCTGCATCTCAGGTGGGCCAGAATGCCAGCATTGCCATCTGGGAAGGCAGGTGAGGGTCTCCTCAGCAGACCTCCTTGCACACAGCGAAGGGGGCAGGGAGGCCCTTTGAGTACCTATTGGGTACCATTCCAGTGAAAGAAATGTTGCCAGCACTTTCCCTCTCAACCTCTTCAATTGTGTGTAGAAGGGACCTGTTAAAATGGTAATGCAGAGACTAGATTTTGTAATTTATATGATGTTTACTACTTTCTACAGGTTTGTGGAAAGAGTCTTAGAATCTGGCTCGGTCCCTGCCAGCTGAGTAACTTTGGGCAGACCTTGTAAATCTTCTGAACCCTTGTCTACTGATCTTTAAGGTAGACACTTAACCATGTGCCTTTCCACCAGCTTGTATAAGGAATGTAGTCCATTGCGCTGGAAGGTACTGAGTGAATTTTTGGTACTGCTGATTTTATTTGCTGAGGGAGTGCTCTGGCTCAGCACTTCTGAGTGCCTAGAGCTCAGAGGGAAGAGTCAAAGCATATAAGCACCGTCGGGAGAAGACTTGCCTTGGCCTACCGTCAACTTCTTTCTCCCCAGGAATCATTGCCTAGGCTCGGCTGTCGGTACAAGTGGCTAGCATCGTGCTGGGGAGATGATCTTTTCATGGTGTAAGTTGCTGAGAGCTTCCAGAGTATTGGGTCTCCCAAATTATGTTCAGGGTATCCCCCAAACACCCAGGAGGCAGATTTTTAAGCAAGTGGGGATGAAGGATTCATTGCTGTCTATTCAAAAGGTAGCTGGTGGTTGATTATGACAGCCTTGTCTAGCTGGGAGCAGGGTCAGAAGGCCTCTGGCATGAAGGCTGCTTACCTCTGCAGCTAATCTACCTGTACCCCACAGAGAACTGACTGGGGTCTGAGTGCTCTTCCCTTTTCTCCCATGTCCAGAGTTTCTCCTCTCTTAATATCGCAGGGGGACTATAATACAGGAAACATTCAGACCAGGTGTTCTCCTTTAGAACTGAATATATAAACTTTCCCAGAACTCCTTTTTAAAATTTATTTTTTTATTTTATTTAATTATTGAATAACTAAGCTGCAGCGTCCGAAAGCTGAGCTCTTATTTTCTAGGACATAATGAAACATGAAGAATTTTTCTGCTCAGCACTCACTCTCTTTCTGTATGTGTGTGTCTGTGTCTATGTCTGCGTGTTTTGAGACCTCACTCCTTGGTTGCCCTAGAACTTGCTATGTAGATCAAGCTGGCCTTGAACTCATAGAGACACACCTGCCTTTGTCTCTCCAGTGCTGGGATGTGTCACCATGCCCATCTTTCTTTTAAAATTTCTTTTGAGATTAATTTATTTTTATTCTATGTGTATGGGTGTTTTGCCAGCATGTGTGTGTCTGTGTACCATGTGTGTACAATGCCTGAGGACTCGTGAGTAGGGCACTGGATCCCCTTGGAACTGGAGTTACAGACAGTTGTTAGTGGTCATGTGCATGCTGGGAATTGAACTCTGGTCCTCTGGAAGAGCAGTCGATGCTCTAAACTGCTGAGCTTTCCCTCTAGCCCCCTCAGTTTGCCTTTCTTATCCCAACCTGAAGACAAACAAGCCAAGAAAGAAAACCTTTACATCCCTTAAACGTAGTACTTCTATTTGAGACAAAGAATTCTTAGAATAAGTTAAGCTTTTTTTTTTTCTTCTATTTAATCTTAGCACTTGGGAGGCAGAGACATGTGAGTTAAAGGCCAGCTTGGTCTATATAACAAGTTCCAGGCTAGCCAGGTCTACACAGTGAGACTCTTGTCTAAAAAAACAAAAACAAAAACAAAAAACAAACAAACAAAAACCCATTTGAGTGTGCACCAGGATTCCAATCCTGTTACCTCACCCACTCCAGCCACATCCGCCACACCCACAGCCCTCACTGCACAGACTCCAGACCACCAATCTTTCATTATTACAGTTTTGTTAGTTCAAGAATGTTTTATTAGCGGAACCATACCGTGTGTAACCTTTGGGTTTCCTCAGCATAATTCCTTGGATAGTTAACCAGTTTTTGGATTTTTGTTTTTTGGTTTTTTTTTTTTTTTTTACAATATATATACCAATAGTGAGTTCTGTTTTTTTTAACTGTGGTAAAACCACATGACATAAAATTTACTATCATAACCACATGTGCAAAGTTATGTAACAGATCTGTTGGCTTTGTTCAGCTTGAAAAACCGAAATTCTACACCCAATGAACAACTTGTATCTCTCCCCCAAGTTCCTGGAAGACACCATTCTGCTTGCTGTTGCTAAGATTTCAGATTCTGTGGGCACCTCTTCAAGTGGAGTCATGCAGTATTTGTCTTTGCTGACTGACATTTTCATATTCCTTTCAGCATAGTGCTCCAAAGCTTCACCAGGCAGTATATATCACAGTTTTCTTCTGTTTAAAGACTGGCTAGTATTCCATTCTATATCACATTTTTCAAAAACTCAATTTATCTGCTGATAGATTTTTTATGTGTGAAAAATATAATTTTTTATATTTATTATCGTTTATTCACTTTGAATCCCCCCTGTACCTCCCTCTCTCCTCCCCTCCCAATCCCACCTCCCTCTTCCCCACCAGTGTCCCTCTCCCAGTCCACTGATAAGGCAGATCTTCCTCCCCTTCCCTCTGATCCTAGTCTATCAGGTCTCATCAGGAATGGCTACATTGTCGTCTTCTGTGGCCTGGTAAGGTTGCTCCCTGCTCAGGGGGAGGTGATCAGAGAGCAGGCCAATCAGTTCCTGCCAGAGACAGTCCCTGTCCCCATTACTATGGAGCCCACTTGGAGACTGCACTGCCATGGGCTACCTCTGCGCAGGGGTTCCAGGCCATCTCCATGAGTGGTCCTTGGCTGGAGTATCAGTTTTAGAAAAGACCCCTGTGCCCAGATTTTTTAAACTTCTTTTATCTTTTTTAAGATGATGATGAAAGCTAAGGGCTTTCCCACAAAGGTGGAGAATGAGCCAAGATGTTCACTCTTGTCATTCTGCTTCTGTACCATGCTGTGGACTGTGGCCAGAGTAAAGGCAAGGCAAGGGTCACAAACTAATTGCTACATCCAGCAAGAAGAATATATCAGTAAAAACCACACAGGATATAAAATGGACATAGAATCAGCTGTTATTTCTTTATGCTAACAACAAAAGTGAGAACACTGACATTAAAATATACCACTCACAGTAATTTCTCAGCAGACTAGACCGGAGTTTGCCAGAGAGTGGGGAGAAGAGGAGGAAGGGAGGAGAAGCCAGCATGTACAGTGCTATTGTTTGAGAGCTGTGGCTAATTCCAGAGCCATGCATCACCCTGGGGTGAACAATGAACAGAAATACATTGTGTGCCTCAAGATAATGAGATGAGAGTGTCAATACACTCTTCATACGTGAATGATAGAGCTTTACAAAAAACAAAAATCACATCTCAGGTGGAACAGACTGTAAAGAGAGACTGTGAATGAGACCTAAAATAAGTTTTAGTGCACTTAAAACTCAAACAACAATGAACATCTTTTCCAACCACAATGGATTAAAACTAGAATTTGGCCAAAAGAAAACTGGAAAAATGACAACTCTGTAACACAAATGAACAATATAAGAACGACAGGAGAAAATTAGGAGATAGTCTGACAAATGCAAACAGACAAACAACATTCCCAACATTTAGCATGGTCAGCGGTAGCCGTGCATGCCTGACATCCCAGCACTGGGAAGGCTGAGGCAGGAGGATCAGAACTTCACAGCCAGCATTGATTACATAGTGACATCTCGTCTCCAAAACAAAAACTTAATAGGATACAGTAAAAGCAGAGCCAAGATAAACACTTACAGAGCAGAGGGCCGAGGTTTTGTTTGTCAGTTTGTCCCTTTACCAGTCATTTTGCTGTTTTAAGTCTGCCTATCCCTAGAGGCTAAGAATTCCTACTTATTTTTTTTTTTTTTTAAATACGGTTTTCTTTTTATGTTTCAGTTTCAGGCATTTGAGTTAATCGGGAACTTGATCATGGCAGCTATGAAAGGAATCTTAAAATCATGGAGACTGATTCCTCCCATTTTCTTTTTTGAAATTGCTGTTAGCTTTTTAGTTTCGCTGCCTCTTTATATGAACTTTAGAATTCTCTTCATGGACATGGTACTCTGTAGAGTCCTCTTCCTTTCCTGTATTGGGAGGCAGGGACAGGATTTCATACCATAGCACAGGATGGCACTAGGGCTCACCATGTAAGATAGGCTGGTCTTTGAACTGGTGGCAATCCTTCTGCCTCAGACTTCCAAGTGTTCCTAATAGAGGTGCATGTACCCAGCTTCCTGCTGGCTAAGTAAGAGCTCCCCCTCAGAACTACAGCCCCAGCTCCATCATTTCATGTTTTCAGCACAAGGTCCCATACCTGTTAGATTTATATCCAAATAGGAAGTTAATCCAAGTAGAAAGTTTGTGAATACCTATAAATAACATTGCACCTTTGATTTCAGTCTGAGTGCTCACTGCTAGCATAAAGAAATTAATTTTTTAAAAAAGATTTTAAAAATTTTATTTTATGTTCATGAGTGTTTTGTCTGCATGTATGCCTGTGCATCCCATGTGTGCCTGTTGTCTGTGGAGGCCAGAAGAGGGAGCTAGATTCTTTGAAACTGGAATTACAGAAGATGGTCAGCCAACATGTGGGTACTGGGATTTAAACTGGGACTTTTGCAAGAGCAGAGTCCAGCCCTGACAGTCTATTTTTAAATTTTTTTTCTTCATATTTATTTTGGTGTGTTCTTGATAGATTTTTATCTATGAGTTCTTCTAATACGAATATTAGAATTGGTTCTTCTAATATCTATATGGCCTTCTTTGACCTATGTGTTACTTTTTTTTTTTTCTCTGTAGTGTACTGACTTCAACGTACAGTACTGTGCAGAGCAGAAATGGCCAGAGGGTGGGACCATGGCGTTCTGTTCTCTTTTTCTCTGTTAGATGATGCTGCGGGCTTTGTAGATGCATTTCAGCAAGCTAGGAAAGTTGTCTCCAGTTCTATTTTTCTGACAGTTTAGTTATTTTTAGTTTCAATTATTTTGAGACAGTATTGCTGTGTAGCCCTGGAATTCACTGTGTATTCAAAAAATGTTTTTTTCAAATCTGTTGATATGGTTTATGTGACGAACACCTTGACTGATTTCTGAATAGTAAACCAAGTACGCTTTAATTGGCTGTGATATGTAATTCTTTTTGAATTTTATTTGATATGAAATTTGTGTATTTACGAGGGATACTCACCTGATATTTTCTTTTCTAACACTGTCATCTGGGTTTATATTAGTGTAATATTTACTTCACTAAGTAAGGAAGGAAATACTTGCTTCACTTTATTACAGGGAAGAGACTATGTAGAGTAATTTCATCAAATATGTGCCTTTATTATATAGCACAGCCTAACCTTGAACTCTTGAGTCTCTTGTCTGAGTCTCCAGAACTCTGAGAGTGCAGGCCTGGCTAACTGTAGAATTATTTATTTAATTTTAATATATATATATGTGTGTGTGTGTGTGTGTGTGTATGTATATATAAATAAATCTTTTTCTGCATTTTATGCATGCTTTTATCCTAATTACTTTTTCGGATATTGTGTTAATATCTTATAGTCTAATGTCCAAGTCTTAGAATTTCCGAATCTTGTGCTGTTTTTTTTAATTACCCTGTTTCAGTTAGGGTAATGGATATTGAAAATACTTCATAAAATGACCAGCATATAAAGATGTTGTCATATTATTTGGAAATAAATGGTAATTAGTCTTCCTTTCTCTCCTCCTCCCCCCCCCCCCAAGTCCCATATCTGTCTGTCTCTCTCCCTCTCTCTTTCTTTCATGATTCCCAAGGCTGTTTGCTGGAAGAATGTGTGATGACCTGTAGTTGAGTTCTGTTATTTTTAGTGTTCCCTTGGTGGCTTCCAGACATAACATATAACAAATAAGAGAAAAAATTCTTCCTCCAAACATTCCATGGCCTGATCTTGATTTTAAAATAGTCTTAAGAGTAATAAGGAAAAGATGAAGACAGGATAATGTAATATGCTTATTATAGGCCAGGTTCCAAGTTCAAAATTCAAAGAATCAAGTATCTAACTTAGAAAGAAAAAAAAAAAAAAGGATGGAATTGAGCTGAAGACCCTTGTTTAAAACTACTCCACCAGGTAGCCGTGTAACCTGACCCACAGTTTCCTACAAGGGAAGGGATATAGACAAGGGTAGAGACAGCTACTATGGGCAGGCCAGGCAAGGGTGGCTGCTTCCACCTGGTCATTGCAAATCAAGGTGGCAGGAGCAGCCAGTGCCAACCTTGCCCAGTAGTATCAGAGCTTATGTCACCCTTGGTGTACCTTGCTTTCTTTGTGGTCAGAGTATGTTTGGAGTCTGAGGGAAACACCTAGGGCTTTATCCCTGTGCTTGAGTATGTAAGTGTTCCAGGAGGCTGTCCTGGTTGCCCTACAGCTTGTCTCAGGGGGGAGAAAAAAAGAGAGGCGGAGGAAAGGGAGAGATGAGCAGGGGAAGGGTCGTAACTTAGAGGAAGTGTACCCATGGAAACCATACTTTTTCTTTTCAAAGTGGACTTTTTTCTTTTCAATTGTGAACCAGTTGCACAATGGTGGGTGGGAAATGAGTGAATGAGTGAGGAATTACAGTAATTGCTGTAATTCCTTTGCTCTCGCCTGTATCCTTCTGTGGGTGTGGAGCTCAGACCTCCGCAGCTGCTGCTTGTGTACTTGTGTCTGTGCAAATACGTCTGCATGCATTGGGGATAACTGCCGTCACTGGTGGTTCATCTGTTTCTGTGCTTGCTCCTTCTGGCCACAGTGTCACTGAACAAGTTATGGAAGAGAGAGGAAAGAGTGTATGTGTGCTCAGGACGTAGGTCCTCACAACCCTACATAGCTTCAGGGTGAGCTCACAGGATCAGCGAGAGCACAGCAGGGAGGAATCAGCATCAGTGCTGAGCTCTGAGCCTGCACTGAGCCAGACCTGGGCATTAACAAAGAGCAAGGCAATATACCTGTTTACCTTCTAGGGGAAGCCAGAAATACAGAAATAAATGCAAGCAGACTATGCGGTAAGAGAGTGAGTTAGAGGGTAGAGAGGGATAGGAATGTGGAGGACGCTCCTAATTCAGGGTCAGTAAACCGTCTCCTGTGTGAAGCAGGGGACCCTGGAAATACATGGAGGTAACAGCACTGGCAGAAGGAGCAGGAAGCGCATTGCCCGCAGTTAGGCTGGCTGCCAGTCACAGCTGGAGAGCTATTCTAAGGAAAGGCAGCATCTTTAGTCCTTTAGGTAAAGAACATTCATTCATTCCGAAGGAGTTGAAGTTGGTTAAACTTGTATTTTTCAGTAAAAACTGTAAATATTTGGTTCTAAGCCAGGTAAGATTACGTTGAGACAGCATGAAGCTGTCTGATTCAGGTGTTGGAAATGTGCCTCTGACCTCTGACCTCTGCCCCAAGGCTGAGAATAGCAGCAGAGGGGCAGGTTACACAGCTTGGTGTGGCATGGTCATGCAGGGTAGCTGGGAACGTGAGAGGAGTCTGGCTCAGGGCTGTCTACAACTGAAGGGCTACCTCCCTTCCACCATCCTCCTGTGGCCAGGCAGTGCAAACCTCGCCTCAGTGAAAAGTCAGCCTCACAGTAGTGCCTGCTTCAGCTTGTCCTGGGGCCTGCAGAGTGGCTTGACAGCAGGAAGGAGTGGGAGGCATGGTCTGGCTTGCCTGGCCCCCAGGGGTCTGAACTTTTACACAGTGAAGCACTCGAAATTTACCTTCTTGTCACAACCCTTGCAAATGGGGCAGGTCAAGACTGCTGCCTCCAGCTAGAGGCACAGAGGCCCAACCCTGAGTTCCATTCTGGAGGCAAGAGAAGCGCTTTGACATCAGGAAAGGAAAGAGGAGGTTTCAGTTCCTGCAAGCAATGCATGTCCTGCCCCCTGCAGGGGAACCCGCTGAGCTTTAGTGGTCAGGTTGCAGTTGACATTTTTCCTCTTCAAAATTTTCTCTTGTCATATTGTTGATTATGTAATTTAAAAAGGAGGGAAGGGATAACCGTGGGGGTTATCCAAAACGTGATTGAATTACAGACCCCATCTGGGAAAAAAAATAGCTTTTTTACAGTATTAAAGTAGCAACCAGCTCTGCCTACCAGGAGCTCTTGTAACGTTGCCAGGCAGGTTGGAGATACCGGAAAATCGCTCTCCATTCTTCCAGTCAGCGTGTGTTTGCTTAGAAGGGAGTGCCTGGTGAAGTTTTGGAACTAACTTTTGAACCTTGTCCTAATGGATTTCCAAACATTCTTCTTAGCTTGGATCAGCCTCATCCTTCCGGCAGCCTCATCATTGACAAGGAATCCGAAGTTTACAAGATGCTTCAGGAGAAGCAAGAGTTAAATGAACCCCCCAAGCAGTCCACATCCTTCCTGCTTCTGCAGGAGATCCTGGAGTCAGATGGGAAAGGTAAGGGGCCGTGTGGAGAGTCTGGCACTGTGGGAACACAGGCGAGCATGCCCAGGACGAGGTGGAGAGAGTTTGCTGTGCAAGGCTGGGTCTCACTGTGCAACCCAGAGCTCGCCATCTTCCCTAGAGTCTGAGGTTATGTGAGCAAACACCGCCACCACTGGCTTGGCACAGACATTTTCAAAATGCAAAAGACTTACTGAAAAGAGGATGAGAGGGATCCGGGGCTCAGACGCAGATCAGGTGTAGAATGCTTAAAGTAAGACCTATGTAATATGTACAAAGCCTTGGGTTCCATTTCTAACACTTGGGGTGAGGGGTTACTGAGCTGGGGGTGGATGGGAGTGTTGGTTGTATGGAATGGGACAAGAGTACCTCTCTGGATTATGTACGTTCTGGCCAGTGTCAATACAGTGCTGCTGTGATTGACAGAGGCCTGCGGTTCAGAGGAAAGTCTGTGGGTGGAAATACTGGTATCCAGGGGCCAGTGTAACTTGCCGTGAGACCTTGAGCAGGTTGCTGCGCCCTCTGAGCTCTAGTGTTTGCATGCAACCCATGAGGGCACCACGCTGCACAGGACTGTTGGGAGGGTTAAGGGAAAGTTTGTCTGTGAATTGCTCAGTGCAGCCTGGTCTCCAAACAAGGCTTGGTTGAGCAGCATGAGTGATAAACGCCAAGCAGTTCCATTAGAGCTAGTTGTACACTTGAATGTAGTTCATCCCCTTCTTTTCTCGAGTTTTGTCTTGATCTGGACAAACCATAAAATGTGTAGGCAAAAGAAGTTTGCATATTGTAAGTGTAAAAAAATGCATAAAAGAAAGTCTCCTCGCTACATCCTAATCAAAACACTAACTAAACAAGCAGAGCAAAGAAAATCGTTTCACTTTTTGTGATGAGTTTATTTGCTCCATACAACCTCTATCTGTGTCGTAGCACATATCAGAATGTCTTTACTTATAATTTTATCATTTTAAATAACATTTATTTACTTGTTCACTCACATACTTATTTAATGTGTGTGTGTGTGTGCCTGCCCATGTGCGACAATGGTCATATGGAAGTCAAAGGATAATTTCTGGGAGTTGTTACTCCCTTCCCACCATGTAGGCCCTAAGGATTGTTCTCAGACTTACCCTCTGAACCACCACGTTGGCCCCTTAAAGCTAGAATCATATTCCATTGTCTGTATATATCTCATTGTATTTGTCCATTCATCTGTCAGTAGAAGGATGTTTTGAAGGAGTGAAGGTATGGATGAAGGAAAACATATGTGGAGCAAACAGTGGTGGTTCGAGACTCTCTCAGATGAAGAAGCTGGAGATGTAGACAGGAAACCCAGAGGTTCATGCTGGCTGCTGTCAGGGCTTCTGGGAACCCCAGATGACCTGAAGTCAGTTTAGAGAGAAATGTCTTCGTTGGGACCATGGGCTTGATTCTGTAGGCGTGGTGGAGTCATGGGAGATTATTGAGCAGTGAAATGCATAGAAAAGCAGCTGTGCTTTATTTAGCTGATTTCCCTTCCTCTTGAGAAACAGACAAACAAATGAAACTCGGATGAAGGGTTTCCTGGAAGAGGAGACATTTGGGAATATTTGTAGTTGTTTGGAGCCTAGCAGTAAGCTAGTTGCAAAGGAAAGAGAATTCCAATGTCCAGGGCTGGACAAACTGCAGCCAGCAGGTGGCAGTGTAGGCCGTAGAATGAGGGCTGCCTCAGCACAGAGCTCCAGGGTTCCCAATTCCAGTCTCTTAGTTACAGAAAAGGATGTGGCTTGTCTCCCAAGCAAGAATTTCATATCTCTCCCTGTCTCCCTTCCTTCTACAACTCTGCACTTTCTCTTATTTCATGGCAGTTTTCTTGTTGACTAAGTGAGCTATGGGAAGAGGATAGCTTGTATCTGAGAGCCCACCCTTTGCTGAGTTGGTTCCCTCTGTAGTCCGTTTGCCTGTCCACACTGGCCACATGTGCAGAGGTGCCACTCTTTCTGACAGGACAGGCCACCAAACGCCTTCAGCCAGAAAGTGAGGGAGCCTTGTCCCAAAAAAATCAATCAATCAGAAGAGGGAGAAAACAGGGAATAGGACAGGAGCCTACCACAGAGGGACTCTGAAAGACTCTACCCAGCAGAGTATCAAAGCAGATACTGAGACTCATAGCCAAACTTTGGGCAGAGTGCAGGGAATCTTATGAAACAAGGGGGGATAGAAAGACCTGGAGGGGACAGGAGCTCCCCAAGGAGAACAACAGAACCAAAAAAATCTGGGCCCAGGGGTCTTTTCTGAGACTGATAGTCCAACCAAGGACCATGCATGGAGATAACCTAAAACCCCTGCACAGATGTAGCCCATGGCAGCTCAGTGTCCAAGTGGGTTCCCTAGTAAGGGGAACAGGGGCTGTCTCTGACATGAACTCAGTGGCTGGCTCTTTGATCATCTCCCCCTGAGAGGGGAACAGCCTTACCAAGCCACAGAAGAAGACAATGCAGCTGGTCCTGATGAGACCTGATAGGCTAGGGTTAGAATGAAGAGGAGGAGGACCTCCCCTATCAGTGGACTTGAAAAGGGGCATGGGAAAAGAAGAGGGAGGGAGGGGCTATAGCTGGTGTACAAAGTGAATAAACTGTAATAAATAAAAAAATAAAATAAAAAAGAAAAATCAATCAATCAAACATAAAAAACTAAAACAAAACAAAAACAACCATTAAAAAACCCAGAAACGGATGTGAATATAGCTCAGCTGTAGAATACTTTCCTAGCTTGTGTGAGGCCTTGTGTTCAGTGCCAAACATTTTCCAGATGGTGAGATGTCTGATTTGGCAAAGGAGTTTGTTGCCATACCTGAGTTTGAACCCCAGAGTCCACATGGTAGAAGATGAAACCCAAGTCCTCCAAATTGCCCTTTGAACCTCCTTCCCTCAACACAGCATGGCGTGCACATACGTACCCATGCATGTGCGTACACACACACATGCACACACACTAAATAAATGTGACTCTTATTTATGTGTATGGGTGTTTGCCTGCCTTTGTGTCTATGCCTTTGGGTGTGCCTGGTGCCTAAAGACTAGAAGAAAGATCAGATCCCCTAGATCTGGATCTGTTGCTTTTGTGAGCCATCGAGAGGATGATAGGAATTGAACCTGAACTGTCTGGAAGAGCAACCATTGCTCTTAAACACTGAGCCATCAAAAAAAATTTTTTTAAGCATGAAAACATTTTAATGTCACATCATAATAAATAATCAAATTAACATAAAAATCTTCAATTATAAAAACTGGGACTTTGGCCTTCTTCCAAAGGAAAGGAAGAAGATTCCTGGGCTAAGGGACCCATCAAGGGTCCTAAGTCCATGTACAGATGGTCTCTGAATCGCGCTCCATCTTATTGGTTGTCAGATGGACATCTGGTCCTAATTTGAAAGGATCAAGCATTAATGGTAGAAGTATGAGAGACTGTGTTGCATGTAGCCTTAAGGGACTGTTGAAAGTACAGGGTGCTCTAAAAATACTCTATGCAAAATAATTAAACAAAGAACTGCTTCTGTTCCCCACAAGCTAGCACAGCACCTCACTCTCACTTGCACATTGTTTTAGCATCTGACTCATGCTGAGTATATATGAGGGTAGGGTTCTGCTAGATAGTTCTGGCTTGGCATGGTGTGGCGCCCCAACTCTTCTCATTCCGGGTGCCTGGCTAAGGTAGAGGCTTCCTCTGAGGCTTGCTGTACTCATGGCATAAGGGACAGAAGCTCTGTGGGGACATGACCAAGCCCTCATGTAATTTAGGACTCATGTCCTAAATTTGCTCATGTCCGTTGACCAAGGTCTTGGCCAAGGGCGGGATTTGCCAGTCTTAGAGCTGGTAACATTCTGGGCCCATCTTAGTGTTTGTAACATGTTTGAGTTTAGTGTTATGAGAGCTGATCACAAGCAAGGCACTGTAGGCATTTTTTCCTATTGATTTAAAAAATATTCTTTATAACAATAAAAAGGAAAATAATCTCCTATTTTAAAAAAAAAGGAAACTGAGAGACTGCAAAAGGCTAAGCAACTTGTCCAACACTGCAGAGTCCCTGGCTGTCTGGTCCCAATGCCTGTGTCTTGGCTGTGTCAGGTGGTTCAGAGAGAGCTCAGTGACACTTACTTAGTTCTTTACTTCCTGGCTAACCTGGGTGTTTCTCTCCCTTCAGGGGACCCCAACAAGCCCTCAGGATTTAGAAGTGTTAAAGCTCCAGTCACCAAAGTGGCTGCATCAGTTGGAAATGCTCAGAAGCTGCCCATGTGTGACAAATGTGGCACTGGCATTGTGTGAGTATTGACTTTTTCTGGTGTCAGAGCTTGGGCAAACCATCAAAGTGTGGGAGCTGCTGGGTGTGGCATAGCTTGGGGGTAAGACAATGAATCAAGCGGAATATGCGGAACTGTTGTGCTGATGCTGGGAAAGGCTTCTAGAATGATGAGCCTTCCCGTTCACAACCGGAGGCCTCTGTCGAAGCCCCAGGCCCAGCTCAGGACGGAGAATACAGGGTCCTAGTGTCACTGACGGAGCCCCATTCTCCCTCCCTCCTGCAGTGGCGTGTTTGTGAAGCTGAGGGACCACCATCGCCACCCTGAATGTTATGTGTGCACCGACTGTGGCACCAACCTGAAACAGAAGGGCCATTTCTTTGTAGAAGATCAGATTTACTGTGAAAAGCATGCCCGGGAGCGGGTCACACCACCTGAGGGCTATGATGTGGTCACTGTGTTCCCCAAGTGATTTCGAGCACCTGCCCTGCCTGCTGCCCTCCAGTCAGCCTGCTGAACCTGGTTCTAGAATGTCCCCCCCCCCCCGGGGGCCCAGTGGTCCTGTGCTTACCTAGTGTTAGTCTTGCTCAGTAAACACTGAGTTCCCCCTGTGTGGACTACTCCCGCCCGAAGTGTGATGCCCGCTTTTGCGTTACTGGAAGATGGCTCTGTCCCTTGTCCCCTCACCATCCACTACCATACACCCTTCATCACTTGGGGATCTTCTCTGCTGCAAGTGGACATTGGTCACCTTGGAACTAAACCAAATGTAGTATCTTAATAAATTTAGACTCTAAAGCAGTGTGTGGCCTCTTAGTTGACTCTGCCTGTGTTCTGTGTTGTGCCTCATGAATTTCCAAATCTTTTTTGTTTGGTTGGTTTGGTTTGCTGTGCCCGGTTCACGAACCCCAAAAGACCAGGAATAGACTCCACTGTGAATAAATGAGGTTTTAAAAAAATTGTATACATATTTGAACACGGGATGCAAAGCCCCTCGGTCTAGGGGAACAAAGTTTTTATAAGCAAAACTGCAAGCAAGTTCTTACGTGCTTTGGTGTTACATGATTGGGTAAGGGAAATTGACTTTTGAAATGATTGGTCCACTTTAGATGCCAAGACTACAAACAGTTCTGGCCTGGTCATATGGGTTGGTTTCCTATCAACTGTATAACTAGTGGGCGGGAAAGAATGCAGTAAAGCTAGTTCTTCCCCTCAGGGCATTAAAGCTATTCCCTGAAGGTGACTGGACACATCTCCACATGGCTGGGCTTGGTTCAGGCTTGTGCTTTAAACTTTAAAATAATAACCACTGATTTTTAATCCTTTGGTCCCTCATTCCCCCATTTCCATGATCACTTGAAGACCCAGTCTTGGCTCTTCCAGATGTGACCCTGGTATCCTACAAACCTACCTTTTCACATGGGATCTGAGATCTGAGTACCATTACTGTATTGCTTCCAAGCATTCCTTCATGAAAGCCATCAAGTGGTTTAAACTACAAGGCCCAAAGATAAAAATCAAAATGAGTAGGGGTCTCTTCAGGGTGGATATAAGGGTAGTAAGCCAAAGAGAGCTATTAAACTAGGATTGAAACCATCCCCTGGAATCCTTTCTCTCTAGGATATCTCCAGGCTTTTAGTCCAGTTGCTGCAATATTAGTTCCTATTCCAGCTAAGCAGATCCCTAAGATAATAGTTAATGTCAGGGAGCCCCCTTTTGACTTAGCATTTTAGCTTGGTAGATGGGATTTTGAACTGAAGATCTCATCTTCTGAAGCTGCTTCAGTTCTGACAATAGGACCATTGTCATCAGGGGCTAGGAAGGCTGAAATGCCAGTCAAAGGCTGGGCAATTGGGCAGTCTTTAGAAGCATCTGGTTAGTTGATGCAACTGAAGAGACAGGGAGCAATCATGTCAGCTTCCAGCAAGTCCAGATTTCAGCTCGAAGTTCATAGCTGATCCCGGAATAGAGTCAACCAGGTGAAAATCTGCTGAGACAAATTTAGACTAGAAACAGAAGTTAAAATTTGCCTATTAAAATGGGAAAAGTGAAGAATCCCAAGACCAGGGGAAAAACTCATCTGGGGTCTGCTTGAGCTATGTCAGATCCAGGTCTCATGACTTTTTGGTTTCCTGGAACTCACATGAATTTTTAGTACACAAAAACTCAGAAAAGTAACATATCAGCAAATCTAATATAAACAACATTCCGTAACAGGCAAAACTACATCCAATGGAATGAACATCAGTTCTTCTTAGCTGTTTGTTTTGTAACCTTTATAAACAATTTAGGTGTGTTCACAGTCTGCAATTCTAACACTTTTTCTGTGGGCACAGCTGTTGGTAATTAGCCACCAATGGAGGTTGGCCACCTTTTGTATGCTCGGCATCTACCTTTTGCCCCCATCTCCATGTCACACTGGAAAGTTAGGCAGAGATACATTAATGGGTTTACTGGGTGCTTGGGCTTTCCTTAATAAAGCAACTAGAAGGAATAGGTTTAAGATATTCCTAAGTCCTGTGTCAAAGTCTACCTCAGAAATGGCAGATACTAAGAATACCGTAGTAAAAGCTATGGCTTTTGGGTCAGATATACACATTAGATAGATGTTTTTAGCATGCTGGGAAGTACCTTTAAGTCTATTTCCAGAAGACAACCGAAAGGCAATTAAAATCTCAAGCCTGTGACTGGATAATAAGCAGTCAGTGCTCCATCAACTTATCAGAACTCTATTGATCAATGTCAAAACTCTGAACTTCTGAAATCTTTTAACAACATAAGCACAACAATAACAGAGGGGGGGAGAAATCTGAAATATCTCTCATTTTTAATATGCCTTAAATTATTTTTTATCATTACAATTCACATTCACATACCTTAAAACACCTACTTAGACATTCCAATCTTTCTTGCATTTATCAACCCTAAAACATTTTCCCAGACCATCAAACAACATTCTCTAGATTCTCATAACCTAAACTCCTATAACCTCAGACCCTACATAAGCTCTGTATCTTTCTATCCAACTATTTACCATAAGACAGAGGCAACTAACATGAAGCTTGTAAGGCAAACCTGTTTGTCTTTCTAAATAAAAGATCTAGTACCTAGTAGTTCTAACTAGCTAATGAACTGACCAATGAGCTAACAATGGATCTAACTGTCTGCTCTCTAGCTGCAAAGTTACCATAAGCTTAGCCTAGCCATCAATGTGATCAGACACCTGAGAAGGATAAATTATAAGATAAATAAATGTACCAGTCCATGTACCAATCAAAGTGACAGAGATGACTATTTAGTCCATTACCTAGGCAGTGTCCCTGGCTCCTGTAGTCTCATGGCACCATGGCAGTCCAGCCATCAGGCACATAAGATGAGAGACTGTTCCTGTGGAGTAAGAGATTGACCTCACTCACCTCCAGTAAAATGAAACAATGACTCTCCAGGTGTCCATAGCTTTGTCCACAGTTTAGGCTGGGCCCTAGCAGTGGGCCAGTTGGGGCAGTCTTGTCCAGTGGTTAGCATACCACAATCCAGAGTCTCAGTCATCTGTTGTGCCCAAATCTTGGAGACCTTGGGGAGCTACTGCCAGGATTTTGGGACTCTGTCATAATAAGCTTACACATGTTAAAATGCCATATTCATCAGATTTCTGACAAGCTTGAGAGCCAGCATATCTGAGTTACTCTTTGTCTATCTTTATCATCTGTTCTGAACTGTATCCTGTAAAACAGAATGCTATAATCTCTAATTCTGGTATATTCCTTAGATGCATGTTTTAGGATTATATTTCAAGTAGATCTACATAGGCAAACTTCATAGTTACCCACCCTAGGCTTAACCTTAAAAAAACCTGAACAAAGAAACTAGGTAAAGCTCAATCTTGTACTCAACTGTAGTCCTTAGCATAACTTTAAATCTGCTCTTTCTAGATTAAAATCAAAGCAAAACTTTTAATCAGACACAGTTCATAAGGGTCTAGCAAATCTTGTTGATCCTACCAAATTGTATTAAAACTGAACATCAAAAAGCTTAAAGGACAAAAGTTGCACTTAGCACTAATCAGGGAACTGAACATAGCTGGTAGCCCTAAACAAAGATGGCAGCAAAACCAGGGCTCCGTCTTCTCTAAGAGAAGGAAGGTAGGGAGCGAAGGGGGGAGAGACAGACAGATGACTAGAGCTAGTCCTGAACTTTCAGGGATGTACCATTCCTTCTTCATGTCACAGAATGAAGCAAAGCCCACGGCACCAACAATAAAAATATAAAACAAAACAAAACCAGTGGTGAATAAATAAACACACAGAACCGAATCTTTTGACTTACTAAGCAATTGAACCCAGCCAGAGAGATGTTGACTTCCTAGTTCTCTGTGAGAAAAAGCCAGGGGTTTTCATATGCTGAGAAAGGGGTATTTGTGGACCTGCTGAGCATTCAAAATTGCCCTTCTAGGTGGGAAGAAATGAGCCCATACTGCTGTATGAACCTTGTTGGTGGGTCCCCTAAGGATCTGGAATGCTGGGGTTAAAGTTCATGGTCCTCTAATGGCTTCAACATCCATTTCCATTTTGTCAGCCCCTCAGCAAGTGTTTCTGTTAGGAAAACATTGTTATAAAAATGTTGTGTTCAGTTCAGTTTATATTCAACCAAAAAGACTGGACATTGTAGATAAAACTTAGATACATTCAGGGCTGAGTGGAGGAAGATATTAGCCATTGTGAATTTGGCTGCCACAATGCTTAACCAAAATCAGATCTAGAAGGGAGACCCTCTTCAGTCAAAATGAAGGTATAACTCAGCCAAGGAAACAGTTAAAATATTCTTTTCTCCAGATGAAACACTGAACAGCATATAAAAAGTTAAAGCCAAAGGGTGCTGAGAAATTTTAGGCTAAACCCAAGTCTTTCAGGAGACTGCTGGCAGACCAGCCTCAGTGGGGTTGACTCCAAGTAGGTGAAATGAGATCAAAGAGAGGAGCTGGGTCCCTTCTGTGAGATCTACCCATGGGGTAGGAGCCTCAAGACCAACCTAAGCTTAGAAAGGTGACTGGGGCCAGATGTGGTGGGAAAGGAGAGCAGAGGAAATTTATCTCAGTACTAGAGAGACAGAGGCCAGCAATTCAAAACATAGCCATTAGGTGTCGCTGGTGACATTGTTACCTCCCATGACATATCAAGTACTGTGGAGTATCTGCAATCCCCCATAACCAAAAGTTCTAACATTGTCATTAAGTAAGTTTTAGAACTAACTACAGAACAGTACAGAACAATTTTAAACTGTACGAACTATTCTGGCCATACCAAACCTATTGGCCAGAAAGAAACAGCATTAATCTGTTCAATCAGGAACTGGAGGCAAGCATATATTCCAGTCTCTTGCTTTTCAGACTACATAAAAAACTTCCATCAAAATCCTTTCTGTCCTGACATGATACTGCTGGAGCCCAGCAAGGGTTTATTCCATGATTCATTTTTTTTTTATAGGCAAAGCAAAAACAAATCCTACCAATACAAAAAAAGAAGTTCGTGGAACTGCCAAACCTCTGTTTTAAAAATTATTTTCCTATAGCAGATATGGTCCAAGGTCATATGAACAAGCTTTAAGGAACTTGGAACAAGTTTTAAAGGCCAGGGTGAAAACATGTTTTTTGATAAATAACAAAGCAGTGTCCTTCCCCAAAGGGTTGAGAAACTTTTTCAAGTTCTTTGTTAGACTGTCCAAGGTCATTATTTAAAATGCCTGATAAACTTTAAATGTTTCATAACTTTAAACATTTAAACATTGTCCAAAATCTGTTTTGAAAATATCAAAGTACCTTCTTTAGGAGTGAAATCACAAAGCATAACCATAATTTTAAAAGTCAAAATCAAATTTCCAGTGCAAACAATCCAATCTCTAACACCAATACCAATTTAAAATGAGACTTGTCTTGTCAGTCTAAAAGGAAACAAAATTTACTTCAACTAAGAGGTTCTATAATCTTTTTTTTTTCTTTTCCTGACCCACACCATGTGGCAATCTCAAGATGGCCGAGTCACATCACATGGCCTGCGAAGCCACATGGTTGCTTTTTAAACACATGCGTTCATAGGTCTTATAAACACAAAGGCATGCATATGTGTTCCAAACAAGAGTTTGAATTTAACCTTTAAACATACCCAATAACTGTTAATCTATAACCAAGATATACTGAGCATATTACCCATTTAAGATCAGTCAAAAACAAACATATACTGGCCATACTTACATTTAAACAGACAGAACTGTTCTTACTAGATCAAAACTGAGTCCTCTGAGGCAGGCAAGACATCCACCCCGAAGAGGCCAAAACTGAATCCTCTGAGTTCAGACCAAGGCAGAAAGGCTTTCTGCGGCCACAGCTGAATTCACGGGAGTCCAGCAGCATCAGGTTTTACAAATCACACAAGCGGAGGCTCAAGAATACTTCACAAACATCCTTCCAGTCACAATCCCAACTCTTTTATTCCTGCATGCCCAGCAGGCCTGACTGCATTGGGGACTCCACCACATTGGGGAGTCACCAGGCGCCACCACTCTGAGGCACGGAGCCCAGTGGCGAGCAGGCCTGGGGCCAGGCCCAGGCCCAGGCCCAGCTCTACCTCAGGTGGCCTACCGCATCTTGCGGGAGTATAGGGGGGTTTGTTGGGCTGCCTCCACATTCACCGAGCTCACAACAGGCAGCAAGGAACGTGGGCTGGGAGTCCCCCCCCCGCCCCCCCGACCCCTGCTGCCACCTCTTTGGGCCTCCAGGAATCTCTGGAGGATGGGGCAGCCTGGGCCAGCCTGGAGCCGAGTGGGCATGCTATTTGCATAGTGGTCCCATGAGGTACCCAGCCGCTGCTTCGCTCTCACAGGACAGCCTTTCTGGAGCCGGCCGTGAAAGGCCGCTGTGCACAGCCACGGTGGAAACCGTGGAAGTGTGTTTGGCAAAGGTGTAACTATTTCACTCCAAAAGACACAGAAAACAAAACAGACTAGATAAATGCACGCACCAAAACAAGTCCCCCCAAACTATATATATGGACAAATGAATAAGACCATCCAGGGACACATTAGACTTGGTCAGGGAAGCTGCTAATATTCCAAAGTCCTTATAGGATCAAACAACATCCACTGGTAACCAGGAGAATATGGATCTGTATGTGAAGATGCTGAATTAAAGAGAAGAAAAGCAAAAGTTTGGATCCCCAGGAGACAGAACAAACATGGAGTTAAAATGGCTCTTACCATAAAGACCACATGAGACAGAATGTCAGATCTGACGTGGCTCAAGTAGAAGTAATATTGCATATTTGTCAGACTAGGTATGTGCTAGGTAAGGCTGGAAAACTCACCAATGACTGTTCTGTGGGAGAGACTGAATGATGTGCCACTTACCCAGGTGGGATGCTGTACTGCAATATCAGGGTATGTGCTTTTATTGGTTTTGTTTTGGTCATTTTCCTGACTTCTGAATCTAACTGGGGTAAGCGTACTTGGTGAGTGACACGACATCTACTTAGTTCCTTGGCCAATACGGAATGTGACTTACTACTTCTTGGAGAGAAAGATGTATAAACTGTTCAGATTTGGCCTTCCTCCACAGCCTGGGTTGATGGTATAAGCTGCGAATACAGAAGTGGACTCTCCAGTGACATGACGGATGGTGATGCCTGGAATGAGAATGATCTGGGGATGCTTTAAGCACCAGAAGAAGGTTGATGTGGTTGTCAGAAGGAATGGCAGTGTTGGAGTGCCTGTTGGAGGTACCCATGCTGGTGGGATGATGGAGATGGCTAAGAAGACAAGGCAGAGCTGACTGCAAATGGGTGAAACCAGCAAAGGAAGATGAATAGCCAATGAAAGCAAAAGTGAGTCATTAGGAAGGCAAGAAGTCTCCCCCCTCCAAATTGCTGTTTGTCCCCTGTTTAGTTTCCAGATTTGTCAGTTATTAGAACTGAAACCTAAGAGTGAAGAGCAGCCTAGTTTTTTCATGCTGCATTATCATGGCAAGTGATTTTATTTGTCTTGTTTTATTTATCGTGTGTGTGTGTGTTTATGTTTTGCGTGCATGAAACTGTACCAATGTATCTGCAGTGACTGCAGAGGTTAGAAGAAGACATCAGATCTCCTGGAAATGGAGTTGCAGATTGTTGTGAGCTGCCATGTAGACTCTGACTACTGAACTTAGGTCCTGTGCAAGAACAGCATGTGCATTCAACTGCTGCACCATCTCTTGAGGTCTAAGGCAAGTATTTTTAGGAACGCGTCTCCTGTGTTTCTCCAAAGA
>CM053762.1:51158614-51174647 GCA_028658305.1 Pachyuromys duprasi | reverse complement strand
GTAAAGAGTGAAGAACTGTTCACCACTTAGATTTAAATTGCACACATTTATAAATATTCTTAAATGATCTATCTTCATGTTTTTTCTTCTTTATAATGAGGACTTTAGGAGCTTGGTGAAAATACGAGAATATTTATAGACTACAAATGAGATGAAGCACAGTATATAATTTATTTGGGGGACACGGAATAAGGTGTCTCTCAGGCCTGTGGAGGTCACAGTGAGATTCTTCTTTAGGTAGCTCACACTCTTGTTTTAATTTGAAAATGTAAGGTGAAGATTGTATATTAACTTCAAAATTCCTTTGTTGTAGGGTGTCCTTGTGACCCTAGCTTTCTTCTCTCCTGTGTTCCCTGCAATGTGATCTCTGCTGTCATTTTCCAGCATCGTTTTGACTACAATGATGTGTTATTCAAAGAATTCATGGACCGTTTTCATAGGAGTACTAACATTTTAGCATCTCTTTGGACGCAGGTGAGGTCCAGTTCTATTTAAACGTGAAAACACTCTGTGACTCTAGTCTATACTCACACTATTCAAAAGTAGTTACTCAGTTATGAGCTCTGTGGGTCTGATAGCAGGTGTATTGAAGAGCTGCCATTCTGAGAAGATGCGGGTAGTTTTCAGCTTCAAAGATGAGCCCTCCTTTGACTGAATATGGGAATGAAAAAGGATGGTTATAAGGTGGCAAGTGCAATCAGAAGGCCACCTGCTGACCAGTGCATTCTGTCCTCTAACTGTCCCCATTTCTGGGAGAATCTTTTTTTCTCTCTCTTTGATTCTTTTTCTCCCCACATTGTCCCTTCTTTCCTCTCTCCATTCTTTATAGTGCTCTGTTTTTTGTTTTCTTTCTGTTAGAATATGCTTAGATGAAACTTATTTCCATTTTCTTGGTGATTTTTGCATGTAGTCAACCTAACATTTTTGCACCTGTTAGTTCTACATTTAAAGACCAGTGTTAGTAATTTGGTTTTATGACCAAAGACTTTTATAACACAGCCAGTGGGAGATTAATATTTTAGTATGCTTAGTTACCTGCAACATTTCTTTGTATTGTTATTTTTACTATACAGCCCAGGCTAGCCTTGAACTTGTGATCTTTCTTATTCAGCCCCTTGAGCTGCTGAAATTACAGATGTGTCTGTTTACTATCAGTACCTTATAAAAATATTTTATTATATTTCTAATCATGTGCACCTGTGTGTCTGTCTGTGAGTATGTGGACATGTGAGCACATATGCCCTTCAAGACCAGAGAAATGTGCTGGATTCCCTGGAACTGGATTTACAGACCCTTGTGGGCTGCATGACATGAATGCTGTGAACTGAGTTTGGGGTGTCTGTATCGGCAGCACATGTTCTAAACTTCTGAACCACCTCTCCAGGTTGAACATTAGTTTTTCTGTTTTTTGGAGACCATAAATTTCTGGGAATAGTGATATAGCCTGGTTTAAACAGTAAGCTTGGGGATAACCTGGGCTGCATATTGATACCCTGTCACTAACAACAAACAAGAAGAAAGCTGCAAAGAAAAAGCCAACCAAAAGTATGTGAAGATGGTTTAAATTATTTTAAGTTTCCTGTTTACAAAATTTCTAATTTAATTGCTTACTCTTATTTATTATTCCTAACCAATTTGTGGACTTTCCGCTCCATTTAAAACTTAAGAGAAAAGGATGATATGAAGTAGAATAGAAAGAAATAAACAGTATCAGACGGCTTCAATTTTATCAAAGCATTTCTTTTGGAAAGCAACAAAACCCCTTTACTGATTTTGCTCCATATTTGGGCACAGAACTTCAGGTTACAGAATGCATTTCTTACTATGGTACAAGGTCAGAAAATGTTTCTAACCTGTGCTGTACAACCATGAACAAGACATGTTTCTATACATTCTAAGGGCAATATGTGTTCCACAAAACAAGGCCAGTGGAGAGCAAATAGTTTATCCCATTCAGTATTGGAGTAATAAGTTGGATCCTAGCTATATGAACACCTTCTCCAAAGCAGTTCTGGCTTGCTTTATTTCATTAGAAGAGTTTAATTAATATTTTACTCTCATTTATAATAAGATGACAGTTGTGTATATAATATCTCTACTTCATAACTTTTTCCCAAATTAAAGGGAAACTACAGACTTTACACAGCTGGCCAATGGGTATACTTCAAAAATTGTGTGTAGATACACACACACACACACACACACTTGAGATTACAATCATATCCTTGTCTTTTTCCCTTTTCCATCCAATTCCTCTCATAAACTTACATTCAAATTCAAGGTATCTTTTTCTTTAAGTGTTGTTACATATATATGAGCAGATCAGTGTATTAATAAAGTCTGCTTAGTCTGTTTAGTGTTGCTTTTTTGTACATGATTTCAGGACTAATCACTTGGTATTAGGAAACTAATTAGGAGACATCTCCAGAGAAATCTTATTCTCCCTCTCTCTGTAGTCCTTACTTATCCAGGAGTGGAATTTCATGAGATTTCCCTCTTCCACTTTAGTGTGTCTATTGGTGTTAACACATGTGCAGGGTCACCTGGGATAAAGACTGCTTCTACCCTGCTATCTCTAATTTGTTGTCAGAATTTTTGAGGAGTTCTTCTGCATCTCAGTGTTCTCAGCAGGACAGAGGGGACAGCAGGATTAGCCCAACATCACTTTAAAGATCTGTTGTCAGGAACTGAACATGATCTGGAGTTGCTGCACAAGCTGTGAACATGGCAACCCTGATCATCTGATCCATGCTGTGCCTGCTTCTCCAAATGCCAGGCATGTAAAAACACAGAAAGCATGTGGAGCTCATTTTTATGAAATGTTGTGCAACCAACTGGAAGGTTTGCTGACTGCACTAATGCAAGTTTGTTTTTTTCCTCTAGCTGTGCAGCGCCTACCCTGTTTTGTACCGTCTCCCAGGAAGCCATAATGAATACTTTAAAATTATCTCTGAACAGAGAAAGTTCTTTGTGATGGAAATAAAAAAGCATCAAGAATCTCTGAGCCTCGGTAGCCCTCAGGACTTAATTGACCACTTCCTGATTAAAATGGAAAAGGTACAGGTAACCCTGACTTGCTACTTCATGTGGGTGCTCTGACTCAGCTTTCTTTTTTGGTTTGGTGAAAGTGGGATGTTCAAACTAGTGATCCTTCTATACATATTCATTGGTGTGGAACCAATTTCTTAGGCAAATCATACACAGAATATCTTGGGATTGTTAGGCTTAGAAAGTTTATGTTTACCATGTTCTAGGTTAGTTCTTTACTTTGAGGCAAATGAAAACACACAGCCACTTAAGATTGATGTAATATGTCATTACATGTAAATGAACCTTCATGAATACAGGTGTAACAACCTAGGAAAAACGGGATTTTCTTTAAAAAGACTAAAAGTTCTTTGCAGTTGAGCTAGGCATTGAGGAAACTCCTGTTTAGAATAACAAGAGGGTAAGTTAGAGGATGGTAGTCATATTAGTCATCAAATGAGATAACGTTGAGACAGTGACATGGGGTTGAATTATGATGGTGGTGGATGTGAGGACTGAAGGGTTAAAAATAGCAGTGGAGTTTGGATATGTGTAGTCCCAGAAACTTCAAACATAGTAAAGATTCAGTGGGTGCTTGTTACAGTTGTTCATATATGTGTTTCTTTCTTAATCTGGCTATTGTATAAGTAATTGGGACTCATATTTGTTTAATAATAAGTTTCAACACAATAACTGAGTAGATATTACTCTATTCTTAACCCTCTAAGCTAATTTGGCTTCCTCCCAGTGTGCATCCCAGCAATACTTGCACTTTGTAGCTTTCCCAGTCTCCAGCACCTTCCTCCTGATGTTTTTGGACCTCTGCCTGTGGCTGAATTCCTCCTCTGAGTCCACCATTTCCTCTCCGCTAACTCCTCCACTGGGCGGTAGAAGTCCAGCTATATTATCTCCCCTGCTCAGTGACTGGCTGTAAGCTGTTTTATTGACTTATCAGGTGACCATTGGGGAACTGAGTTTAAACAACATTAAGACAGGAGATTCTCAGAACAAAGGTTGCAACCAGATATGGGGATAAAGAAATTAACATTTGAATTACACAATAACTTTATGCCTACATATGCCCCTTTTGGCCTAATAAAAGGCTCTTTCTCATATAATAACAAACAATATATAATAATATCAATTATGAAAATATTAGGTAAGATTGACATTTATATATTTTTAGCATCCTTGGATAAAATATTCTACTATCTCTCAATTTTTTATCATCCTACACAATTTAAGTTTAACTGTGAGAATTTAATATCTAGTCTTCAATCCCATGAAAGACTTAAGAAGTAAATATTACCTAATATGTATGAAGTGTAGTCAAGTAGCTTCCAAAAGTGTAGAAATGACAGAGATATTTGGCTGCCTGGACAGTTCCCCAAAATTCTTCTATAACATTGGAGCATCCTTCTGTTCCAGAATATTTGACAGACTTTTCTGTGAAGCAGGAAGTATAAAGGACTTGCCTACCTTGTCCTGGCAAAGCTCAGCAGTCAACTCTCCTGCATTCCGTTTGTCCAGTTCTGACAGTTTTTTTTTTTTTGTCTGTAATTGATGCAAGGGTATTTTCTCACCCAGGGGTTAGATTGCTACATATGAAGTCTTTGATGTTCTTTGAAATGGCACAGGGATACTGCCAGGAGCAGAGCTGCCTCATTGTCAAAAAAGTCCTAGGTTAATAAAATCTTTAAATGTCATATTCTGTAGATCTCTGAGGTTTTTGAAGGCCATTTATTTATCTAATATGACTTGTTTTTAGGCATTTCTATCTGTCAATCTAGGAAAGACATTTTTGTAATTAGCTAAACTAATATCGAACATGAGCATGAGTTTGACTGTCTGACTATGCGTTTTTAATTATCCCAAACAGTCAGCAATAGCTTTTAAAAGGATTGAAATTTAACACTGTAGTTATAAGAATTACATAGTTACAATACCTTAGCATGTTGTAACAATATATAATCTTAAAACTATATGACTATAGAAAGAATTATACCAATGTAAGATTTTTGGCTTATTAACACTCTTTGGTCAAAGCAGTTTTAATAGTCTACATTTTGCTTATTATTCCTACAAACAATCCCTTTAAAATAATAACAAACATCTATCACCTACAAAATGATAAGAAACCATCCACTACCTCTTGGAAATGGGGCATAGTTTTCTTAAAGTGCTTCCTGCTGATTCGGGACTTTTTTTTTTTTACGGACCCAAGAAAATTGGGATGTTGTCCAGTCTTTAAAAAGCTAGCTGAAACCTTTATTAGCTTCAGGACTTATCAGAAGTCCTGACTGGAGAAGTCTGTGATGCTGGATGAAATTGCCTCAGATGCAAATTTTGAGGAAGCAGTGATATTGAGGCCATCTGTGAGGTTGGATCACCTGGGCTACTTGTCTTGGTTTTGTTTTGTTTTGTTTTGGTGTCTGGTTCTCTTGAAAAATATTATCTTTTAAAGGCATTGTACATTTTTTGTATTAATACACATATAGACTGTGTACTGATGACAGTTCATTGAAAGATGATCCTCTTCTCTCTCTTCAAGCAGGTAAGGAACCAGACTCTAGGACACATTTATATCTATGCCATTTAAAGACTAGCATGATAAGTCCTGGGGATTTTGTTGTCAAACATTTATTGGCTATGTATAGCTGAAGTCCTGACTGGAGACATTTTCAGGTCTCAGTCTCAGTGCTCTTCCCAAATTAAGGTACCTGTTCTGTTTGGTCTTCTTGATTTCTTTCCTTCTGTCTGTAGCCTAGAGGTTGAGAAGGTCTCCCCCTGTCATATCTGATTTTGATTAGTTTGAAGGACATAGTTTTTGTTTCCTGTTGAGACAAGAGCATCTTATTCCCCCGAATGCAATGCATTTCCTGTCTTCCATTTTGGAATTAGGATGTTTATATGATGATCTAATTCAGCAGTTCTTTCTAAAATCCAGTGTAACTTAGCAGATGTGCTACTAATCTCATTTAATAATTGTGAGATCAATAAATCATTATTTAATCTATTTTGGGAAGATATTATATCCCCCTTCTGTTTTATGGCTATCTTTTAAAAATTATTGTTAGATCTTTTTATAATTGTTTGACCCATGGGATTGTAATTTGTATCTGTGACAGGTTTCATGTCATGTTAAAAAAATGTTGTATTCCAATGGATACACATGCTGAAGCACCATCAGCCCCAATTTGTCAAGGCACCTCCAGGAGAGTCACCATCTCTAGCAAATATGTAACCTTAGAATCATGCTCTCTAGAAGTTAAGGCAAAAGCCTCCTGGAATTCTGAATATGAACCTATGGCTTGCTGCATACATTTCAGCTCTCTAATCTCTGTAAATAGAGAATATAAGCCACTGTATGACCTGATTCCAAGACAATATCAAACAAAATCTGTATTTGGACTTTAGCATATAGACCTTAATCCAATTACTGAACCTTGACTATACACATATAATATCTAGTCTGAGCATGTTGGCCTATAGCTGAAGCCTTTCTAGCCAGCATCTCAATGGGCTGCCATTCTGTAATTTCTTTAAGTCTTTGTGGGTTTTTCTCATCTAGAACTACCTCTTTTAATGTTATTTTAAGTTCCAGATTGGATTTTTCTGAAAGTTTCCTGTTTTGATACAAAGCGTCCTTCAACCTCTGTTCCATGGCCTTTAATTTAGCATCTAATTTCTTAGTCTCTTCTTTCTCCAAGTTTGTATTATTTTCATATTCCCCAGGAGAAAATATAAAACTGAAATTGTTAATGAAAAAATTATTTGTATGCTAAGAGAATCAAACTCAAATGGAACCTAGAAGCACTGTGTCATCTTCCATTTTTAACATAGAAAATAATCCTTTTCTTTACTCTCTAACCTGTTCCTAAGGACTTTACTTTCTTAGACTCAGCTTCCCTCCTAGACCTTACCAGGTCAGATGCTTGAGGCTTCTCATCTGTCTGTCTTTGGCTCCTACTTCCAGGGAGAGGGTTTTTTTTCCCTGCCTCCCTCACTGGATTCTGATCCATTTCCAACTCTGGGAAGTTATTTTGTCCACAAGTATTGGCTCCTCTGGCCTGTGTGAGTTTCTTTCCTGCAAGAGACCCTTCTCAGAGGGATTTAGCTTCCTGTCTTGGCTTGGAAAGTCTGGCTTTGAGACGCTTGCCTTATTGCTCTGCAGGAGGACTGTTTAATCCGGAAGCTGTGGGCTCCTGCAGTACAAACTGTCTTTGTGGTTTCCATTGTTCTTTTTTTTTCTTTTTTAAGCTGTTGCTTGTTTTATTAACGCAATGACAGTGATAGTCCTGGCTTCTTTTTAAAAAAATTTTTAATTTATTTATTACAATTTATTCACTTTGTATCTTGGGTGTAGTCCTGTCCCTCAACTCCCTCCTCCAGTCCCACCCTCTCTCCTTATCTCCCCACCCCCAATAAATGCTGTCCCTCCCCTAGATTCACTGATAGGGCCAGTCCTCCTCCCCTACCTGACCCTTGCCTATCAGGTCTCATCAGGAATATCTGGATCCTGTTTTCTCTGTGTCCTAGTAAGGCCACCTGAAAAGGGGTTGGTGATCAAAGAGCAGGCAACCAAGTTCATGGCAATGACTGCCCCTGCTCTCCTTAGTAGGGAACACACATGGAGCCTGAGCTGCCCATGGGCTTCATCTGAGGAAGTAGGCCCATGCCCTACTTCCGATGTCCATCCTATTTGCCCTTCTGAATGAGTTTTCAGCCTCTTCCCTAGCTTTTTTAGGACTATAGATTTTAGTATGTTTATCCTATATTATATGGCTAATATGTGTGCTTCTGGGTTGCCTCACTCAGGATGACCTTTTCTAGTTCCATCCATTTGCCTGTAAATTTCATGATTTCTTTGTTTGTAATTGCTGAGTAGTATTCCATTGTATAAATGGAGTTTCTTTATCCATTCCTCGGTTGAGGGATCCAGCTATCATATAAATAATTGAGATATTTTTCTTTTTAATATGTTTAACAACAAGCTTCACAACACAATAACTGAATAGATATTACCCTATTCTTAACCCTCTAACTAATTTGGCTCCTTCCAGGGTGCACCCCAGTGATACTTGCACTCCGTAGCTTACCTTGGCTCCAGCACCTTTCTCCTGATTTTTTTTTTTTTTTTTTTTTTTTTTTTTTGACCTCTGCCTGTGGCTGAATTCTCTAACCCCTCCTCCCTGGCTGACAGGAAGTCCAGCCCTATTCTCTGTCCGCTCAGTGATTGGCTGTAGGCTGTTCTATTGACTTATCAGGGAGCAATTGGGGAACCGAGTTTATACAACATTAAGACAGGAGATTTTCAGAACAAAATTTGCAAGCAGATAAAGTTGGGGGGGATATAAAACCAGCATTTAAATTACACAATAACCTTATGCCTACAGGTATTAGAACTGATGGTATTTCTAAGTCCCTTGATAGACATTACATTTGAAAAGGATCAAAGAAGAATTGATTTCCTCAGTGGATGAAAATGAAGAATAAGGAAAAAAATTGGAAATTTGTACCTTCAAATAAGTTTTAATTCTGTGAAGGAATACTGAGGGTCACTGAACCCTACCCTCATCTTCAGCTAGACACTCTACTGTCTAGCTTTTCTACAAAATGATTGTGTCATTATTTTATTACCTGTAAGCAAGTCTTTCAAACAAACAGACATACAAACGAATAAAGCTAATTCCTCTCACCTGTAATTATTAGGAAGAACACAATAAAAACTCTTAATTTACCATGGACAACCTGATTGTCACCATAGCTGATCTTTTTGGTGCGGGAACAGAGACGACGAGCTCCACAATGAAATATGGACTTTTGCTCCTACTGAAGTACCCAGAGGTCACAGGTATGTTGTAGACAGGCAGATGAATGTCCAGGCACAAATGGGCAGATAACACTAGAACCTGTCCCATTCTTCCTTGCATAAACACTGTACTAGAAACATATGCATGATGAATGCATTTACCCCCAGTGGATGAATTCAACTGAAACTAGATCACAGTGAAGAAAAGAAATAGTTAAAATGTAGCAGGAAATAGAAGCGTAGTGGAAATTACTCTCATTGCAATGATGTGGAATCCCAGATATGGGTTAGGACAAACACGTAATAGTTTTCTTAGGGTTCAAACAGAAGTAGGTTCCCTCTGACATTTTTTATCTACATCTTGAGAAATACGTGTTTCTTTTCCAGAAAGTGTTTATTATTTATACTTTGGTTAGCATATATTAGTACTAGGTAATGAGATGTTCTTGGACAATATTTCCTTACATGAATAGTAATAATATTTGGATTATACCCCATTGCTCTCTCTCCTCCTCCATCCCACCAACTCCTTCCTTATCCCAGTCGCTCCCTTTTTACTTTCATGTCATTTGTTTTCAATAAATCAATAGTTTCCAGGGGCTGATGTAGATGTCCCATTGTATGGTTGAGCATTTGAAAGTGTTAAAGTCACTTATTTTATCTTGTCTAGTCTCTGTAATAGCTACTACACACCCCCTACAACAATAAGCTTCTCTCACCAAAATTTGGAGTAGACACAACCTAGGGATATAACCATAAATCTTTAGAAGGCGATTGGATGGGCATGCCCTATTTATTTTGTAAATCAACAGCAATAGCTTCCTCCTGAGGGCCTGTAGCATTTTCAATGAGCGTTACAGTACCAGACTTGATTGATCTCCTACCAAAAATGATTGAAATGTAACCAGATTCAGTTTATGACAGAATATATGGCATTTGTCTTTTCTGGGATTGCATTTTCTCATTCAGTATCATATACTGTAGTTCTGTCTACTTACCCGTAATTTTATAATTTCTTTTTTTGTCCACAGCTGAATAAAATAAAACTGTGTATATGTACAGCACCTTAATTATCCATTTGTCAATTAATGGGCACCTTGGTTCCATGTCCTAGCTATTTTGAATAGAGCAGCCGTGAAAATGTAAGAGAAAAGATCTCTGTGGTAAGAAACAGAGTCTTTTGGGAAAATTCCCCAGAGTGTTATAGTTGGGCCATTAGTAGTCCCATTTTTATCTTTCTGCAAATTCTCTACACTGATTAGCTATTGTGAATAGAGTGTCCATGAGCATGTGTGAGCAAGTATATCTGTAGTAAGCTATAGAGGCTTTTGGGAAAGCACCCAGTAGTGGCATATTTGAGTCATTAGTAATTCTATTCATAGATTTCTGAGAAAATTTTACACTTACCTCTACAATGGCTCGATTCATTTGCACTATCACCAACAGCAAATAATTTTTAGTTTTTGACCATTCCCACAGCGGCATTTGATATTAGGTTTCTTCATGAGAGCCATTCTCACTGTAGTGAGAAGTATTTTCAAAGTAGTTTTAATTTGTATTTCCCTGATGGCTAATAATGTTGATGAATATTTAAAAAATGTTTAAAGGCCACATATGTTTGATTTTTAAGAACTCTGTTGAGAACTATAGCCCATGTTTTTATTGGATTTTTTGTTTTGTCCTTAGAGTTTTGTTTTCATTGTAAATTGTAGATATCAATCCTGCATCAGGTGTGCAGTTGAAATGATTTTCTTCTGTCCTGTTGGAGTAGGGTCAGTTGCCTCTTCACTTTGCTTCCCATTTCCTTTTCTGTAAAAGGCTTTTTAATTTCTTGATGATCTCATCCATTGTTTACTTTATTTCATGAGTGGCTCAACTTCTACTTATTAAGTATTTTGTCCCCCACCCCCCTTGTGGCCTTACCAAGCCTCTTTTCATCTTTTATATCACATGTTGTTTTTACCTATATCTCATGTATTCCTATCCCTAGGGCTACCTTTCCTTGGTCTCTACTCTCACAGCTGTTTACATACATGTACAAAGAAGGTTAGGATCCACATAACCTAACATGAAGGAGAACATTAAAATTTTTCCTTCCTGAGTTTGGTTCACCTCAATCTCATATTTATCTTATCCATTCCTTTTATGGAACAATTTTATGTTGTAATTTTTCTTCATACCTTAAAATTCTTTGAGTCTGTATATGTGCTACCTTTTTTAAAAAAATCATCTATTCATCTGTTGATCAACTTCTCAGCTGGCTCCATTTCTTTGCTGTCAATAAACAAGGGTGTATAAATGTGTCTACTGTAGAATATCTGATTCTTGGATGCATGTCCAGGAGTAGTATGGTAGGGTCATGTCATAGATCACTTTTGAACTTATTGAGGAACCTCCATAACAATTTCCATAATGGCTGTACTAATTTATTCTCTCATCAGCAGTGAATAAATCTTCCCTCCCCACGTCGGCAGCAGCATTTGATGGCAGGATTCTTGATAGCCATTTCTGACAGGAATGAGATGGCATCTCAAAGTAGTGCTAATTTGCATTTTCCTGACGACTAAGGTTGTTGAACAGCTCAAGAAATACTATTTAGCTAGTTTCTTCTGAAGAGAACTTTTATGTTTCATCTGTCCCCTTGCAGAATGGCAACATTTTTTGTGTGTTTTACAGATGTTTGTAATTTCTGAATATTAGTCCTTTCTCTGAAACATAGCTGGCAAACATTAGCCCATTATGGGGCTTTTCTGTTAATGCTGCTCTTACAGTATATATAATTTTGCTTTGCAGAAACTTTTTTATGCAGAAACTTTTAATTTGTTCCCATCTGTGGTTTTTTGGGCCAGTGCCCTACTATCAAAACTCTGCTTAGAAAGTGCTCATCTAGAGCTGATTTCAGACATATATTTTTTGATGTTTTCTCTAGAAGCATCGGCATTTCAGGTTTATCAATACTATTTGATGTACTTTCGATTAATTTTTGCATAGAGTGAAAGACATGAATATAATTTTGTTCTCCTGCAAACATATATCCAGTTTTGCCAATACCATTTACTGAATGGGCTGTCTTTTTTTCCATCTGCGTGCATGCATAAGTGTGTGCGTGTGAGACACTACTGCCAATGTATTTATTTTGCTATTTTTCTCACTGCTTGTTATTGGTATATGGTAAAGGTATTGACTATGTATGTTAACATTCTATCCTGCTACTTTGCTGAATGTGTTTACATCCTATAGGAGTTTTATGGTAGATCCACTGTATAGAATCTTGCCATTCATGTATTAGGTTTTCTCCTCTTGTGGAAAAGAAGGAATTTAGTCTTCCTAACATTTTGCTTCCTACCGCAACATGAAAATGACGAAGAATTATATAAAAGATGAATCTTTCTTAATTTATAAAAATCTTTCTTCCCTGGAAGCTAAAGTTCAGGAAGAAATTGCACGTGTGATTGGCAGCCATCGGAGGTCCTGCATGCAGGACAGGAATCACATGCCCTACACAGACGCAGTGCTGCATGAGATCCAGAGATACATTGATTTTGTTCCCATTCCCTCTCCACGTACAACAACACAGGATGTCCAGTTCAGGGGATACCACATTCCCAAGGTGAGATTGTGCTCCTTACCAGGTATCTGTTTTCAATTTAATATTATTTTTATTAATTACAGTTTATTCACTTTGTATCCCAGGTGTAGCTCACGCCCCTCTCCCTCCTAATCTCACTTTTCCTCTCTCTTCTTCTCCTATGCTCCTCCTCCAGTCCAATGATAAGGGAGGTCCTCCTCCCCTTCCATCTGACCCTAGTCTATCAGGTCTTATCAGGAATGGTTTCATTTTCTTCCTCTGTGGACTGGTAAGGCTGCTCTCCCCTCAGCTGGAGGTGATCAAAGAGCCTGCAAGTGAGTTAATGTCAGAGATAGTCCCTGATCCCATTACTAGGGTACCCCCTAGGAAACTGAGCTGCCATGGGCTACATCTGTGCAAGAGTTCTAGGTTTTCTCCATGCATGTTTCTTGTTTGAATTATCAGTCTCACAAAGACCCCTGTGCTCAGCTTTTTTGGTTCTGTTGTTCTCCTTGTGGAGTTCTGTCCCCTGCAGGTTTTTCTATCTCCCATTCTTTCATAAGATTCCCTGCATTCTGCCCAAAGTTTGGCTATGAGTCTCAGCATATGTTTGGATACCCTGCTGGGTAGAGTCTTTTAGAGGTCCTCTGTTGTAGGCTCCTGTCATTTTCCCTGTTATATCCCTCTTCTGATGTCCATCCTGTTTGCCTTTCTGAGTGAAGATTGAGCATCATATCCACCAGGTATCGTTTTTGTTTGTTTGTTTGTTTTTGGTCAACATGTAAATAAAGTGATCACAGATGTCCGTACCTTCTACAAGGGTTCTACCACAGGCCCCTTCACCCTGTGCTTCTTTGCCTGGCTGTTGTTGTTATAAATTCATAACACAATTTGGTTCTCACAAACTTTTCAGTGCATTGACATGTCCATACTTTCCCCATTAAAACAACCTGCCGTCCCATAGGTTTTACTACTGCTGTCAGTTAACCACAATTCTGTATTTTCCCCTCCCTTCATGTTTTCTGTTTGACTTACTTAGGATAATTACAGTCTAACAATATCTTTCCTCTTCTTGCTTTGGGAAAACTAATCTATGCAGCTTAGTAATTTGGGATTATACCAAACACCTTGACATTGTATGCATATATATATATATATATATATATATATATATATATATATATATTTGGAGACTTGGTCTTATTTTGGAATTAAATTTTTTCATTTATAAAATCTTTTTAAAAATTCATTTATTTTTATATTAATCACAGGTTATGTACTTTGTATCCCAACTGTAGCCAGCTCTCTTATTTCCTCCCACTCTCCCCATCCCTTGCTCATCTCCTCCCTGCCCCTTTCCAATTCCACTGATAGGGAAAAACCTCCTCCCCTTCCATCTGATCTTAGCATATCAGGTCTCTTCAGGGGTGGCTGCATTGTCTTCTTCTGGGGTCTAGCAAGGCTGCTCCTCCATTGGTGTGGGGGAAGGGGCAAAGAGCCAGCCATTGAGTTCATGACAGAAATAGTTCCTGTTCCCCTTACTAAGGTACCCAGTTGGGTACTGAGCTACCATGGGCTATATCTGAGCAGGATTCTAGGTTATATCCATACATGGTCCAAGCACTGGAGTTTACAGGCTTGTGCCACCATTTTCTACTTAGTTTTAACCAATATTTAGTATTTCTTTATTTCAATTAACTCACAAGGTGACAACATTATTAAAGTGGTCCTATTGGACCCATCAATGATGTAAATAATGACAGAGAGGCTTATTAATATTTTTAAAGCTTAGATATTTTGCTGAGCAGCCTCCTGCTTACACTAACGTGCCTAATCCTGGCACTATATCCCTCTGTCTAGGTTTACCTCTCTGATTCCTCTGGTCCATCTGTTTACCCTGCCTTGTCTGCTGGTGAATCTCTCATCTTTGATTACTTCTCCCGGAGTCCCACTCTCTGCCTATAAGATCCACCTTCCACTTCCTGCCCAGATGTTGGCCATCAGATATTTATTAAAACCAATCAGATACAATTCTAATTTGACTCAGGCAGGTGAGAAAGAAACAAACATTTTCAAAATATGAGACCAGTGATGGGCTGTAGAAGTAACAATACCAAGATCTTGCTAGTAATTAGTTCTTTCTGACAGTACAGAATTAACCATTGAATATACAGAGACATGCCTTCACACAGTGCACCTCACCATCTCCCCCTTTAAAGTCCAATAAATGGCCTTTTATTTAACATCAATAAACTATCTACAATGAGAACAATTTTGAGAACTTTCATGTAAGAATTATATTTACATTGTCCAGTCAATTTGTATTAGACAACCTTGGAGAAAGTACTCTACAATCTATCCTATCTAGCTGAATTCAAAATTCTGTACCTAAATCACTTTCTTACCACAACTTGCATTTTTCAACCTAAAAACATCATTTTAGACCGTAAAACATTTTCTTTGATCCTAAACAATGTAAGCTTTTGTGTCTTTTAAACTTTAATAAGGAAAACTGTAAGGCTATAACTCTCTAGTCTTCAACTCCATCAGTGACCTGAGAAGGAGAAATATTCTCTGAGTAATCTCAAAGTGCAGGGCAAGCAACTTTTCAATCTACCAAAATGACAGAGATTGCTGGCTTCCTGGATAATTACCCAAGGTTCACTTGCATCTGTGGGTCTTTTATCTTTAGCTGTCAGGCCCAGAAGATCTGACAGACTAATCCTTGAAGCAGGGATTTTGAAGGACTGTTCCACCTTGTTTCTGCAAAGTGGGTCAATTGACTTTCCAGTATCCTGCTTGTGCATAGTTTCAACAGCATGCTCTTAGTAGCCGAAGTAAGGGATTGTTATTTGCCCCCAGTGTCTAGCTTCACCACAACTGAAGCAAACTCCGAGTGGAGTTTCTTCTACTAGAAGTTGAAGAACTTTGTCATCTTTGGAGGAGGACAATGAGGGTGCTGCCCAGAGCTGATGTGTCTCTCTGCCAGAAAAGCCTTGTATTATTAAAACATCTTAAATGCCATATTATGCAGATTCCTGAAGTGTTTGAGGATCGTATATCTATTTAAATATATCTAAATAGGCAAACATTACTTCTTTCTAGCTATTTACTTTCTTATCTTTGAAGTCATATAGAGGAGGCTGAATAAATCTTATTCAGTAATTAACTAAGCTAGAAGTCAACAAGAATACAAGCTTGATTTTTTATAGGTGACCAATTGCTAATTTGCATTTCTAAATTATCCTAAACAGTTTGCAATAGTAGCTTTCAAAGACAACAATTTTATATTATATTTTTAAATGAGTTACATATGCACAATACCTTACACAAGAGTTGAAAAATATATACAGTATGTTGTAACAAATATAACCTTAAATTTCTATCAATATACAATAATACACACCAATGTAAAAATGAGGAAAAATATAAATTGTTTCCTGCTGTCTGGGGTCACTGGCATCTTTGGGGACATTAAGAAGAATGGGAAAAGTTTTTGTAAAGCAAAGGACACTGTCATCCGAACGAATCGACAGCCAACAGATTGGGAAAGAATCATTACCAATCCCACTTCTGACAGAGGGCTAATATCCAGGATATATAAAGAACTCAAGAAGTTAAAAAGC
>CM053762.1:51140395-51158114 GCA_028658305.1 Pachyuromys duprasi | reverse complement strand
AAAAAAAATCAAGACAATTGCCACAAACATGCCCACCAGCCAGACTGCTGTAGACAGTCCCTGAAGACTCTTTTCTTCCTAGCCAACTATAAGTTGTGCTACCAAAGCTGACCACCACAGTATTTAGTTTGGATTCATCCTTACATATGAAGCAGACTGCTAACCTTTGCTTATGTGGAATTCTAAGCTGTGACATTCATGAGAGTCTGCAGAAACTTGAGGCTTTTACACATCTCTCTAATATACGGCCCAAATTCCAAAACTTTCATGCAGTCTCTGGCTTTCTTTGGGTGTTTTCTTGGTTTCTGTGGTCATTTCCATTATGTCCAAGGAATCAAAGAGAGTTTGTTCACAGACTGAGGAAGAATGAGTCTTTGAGGAATCTTTCTTTCTAGAGTTTATTCCCTCCACAGCTTTGCACACAAAACTCTGGTACTCCCAAATTTCCTTCCTACACACTAAGACAGAGACTGTGGCTCCCTGATTGGATTGTAGCTGTTGAATGTCCTATGGATGTGAATCTGGACAGGAAGAAATGGGGAAAACTTCAGTCTCTCTGGTATTCTTACTTTTGGGAGATCAGATGACCTACAATTTCTGCCTGTAGGAATGGCAGTTTATTCTATCATGTTTATCAATGTTGTCTGTGGAAGGATTAATTTTCAAAATGACTTTTCCTTTGCTGAAATCAGAGGGTACACTGTTATATTGAATGGATATAACTAAATACAATAAAATCACTTTATGAACCATAATGATAATGATGACATAAATGTATACACTTATTCCATATATTTATATATACATACATATGGATATGGAGAAACATGTATGGGGGATAAAAGGAGAAGTAAACAATGTTTTCATACAATTTTTAACAGAATAAATGAACCATTTAGAAAAAAAAGAGATAAAAATAAATAAATTAAAAAAAAGAAGAATGGGATATTGTCCAAGAGTTAGCTGTTTCCCTTACTGCCCTATCTCTGAGTATTAGGAAAGTGTAGTGCTCAATTGAAGTCCTTCCTGAAGCACTCTTCGAGGCTGGTTTATTTGGGGTAGCATCTTTGCAGGTGTCCTGTATGCAGTTTCTGAGGAAGCATCAGCTGAGGATATTGTGAGGCTATGTCATCTGGGCTACTTGCTTTGTCTTCTTTGTTATCTTGTCCTTTTGTTCTGAAAACACACAACCAAGGTAATGTACAGCTCTGCAATAACACATATATAGAATTGTGGAGTCCACAAATCAGCTAATGATGACTCTCTGCTTTATGCTTGAGCAGGTGAAAGGCATCTGCTAACTTTATAAGTCTGTTGAAAGTGCATAAACTAACTGTAATAGGGTGTTATAAACCTCCATTTATGCCATATGTAAGGATGGAATGAATAATAAATCATAATGACTAGGCAGGCAACAAGATTTTTTGGCTTCTGCAGAGATATTCATGTTTTAGCTTGTCTCCTGAGCATTTGTATTTCTTGTTTTGTTGCTCCTCTGGGTCTCTTCTTCATGTCTGGAGCCAAGATTTTCAGGAGGTTTTTCCTGGTTCAATCAAATCTCAATTAAATTTGATGGAATCCACAGCTTTTTTGTTTCCTGTTGCTACAAAGACATGTCCTCTTCCCCAATCCCATGTATGCCCTGATTTCCATTCTGATGTCATCACATCCTTATAGTATACAGGTTTATTTAATTCAGTAGTCCCTCCTGAAATCCAGTGGGTTTTTTCTTTTTTTGGCAGCTATATTACCTGTCTAATTGACTTTTAAAAATTTAAAGTTAGTAAGCATTATGTAATCTATCTCTTGGAGATCCCGTATTCCCCTTCTGTTTTATGAGCAAATCCTTTAAAGTGCAGTTAGAATTTTCCTCAGTTGCTTGACCTTAGGATTGTTAGGTAACATGTTTTATGTTATAATATTTAATGAATTGTTGCATTTTACTAGATACATATGTTAGAGCCTTACCAGTTTTAATCTGTAAAGGTATCTGAAAGACAGCCATCACTTTTAATACAGAATCAGCCTTTTCAGAACTCAAGGCAGAAGTCCATTAAAATCCTATGTAGGTATCAGACATACAGTGCACATACTCTAAATTTCCAAATTGTGCAAAGTGACACACATCCATCTGCCAAAGTTCATTTCTTTGGGTACCTGTAAGATTACTTCTAGCAGGTAATAGAACTTGATCATATAAAGAAGAAATAGGACTACTTTTTGTTAAGGATTTCCTTGGCTTGTCATCAGGTTATAGAAAAATTTAAGGGCCATTGATCTACTCAAACAGGGCTTTAAGTTAGCTATTTCTATTGTCTTTAATCTAGCATTGCATTTTTCAGTCCCTTCCTTATCTAAATCTGCTTTACTCTGATCTTTCTTAAAGAGGATATAGAAAGTTGTAATCATTCCCAAACATAAAATTATTTTTATGGTGATAATTGAATCAAAATTATATTGCGTCCAAGTGCCCTCTGCCACTGTTTTCCATATTTTAACACAGAAAATATTTCTTTTTAAAACTCTATATCTCTCTCATTTCTTCAGAGACTTCACTTTAGTATTTCACACTAAATTTTTCTCTTTAGGGCTGTTTATATTCAGTTTCTTTTTTTTCTTTTTTTCTTGTCTATTTTTCCTTTCTGGATCATCATTAGAAAAAAGTTATCTTTAGGAACAGTTTGTTCACAGTCCTTTAGGAGCTGACCAGGTTTCCACAGACAGAGCATTGGACATTCTTAGGTCTCAGATCTTCTGCCACTGTCTGTCCAGTCACAACTGAATCATAAGCATGAAATCCAACATCCAGAGTAGCTTCAATCTATTCATAAATAGGTTCAGAACTTGTGCTTAAAGGTCTAATGACCCTTTTGCATTTAGCATTAGCATTCTGAAAAAGCTAAAATTCAATTAAAATTTCTGTGGCACCCAGATCTGATATTAATCTATTTAGAGCTGAAGTTAATCTTGGTTAAAAGTCAGAGAAATTTTTGTCGGAACCCTGGGTTATCTTTGTAAATAATTTTCCTGTGTTTACCCTTGTCTCAAGCATTCAAAGCTACTTATGACATTGCTCTAAGGTGGCATCATAAAACATAATCTGTACTTGGAACTTAGAATACTGACCTTTGTTCAGCAAGTGACCCTTGATGATATTAATTCCTGTACTCCCATTTCATAGTTTCAAGTCTGAAGCCGTACATTTTCACCACGTTAGGCATTGCAGTTAAGGGCCAGGTTGTAAGATGTCTTACATCATATCTCTCCAATCTTTTGGAATTATGTAATTTTGCATGGACCAGTTACTAAGTATCAGTTTTACATAACATGAATGAATGTTGTAAGACATTACTACTACTTCAAATCCTTTAAGTCTTGCATCTCTTTAGGCTGCCTTCCAAAATTTTCAGGCCCTTGTGGGTTTCTCTCATGTGCAGCTACTCCTCCCACTGTAATTGGAAAAATCATTGTGGGTTTTCTAATTGGCCTGGATTAGCATCCTGCAATATCACCAGACATTGACACCATAGGCACACACCGGCCTGGATTTTTCAGAAGATTCTTTATTCTGATTTAAAGTAGCCTCTAATTCCTGTTTTATGAGCTTTAACCTAGCATTCCATCTCTCAGTCCTCTCCTTGTCTAGGTCTGTTTTATTCTGTTCCCTCAAAGATGACATGCAAAATTGCAATCATTACCAAACACATAATTATTTCTATGCTGATAATTGAGACAAAATTATACTGGGCCTAAGTGCTATCTGCCATTGTGTTTTCCATATCTTAACTCAGAAAATATTTTCTTTTAAAAACTCTGTCTCTCTCCTTGCTTCAGAGACTTCACTTTAAGCAGAGACTAAAGTTATCTAATCAAGATATAGTCATTCAATCCCTCACGTTGAACTTGCCTTCTAGATAATACCATGATAATTGAAACCCTATTTCATACTATTTTCTTTTTTCAAGAACCTTCCACGTTTCAGAATGTTTGTAGTTTTCCTCAAGTTCTCCTCTAAGCATATGCATGTGCTTTTAGACTAAAGGCCATCATGTGGAATGTCTCATCTGACTTCCCATTTACATGTCACTAAGTTCACTAATGTCTTTATGTTTTATCTTTTAATGTTTTAATTTTACACATTAAATTTTCAAATCTGTTCTAAATTCTAGAGTTTTTGTCTTTAATATTTCCATTTACTAATACTTGATATTTTATAGTACTTGACAGTTGCCTTCATTTAGAAATGCAGAGTCTCCTGTACATTCTTTTGCAATTATTCTTTCAAGTTCTCATATGTAGTTATAGTAACTATGTTTAGAAATTTTGTATGAACTATCTAAACTTAGAAAATCATACTTCCCCTTCAGATTGACTGATAGTTTTTCACTTATTATGTCTTGCATATCTGCCTTTTATTTGCCTACTTAAGTGGGGTTTTTACCAGTTGCTCATCTGGGGCAAGACTGAAGATTGTTGAATAAAATGAGGTTCTGACAAATGGCTAACATTTCATTCTAAAGTCAATGAGTTGAATTTACTTTTCTTTTCTTAATTCACACAAGATATTCTAATCACAGTTTCCCTTTTCCCAACTCTTCTTAGATATTTCCACCTCCCTACCCACCCAAATTTATACCCTTTCTCTCTCTTTCATTAGGTAATAAACAGGATACAATAAATAAATTAAAACAAAACAAAACAAGAAGAAACCAGTAAGAACAAAAACAAAACCAGAATAGAAGAAAATAATTAGAAAAAAAATTCCAAAGTAAAAGCACACGAAAGTTGTACAAATGAAGAGATACACAAATGTTCACATACAAAAACCCAATGAAAACAGAAAATGAGAAACTGTAATATGTAAACCAAAGACTTAATAGAAAAAAATGCCCAGAGAAAGCATTGTGAGACACCCCCCGCCCGCACAAAAATATCCTCTAAAATTAGCATTGAGTTTGTGTGTGTGTGTTGACTGTTACTGTTAGGTGCTGGGCCTTCCATAAGTGTGCTTTATTCCTTAGTGAGATCTTGTAGGAAAGCACTAATTTTTATCGTGTGAGTGCTTTTAATTTTAATTACCTTCAGGGTTGGGGTTGGGGCTCATGTCAACTTTTCCTCTCAGTACTGAGAATTCCATCTGGCTTAGACCTGTGAAGACCTTGTGCATGCCATGAGGGTCTCTGAGAGCTCATGCGGCATGCCAGTCCTCTTGTGTCTAGAGGGCTTTGTTTCAATGGTGTCCGCTGCTTCTTGCAGTCTTCTCACCTCCACTTCTATCAAACTGAGAGGAACTTTCAGTTGTCCTGTGAGATAACACTGCTGAATGAGCAGTGCACTCCAGGGAGCACTTTAATTCCACAAGCTGCTGCCATCAGACCAAAGTAGTGCAGAAGGCTATGACATTAGTATACAGAGGCCTGGAATGAGCATTAGAGGAATGGATAGGCCTAGTATTGATGGTTTCTTTGACGTGGAAGAAAATACTTCATTTTTGTACCTCAATTTTCTCATCCACAGAACAAAGAGATTAAATGAAAGATGTCTAAAACATTTTCAGGTTCCATGACTTTTGTTTTCTTCTTTCAGGGCACAGATGTAATGATATGCCTGAATTCTGTCCTGCATGATGACAAAGAGTTTCCCCACCCAGAGAAGTTTGATCCCAGCCACTTTCTGGATGAGAGAGGCAACTTCAAGAAGAGTGACTACTTCATGGCTTTCTCAGTAGGCAAGTAGACTTTGCTTTCAAGTGTGTTAGGGCCCCGGTGAGTTGAGAAGAGTGATGCATGAAGGTCCCAGCGGCCAGAGGCAGCACTCCTAAGGTGAGGGCTGCTTCTCATTCAGTCAGAGGTTGCACCCACTGATTCTGCTTTCTGACCTAGGGCTGAACTTCTCAAGACCTACCTCTGAAACACATCCTATTCTACTGAGGTTTTTCTTTCCACACAGAGGAGCCAGTTCATTGTAAACCCAAGGAACACCTTACATGTAGCACCAGATCCAGGGGTACAGTGAAAGAAACAAACAGGATAAATGAGTAGGAAGAGATGGTAGTTTGTGAAAATGTGCTGTGCTCAAGTGTTCTGGCAGAGCCCAGAGAGAATAGCTTGCTACTCTGCTGGGTTTCTTGTTTTACTTCGTTTTTGTTTGTTTTTGTTTTTTTGGTTTTGGTTTAATTTTGAGAAACATATTTTGGTTTTATTTTATTTATTTACATTTTAATTTTTGATATATAGTACACTTGCAACATTATTTCCCTTCCCTTTCACCCTACTCACCCTTCTATAAATGTCTCTATGCTTGCTTTCAAATCCATGACCTTTGTTTTCTTCACCTTACTCTAGTGATTTTGAAAGACACCAGGCTGAATAGTCAGACTGTGAGATCAATTGCTTGGAGGAAGTATCATTTAAGTCTTGAGAAGATCTCACCAAAGAAAACTTATTAAACTCAAAAGGATGATTAAAAGGGAGGACCTCCCCTATCAGTGGACTTGGAAAGGGGCAGGGAGGAGATGAGGGAAGGAGGGTGGGATTGGGAGGGAATGAGAGAGTGGCTACAGCTGGGATACAGAGTTAATAAACTGTAACTAATATTAAAAAAATAAAATTTTAATTAACAAATAAAATAAAATAAAATAAAATAAAAAGTTTAAGGAAGAGGCTGTTCCGGAAGGAACAGGAAAACATGAGAGAGTATGCAAAAGTCCTCGAGACTGACACAAGCAAAAGGGTTGTAATGGGCCAAGAACAGGAACTGGACCCTCTCTTGCTGAGGCAGTTTTCTCCACTAGAAATTCATGTGCTGTAGAGGATCAAAACCACCAGTCATTACCAGGGCCTGGCAGTGTTAAACCAAAACAAACAAACAACTTCCAAGGTCTAATCCTCTGTGTTTATTGAGAAGCCTGAAGGGAGCTTACTTTTTGGTTAATGGAGTCCATAGAAGCTAGTGTTTTTGGCTATAGGATGCATAAAAATCAAATGAAAAAGGAGAAAGTAACCAATGCTGGCATAGTCTAGAGGAGAAAGAGTAGGGAAAGCCGAGGCTGAAGGTTCTTTTTCCTAATGTGAAGGAAAACTGAAAAAGAAATAGATTTCCTACAATGTTTGTAAGAAAAGTGTATTTAGCAACGTTTGTTGCTGTAAGTTCACACTGTGTGCAATGCTCAGGGAAGATCTCAAAGGGTGGAAATCTGCTGTTTTCTATTTTCCTTGCTGTAGTTTGATTCTCTATCATGGTAAGTTTCTGTTGATTTCTCATAGGCTGGAGGCCTGCCTTGTGTGAGTGTGTGGACATTGTTAAAGAACTAAGGCTTTGTCCTCAGTATTTATGTTAATTATTTTTAAACCGGCTGGACACTGTTTTGCATTAAAGCATTATTCATCACTGTGGCAAGCAGAAACTGTTAATTTTGTATCTGAGCATGTTTAAAAACTTCACACAGACCATGTAACAACTGAGTTGAATATAAAAGGACACAGATAGACAGGAGGCAGTTAGCAGTGGCAGTCCATTGTAATCAGGGAAGTGACTGCAATGTGACTTGAATCTTGAAGTTGCGACTCTGTTTTTGGGATGGGAAAATAGTGATGCCTCTAGTATGGAAAAGCAGAAAAAGCAAAAAAAGTTACAATCTAATAATCACTTGTAGCCATATTGTAGCATTTGTTTTTATACCTGCCAAGTTCCAATGTTAGTTTTTTTGTTTAAGCAGATTCACAACATATTTGAGTTGCAGAGACAGGTGTATCTCTGTGAGTTCAAGGCCACCCTGGTATCCAAAGAGAGTTCCAGGGTTTTAATGTAAAGAAACTCTGTCTCAGAAAAAAAAGAAAAATTGAAATAGCTATAAATTTGAGAGTTTGTGTGTTTGGGCACAGAAAAACTTGGAGTGAGAAGTAGGAGGGTTAAAATGGTAAAGATATGTTACTAATATATGAAGTTAAAAATGGTAAAATAATTTTAAAAAGTGGTTCAAAAGAAAAGAAAAGTTTCCTGAGGAAAGGAAGGAAAGGAGAAAGTCAGGATAGTGCCAAAATACAGTTAGTTGTCAGGAAATTAGTCTAGGTTAATTTTTCAGTCATTAAAAATTATCATATGTGTGTTTACTCAGAATCAGAATTAAATGACTTAACAGTTGCCATGTCTTTTTCAGGAAAAAGAGCTTGTATTGGAGAAGGTCTGGCCTGCATGGAGATGTTTTTAATCCTGACCAACATCTTACAAAATTTTACTTTAAAACCTCTGTTCAATCCAGAGGACATTGACACCATCCCAGTTCAAACTGGTCTCTTGTCTCTGCCTCCATCCTATGGGCTCTGTTTCATTCTAGTCTGAAGCTGGCTAGTCTTTCACCTGGAAGACAGTCTGTTTCTTCTTGGGAGCAAACAGGTCTTTCCTGTCCTATGCACCTGCATCCTGCATTGACATGGCGGGAATGCTACCACTGAACTGTCCTAAATTTTCTCAGTTCTTTATGCACCAGTCCCACTCTCCATAGCTGAGTAAACCTCACTGTTTCTGCACCAATGACATTTTTGTCACAGTGTGTGTCAGATAATTAGTCACATTTTCACCCGAGTACATTCCAAATGGAAAGTGCTGTTGCGCGCGTTACCATCTCACCAGCAAGAACGATGCGGCACACACAGGATCCTTCTGCAGTAAAGCTTTAATGCATCTTGAGAGGGAGAGCATAAGCTTACAACGAGTAGAGACGGAGACCCTGAGCGGCAGAAACCCAGCCCTTATATAGAAAACTATCCTCCGCTTAGGATGTGTCAGCCTCTGATTGGCTGTAACTCATCAGGCGGGGTGACGCCAAGGGAGAGGCAGAGCATAATGAGTGGAAATTTCCTTCGCACATGCGCAGCTTTCTTGTTTATCGGTTTGGGACACAGGATATCAGCGCCATCTTGTAATGGCGAATGTGAGTACAGCCCCTCACAAAGTGCATTATCAATCTCATTGTTTTAGTAAAAGTTATCAATCAGAGATATTCTGTGATGTTCAAGAAAATGAATTAACCATGGTACTGAACCATAACTCCTTCCCATGTCACTGTGTAGGAGAGTAATGTCTTGACAGTGTGGCATGTATACATGTTCCTTTATCTCCATAACATGGTAAAGTGTGATTATATGTACACTTCTTCATAGTTAATATGTAGGAATATACAGATAAACATACAGGCAGTTGGCACACATAGGGAGATAACAAGGGAAAACCATGCCTGCGAAGGGATTAACACCAGATAAACCTCGAATTTCCCAGTTCTCAAGGATATTCTTCCCTTTTCTTCCTCCAGTTCTACCTCGTCACACTGCACATATGATTTCATGTAACTTCATTTACACAAACAGAAATATGTACATATGTTGGTTTAAAGTTAACTATGATTTGGAAGTGCTACTTATATGAAGCATATCAGAGATATTTTTGTAAACACCTGAACAATTCACTTTATCTCACTACCTGGCTATTTCATAACTTCCAAACTTATTTTTTATTCTAATATAAATTCCACTCTTTAATGATATATAGATTACTTTTTAAATATTACCTTCATTATATCTACACATCTTTAATGACTTTATACTATTTATTTCTTTTTAAAATTCACTTATTTTATGGTGTGTTACAAATTCCCCTGTCTGCTCTCCTCTCAGCCTCTCTTCTCACCTCCCACCCCATCCACTTCTCTGTTGCCTTCAAAAAAGGGCCAGCCTCCATAGCTATCACCCACCCATGGCATATCAAGTTTTAGTAAGACTTGGCACTTCCTCTTCTCTGAAGACTAGACAAGATAAGCCAGTAGGGAGAAAAGGTCCCAAAGGCAAGCAACAGATTCAGAGATATCCCCCACTTTTAGGAACCCCACAAAAAGATCGAGCTACACAACTGTAACACATGTGTAAAGGGGCTAGGTCAGTCCCATGCAGGCTCCCAGGTTGGTGTTTCAGTCTCTGTGAGTGCTTGTGAGCTCAGACTGGTTGTCTCTGTGGGTTTTCTTGTGTCCTTGACCCTTCTGGCTCATGCAATCCTTCCACCCCCTCTTCAGTGGGATTCTCCAATCCCACTGTTTGGCTGTGGGTCTCTGTGTTCCCTTCAATTGTTGGGTGAAGCCTCTCTGATGACAGTTGGGCTAGCTGCCAGCCTATGATACTCATCAACAGACTATCTCCCGGAATCTTTTCATTTCTTTTATTCTTTTTCTTTTTTCTCCTTTTTTTTTCTTAAATTGCCATTTCTGTTTGTTTCTATCATGTCAGGGGTTTGCTCCCTCTCATGGCATGGGTCTCAAGCTGGAGCAGAAACTGATTGGCTGCTCCCACAATTTCAATGCCACCTTTACCCCAGCATATATTGTAGTCAGGAGAAATTGTAGGTCAAGCGCTTTTTGGCCGGGTTGGGGACCCGATCCCTCCACCTGCCTGGTTGGAAGAGATGACTGGTTCAGGCTCCATAGTCCCCATTTTCAGGAGTTTTTTAAAAAATGTAATTTATTTATTTTTAAATCAATCACAGGTTAGGTATTTTGCATCCCAGGCATAGCCCTCTCCCTCATTCCCCCCCCCCCCACTCTCCCCATCCCTCCCTCATCTTCTCCCCGCCCCCTCCAAGTCCACTGACGGGGGAGGATCTCCTCCCCTTCCATCTGACCCTAGTTCATCTTGTCTCCTCAGGGCTGGCTACAATGTCCTCCCCTGGGATCTAGCTAGGTTGTTATTCCCTGGCATGTATGGGGTAGGGACAAAGAGCCAGCCATCGAGTTCATGACTGAAACAGTCCTTGTTCCCTTTACTAGGGTCTTCAGTTGGACACCGAACTACCATGGGCCACAATTGAGCGGGGTTTCTAGGCCATATCCATATTTGGTCCTTGGTTGGAGAAACTGTCTCATATAAGACCCCTGTGCTCTGCTCAGTTTGGTCTTTGTGGAGCTCTTGTTCTCCCCAAGTCTTACTAAAGTAGCATGACCTTATTGCTTCCTGAAGTTTCCACTGCCCTAGGTTTATAGCTTGTCTCAGAGTGGCTGCCCAAATTCCAGTTGTCTCTCCCAATTCTCTCTCCTTCCATCCATCCCACGCCAGATCTCTCCTGTTCCCATCCCCACCCTCCCACCCTCCCACCCTAGTCCAGTCCCCCTCCCCATTCACCCACAATGTATACTCTGTTTTCCCTTTCCAGTGATATTCATGTGTTCCCACACTGAATCCAACTTGTTATTCAGCTTCTTTGGATCTGTGGACTGTAGCATGGTTATTCTTTACTTTACAGTTAATTTCCACTTAAGTAAGTACACCCCATGCTTGTCTTTCTGGATTTGGGTCAGGATGATCTTTTGAACTTCCATCCATTTGCCAACAAATTTCATGAAGAACACTTCTACTTTTTCAGTTGAGGGACATCTCAGCTGGTTCTAGTTTCTGGCTACTAGGAATAAAGCTGCTACAAATACAGCCAAGGAAATTTCCTTGTCGAATCATGGAATGTTCTTTGGGTATATGGCCAGGAGTGGTGTAGTTGGGTCATAAGGTAGAGCGATTTCCAATTTTCTGAGAAATCATTATATTGGATTCCAAAGTGGCCATTATAAGTTTGTGCTCCCATCTGGAATGGAGAGGTGTTTTCTTGCTTTACATACTTGTCAGCATGAGCTTGTGTTTTTGATTTTAGCTAGTTTTGATTTGCATTTGCCTGATGGCTAAGGATGTTGAACATTTCTTTAAGTGCTTCTCAGCCCTTGGAGATTTCTCAGTTCTTTGCTTAGGTCTGTACCTCATTTTCAAATTATTATTTGGTTTCTTATGTCTTGTTTCTTGAGTTCTTTATATATTTTGGATATCAGCCCTATGTCAGTTGTGGGGTTGGTGAAGATCTTTTTCCATTCTGTAGGCTACTGATTCTCTTTTCTTTTCTTCCCCCATTTTTCTTCTTTCTTTCCGTTTTTTTTGACAGTGTCCTTTTCCTTGTAGAAGCTTTCCAGTTTCATGAATCCCCATTGGTTTGTTTTTTATTTTTTTATTAAATTTTTATTAATTACACTTTATTCAGCTTATATATCCCTGTAGCTCCCTCCCTCATCCAGTCCCAATCCTTCCCTTCCTCCCCCTTCTGCACCTGTGTTCCTCCCCAAGTCTACTGATAGGGGAGGTCTTCTTTTCCTTCCTTTTGATCCTAGTCTATTATGTCTCATCAGGAGTGGCTGTATTTTCTTCCTCTGTGGCCTGGTAAGGCTGCTCCCCCATCAGGGGGAGGTGATCAAAGAGCAGGCCAATCAGTTCCTGTCTGAGACAGTCCCTGTTCCCATTACTATGGAACCCACTTGGACACTGAACTGCCATGGGCTACATCTGTGCAGGAGTGCTAGGTTATCTCCATGCATGGTACTTGGTTGGAGTATCAGTCTCAGGAAAGACCCCTGTGCTCAGATTTTTTGGTTCTGTTGCTCTCCTTATGGATTTCCTGTCCTCTCCAGGTCTTACTATTTCCCACTTCTTTCATAGGATTCCCTGCACTCTGCTCAAGGGTTGGCCATAAGTCTCAGCATCTGCTTTGCTAGTCTGCAGGGCAGAGCCTTTCCAAGGCCCTCTGCGGCAGGCTCCTGACTTGTTCCCTGTTTTCTCTTTCTTCTGATGTCTTTGCTTTTCTGGATAGCGATTGAGCATTTTAGCCAGAGTCCTCCCTCTTGATTAGTTTCTTTAGGTGTAGAGATTGTAGTAGGTTTATCATATATATATATATATGAGTGGATATATACCGTGTATGTCTTTCTGCTCCTGGGATTGCTCACTCAGGATGATTATTTCCAGGTCCCACCATTTACCTGCAAATTTCATGATTTTCTCCTTTTTAATTGCTGAGTAGTATTCCATTGTGTAAAAGTACCACAATTTCTGTATCCATTCCTCAACATCTGGGTTATTTCCAGGTTCTGGCTATTACGAATAAAGCAGCTATGAACATAGTTGAGCAAATGTCCTTTCTGTGTACTTGAGGATCTTTTGGATATATTCCTAGGAGTGGTATAGCTGGATCTTGAGGAGTCACTATTCCTAATTGTCTAAGAAAGAGCCAAATTGATTTCTAGAGAGATTGTACAAGGTTGCATTCCCACCAGCAATGGAGGAGGGTTCCCCTTTCTCCACAACCTCTCCAGCATGTGTTGTCACTTGAGTTTTTGATCTTAGCCATTCTGACAGGTGTAAGGTGAAATCTCAGGGTTGTTTTGATTTGCATCTCCCTCATGGCTAAAGACGTTGAGCATTTCTTTAAGTGTTTTTCTGCCATTCTACAGCCCTCTACAGAGAGTTCTCTGTTTAGCTCCATACCCCATTTTTTAATTGGATTACTTGATTTGTTGTTTTTTAACTTGAGTTCTTTATATATACTGGATATTAGCCCTCTGTCAGATATAGGGTTGTTGAAGATCCTTTCCTAGTCTGTAGGCTGTCATTTTGTTTTGATGACAGTGTCCTTTGCTTTACAGAAGCTTTTCAGTTTCATGAGGTCCCATTTATTGATTGTTGCTCTTAGAGCCTGTGCTGTTGGTGTTCTGTTCAGTAGCACCTTGAGTTTGAGTTTTCCTTTTATTCAAATTATGTAATACTTCATGAATTTGCATATTATCCTCCCACATGAAGTCAAGATAATTTTCTCTTTATTGTCCCAATTTTAGTATGTATTTTGCCGAAGCAAGAACCATAGCTTTTCTTTGAGTGGCTTTTTAGCTGTGTAATGGCCACTCAATAGTAAATATGAAATGTTATTTGAAATACTAAATACTATTATTTTATGTAATTATTTATCTTACTTGAAATGGAGAGAAACTAAAAGCAATTACACCTAATAATAGAGAAGACAAGTTGCCCACAATCTTCACATCAATTCAATATAGCACTTGAATTACTAGCTAGAGCAGTGAGACAACTAAAGAAACTCAAGGGCATACAAATTGGGAAGTCAAAGGTTCCATATTTTCAGATGATATGATAGTATATATAAGTGACACAAAATTCTACCAGACCAGCTACAGCTGAGACACAGAAAAAAAAAACAAAACAAAAAACACAAAAAAATGGGGGGGGGGATGAAATCAGTAGCCCTCCATCATACAAGTGATAAATGAGCTGAGAAAGATATCAAGGAAACAGCACCCTTCAAAATAGCCACAGAGAATATAATATATCTTGGGGTAATTCTAACCAAGCAAGTGAAAGACTTTTAAGACAAAAACTTCACATCTTTGAAGAAAGAAATTGAAGAAGACATCAGAAGATGGAAAGATCTCCCATGCTCATGAATCTGTAGGATTAACATAGTAAAACTAGCAATCTTAGCAAAAGCACTCTGCAGATTTAATGCAGTTCCCATCAAACTTCTAAGACAATTCTTTTAATTTTAATTTTTAAATTCACTTTACATCCTTGTTGTAGCCTCATTTCTTCTCCCTTCCTAGTCCCATTCTACTTTCCTTTCCCTCTTCCTCCCCTTTTCCTCAGAAAAGGAGAGATACTTTTCCCATCCACCCCAGCTCATCAAGTTGCATCAAGACTGAGCATGTCCTCTTTCTTGTGGCCTGGCAAGGCAGTCCCATGAGGGGGCAGTGATCAGAAAGCTGGCAAGTGAGTTCATGTCCAATGCGGTCCCCACTTCCCTTACTAGAAGACCCATCTGTAGCTGCTCATCTGCTACACCTTTGTAGAGGCTGAAGGTCTAGTTCATGCGTGGAAATATAGGACAACCAGAGCCCAGCTATGCTACGATAGCAAACCCTGAATATTCCAGTAGAGCTGAAGCACAAGAAAAAGAACCTGAAACCAACTAGGTGAAGATGATAAATGTCCTTAAAGAGGAAATGAATGCAGCGCTTAAAAAAAGACAAACAAAATTTGGAGCAAATGAATATATCCCCTTAAGAAAAGCCAAGGGAAAAAAAAACCCACAGTTGTAGGAAACAAATAAAACTACTCAAGACCTGAAAATGAAAATCGAATCAGTAAAGAAAACACAAATTGAGGCATTCTGGAAATGACAAATGTAGGTAAGTGAAGAGAAAGTACTGAAACAAACTTCAGTAACAGTTTAAGATGACAGACAGAATCTCAGGCACTGAAGATATGATTGAAGAAATAGTACATCAGTCAAAGGAAGTGTTAAATCTTAAAAACCTCCTGACAGAAATCCTCAGGAAATATGGGGTGCCATGAAATGACCAAACACAAGAATAACAGGAATAGAAGAGGAAGATTCCTAGCTCAAAGGCCCAGAAAATATTTTCAACAAATTCGTAGAAAAATGTATTAATCTAAAGAAGGAGATGCCTATACATGTGCAAGAAGCATACAGAATACCAACTAGATTGAAACAGAAAGTCCCCTTGCCACATACTGATCAAGAAACCAAATATATAGAGAAAATTTAAAGAAAAGTTTTTCATTTTGGTGATGAATTATTTGTTCAGTACAACATCTATCTATATTGTAGCTTGCATCAAAACTCCTTTAGTAAAAATTTTAAATTGCATTTACTTATTTGTTCATTTACACTGCAAGGACATTTTCTCAATCATGTTCATTGCAGCTTTTTCATTATAGTCAGAAATTGGAAACAACCTAGATTTTCCTCAACCAAAGAAATGATTAAAAAATGTGGTAAGTTTACAAAATGGAATATCACTCAGCTATTATATGCAAGGACCAGGAGGAGCAGAGGGAGGGCCTGCATTCAAGATGTAAAGTGAATAAATAAATAAACCAAAAGGAATAAAAGAGAGAGGGAGAGAGAGTGAACACAGATCACTCACATACACAAATAATCGAGAGAGAGAATAGTTGAGGCAAATGGCCCCAACAAATATTATTGCTCTGGTTACACTTCTTTTACCCTGAGCAAAAGCTCTCTACCTGAAAGAATTATCTCATAGTTAAAGAATTTATCACAAAGACAGGTAAAACCATTACAATGGGAGGGATATTAGTGATTATGTGTTTTTGTACTGAGCTAATCGTTTCTAATCTAGTCTCACATTCTAAGAACCAAGTAGGTTTTCAACAGCAGTGTTCTATGTTTTACACTGACAAGATACAAAGAATTACAACAAAACAGTTAGTATTTTTTGACGCTAAAGTTTGCACTTCATTTAGAAATTTCATAGTAGTTTTATTATTTTCTGGGTTCACGGGAAGTTCAAACCAACGTTTATATACTCAAGGGGCATACCAGGTTTTGGGGGGCCATATCTAGGGTGAAAGCATATCTGAATCCACAAATCTGTCTCAAGCCTGTCTTCTAGTGAAACATCTGGAGGGTCTTAGAGCATTTATTGAAACTATAAACTTTCTATCAACTATTTACCTTTTTAAATTCTGAAGTAGCTTGAATCAAATCAGGGTTACTATGAAATCATTACAAGGAATTACGAAATCATCAATTCATCTGTATAGCGATGCATCTTTATAAAGATCCCATAGGAGGTTTCTTATATCCAAGTGGGAAAATACTCAGAAAGTGAGGGTTCACATGGCAGATTTTTGAGAGAAACAAAAGCACAGAAAAGGAGGTGTTCTGAGGCTGGAAGCCTTTCTGGATTGCATCACAGTACAGACCTTGCAAACAATAGCATTACCTTCCAGCAAGCAAACATGCCTACTGAACCACTATTTTTTTTTCTTCTGAATGGCTTCTGCCAATGCATGAATATATTTGGTTCCTGACAGCTCCTGATAGCTCGCATCATGAAATTCCAAGTCTCCCTTTTGGTTTCATTTTCTTGTGAGAGTTGAAGAAGGCCTTTTCTTCAGTTATGAGAAGACTACCATGAACAAGCCATGTTCCTTTACACCTTTGAGGCTTGCTTTAAGCATCATTGTCTGAAGCAAACATCCTTAGCTCCTTTTTCTGATGCTGTGGCTAAATGTGATGAAGGCAATTTATAGAAGAATGAGTTTATTTGGGCTTACAGTCTTGGCAGGTGGGCATGGTAGCAAATGGTATCACAGCTGGAATAGAAAGCTGTATACAGCTCATATCCTTAACTATATAGCTTATATCCTTAACTATAATCAGAGGGACTGGACTGGAAATGGTGTGGTGTCATTAAAATCTCAAAATCTCCCTCCTGCTACATTTCTTCAACAAGTTCATGCCTCCTAAATCTCCCCAAACAGCAGCAGCTACTGGAGACCTATTGTTCAGGTCCTATGGGAGTCATTCTCACCACACAAAATGCAATGCTTGATTGTGTTTTAGTGAAATTGTCCCGGAGTTTGAGGGAATAAAACTTCCTGTCTTAGTAACCTTTCTTTTTTTAAATAAATTTATTTATTTTTATATCAATCACAGGTTAGGTTTTTTGCATCCCATGTGTAGCCCCCTCCCTCACTCCCTCCCACCCTCCCCAACCCTCCCTCATCTCCTCCCCGCCCCCTCCAAGTCCACCAACGGGGGAGGATCTCCACCCCTTCCATCTGACCCCAGATCATCTTGTCTCCTCAGGGCTGGCTGCAATGTCCTCCCCCTGGATCTAGCCAGGGTGTTACTCCCTGGCATGTATGGGGGAGGGTCGAAGAGTCAGCCATCAAGCTCAAGACTGAAACAGCCCCTGTTTCCCTTACTAGGGTCTTCAGTTCACCAATGAGTTATCATGGGCAACATCTGAGCAGGGGTTCTAGGCCATATCCATACATGGTCCCTGGTTGGAGAAACTGTCCCA
>CM053762.1:51116686-51133717 GCA_028658305.1 Pachyuromys duprasi | reverse complement strand
TGATCATACCAACCTGGGTCCTCCTTCTTGTTTATCTTCCCTAGGTGTATAGATTTCAACATTACCTTCCTATCCTATAGGTCTATATAAGTGAGTATATACCATATGTTTCTTTCTGCTTTTGGGATACCTCACGTAGGATGATCATTTCCAGGTCCCACCATTTGCCTGCAAATTTCATGATTTCTTCTTTTTTTAATTGCTGAGTAGTATTCCATTGTGTAAAAGTACCATAATTTCTGTATCCATAACTCAACTGACGGACATCTGGGTTGTTTCCAGTTTCTGGCTATTACAAATGAAGCAGCTATGAACATAGTTGAGCAAATGTCCTTGTTGTGTACTTGAGCATCTTTTGGATATATGCCTAAGAGTGGTATAGCTGGGTCTTGAGGAATCACTATTCCTAATTATCTAAGAAAGCACCAAATTGATTTCCAGAGTGGTTGTACAAGTTTGCATTCCCACCAGCAATGGAGGAGGGTTCCTCTTTCTCCACAACCTCTCCAGCATATGTTGTCACTAGAGTTTTTGATCTTAGCCATTCTGGAGGGTGTAAGGTGAAATCTTAGGGTAGTTTTGATTTGCATCTCCCTGATGGCTAAGGACACTGAGCATTTCTTTAAGTGTTTTTCTGCCATTCTATAATCCTCTACAGTGAGTTCTCTTTTTAGCTCCATACCCCATTTTTTAATTGAATTACTTGATTTCTTGCTTTTTAACTTCTTGAGTTCTTTATAATTGTTTTTTGCAGAGATTTCAAAACAGCTTATGTTCTGTGGTTATTCATGGCCATGCTTATATACATCTTTAATGAAAAGGACAGCGGGAAGAATAGAGCTAAATTATCTCCTGGGTTCAAGGAGATAAAAAGATTAAAGAAAATCCAGATGTTAAATGGAATAAAGGGAGCAATGACCTCAAGGCAAGACCCCACCCAGTTAAGCTTCCAATTTGTGAAAAGAGATTAAACAACAGTTTAGATCCAAGCTTGGGGGTGTTGTCTTATAAATCCTACAATTCTAAATCCCTCCTACTACTTAATCCATGTCAGCTGGTTTCTTGCTCTGCCTCTTAACCTAGGGTTAATTTTATTAAATCCTGTGTACAGAAAGCTCTTGGATCAGAGGTGTGCACTGGGGCTGCCTGAGCCACACTATAACTACCTGTTTACAATAAACAGAAAGCTCTTGGATTAAAGGTGTGTACTAGGACTTAGCCACTCCACAACTACAAACAGGTTGTTACAGTTTACAATATCAGGGGTCACAATGGGATCAAATAGCCTGCAACAATGAATTGCCTGTACCTCTCATCCAAACATGGGTCTTATTAGATTTCCCACCCACTTTGGTAGGTCAACTTGTGTTGTGGTTGTGAAGGCCTTGTTTAGGCAACCATATTGTTGAGATATCTCAGTTAAAGCTTGCCTTCCATATATAGAAGTCACTATCTTACAGTGGATATTATGGTCCTCTGACTCACAAAATATTTCTACCCACTCCCTCCTCCATGCACCTTAGGTGTCACAGTTGTGTATCAGTTGTGGATAGGCACCTATAGTCTGTCCTTTGTTTTTTGTGAGGCTACTGCACAAGAAAGCATTATCGCTTTCTAATATTTGCTGTGTATCCTGCTGCTATACTGAGGTTATTTTTCTAAGAAAATTATTCACATTATTATTCCTTCATGGTTTTCAATACTGACACAATGCTGCTTTCTGGCTGATTTATATCAGAATTTGACCACTTTTAATTCTTTTATAAAATTTAGTTACATCCAAACTCTGATCTCTGTTGAGGATCTTATACAGGAAATTACAAAGAAGGAAATGAATAAAACTGTCCAAGACCTAAAAATGTAATTAGAAGCTTTAAAGAAACACAATCGGAGGCAATACTGGAGATGGAAAACTAGAGAAGAGAACAAGAACTATAGACAAAAGCATCACCAATAGAATACAAGAAATGGAGAAAAGAATCTTGGGTGTAGAAGATATGATTGAAGAAATTGTTACATCAGTCAAAAAATGTTAAATCTTAAAAGCACCTAACACTAAACATCCAAGAAATCTGGGACAATATGAAAAGACCAAAGCTAAGAATAATAGGATTAGAAGAAGACTCTAAGCTCCAAGGTCCAGACAATATTTCCAACAAAATAATAGAAGAAAATGTTCCCAACCTAAAGAGGCCTATAAACATATAAGAAACACACAGAACACCAAAAATGTACAGAACAAAGAAAGAATGTTCAAAGCTGCAAGGGAAAAAGGCCAAGTCACATATAAGGGCAAGCCTCTCAGCAAACTTGAATGCTCACCAGAAACTCCACAAGCAAGAAGGACTTGGGCAGATATCTTGCAGTCACTAGGAGACCACAGATGTCAGCCAACAAAACTTCTAACACCATAGATGGTGAAATGAAGATATTTCACAACAAAAACAAATTTAAACAATACATGTCCACAAAACCAGCCCTCAAGGAGATATTAGAGAAAAAACTACAACCTCAGGAGGTGTCGCGTCCACCTCGACCAGCAAGGAAAGACACGGCACACGAGCTCTTCTTCAAGCAGTTTATTCAGGAAATTTGAACAATCTTGTTGTTGTTCTTCTTCTTCTTGTTCTTCTTCCTCTTCTTCCTCATCTTCTTCCTCTTCTTCCCCGAGGAGAGCCCATCCCAGGAATAAGTACCCCTGAGCCAGCCAACCCTGGGTAGCCACGTAGGAAGTGCGGATAGGTACACGTAAGAGAAGACATATCATCAGACACAGCACAGCCAAATAAGGAGTTGTTTACCACAAGAACACTCGCCCTTGGGATGGCGGAAGGCGGAAACTGGCGCCATCTTTAAGGCGCGGCACACGCAGCTCTCTACAGTTCCCCCTTTTTATTTAAAAACGAAACAGGCAAGAGTAGAGGTCTGATCTCCGGCAACCAAATCAGGACATTGTACGGACTCTGCATCAGGCCTCTCAACCCAACTTGAGTCCAACCCGTCCAGTACCATTTTTCCAGAGGTGGGAGGTGAAAAGGAAATTAACTGGGGAAGGGTGGTACTAACCCGCATACTATCAGACATGCTCTCCATGAGACCACCATCAACAGCCCACAAGTCTCATGTGCAGTGCTCAGCCGTGCAGCCTGAACGTGACGTCTCATTATCTCATGGCCGCAAGCCATGCTTGGGGGGACTGTCCAGCCTCAATAGCTGTGAATGCCTGAACGATCATGGCCCAGTGTCTATTATGTGTGACCCTCATCCGACACAAACCTCACAGGCCCACCAGGGAGGCTAGCATCAGAAGGCCTGCTACCACCCAGATGCCTGCCCACTCCCTAAAATGATTCATGGCAGAGGTAATCCAAGATGTCAATCCTGTAGCAAGAGAGAAATCAACTCTGGTGGAGTTCACATGCACTATTGCCAAGTGCAGCTCTCGCATGGTTGCTTCAAAATCTGCTGACCAATTTCCTAAAAGATGCTTGGACAAAATTTTTGACAAGTTAGCAGCTCGTGTGTAATTTTGATATTGTACTGAAGTGATACAGAGGCCCTGCATCTTCCATTCACAACCTAGCTGGGCTAGTTGCCATAAGGTGTCAACTTGCTCTTGCACCAGATCAATTCTTTGGTTGACTAACATGAGCCCTCCTTTAATCTGGGCAAAGGGAGAGATATCTGTACAGCTACCATTAACTCCACATAAAATCCATACATCAAAAGGATCATCCGTGGTTTGCTATGCAGTGAGAAAATGGTCTGCTGGCTCAGACTGCATGCTACCTATACTTGAGAGTGAGCAACTTCTCCCCCAGACCACCAACTAATGTCTCAATCCAATTCTTTCTGAAACTTAATAGTCTTTGCTGGTCCTCAAAAAGAAGCACTGAACAGCTTCTCTCATTTCTACACTGAGACTGGTTTCACCAATCCACTGTCACTGTAAACCAGAGTAATGCTTGGTTTCAAAACAGTTATGGTTTATAACAGCTGAGAACAAACCAAGTATCCTCTGCAGTTTGGCAGCAGCACTGTGGTGGCGCCGAGCTATCCTGCAGCGCGTCACAGTGTGTCGCTCTCTCCTACACGTGTGGCTCTCCCCCACACGCTCTGGTTTGCTGCAGGTGAAGCTGCTACGGGCTCTTATTTGGTGTTGGTCAACCTGCCTGCACAGCTGGGAAGAATTCACATCTTTTCCTTTCTTTTTCTTTCTTTTTTTGGTTTGTTTGAAAGCAGAAAACATTAGTCTTTTATTTTTGTTTTACAGCCTATTTCTCAGAACTGTTATTTGTTTGCTAGTAACAATGGGGGGCTCTACAGTGTTCATGCCCTTCAATCATATATACCCCGCAACCTGTTTTTGAGCCATCAGTGAAAATATTAGGAGTTCCTGGCAGAGGTTGCTCAGATGTTACTTTTGGAAATATTATAGGGTGTTCTTTAAAGAACGTTAATAAAGGATGTTTTGAGGCTTTAACTCATAATTTGGCAATCCTAAGTAACCACGAATCCAATTTATATCTCCCAGTAATTTTTGAAAATCATTTAAAGTCTTTAACTGATCTTTTCTCAATTCAAGTTTTTGTGGTACTATTTGCTTATAATCTATCTTTGCTCCCAAGTAATTTATTATTGAACCCTTTTGTACCTTTTCAGGAGCAACAAATTTTTATCTTGCAGCAATTTTACTTATCTAACGTAGGCTTTATCTAGCAATTAAAGTTCTTGGATAAGAGCAGCTCTTGAAGAGCCAAAAAATTGGGTGCGAATGTGAAGCACCCATTGTTTTACTTTAGGTTCACCACACCGCGAACTTTCCACTACTTTCCCTTTCGGTTCGCTACTCCGCGAACTTGACTTCGCTCTTTCTTTATCTACAGAAAAGAGCAACTAGCCGCAATGACCGCGGATTTTATTGTCCCACCTTACCTTGGGAACTTACCAGCGCGCTGCCCTGACTGCTAGAAGTTCTGAGCCGTTGAAAGAAGAGGAGTGTCCCCAGACAGGCCACCACTTGTCGCGTCCACCTCAACCAGCAAGGAAAGACATGGCACACGAGCTCTTCTTCAAGCAGTTTATTCAGGAATTTTGAACAATCTTCTTCTTGTTGTTGTTCTTATTATTATTCTTCTTGTTCTTGTTCTTGTTCTTCTTCTTCTTCTTCCTCTTCTTTCTCTTCTTCCTCTTCTTCCTCCTCTTCTTCCTCTTCTTCTTCCTCTTCTTCCCCAAGGAGAGCCCATCCCAGGAATAAGTACCCCTGAGCCAGTAACCCTGGGTAGCCACGTAGGAAGTGCGGATAGGTACACGTAAGAGAAGGCGGATCATCAGACACAGCACAGCCAAATAAGGAGTTGTTTACCACAAGAGCACTTGCCCTTGGGATGGCGGAAGGCAGAAACTGGCGCCATCTTTAAGGCGTGGCACACGCAGCTCTCTACAAGGAGGTAAATCACACCCAGGAAAACACAGGAAATAAATAATCCCATAACAGCAAAATCAAAAGAGCTCTCTCTCTCTCTCTCTCTCTCTGTCTCTCTCTCTCTCTCTCTTTCTTTCTCTTTCTCTCTCTTACCACCAACATCAAAATAACAGGAATCAACAAATCAACAACCACTGGTCATTAATATCTTTCAACAACAATGGCCTCAACTTCCCAATAAAAAGACACAGGCTAAGAGAATGTATATATAAACTGGACCCATTGTTCTGCTGCATACAAGAAACACACCTCAGCAACAATGATAGACACTACCTATGAATAAAGGGCTGGAAAAAGGTTTTCTAAGCAAACCAACAAAAGAAACAAGCTGGAGTAGCTATTCTAATATCTAATAAAATAGACTTTCATCCAAAATTAACCAAGAGATGGGAAGGGCACTTCATACTCATCAAAGGAAAAATCAACTAAGATGACTTCTCAATTCTGAACATCTCTGCCCCAAGGGCACCCACATTCATAAAAGAAACATTACTAAAGCTTAAATCACACACCCAACCTCACACATTAATAGTAGGAGACTTCAACACACCTCTATCACCAATAGACAGATAATTGAGACAGAAACTAAGCAGAGAAATAATGAAATTAACCAACATTATGAGCCAATTGGGCCTAACAGATACCTACAGAATACTCCATCCAAACTCACAACAATATACTTTCCTTGTAGTTCCTCATGAAACTTTCTCCAAAACTGACTATGTACTCAAACACAAAGCAAGCCTCAACAAATACAAGAAAATTGAAATAACACCTTGTATTCTATCAGACCACCATGGATTAAAGCTAGACTTCAACAACAGAAACAACAGAATGCCTACAAACTCATGGAAACTGAACCACTCTCTACATAATTACCATTGGGTCAGAAAGAAAATAAAGAAAGACATTAAAGACTTTCTATAAAACTGGACTACACACTGTACCTTATGCTTATGAGTGCAGATTCATTACAATCTGAAATTACACAAGATTGCAGTTTGAAAAAGTAGGTATTGCCTTTCCTATGTGTCTGCTATTCTTTACCCCTTAAGATGAGGTCATGAATGAGAGTGAGCAGAGGGAGGTGACAGGAAGAGTTTATGGGAGGAGTAATAAACATGATATAAATACAATACTCATGCTTGAAATTCTAAAAAGTATCAAACATTGTAAAATAAAATGTCTTCATTTTTAATACGTTTATTTTAAAACATATGTGTGCTAGTGGAGGAGAGAGGAGGACATTGGATTTCCCTGGGACTGAAATTACAATTGTGAGCTACCATGTGGGTGCTGGGACTTGAAACTGGTTCCCTTACAAGAACAAGTACTCTAAGCCACTGAGTCATATTTCTAGCCCTAAAATATCTTCTTAAAAATGAGAAATACATAGATAAAACTAGGTAAACATAAGAAATATTACAATTTTTAAAAGGGAATGCTCATGACTTGCTGCCCTTGCAAAGAGGATCCGAATTTGGTTCTTAACATCAAAATGGTATCAATAATTCAGTTCCAGAGGACCCAATGCCCGTTGGGGGGTTGGTCTCATGCTGCTATATATTCTAATCCTAAAAAATGCCCCCCCACATCTGGTTGCAGTCCAGAGGTGCACATTCTCACTTACTCCAAATGATGTGTAAATTTTGCTTCCTAATTATCTCTGACTGGTTAATAAAGTTGCTGGCAGCTAATTACTGGGCAGAACAGAGGTAAGTGGAGCTTTGGGTTCCTGGCTGGGGGATTTCAGGTAGAAGAGGAGAGGAGGAGTGGACAGGAGGAGAGGAGAAAGGAGGGGAAGGAGGAGAGGGGAGGGGAGGGGAGGAGAGAAGTGGTGTGAAGAGAAGAGAGAAGAGAAGAGAGGAAAGAAAGAAGATGGAAAGAGAGGATGTGTCCTGATGGAACAGATCCATTGCAGAAAGAATGACATATTGACAAGTAACTTGGGGATGCAGATGGGAGGTTGACAGACTAGCTTAGAAAATTAGTTTAAATCATACCTGCCCAGTTATTGTGCTTAAGGTTGTTTAAATAAATCAACATGTCTCTGTCTCAATTATTGGGGATAGCTAGCTGGGTCGTAGAAAAACACACTAGACTTTAAATATTCAACATTATGGCACCCGTGGGTGGGGTGAAAATTTACACAGAATCCAGCTTATATTAGAAAAATCCTAGGTTAAAAGCTCACTGTCTCTTTTAAGAAAAGAGATGGACTACACAGACATTGCCTTTAAAACTGCTCTTTTGGGGAGGTGGGGCAGGAAGTGGCTGCAAAGTCACTGAGATTCCCTGAGAGGCCCACAGGACCACAGGAGCATTAGCTGCCTCACAATGGCATGGCAACCAGATACTGACGTTGAACGTCAGACTGGGCTATCACAGGTTGGGAGCAGAGGACTCATCAGGCTCTCCTTAGCACTCTGGCCACTGCTGGGGCTGACAGAGATACAGGAATAATCAAGGGCAGATGCAGTTTCCACAAAGATTTGCAGCCAGGACTTGACAACTCTTGAGGTTGCTTAGCAACCTCATGCTGCCTGAAGGAGAAAAGAACTGAGAAATTAAGCCCACACTGGGGCAGGAACTGGGGTCCAGACTTGGCTTTTTAGCAGAAGACTACATGGGGTCAGCTATTTGGCTGCCCTAGCCACAGCTCCCGTGGAGAGAAACCTGCCTTAGCAAGAGGCTTGCAGAATGGAACAATCAACTAAAAACAGCACTTCTGAACTAACCTGCCCAGGCAGCCTCCCTCAGCTGAGGCTTAGTTGCTGCAAGCAAAACTCTACACAGAAGGATGGGAGAGAGCATGCAAGTGGCCCCATCCTCACAAGTTTTCCCACAGAGAGGGGAGGTTGCACACAAGTCCAGGACAGTGGCTGCCAAAGCACCAAAGCTGAAAGACAGGACAGGACCAACCACTGCAGTATCCTGAGTGGACCAGCAGAGAGACAGAGACATACGGAAGAAATCCGAAGCACACCAAAACTTCTGAACAGGTAAAACTTGGGTTTAAAATTATATTTTAAGGTTAAAGAGGGGGAAATAACTGAATATATAAAATTCATAGGTAGATATAAATACTTTGAAATTGATAATTTTAAAGAAAAAAGGCATGTAAAGATGAGAAACACAGAGCCTTTGTATACAGAGAAGCAGAGAGATTTTGGAACTTATATAATATTCCTTTAAATGATTCAATGATAAGAAAAAGAATTAACTAACCTAAAAGGTCACATTACCAATTATGATTATTACTATTCTGGTAATCCTAGTCTTGATAATTTTATTAACTTTTTCTGCCTTCTCAAACAAGAAAGCTTTAGAGAAACAGCAGAAGGGAAAACTGAAACATAGAGACAAGGCTTAAAGAAGAAATTAAAACAACAATAATCAGATAGAAGAATATCCTAATATATTGGAAGCAAGGCTTAGAGCAGATGGTACAAAAATTTATAGATCATAATGAACAGTGGAGAGAGAGAGTGAGACATGGAGACAAGCTTTAGAGGAGAAATTACAAAAAGTTATGAATCAGAATAAACAAAGTGCTAGGATGGCAGAGATATAAGCACAAGAGAGGTATGAAAAACAGACACAAGCTTTAAAAGAAGAGTCTAAAATATTAATAAATAAAAACGAAAAAGATATTCAGGTAGAGACAAAAGATAAAAATAAAGGAAGCCAAGCAAAGGTTGTTAGAAAACAAGCTTTAGCTTATCTAGTTAGCATACACAAAGGCCAGCACATGATGAGCATCAACAAGTTTAAAAAGAATATGACATTCTGTGAATATGCTGGATTTGAGAAACTTTAAAGAAAAGTGTCACTAATGTTGGAATGTATTCATTGTTTGTAAAACAAATCCCTGCTTCTTGGACAATCAAAAATAGTCATCCCCCAGGACTGGAGAGATATGACAAGAGCAGTATTAGAACCTGGACTACAGTTACAATAGTTTTCATGGTGGAGAGAAGAAGCTAGGGAGATAGCACAGATAGAGTCAGAAGTATCAGTATTTCCAAAGATCAGCTCCTTGGTGATAGTCAATATGTTGAGGTAGAGATAAAAGTTAAACATAACAAAGAAACCTTGGCATTATGCCACATGGCAGCCTTAAATGCCTGGGACACGGCTGAAGAACCAGGAAAAGGACTTGAACCATTTGCTCAGGTTATGCAAAATTTTTAAAAAGTGAGTCGAAGACAGCCAAAGCTACACAGAAAGACCTTGTCTCCAAAAACGGGGGAAAATAAAGAAAATAAATTTGTGTAATACAGAGAATGAATATACTCACTTCTCAATTTTATGAAGCATTCACTATTTCACCATAAGTCATAAAATTCTAAGGGAGTCTTCTTTTTAGAATATGGAAGTCTCCTCATTTGTTCTTACTTTATTAAGGGTGTTGGTCTTATACAAGCTTTGCAGAAATGTCCAAAGGGCTAACAGAATTTTTTGGAATCATTACCAAATGGATTGAAACTTGCCTCTTATTTGGTACTCATTGTACATCAAATAGTGCAATGATAATTTGAGGCTCATGGTGATTATGCATTTCCTCAGCCATGACTGTGTGCTCAGATATCAGAAAGTATGTAGGAGTGGATCCATGAAACACAAGAACAGTTATTTAAATAAGGACTCTAGTCTTGGAAAAAACTCTTCACGTATAGTCTTAATCTTTAGCTATAGCAATTCACCGTGGCCTCCGTAGACTTGCTGAAGTCAGGCTCTTTATTTTGTCTGTTTACAGATGGACTCCAGTTTCAATTTTCTCTTTTTTGTCTAGATCTGAGAACCTGACAAATGTCCTTTCTGTCTTAACACTTCAGAATGACAATTTACAGTCAGCTTCTCAGCTCCTCATCTCAAGTTAACACTCATTTCAAATTTAAAGTTAGATCAAATATTGGGCTTCCCAACACAAGGATTTAAAACACTTTTCATTGGCATATACACATAGAAATGAGGTGTGTTTGCATGTGTGTGTGTTTGTGAATGGAGATATATTTGCTCAAGAAGACAGGACAGAGAATCATAATAAATGTAGGCATATATATAAACACTGTATCTAAAAATTAAGATGAAATAATTCACAGATGATTGGATTTTGTACTATAAAGTGTCACTGAAAGGTAATCAACATTAATAAATCTACCAAAGAAATCAATATTCCACATGAACTTGTGTTTGATCCAATAGGCATTAATTAAATATATCTATAAATACATTAGATGAACAATTACATAAGATTTTATATAATAATTTTTAACATTTCTAAAAATAAGAGTTTATATTTTTGATTAGTGGTCATTGCAAAGCAAACAAGCCACTCTTAAAAAACCAGCGTGAAGTTATAAAAGATATATGGACACAGTAACATATGAAGATAAACATTTCAAAGTAATCTAAATATAATTAATTAGAGATATGTACTTAAATAGGAAACAAGTTTGAAGATTATAGAATAGCCAAGCATTAAGGTATTGAGTCATATTTGTGTTTACAAAATGTTATGATATATAAATAGCACTTCCAAATTTTAAACCCACATGTGCACATATTTCTATTTGTATAAATGAGGTTATATGGAATAATGCATGCATTGTGGAGAGGTATGTCTAGAGAAAGATAAGGGAAAGGTAGCCTTGAAAACTTGGAAATTCAAGTTTTCTCTCGTGTTACTTCCCTTGGCAGGCATGATCTTCTTTCGTTATCTTCCTGTGTATATACACATGCACATGCCTGTATGTTTACATACATAAATATGCATATCACTTATGAAGAAATGTACATATAGTAATACTTCAGTAAGTTATAGAGAAAAACAAAATGTATACATGACACATTGTTGAGAGATTATTCTCCCAGATAATGAATGACACAGGAATGAGTGAGTAGTTTGTTCCATATTTAATTTTCTTGAAAAATCACTTACTAAGTAATGATTTCTACCTTTTACTAAAACATGAGACTGATAACACACTTTCCATTTGGCATGCACTCCCAGTTATTTCTAGTCTTGGAAAGAACTCAATGAAAAACTAAATGAAAATGTAGCTAATTATCTGACACATATTGCAGCAACAATTTTATGCCGAAATAGTGAGGTTTTTTCATATGTGAAAACAGGAACTGATTCATAAAGAACTGAGAAAAATTTAGGGCAGATAAGAGGTAGCATGCCTGCCATTAAGCAGGATGCAGGTTCATAGGACAGAAAAGGCCTGTTTGCTCCCAAGTAGAAACAGGGACTCAGGCATCCATGTGAAAGACTACCCAGCTTCAGACTGGAATGAAACAGAGCTCATAAGATGGAGGCAGAGACAAGAGACCAGTTTGAACTGAGGTGGTATCAATGTCCTCTGGATTGACCAGAGGTTTTAAAGTAAAATGCTGTAAAATGTTGGTCAGGATTAAAAACATCTCCATGCGGGCCAGACCTTCTCCAATACAAGCTCTTCTTCCTAAAAAAAAAAAAAAAAAAAGATATGGCAACTGATAAGTCATTTAATTCTGATTCTGTGTTGACACACTTTGGATATATGTTAACGAATGACTAATTAACCTAAGTTAATTACCCGGCAACTGACTGTATTTTTGCACTGTCCTGATTTCTTTCCTTTCTTTCCATTTCTCAGTACAAATTTCTTTTCTTTTTAAATTTTAATATTATTTTACAAATGAGTATTATTGTTACATCATTGTTACCCCTTCCTTTCCTGACTCCCAGACCTTCTGTATCACACACCATGCATTCTCAAATTCATGACTACTTTAATTATTCTTTTAGTTTTTTCCAAGACAGAGTTTCTTTATGTAACAGTCCTGGCTGTCCTGGAACTTACTATATAGAACATGCTGGCCTTGAACTCACAGAGATTCACCTGCCTCCGCTTCTGGAATGCTTCAAATAAAGGCATGTACTACCATGCCTGGTTGATAATTCTTGTCAAATATATACAAATATGTGTCGTATTTATACCAAGCAAGAACCTACTGAGTGCGTTTAGTGTTGCTCACACTTATATGTTTTACTCTCAGAGTATTCTTATATCTTGTTACTAATTTACTAATTGACAATTTCATACATAGGTATAATAAATTCTGGTTACACTTATTTTTCCACACACACTTCCCAAATTTCACAGGGCAAGATCTCACCCTACTAAGCTTCAAATTAAAAAAAAAAGTTTTTGAAGAATATCTTACATCTGGGCATGAAGGCTAATGTCTTACTCAGGAGTCAGATTTCTGATTTCAAGACCAGCCTGGTCTACAGAACTAATTATAGGATAACCAAGCTTAAGCAGTGAACAAAACCATTGAAAACAAGAAGCTGAAAAATTGTATTTGAAAAAGGTAGCCATGTTCCAGTCTTATCAAGCAGAAGAACTTGTCAACTTCAGCTATGTGGTATTAGAGTCAGGTATGTAAGAAACAGGTGGTGGAATCTCTTTCATCAGCAAAGGAAAGAGGCTAAGGCCAGGTGTGTGCCTGAGAGCACTGCACAGAGGCCCTGGAAGGCCACTGTGTGAAGCCATAAATGTGACTCCTAGATTTCACTGGATACCCCAACATGTAGGAGGTCCAGAATCATGGGATACCTACCAAGAAAAGCTGCTAACATTGTGAAACCATCTCAACAGAGAAAGTGTGCTTTGGGCAACAAAGTTGTAAAGAGTCGGAGATCTGAAGAGCACTTTAACACCGGACATGAAGATACAGAATTTGGAGTTTAACAAGCTTAATTTTGGTCTTGCTCTGGCCCAGTACTTCCTTACTATGCTCCATTTCCTCTCCTTTGGAATGATAATGGGCATGCTGTGCCACGGTATGTTGGAAGTGTGTGATCTCTTTTGATTTTGACTTTACTGGGGATTACACTTAAGAGATTTCCAGGAGTCTCCAAAAAGACTGAACTTTGGATTTTCAAACAGTATTGAGATCATTATAGACTATTGGGATTTTTAAAGTTGTACTGAATGTATTTTTGCATTATGAAATAGATACAAGCCTATGGGAGCCAAGAAGTGGAATGTAGTTGTTTGAATAGTAATAGCTCTCATAGGCTTATATATTAAGGCATGCCATTACTTGACAAGGATTAGAAGGTGTGGCCTTGTTGGAGTTGTATGACATTTTTGGAGAAAGTATGCCACTGGGGATGGGCTTTAGGGTTTCAAATGTTCAAGCCCATACCAGTGTCTCTCCTTTCTGTCTACCAGTTCAGATGTAGAACTCCCAGGTATCTCTCCATCACCATGACTGCCTGAATGCTGCCATGTTTCCCGCCATGAAATTAATGGACTAAAACTTCTGAAATACTAAGCCAGTCCCAATTAAATGCTTTCCTTTATAAGATTTGTCATGGTCATGGTGTCTCTTCACAAAATAGAACAATGACTCAGACAGCATGTATAAGATATTCTTTGTGTTTACAGTGACCTGACTCCTCTGGTTAGAGAGAAAAGCCTCAGTAGAATCAGAGCTCCTAGAAAGAGCTCTTGAGAAGCTCAGCAGAATCAATGGGTGGAGTCTCTAGATCAATGAGAAGCAGTTTCAAATTGGGATTCATGCCTCTGGCCTCATGAATATAGCTATTAATAACACCCACGGGATTCTTCATGTACATCCTTCCTCATGTCACCTAGGCTTTAACACACATGGATACAAAGCTTACTTGCCTGCTGAGAAAGCCATGAAGTAGTCACTCTTCTTGAAGTTGCCTCTCTCATCCAGAAAGTGGCCAGGGTCAAACTTCTCTGGATGGGGAAATTCTTTGTCATCATTCAGAGCAGAAGTCAGACATGTCATTACACTTGTGTCCTGAAAGAAAGAAAACCAAAATTGGCTTTGAAGGAAGTCATAGAAATGAAAAGTCTTTTGTTTCATGTGGAAGACCACATCAATCCTAGGCCTAACAGGTCTTAAATACTATAATTTGCATTCGATGTTTTTGTTTATTGACCTTACAGTCACTGTCAGTAGTTTGTGGTTTGATGCCAGTAGATTGCCGAATTAAAAGAAATACTGTAGAGTGAAGCAATCTTGATATACTTTCAGCAGTATCATCTCCCAGGGCAATCCCATTGAATGTTCATCTCAACATCCAAGATGGCTGCCCCAGGAGGACACTGTGTCTGAGGAGCAGGACAGTAGTATTGGCACAGCGACCGGGAGACTGAAATTTGGGACCTAAAACACCAGTGTTTGCGATTGCCAGGTGAGCAGAATTCCTACGGTGAGGAAATCAAGTGAAAAGTCCGAGGGACACCCAGCTATTCCCCGGAAAAACTCCAGTGGGTGACTGGCTGCACACAATCCTGATCTGAACGCGCGCCTCACTGGGCACCTAAGCCACCATTTCAGACTGGGTTACACAGTCTCCAGGCCAGACTGAGATCCCCACCCACCCCCCCAGATACCTTGCACTACATCAGGTGGGCCCAACCCCTTGGTGACAACAGTGGCCACTCCGGGCTGGGTCACACAGTACCCAGAACAGACTGAGATTTACCCACATACCGTGGGCTGCACAGGGCAGGCCCACACCCATAGGCGCCCCAAGCAGCCACCCTGGACTGGGACACACAGTATCAGATCCAGACTGAGGTGCCCCAAATACCATCTCAGACCGTGGTACACAGCCCCTGGCCCAGAAGGAGGTGCCCAGTCTCCAGTCCAGAGGAGAGCCATTAGCAGCAAGCCCAGGTCAGAACACTGAGCCTCCTGACCAAAGCAGCGCCCCCAGCTGACATCTCAAACCGGGACACTCAACCTTTGGCACAGAGTGAGGAGCCAAGCCTCCAGACCAGAGGGGAGAGCAGCCTGTGGTGCTCAAAGCTTCTAGCACAGAGCACAAGCCGGGCACACAGATCCCACAACAGAGTTCAACTAAGGCAACAACACACACAATCAAACCACTAGAACTCCCTGATCTTCTTGAAGAATACTCCTGACACCAGAGATTGACAGTTCCAGTCTGAAGTTCAGCCTTAAAGCACAAACAGTTCCTTGATTATGTATAAAAATGACCAGAAGTCGGCGTAAGAACTCACCCAACAAAAATCAGGATACCATGGCCCAACCAAAAACACCCCAAAGCAATGGAGATTTTAATTCATCAGAGACACAGGAAAATTATGTTAACGCTATGATTATGCACATATTAGAGGAACAAAAAGAGGGACAAAACGAGGAAATGAACAAGGCCCTCAAAGAAATTAAGAAGGATTTAACTGCCCACATACAGGAACAATTAAAGATATAAAGAGAGGAAACAACCAAAATAGGAGAGACAGTCAATCAGATGAAGGAAACGATACAAAGCAGGAAAACAGATTTGGAATCTATAAAGAAGACACAAACAGATAATAACCTGGAACTGGAGAACTTAGAGAAAACATCAGGAACCACAAAGGTAAGCATCACCAATACAATACAAGAGATGGAAGAGAGAATCTCAGGAACTGAAGATACGCTGGCTGAAATGGATTCCTCACTCAAGGAAAAAATAAAATCTGAAAAGTCCCAAACACAAAACATCCAAAATATCAAGGATGCCATGAAATGACAAAACCTAAGAATCATGGGAATAGATGAAAAAGAAGATTCCAGGCACCAAGGACCGGAAAATATTTTTAAGAAAATCATAGAAGAAAATTTCCCGAACTTAAAGAAAAAAATGTCCATAAACATACAAGAAGCCTAAAGAACACCAAATAGAGTAGACCAGAAAGGAAATACCTCTTGTCACATCATAATCAAAACACGTAACCTACAAAACAAAGAAAAAATATTAAAGGCAGCCAGGGAAAAGGACCAAGTAACATATGAAGATAGACCGATCAGAATCACACCAAACTTTTCATCAGAAACTATGAAAGCCATAAGGGCCTGGGCAGAGGTCATGCAGTCCTTAAGGGAACACAGATGCTGACCAAGACTACTATACCCAGCAAAGCTTTCAATCAACATAGATGGAGAAAACAAAATTTTCCATAACAAAACAAAATTCATGCAATACCTATACAGCAAACCAGCCCTACAGAAGTTACTAGAAGGAAAACTTCAGTCCAAAGGAAACAACTACACCAAAGAAAATATGGGATAAAGATAATTTCCCAACGAAAACAACAACAGAAAATCAATGAATCACAGTAATACCACCAACTCCACAATAAAAGGAAATAACAGTCATGGGTCACTATTATCTATCAACATCAATGGACTCAACTATCCTCTAAAAAGACACAAACTAACAGAATGGCTGTGGAAACAGGATCCAGCATTCTGCTGCATCCAAGAAACACACCTATGGAACAAAGATAAACATGACCTCAGAGTAAAGGGCTGGAAAACCATTTTCCAAGCAAATGGATCCAGAAAACAAGCTGGGGTAGCAATCCTAGTATCTAATAAAATAGACTTTCAACCAAAGTTAATCAAGAAAGATGAGAAGGGACACTTCCTTCTCATCAAAGGAAAATTCCAACAGGAGGACATCACAATTTTGAACATTTATGCCCCAAATACAA
>CM053762.1:51093490-51116186 GCA_028658305.1 Pachyuromys duprasi | reverse complement strand
TAGGAATAGTGATTCCTCAAGACCCAGCTATACCACTCTTAGGCATATATCCAAAAGATGCTCAAGTACACAACAAGGACATTTGCTCAACTATGTTTGTAGCTGCTTTATTTGTAATAGCCAGAACCTGGAAACAACCCAGATGTCCCTCAGTTGAGGAATGGATACAGAAATTATGGTACTTTTACACAATGGAATATTACTCAGCAATTAAAAAGGAGGAAATCATGAAATTCGCAGGCAAATGGTGGGACCTGGAAATGATCATCCTACGTGAGGTATCCCAAAAGCAGAAAGAAACATATGGTATATACTCACTTATATAGACCTATAGGATAGGAAGATCATGCTGAAATATATACACTTAGGGAAGATATACATCAAGGAGGACCCAGGTTCGTAGGGTCAATCCTCGTTTAGATGAACAAATGGGATGGACATTGAATGGAGGATAAAACAAGCAATAGGACAGGAGCATAACAAAGAGGGCCTCTGAAAGAATCAATATAGCAATATATCAAAGCAGATATTAAGACTCACAACCAAGCCTTCGGCAGAGGTTGGAAAATAATAACAAAAATAAGGGAAGTTAGTAAGACTTGCGGAGAACAAGAGCTCCACAAAGACCAAACTGAGCAGGGAACAGGGGTCTTATACGAGACAGTTTCTCCAACCAAGGACCTTGTATGGATATGGCCTAGAACCCCCGCTCAGAAGTGGCCCATGGTAGCTCGTTGTCCAACTGAAGACCCTAGTAAGGAGAACAGGGTATGTTTCAGTCATGAACTCAATGGCTGGCTCTTTGACCCTCCCTCATACATGCCAGGGAGTAACAGCCTGGCTAGATCCCAGGGGAGGACATTTTAGCCAGCCCCGAGGAGACAAGATGAACTGGGGTTGGATGGAAGGGGAGGAGATCCTCCCCTGTAGGTGGACTTGGATTGGGTGGGGAGGAGATGAGGAAGGGATTGGGAGAGTGGGAGGGAATGAGGGACGGGGTTATGCCGGGGATGCAAAGTACCTAACCTCTGACTGATATAAAAATAAATAAATAACATTTTAAAAAATTCACACACAAAAAAAGAAAATTCATCTTAAGTTGGTGGAAGAGGAGGTAGAAAGATTATAAAATCCAGTGGAGATAGACGACACCAAGTAAACAAAGCCTTCTAGACACAGCAGGGCTGGTAAGCTCTATGAACTCACCAATACTGTGGCAGTGTACAAGAACCTTCAAAGATGTAAGGCTGATGGAGTCCCAGATCTGAGAAGAGAAATGGACACATTGCCCCCATCGTAACCCAGAAGCTATCTCAAATTAATTACCACTCACCTAGAGAAAACATATTTTCTCCAACAGTTTCACTGGGGACACAAACAAGCACACTTTATAGCAGGCAATGTTGCCCAGCAGTAAATACCCAACATAAACAGACTAAATGGTATTTTTTGGAGGATTTACTCACATAATACATTGCCAGGCATTTTTTTTCAATTTGCATGTCTTTTGTTTATATATTATGGTTTCTGGGACTTCTGTGTGTGCCTCTGTATCTGTATGTCTTTCATGTATTTTCTCTTTATCTCTCTTTTTTTCATTTTTTGGTTCTATTCTTGTTTGTTTTGTTGTTGGTGTTTTGTTTTTGTTTGTTTCTTTAGTTGCCTATTTCCTAATGAAAGAGAAAAAGAAAGTGTGTAGAGTTGGGAGACTAGGGAGGTGGAGAAGATTTGAGGGGAATTAGGAAAAAGAAACCATGATCAGAACATATTCTATGAAAATATTTTTAAAACATTTCTATTTCAATAAAAAAAGAAAATTCATTTCATTGACTTTAGAACAAAGTATTAGTCATTTTATAAAACCACACTGTTATTTTCTTCAAAAACCTTCAATCTACAAATCAGGAAAACAGCTGAAAACAACATCCCCTCCTAAAAGCTGTATTCTTTTAGGAGAATTATAAGATTCTGATAGACAGAGGCATGCACTTCCAATTTCATTATTTAGATTATTGAGAGAAGAATTATAAACTAATATAACTAATTAGTTCACTTTACAAAATTAATGGAGTCCTAGCCTATGTCTTAGCCTTGAGCTCTGCAACCATACAGAGGCCAACATTTCAGTGGTTTATTTTAATCACACAAAAATTATCATATGTGTATCCTCCTACTGTAACTATAAAATAACAATATATGAAATGTTTTTATCTCTAGTGTTAAGAGGTTACATATAGGCACATCCACATGCTAAAACCATTATGACAGTTATGGCATCACAACCATAGCCAGCCATGATTGGAAAATGCCTTCAGATCTGCCATCTGCCATCCTTCCTATATCAGTTTAGAAAGAGAGTGGGTGTTCTGACATGATACATGTCTTTGGGTAAAAGGAATGTGTGATTTGGAAGCATTCAGTAAGAAATAAGAACACAATGTACGGTCACCTGGGCTGCACATCAGGGCTTTTTGCCTGATGATGCAAAGTGGGGGGTGTTGCAAGGCACAGCAGCCTTTGCTTACCAACTCTGGGCATATACTCTGATTTCTGGGAGGGTTAGAGCTGTAGCTAGAGTGTCTCTAACATAACAATACCTATGGCAAAGACTGTAGAGAGAGAAGAAAGGACTTAGAAGTAACTAGGAGCTCAGAAAGCATACTAGAATCTCTTCTGTAAGGTTCTGGCTAGGGGATTGATGACTTACATGAGGGAGGCAATCCCATGACATAACAGAACTGAGGGATGGGTGAGAGCTGAAAGGAGTTTCTGAAGTCCCTATATGTCCAAGGCAAAGAGACCATGATTAGAACATTAGATAGTATATGATAACCCCAGGTTCCTCCAGAAAAAGTTGATAAAGGAATTCTACCTGAGATAATGTCCATGAAAAAGACTAACCCACAATGGCAAGAATATTGCTTAAACTAGCACAATGAAAATCATCTGCCAGTTCTTTAAGTTCCTTTGACAGTAACAAGCAACACCTTTACAGAAAGATAGTGTAACAAACTCCCTTCAAAACAGCCTTCAAACGCTTAACAAGGTTTAAAAAATATAGTAGGTACAGAAAAGAAAGAATTGCAAGTCTTAATGAATGGAAAACTATCAGTTAATATGAATGAGCTGTATTATTGTCTAGATTTAGAGTGATCATATAAAACTTCAAAACACAGCCAAGTACAAATGTAACAATTGTATTTGTAACAACTGTATTGTAACAATTGTAACCAAATGTAGAGGAGGCACTGCAGTTCTAAATGAAGGGATTTGTAATTAATATAAGCAAGTACTACAAAGTATAGGATAATAGTAAATGAAAACTGTGAAGACTAAAATTCCATAATTCAGAAGAGCAGATTAAGATTTTACTTGATGAAATTAGAAGTATTAGAAGATCAAACACCCAGACTTTGGACAGAAGACAAGGAGTCTTATGGAAGAAAGGGGATATAAAAGCATCCAGAGGGGACAGAGACACACAAGTAGACCAACAAAGACAAAAACATAAAAAGCTGGGACCAGGAGCTGCTAAAACTGAACCAAAGACCATTCATAGAGAGGACCTAGACCCTTTGTCAGATGTAGTCCAAAGACAGCTCAGTCTCCATGTGGGTTCCCTAATAGGGGAAGATAAGACAGTCTCTGACATAAATTCTTGGTTGCCTGCTTCTTAATCACTTCTCCCAGGTGGGGTGACCTAGCCAGCCCACAGTGGAAGAGGATCCAGGCAGTCCTGATGGAACCTGATAGGTTAGGGTTAGACAGTAGGGGGGGGGGAGGTCTTCCCTTATCAGTGGACTAGGTAAGAGGAATAGGAGAGGAAGAGAGAGGGAGGGTGGGGCTGGAAGGAGATGAGGAAAGGTGCTGTAGCTGGGATAAAAATTGAATAAATGGTAAAGAAGAAGAAGAAGAGCAAACATAAAGACATTGGTGAACTTAGAGACATGTAAACAGGGAACCAGCTGAGATATTCCACATGATGATCTCCAATTTAAACACACACACACACCTAGAATAGAACTTGGGCAAAAACTACAGGTATTCTGGAACCTGGAAGGTGCTTGAAAGATGAAAATAGTACAAAATGTGGTTTCCATTCTCATGGTATTGTCCAGAGAAGAGCTTCTAGGGGAAAGGACTGAATGACCACATCTTGGCTATAAAGCTTTAGTCTCCCTACTTAAAGAACCAATATCAACCTTCCTATGTAAAGTCCATGCAGAAGCCAAAAAGGAAAGGAATACATCCTAGAAATAGAAAGGCCAGAGTTAAAGGTCCCAAACCCTGCCAGGTAAGACCAACAACATAACTGGAGATTTCATGAATTAGGCATGTTTAGGCCAAATGTTAACATGTGTTATAAAATACTCAAAACATTTCCTGTGACCACCTACATAATGCAAAGACATCTTCAGACAGAGAAGTTCTGACTTTGCCTTCAGAAAATTTAGATTCTACTAATATTAATTGATATTCAATAATATTAATAGCACAGGGGCAAGGGAGATGGCTCACTGGAGAGCATGCTTGCCAAACAAGTGTGAGAACTGAACAGATGTTTGAGTGGAATCCTTAAACTAGCTATGTGATGTTTAAACCTATGAGTCAATTAGAATAAACTGACTTTGTTTACTGTAAACTAAGTAGGAAAGGGTGGCAGATGCCTGTAAACTCCAGTGCTCAGGGGGCTAATCCAGAATAAAATCAAGTTTCAAATTAAATTATGTATATATTATATATGTATATATTATATATGTATATATTATATATATATTTGTAAATAATACCAAAGTGTTTGATATAATATCAGTTTACTGAGCTGCACAGATGAGTTCTTCCAAAGCAAGAAAGAGGACAATATTGTATTGGACTTATCCTAAGTAAGTGAAATAGAAACTATGGAGGGAAATGTAAATATAGAGAGACATGGAAACACAGAAGTATGGGCAATTGACCTGAACAGTAAAACCCACCAAAAGTAACTATGTGGACAGCAGATTACAGTAACATATAGAAAGGGTATAGACACATCAATGTACTGAAAAGGTTTTTTATTGTTATTTTATTTTTATCAATTACAGTTTATTCACTTTGTATCCCAGCTGTAGACCCCTCCCCAATCCCTTCCTAATCCCACCCAACCTCCCTCTTCTTCTCCTATGCCTCTCCCCCAGTCCAATGATAGGGGAGGTCCTCCTCCCCTTCCATCTGACTCTAGCCTATCAGGTCTCATCAGGACTGGTTTCATTGTTTTCCTCTGTAGACTGGTAAGGCTGCTCCCCCCTCAGATGAGGGTGATCAAAGAGCCAGCCATGAATTCATGTAAGAGACAGTCCCTGTTCCTATTACTGGGGACCCTCTTGGACACTGAGCTGCCATGGGCTACGTCTGTGCAGGGATTCTAGGTGATCTCCATGCATGGTCCTTGTTTGGAGTATCAGTCTCACAAAAGACCCCTGTGCCCAGATTTTTTGGTTCTGTTGCTCTCCTGGTGTAGCTCCTGTACCCTCCAGGTCTTTCTATCTCCACCTTCTATCATAAGATTCCCTGCACTCTGCCCAAAGTTTGGTTCTGAGTCTCAGCGAATGTTTTGATACCCTGCTGGGTAGAGTCTTTCAGAGGCCCTCTGCGGTAGGCTCCTGTCCTGTTACCTGTTTTCTCTCTCTTCCTATGTCTGTCCCGTTTGCCTTTCTGAATGAAGATTGAGCATGTTACCCAGGATCCTCCTTCTTCATTAGCTTCCTTAGGTATACAGATTTTAGTATGATTTTCCTATATTACTTGTCTAATATCCACTTATAAGTGAGTATATACCATGTGTGTCTTTTTGCTTCTGGGATACCTCACTCAGGATGATCTTTTCTAGATCCCACCATTTGCCTGCAAATTTCATGATTTCCTTGTTTTTAATTGCTGAGTAATATTCCATTGTGTAAATGCACCATAATTTCTGTATCCATTCCTCCGTTGAGGGACATCTGGGTTGTTTCCAGATTCTGGCTGTTACAAATAAAGCTGCTATGAACATGGTTGAGCAAATGTCCTTGTTGTATACTTGAGCATCTTTTGGCTATACGCCTAGGAGTGGTATAGCTGGATCTTGAGGTAGCATGTGAAATTTAGAAGAGTATCAACAAATGACAGACAAAAGAGCATAAAACGAGGAGTAAGAAGTTTGTCTGATGATTCTAGAACCCTTATGCAAGGTCAAGGCACCTGCAAAGATATAGTTTGATTGCTGACAGAAAAAGATCCATAGAGAGGAAATAGATGAAACACGTCTCACCTTGGGAATGTGGTATCCCCTAAACTCCACATCCTGTGTTGTTTTACGAGGCAAAGGAATAGGAATAAGATCAATGTATCTCTGGATCTCATGCAGCACAGCATCCGTGTAGGGCATATGGTTCCTGTCTTGCATGCAGGGGCTCCGGTGGCTGCCAATCACACGTGCAATTTCTTCCTGAATTTTAGCTTCAAGATCAGAAATCATAATTTTTATGAAATAGAAAAGAATTATCTTTTATATGATTTTTGATCATTTTCAAGTTGTGGTAGAAAGTGGAGAGTTATAAAAATAAAGACCTTCCATCTCCTTAAGAGGAGAAAACCTAGTACAAAGATGACACAATTCTATATATATGTGACTCCACTGAAGCCAATATAAAACTCCTAGAGATTATAAACACTTTTAGCAAAGTAAGAAGATATGAAGTTAACATAAAACCAAAACCTTTCCCATATACCAATTGCAAACATGCTGAGAAATAAATTGGAAACAAACACATTCATAGCAGCATCACACACACACACATAATTGTTCAGTAACAGGAGTAGATAAGGAAAATATAATATTTAGGCAAACCGAACTCAGAAAGAGAAAAACTGCGTGTTCTCCCTCATAGGTGGACCCTAATGTTCTGTCTATGTGCATATATATAAACAATTGTAAGTGTGGAGACCAAGGGAGAGTACCATACAATGATGAGGAAGGATGGCATATAGATAAAGGACCACATGGCATGAAGGAGGAGGGGGGTTCTGGGTAACACTCTGGGGTGGGAGGTGATTTAGTAAATAGAACTCCAGAAACTCATGAAATAAAGTCAATTATAAGAATATTATGAATTTAAAAGCCTTTTCACAAGAAAGTAAATGCTCAGTTGAGTGAAGAGGGGTCTGACAGGATAGATTTATATGTAAAATATACAATGAGCACAAAACTCTAAACAAAAAATAATCCAATCAAAGAATGGGTTATAGCCATGAATGGAGTTCTTAAAACTAAAACACAGTGACTAATAAATATTTTTAAACTATTCAACATCGTTCATCATCATGGAAATACAAATTAAAACTTCTTGAAGATTCTATCTCACTTGACTAAGAATGGCTAACACAAAGAAACAAAACATCAAATGCTACTGAGAGTATGGTCAAAGACCAAACATTAATTGCTGTTTGTGGGAGGACAAACTGGTCCAGCAATTGTGAAAATTAGAGTGAACATTTCTCAAAAAAGCTAGAAACAGGATTAGGTAATGACCCAAATACACCACTCTTAGGTACTGCCCCAAAAGACTTTATATCTTACTATAGAGATACTTGCTCATTCTTGTTCACTGTTGCTCTATTCACAATATCTAGGAAATAGAATAAGCCTAGTATTAGCCATGCCTAATAGATGTACACTAATTGATTAATGGATAATTAACATAATGTACATTTACACATTGGTATTTTATTTCGCTGTGGGTAAAATAAAATTTTAAAATTTGAAGTTGATGGAACTAGGAAATCTTATACTGAGTGAGAAAATAAAGGTCCAGAGAGACAAATGCCATATGTTCGCTTATAACCTAAAATGATTAGATTTAAGTCACTCTTCTTAGGAGAATATTTATGTCTGGTACTGCAAAGCTGGTAAAATACCTGCTTTTAATAATGTTACAGGCTTGCGAGGGAAAGCTATTGTTCTTGTTTGGCTAAATGAATGTGGCACACTCATCCAACTGCCTTCTAAATATTTTTATTATTATTATATCTATAGGTTGGTGCTACTCAAAATCGGGTGGAAAAGCTTTTTATAGTGGATGGTAGATATTTAAGAGGCTACTCAAAGAAAATAAGTGATGTTTGAATGTTCAGCTATAAATGGAAAATCTATATTAGCCCCTCCAAGGCTCAGAAAGCATCTCAGAGGAGGCACAGAATGAAAGTAACACATGGCCATTGCACTCTTGTATGATCAGCAGCTATGATTAGCCATAAAACATCTATACAAGGCTGGTCCTTTCAACCTTTCCTCATTGAGAAGGGAGGAATTCCTGAAGCCCAAAGCCTTTCTGAGGATCTGTAGGGAGTTAATAGTTCCCATGATGTAGAGAGAGATTCTATTGAGTAATAAAGACACTGATGAATTGCTGCTAATCCAGTAAATAACCTATCACCAGTGATCAGGAAAATAAACCCGATTAAACTATTGTTTTATTGAAAGAGAAAAACAGACATAAAAGTATAAAAGGGACCAGTTGGTAAGAAAAAGGAAATTATGGGGAGGGAAAAGAAGAAAGAAAAGTAACGGGATATACTCAAACTAATATATATCTATGAAAATGTTGTAATGAAACACACATTGTCTATACATGGCTTCTGGAAAAGAAATAATGTATTGCTAAATAAAGTATTTAGCAAGTTGTAGAAAAAAAATGTGAGAGGAAGGCCAGTTCTACTCGGACCCTAACAAAACTGTTACCTGTTTGTCACAACCCAAATCAAGGATTCTGGACCATAGCAGGGTGAATAATAGCCACTGCCGTTCCATTCCCTGCTGCGGCTTAAGTTTTTCATCCTTTCTCTGCTGTGATCTAGTTTCAATTGGGTTCATCTAGTTGGAGGTAAGTGTGCTAATCATGCAAACGCTGCTAGTACTGCCCCGTTCAAGGAAGAGTGAGGTAGTTTCTAGTACTATTTGCCCATTTCTACCCGGACATTACACCCACCCATCTGCAGTCATACCTGTGACCTCTGGGTGCTTCAGTAAAAGGAAAAGGCCGTATTTCATTGTGGAGCTCGTGGTCTCTGTTCCCGCATGAAACAGATCAGATACGGTGACGATCAGGTTGTCCATGGTAAATTCAGACTTCCTATTGTGTTTTTCCTAACAATTGTAGGTGGGAGGAATTAATTTTCTTTGTTCCTTTTAAAGGTTTACAGGTAATAAAATCATTCATTATGACCCAAACATTTTGTAAGTAAACTAGACATTAGAAAATGTTCTACCTGAAGATAAAAGATGTTTGGAGCCCTTAGGGTTCCTTCATGCAGTTAAAACATAACAGAAGTTACAAAGTTCCAATTTTTTTTCTTGTTTTTCACTTCTAACCGACTGAAGAAAATAAATTCCTTGATATGTAATGCACATCGAAGTCCTTAACAAATACTAACAGTTCTGGCACCTGCTGAATCTTGATTACATTTAAACTCTCTGGTCTAAACACGTACAGCTGCTTGACACATTTCCATCAAAGTGGATTGCTGAGTGGATTGCTAGAATCGCTATCATTATATGGCTAAGTTTTGGGTTTGGTCTCTGAGTGTTACATTCTTGGGGTCTTTCTACATTACGAGTCATTTTCTGTCTTTTCCTGAGAAAAGTATGTCTGACTCTTTACAGGAAAAAAAATTATTTTTTCTAAAATTGACTTTTTCTGGCCATTTTCTGGAAATGTTTGTCCTGGAGATCGTTAAACAGAGATAAACACAGAGCTAGATGAGGCCCTTACTCAAGGAATCTTGGGGTAACTCTGACCCTGAGCTAACTCGAATATATAATTGGTACAAGGTAAACAGAGACAATTGGCAAAGTCTGACTGGCCAGGAGAATAGATTACAGATTCAAGGTCTCTTTCTATTATATGCATAGAATTCTCTGAAACTGTAGTTTAAAATTAGGGGGTCATACAGCATTCAGGGTACACTCCTGAAGGAAAAACATTCAATAAATAAGATAGATTGACTAAAATAATTTTTTTCTACTTCATAGCATAGATGTACTACTATGCTATGTAGTAAATTTTTTCTACTTCATAGCATGAAACATGTACTAAAAGAAGTTAGGTATTAGTATTTGCTATTCCATAAAAAGACGAGTTCAGATGTTTTGTTTTTCTGGAGTGCTTTCAAACTACAAACTGCCAGCCTAAAAGCAGGCTGTCATGTATTTACTATGGAGAAGACATTCTTTAGATTCTTTAAGTTGGAGTTATAAGGTTAATAATAATAAAGTCTGCTTTGTTTGTGTTTTCTAATTGTCACTGAACTTGTAACCCTGGACATGTAATGAAAAATCAAACAGGTAACCTGTAACACTTGGATAGTGGTTTGTCTTTGTTTTGTGAAGTCTGTATAAATAAACAAGCACCTGATTGCTAGGCTTCGGGATTCCCCTGACTATTGTGACTGATTCAATCTCCCTAACTCCTTATTACCTCTGCAACTTCTTTAGAACCCTGACTCTTAGCTGAGGAAGCCCTGCCCCCCTCCACAAGCAGTGACATTCTCAAAGTAATCTCACTTTACAACTATTTTCTTTACAAGCTCCTGTTAATCTAAACTGGAACTTCCACAAAGCTTAGTTCAACTGCAAAAACTTCATAGAGCCTCTTTAAAGAAAAGTCCTGTGCTCCCTAAGTCATTACACCTGCATATAATGACATTTTCTCATCACTCTTGAATGGGCATGTATGTGTTTTCACTTGCCTCAAAGTAAAAAACTAACATAGGACATGGTAAACATAAGCTTTCTGAGTCTAAATAAACTGAGATACTTACTGATCCCTAAATACTCTATATGATTTGCCCAAGGAATCTGTTCGACAGGCAATGAATATGGTTAGAAGGAACACTAGTTTGAACATCCACCTTCACCAAGAAAAAGAAAGCTGAGTCAGAAAATCCACAAATGTAAAGTAGCAAGTCAGGGTCACCTGTACCTTTTCCATTTTAATCAGGAAATGGTCAATAAAGTCCTGAGGGCTACTGAGGTTCAGAGATTCTTGATGCCTTTTTATTTCCTTCAATATGAACCCTTTTATTTCGGTCAGAATCTTAAAGTATTCATTATGGCTTCCTGGGAGATGGCATAAAACAGGATAGGCACTGCATAGCTGGAAGATAAACAAACTTGCATTAGTGCAGTAAGCAAATTTTCCAGGCCATAGTTGGCTGTATATTTCGTAAAGGTGAGCTCTACATGCTTCCTATGCTCCTGCAAGCCTGGCATTTGGAGAAGCAGGCACAGCATGGATCAGACGATCAGAGCTGCCATGTGCACAGCTTCTGCAGCAACTCCAGGTCACATTCAGTTCCTGACAACAGATCTCCAAAGGGATGTGTGGGCTAATCCCACCATCCCCTCTGTCCTACTGCGAACACTGAGATGCAGAAGACTACTCAAAAATTCTGAGATAACAAACTAGTGATAGCAGGGTAGAAGCAGTCTTTATCCCAGGTGACCCTGCACATAGTTTACCAGTCACCTAAAAATGGCAACACCAATAGGCATGCTAAGGCAGAAGGGGAAATATTGGGTCCAACCCCTACTAAGGACTGCTGACAGACCAGAAAAAGTCTTCTCTGAAGATTTCTCCTAATATGTTGCAGAAAACAACAATTCTGAAGTACTATACATACAAGCAACACTAAACATATGTCACAATATTTATATATTCATTGTATTTATATATTTGTATGTGTGTCTAACAATTTTTAAAGAGGTCATGAATTTGTAAAAGAGTAAATGTGGTGAGGCCTGGGACAATTTGGAGAGAGGGGACATAGGAAGGCTTGAAGGGATAAAATGAAAGAAAATTACGTAATTATATTTAATTTAAATAAATAGTTAAGTCATCAAGCATTCAACAGTTGCTGCACCAGAAGCTCAGTGTAGCATCTGAGGTTCATTACCATCTGCTCCTGCAGGATTAAATAGTCTTTCCCCACCTCAAGCAGCCAAAATGGTGAAGCCAACCAAGAACAAGGAAGGTTTTGCAGAAGGCCTTGTTATCTGCAGGTCATACACTATGATGATAGATTTCTCAGGCAAGGGTACTAACACAACAAATGTTCACAATCTTCTTTCATTTCTTTTATTTATTTATTTATTTATTTGAAAAAATTAATTTAATTTAAAATATTCCAAAATAAAAACTGTGCTTAATATGTACAGACTAATTGCTTGTCACTCCCGAAACAATTGGGAAATTGTAGTTATTTTGCATAGCATTTATATTGTACTATGTTTATATTTCAAACTATATAGGAAATTGGCAGTTATCTGTATAACATTCATATTGTGTTAGGCATAATAGGTAAACTGGAGATTATTTAATTTTGAAAGTATATATACATCAGAATGTGTGCAGATATTTTGAGAGACCAAAAGATTAAAAATTAGTGGTTATTAAAGTTTAAGGCCTGAACTAGATGGGTGGAGGAGGGAAAAAGCTCACCTTACCACTCCCACTCATTAGAAATACAGTTGCTAGGAAACTGGCCCATTTCCCCCTAGGGAGGGACACTAGTTGATTGATAGGTTTGGGGACCTTCCTATAGCCAATCCAAAATACAGCATTTGCTTGCCAGGTACTAAAGGCCTCTGCCTTGGGCATGCTGGGAAGAACCAGAATCTTTAAATTACCCAACTAACCTGAACACAGGGCTCTTGCCTCTTGCTGCTTTGGCGGTGGGGGCTATGGACCCAAGCTGCAGCTTTTAACTTTTAATAAACAAAAACCTCATGTATTTACAGCGGAGTCTATTTGTTCCTGGTCTTTTGGGGTTTGTGCACTGGGCATAACAATTTTATTTTTTCACCTTTTGCCTGCATTTATTTTTTCTTTTTTCTCATTTATTTGTTTTATTCATTTTACATCCTTGTAGCCCCTTCTCTCCTCTACTTTCAGTCCCTCCCCTTCTCCTTTTCCCTCCTCCTCCCCTTTTCATCAGAAAAGAGGTGCTCCCTTTCCCTTCTACCCAAGCTCATCAGGTTGCATCAGGACTGAGTGTGTCTTCTACCCCTGAGACCTGTCAAGGCAGTTACCCCAGGAGAAAGAGATTGAAAAGCTAGCAAGTGAGTCCCTGTCCAATGCAGTCCCCATTTCCCTTACTAGAGTACCCAGTTGAAGCCTAAGCGGCCTGTCTGCTACATCCTGTAGGGGGCCTAGGTCCAGTTCATGCATGGTCCTTGGTTGATACTTCAGTCTCAGCAAACCCCTCTGGGCCCTAATTAGCTGGTTCTGCTGTTTTTCTTGTGACTCTCCTGTCACCTCCTTGTCCTTTTCTCTTTCTTTATACTATTCCCTAAGGCTCCCTATACGCATTGACCAATGTTTGGCTGTGAGTCCCAGCATCTGTTTAAGGCTCTGCTAGGTAGAACCTCTCAGAGGACAACTCTAACAGGCTCATGTCTGCAAGCTTAGCAAAGTATACTTCATAGTGTCAGGGGTTGGCACTCTCTGATAGGGTAGAGACATCTCTGTGACAAGTGTAAGACCTAAGTCAGGGAAGCTCCTGGGAGGATATGAGGGGGATTCAAGCAGAGACTTCTAGTAGCAGAGACCATAGAGACTGAAGAGGACATCTTCTGACTAGTCTTCCAGTAAAGGGAGGAAACACCAACCCATCCACAAAAACTTTGACCCAAAATGTACTCTGCCCACAACATGTGTAAGGATATAGAGCAGAGATTGAGGGAATGCTGACCAATGCCTGTCCCAACCAAAGACCCTTCTTTCATTTCTTATTGGAAAGTATTCTAATGTGGTGTTCCAAATAGATGACTTCAAGGACAAAGATGTAAAAGCCTGCCAAATAAATGTTTTAAAAATGGGCATATATGTGTGTGTACATAATACATATATACACACATATATAATATGTATATATCTATATTTACATATGTTAAATATAATAATTAATATTTCATATAATTTCCATGTGATAATTAATTGTGTATGTGCATATGTATATAAACATACATAGATATTTATGTACAATAAAGGAAAAAGAAATCTTGAATTTGAATGAGAGCAGAAAACAGATAGGGCTTTGTTTTGTGGAACCTAGAAATTTTGTAAACAAGAGGAACCTAAAATCATTTAAACTGTCTTCACATACTTTTGGTTGGATTTTTTTGTTGTTTGGAAATGTTTGTGATATGGTATCACTATGTAGCCCAGGTGAGCCTTGATCTTACTATGTAGCCAATGCTATATCACTGTACCCATCAATTTAGTTGCCTCGAAAATACTGTAAAACAATATTGGACCTAAAGAGACAATTCAGGGGTTGAGAAGATGTGTTGTTCTTGCAGAGGCCACAAGTTCAATTCACAGCACTTTTGTCCAGCATCTCACAACGGTTTATGACTCCAGTTTCAGGAAATATAATACCTTCTATGGACTTAGAGGGCACCTGCTCTCAGATATGCACATACTCACAGACAGACACAACTGACACATGATTAAAACATTTTAAATCACAAAGAAAGCCTTAATATTAAAAATACCACACCTGTAATATCAGCAACTCAGGAGGCTGAATAACAAATATCATGGCTTCAAGACTAACCTAGGCTATGTAGCAAAACTTATAGAAAATGACAGTACAAACAAAACTTTTCAGGTTACCCAACATGCCTTCATATTATTAATCTCCCAGTAACTGCACATTAATATGTGAGCCAAGAGCTGCTAAAGCATTTCAATATAGAAAAAAAAATGGGGAATGTGTTTGGCTAAATTACCTAACAGATGAAAACTAGATTTTCTCAAGTATGTTCTAACAGAAACAAAACTGAAATAAGGGAGGAAGAGAGGGAAGAAAGGAAGAGAAAATAAGCAACAGGAAAAGAAAAGATTGTCCAATAAAGGGGACAGTTATAGGAAAGAATTTACAAGTCAGCTCATAGCTTCTTACTGCCTTCAACACCTTGTAAACGGTATACAAGTCCGTTCTTTTTTGAAGTTGATAACTACCCATATCCCCTCAGAATTGCCAGCCCTTTGAAAAATCTGATTTCAGGACCACAAAGCTCATAGCCAAATTTGCATTTGGAAAGTTAGGGCACAGACAGGAGTCATACAACATTTCACATACAAAAAAAAAAAAAAAAACCTCACCTGGACCCAAGGAGATGTTAAAATTTCAATAATTCTCTGAAAATTCTTCATGAAACCTAGGAATGTATCATCATTGTAGTCAAAGCGATGCTGGAAAATGACAGCAGAGATCACATTGCAGGGAACACAGGCTAACAGAAAGTTAGGGTCACAGGGAGCCCCTAGAACAAAGGAAGTTAGAAGTTGATATACAATTCTTGTACAGACCTTAAATTTTCCAATTAAAAGAGTTGGGAGTGTGTGCTACCAAGAAAGGAACCATCACTAACAATCTCCACAGTCCTGAAAGACAGTGTATTCTGTGTTCCCCAAATAAACTATCCTCTATGCTCCATCTAATTTGTAGTCTACAGATACTCTTTTTAAATAAAAAATAAATAAAATAAATTTAAAAAACAGGCTCCTTAAGTCCTATACTTACCTCTTAATCAATTTGAAATCTTTAAAGCACTAGCCCTTCCTTGATCTTTCACACCATTTTCAGGCCAAAAGGGGCATTATCCTGCTCTCCAGAAAATGTCATTATGTGACTAATGAAATTATCCATTTGCTGCCATATGTGTGGCATCTGCACATTGCCTCTGGCACTGTCAACCATCTTACTACATCTTCAGAAGAAAAGAGACAGCTTGATCTTAACACAAAAGTTACAAGGACAATAGGCCTACCAACTTAAAAAGAAACTTTCAGTGTTTTGAGTTATACAATAAAGAAATGGTGTCACTAGGAGTATGAGGTTCATTGGAGAAGTTGGACGAAGACAAGTATGAATAAACATAGGTCAGGAGACAAGGGAAAATCATAATCAAGTATAAATCTTCCTGGCCTTTCACACCATTTTCAGACAAGATTTGTACTATTTTTCATTATATTACATTATTATATTATTATGTTATATTTATTATATTATATATGCAAAAGTCACTTCCCGTATATGTATAAACACTAACACACTGTTTTACCTACTCAAACTTCAAAATATTATTCTGCAAAGTTGCCAGAAGTCTCAAAGACCAGCAATGACTTGCAGACACTGTACATTTTTGTAATACTAACATCAAAGACTGAGGTAAGTCTATCAGCCAGAAATAGAGAGATTGAATGCACTACACTGCATCTAAATCAATATAATATTATTACTCACATCTTAACCTCCTAGAATCCATCAGAAGGAAACACATGAAAATATCAACACATTACATTTGAAGGTATACTCACAACAATCACATACGCAATGCATGTAGCATGCTCTTTTCTGTTTCTGCAAATAACTGATACATATGTTGGTACAATATATTACACATTTAATGTTCATTTACACGCTCACTTCATTCCCACTAATTTATCCTTAGATCAACAAGATTATACAAATATTGTCTGTAATAATTATGTTTTATAAAATAACAAAAAACTGTTAAAATTCATATAATACTGGTTTAAAACACAATAATTCAACATAAAAAAGTAAAATTATGCTAATTATGTTCTTAAAAATATTTAAATAGTGATGTTCTAGAATGTCATGTATTTTGTGACCCTCACCTTGTTTTTCCTGCTCTCCTGCCCACTCTTTCTCCTCTGCCATGTCCCATACCTGCAGTGCACACACTCATGCACTGAAATTTATACTGAGGGAGGTCCATAATTTCCTATCCTCCCATGTGAACAATTTACCTGACACATTAGATAATTTTGTCACCGTGTAAGATTTCTCAAGAAGTTACTGGACAGCTTTCTTACTTTTCAAAATTAATGCAACCAAACTGCATGTCTCCCTTCCTTTGCATATAGCTAATCACTTTTCCATCTCCTCCTGCAGTTAGGTGTAATACTGTTGCTAGATAGAGCCTACCAATATCAGGTTGATTTTCTATACTACTTCCATATTTAATTTAAAAAGCATTTCTTGTTTTCTGTAGTTATATATCCTTCCATAATCACATGAACACAAGGACCATAGAGAATACTGAAAGTTAACTGGGCAAAAGCTACTCAGCTTGGGTCTTGATAAGGCTGGCATTATATTACTTTATTTCTTACTGTTGTCATGAGAGCTGAGTAACTTCTGAATTCATGACTTTTTATTTAAAAAACCTATTGGTAATAAAAATTCATCTTCCTTATCTGTTAAATATAGAAATATATACATACCATTGGTTTTTCTCAGTTCTTCCACGAGACAAAGTGCTTCCTCCTGAATTCGATTTTCAATAGACTTCTTTCCCATCCCCATAGACCTTAAGACCATGAGGGAGAAACGCCGTGTTTGCTTCCATATTTCTCCATTGCTGAAAATGATTCCTGTTAAGGCAAACAAAACCCAATATTTTCATGAATTCTAGTTGACAGTATTCAGCTCAGGAAATAATATTCAGTCCTACACAGGCATAAAAGACATGGTTGTATCAACCACAACATATCTGACACCTATCTTAATGCAACCTAGTATTTAATGCAACCAAAATGCAAATCTGACACCAGATTTCACATACTGATGAGCTTGTTTCCGTTAACTTCTCAAAACCTCAGAGTAATTTTGTGAATCTTTGTTCTCCTCCATTTGCTGACAACAAACAATGTTGAAGACCATGAAAGCAAAATACTTCCTTAATGATCACACAAACTAAAAATTGTGGTGAGACCAAGTCAGTGCTAGCTTTTCTGATGTGTATAAATTGTAGAAAACTCAAGAGTCAATTCTTCAGAGAAGTAAATACTGAAATACTGTTGGGTGGTGACTTGATTGCCTAGCGTGGAGTGGAGATGGGATATGGATGCAGAGAATTCTGCATTAGAAGGAACCTCACATCACCATATTCCTCAGAAAAGGTGTATAGTAATTGAGGTGTTACTCTTTGCATTTTAACATTCACTTACTCCTTGCTTTCTAAATGCAAGGATCACACAATACATTAAAAAAAAAAAACTTTAAAGATGACCAAGGTAAAAGATAAGCCCATAAAAAAATAAATAAAAGCTTGTCAAAGAGGAATCTTAGAGTACAGAGAAACAGAGGAACAAAAGGTCCATTATTAGATTTGCCATCACACATTGCTCCATCAGACAACAGAACAGCTACATCAGTTTGAAAAATCAATGATTAACATACAGTTGGTTTTTTATATGAGTGTTCAGCTTGTGACTTCTTTCCTATGAATTATTGGAAAACAGTTAAATGATCAGTGTAAACCATAATATCAGTATTGAATATTTCTCTTTTCTTAGGTTATTGACATATTACAATATTGGACAGTAAGTTAAATCTCCCAGTCATGCATGCAACCATGGAAGACAGTAACCCATATTCTAAAATTCCATGTGAGGTGATAGTGTTTGGTAGATTAACTATGGTAAGTGCCTTTTCATCTTACACTAGTTTTAGCTTTGATGGGTTTGAAAGGATATGATCTAATCATGATTTGAGAGACATCTACATTTAATTTTTAAAAGCATTTCCAATTAAGGGCAATAATTTCCACAGGAAGAAACTATTTCTCCCATTGTCTGCATTCCTCAGTTGACTGTAGTTCTATGTGTAGGGGTGAGGCCTCATGGGATTCTCTCCATCCATTTTGACATGTATATAAGTGCCATTCTTGGTCACCTCACATTTGGGAATTCAACTGATGAGACTTCATGGGTGTTGCTTCTGACATTATTAAGGGACACACTCTCACAGCAATCACCCAGTCTTCTGTTTCTTACAGTCTTTCTGCCACACCTGTTCCTCAATGTTCCCTAAGCCATAAGTGCAAGAGTCTGTTGTAAATGTATCTATTAGGACTGGGCTCCACAACCCTGCACTAATTAGTTATCCAATACCAAATGGCCATCCCATACATACAAGTAACATTATACATACTGAACATGTTATATTTAAGAACAAACATGCACATGGATATATGCATACAATAACAATTAATGAAAAAGAGGTCATAAATTTAAAAATTAAAGGGGTACATGAAAGGGTTTGGAGGGAGGAAAGGGAAAGGAGCCATATAATTATATTATTGTAATCTCAAAAACAATTTAAAAGAAATAAAAATGTTGCCAATATCAATGCACTACATAAACACCAAGTGTTCCTGTGGCCTTCTCTTGGACAAGCATTGCTGTGTTTTATCCTGTTTCCACTATACTAAAATATTTCTTATAACTTTTAAAAATAAAGGAATGAATAGACGTCTGTAAATATTCATTTCTATACTGGTTCCCAGACTACACACACTCTTAAAATAATAATAGACAAATGGTTCTCAACCTTCCTAATGCTGAAACCCTTTAGTACAGTTCCTCATGTAGTAGTGACCCCCAACCATAAAATCATTCCATTGCTACTTCATATCTGCAATTTTGCTACTGTTCTGAATTGCAATGTAAATATCTGATAAGCAGGATATCTGATATTCGACCACCAAAGGTTGAGAACCGATGATATAGATCCAGCATACCTCAGGCCATGAAATGTTCCTATTGTGCTGGTTTCCACACTGTACACACTTAAAATCATCCAGATCCATACCACAGTCAATGAAGCCTAATACTTAGTGACTCCGATATTTTGTCACTTTCCTTTTCTTTTCTATTCTTTTGTCTCAGTATCTTTCTTGTTATGTTTGCTAGATATAATATAAGATGAGCATTCCTTAGTCAAAAGTTCAAACTTAATGTTTGATGGGGACACTGTGATGTAATGTTGTAATGTTAATCACTTCAGAAAATGGGTTAAAGATCCCTTATAAGCAGTACATTCTTTTAGTGCCCACTAGAGGTATGAAGAAATGTTAAAAGGTAAGAAAAAGGAGCCTGATTATTCAGTGGGCAGTGGACACAGTGTCTGTGTACTCAAATACAATACAAAATGCCATTAAAATCTAATATCTTTTGATAAAAATTTATCCAAACATTAAAAAAATGAATCATTTTTACAGGGAAATGGGAGAAACTGTAAATTATTATTTCAAGTAAAAGAATTCAGATTCTTAAAGATAAATGCCACATTTCTCTATATTATGGAGAACCTCACAGTGTGTGTGTATGTGTGTGTTTGTGTGTGTGTGTGTGTGTGTGTACACATGCATGTGTGTATGCATGTGCACCTGTGTATATATCTATGGGGAATAAAGGAAGAAAGACCATGAAAGAGGAAGAAGATATCAAAAAGGAGAGGTTAAAAAGAAAAGATATTATATGAAAGAAGAGGTGGGACTATTGGAAGAGTAAGGGAATTGGTAAGAGGAACAGGAAAGGAAAGAACGGTAGGGATATTAAAATTCTGAGTTAAGGTTGCACTGACATAACATGTGTTTTGTATGTAGTTATTAAATTATTTTTCAATTTTTACAAAATTATTCATGGACTCATAAGTACTTCTATTTTCTCAGTTTTCTTTGCTATTTAGCTTTGCTATTTAGCTTTGTTGTCTCTTGTTTAGTCCTGGATGTGCTCAACAAAGGATCATACCTAACTCTTGACTTTCTTTACTGAGTAATGATGATTGCATTTTTCCAGAAAACTCATCTCCATGGTCAATCAGAGCTTCCTTCAGTGCTTCATATCCATGCAGCACCACAGTGGGCTTCATGCCAAGGTACACGGTGAACACAGGGCCATACTCTTTCGCTAGCTGAAAACAGAGCAGGGGTGAACAGTGAGGGGAATGTTTTCGTTAATACCAAAGAGATATTTTAATATTCACCCACTCATTGACCAGTAGTATAATAAGAAATGATATTTAAACAGCCATTATTATTATGACTTTGACAACATTGCTGTTATTATTATTATTCTCCTACACAACAACAGAGAATGTGATACATATTTGTTCAAATTTCACTTTTGCATTTTCCTGATAAACCTATATTTGCATCAGATTTCTCTTCCAGTCTACTACTACAACAAACAATTTAATTAGCTTCATGAGTACAGGACATTTCTCCCAGTCACCTCATTATACCCTAATAATCATCTCCTGTCATCCATTCTCCATATCATCTGTAGACTGAGGCTGTGTCAGGGAAAAGGTAGTTTTCTGGCCAACCCTTCAGCCTTTGGGAAATGCCTGCCATGTGAATCAATGAAGAGAAGTCATGTTATGAGAGAAAATGTTATGATAACTCTCAGAATTTCTGAATTCTTAGTCATGTCCTTAAGTTCAAATTAACGTATTATTTAGTAAAACATATACTTGAAAACTTATAAGTCGGTAGATACTTTAGTAACTAAACACAATTCTGTCTTCGCTGCACCTCATCAGAGAACCATTGCTGTACTGAAAGGGGACTGAGAAAAAGACCTGAATAGAGACAGTTCTCATAAGTGTCAAAAATCACCTTTTGGATCTCATTTTCTTCTAGCTCTATGTAGAGCATAGATTTTAGGACTGAATTGGGTTTGGGTTAAAGATTTTGTTTTCATTCTTGGGTGGGGTAGATGGTTCCATGTTAAAGCATTTTCTGTGCTCACATGAAGCCAGGCACAGTCATTCATACATAGGACTCCCAGGACAAGAATGGAGACAGACAGAAGAATCCTCAGAAGCTCACAAACAGCTAGCCTGAGATACACAGCAGTGACTGACAAGACAGTGTCTCAAGAAAGGTAGAAAACAGGATAGATACCCAAGATTGTCCTTTCATTGCCACGTGCTCACTGTGGCACATCTGTGCCCAAACTCAAATTTAGATATGCACATATATATGGATATATACACATCACATACACACATACACATACAAAAGCAAACAAACATTCACCTGGGGCTTCAAATGTCTGATAAGTAAAAACAGGATAATATTTAACTCTTTGCCTTCAGTATGAACATGTCTGCTTCGGCTTAAGCTATGGCTCAATTTTCATTAGAATCTGAGTGGAAGCTAGTAAGCATTCAAATGTTTATCTAAAGTGGCTAAGCCTACTGCTTCAAGGTTGAAGCCATCTACCTGACTGAGGTCCTTTTAAGATCACTGGTTCCATTAGAGAACCTCTACAGTGGTCCTGGAAGCTTTCAGTTATTATACAATACCACCATGAACAGCAGAGTTCTGCACCAGCTCACTCAACAAAGGCAATATCCACTAAGCAAGGAAAGTCAAAATACCATATCAAGAATCACAGGAGATTGCCCCTGAGCAATTTAGAACAGTTTAAAAATTTCCTGTACACAAAATGAAATTAGTTTCCTCAAATGAGCAATATCCCCTACACTCAAGAACCACTATGTTCCTGAAAACTGATATGATTACTGTGCAAATCTCAAGTCTTGTTTTTTTCACCTGTATAAAGCCTGTCAATCCAAAGAAAATCTCTGGATCTTTCTGTATCAAGTGGCCACAATGATATTAAAATAGTTTTCCTTGCTGTACTTTTAACTTCTATTCAAACACTTCTTTTAATACAAGTGACTGAAACGAGTCAGTTGGGACTCCAACTATTAAGTTTTTTCTTTTTTCTCGCTGATAACATCTGCATAGAATCTAGGACCACATATTATTTATTATTTTTTTAATTTT